>OZ005649.1:146416919-147616919 GCA_963930645.1 Salticus scenicus
GTTTTCGGAATCAAATTCATGGAGATTACAAAAAAAAAAAAAAAAAAAAAAAAAAAAAGTTTTAAATTTGGGGTTGCGTTTGACGAATGAACTAGGGACGCTTTAAAGGAATTTGCGCTGAAATTATTTTTCACAAACAATTAAATTTAAATAACATTTCATGACTCGAATTCCATTATTTTAATTAAAAAATCACTTTATTTATTTATTTATTTTTCATTATTCCCTATTTATCATGACATGTGGCCTCTGTTTTTGATTTGGAGACTATTACAATTCTAAAAATAAGTTCGTTTGAAAATATCGACCTCTATAACATGACGATGAGCGAATGCCGGCTAGTACTTATAGAATAATAACATTGCGTAAATAAATATAGAAAGTATTGCTACTCAAATGGTTTTAAATTGACGCAGACATAATGAATTTCTCCCTGAGTTACTGTCATTTTTCTGTCACTCATGAGAAATAAATAAAAAATAAATAAAATAAAAATAAATAAATGTAATTGCAAACGAAGAATAGGATGTTATTCAGCTGCGCTTAAGAATAGGAGGTACTACTCAATTGCGCTCAGGGTTTTCATCCTCATAGGTATCAGTTGCGCCTATATCAAATCCCCCCCCACCCCACCCCCCCCCCCAAAAAAAAAAAAAAAAAAGGAAAAAAAATCAAACGCATCAATTGCGTCCAAAGCATATTTCCTCCCCAAAAGCATAAAAATATCAATTGCGTTCGTAGGTTTTAGTCCCTCCTAAACCCTAAGTACAGAGAACGGTAGAACAATCTTCAGGTACGATAACGGCATAATGTAAAATTCGGTACAAAAGCGAACTTTTTAAGACGCAAACATTTTCTCGAGTGACAGCTGATGTCACAACTAAAAAGTCTTTTTATTTAATTTATGCATAATGCATACGCATATTTTAGGTAACAAAAGATTTATTAGCGAATCAGCTTAAATTTCCTTTATTAGGTGACGCTTTAATTTTAAAAGTTCTTTCTTATTGTGACGCAATACATTCAACAAAGTAACTAGACTGTAAATGTTCAATGTAACGGTCGTCAATCATTAGTATGATTGTCAGTCGCTCAACATTAGAAATTCTCCTTAATAAAACTTCAGTATTCGCAATATGGCGCCATTTGATCAGGCGGATCTGTTTAAAATGTAAGAGGATACTGTGAATACTGCGCGATATATTGGTGCAAAGTATAACTAAGTTTTTCTTGTATAAGTAAAAAAAAAATTCCATGCTGTTCTATACTTTTCAGTGAATACCGCATAGAGTTAGAGTCAATACTTTTTGAATAATGTTCTTTTTTTTTTTTTTTTTTTTTTTTTTTTTTTTTTTTTAATGTGACTTTTGGATTACATCATTTTACTCGTATGAATTATTTTGCTTATTATATTTGTTAACCCATTAAACGCCGCTATATGAATTCCACTGAAAATTTATAAATGGGTTTCAATGTGCATTTCTAATCATATATACTTAAAAAAAAAAAAAAAAAATTGTTAGAAGATATGACATGTTTCCAAATGGGTGATTTGACACCTAATTGGGGTAGAACAAATGTTGAAAAATAGGCAAAATCCTCTTTAATTAGTTTTCTTGATCCCTGTTTGTTATAATTTAAGAAAAGAATTGTTTTATTTGATATCCAATGTTTTAAACCCCTGTACTCGAATTAGTTATTTTTCTTGATTTTTTTTTCGTCGCTGATGTTTTGCAGAAAAACAAACATCTTTGTTTGAATAATTGAAAAAAAAAAAAAAAAAAAAAAAAAAAAAACGAAGCTGGGGATTTTAATATTTATTCTAAAAAAGAAAAAATATATTTATCTTAATTACTTGCAGGGGGAAAAAATCTTAAAAAATTGTTCCCACAGCGGGAGCTTTGACGCCTAATGGGTTAAATGAAAATAAAAAATTTATATTTGTGTTAATAATACAGAATACTAAATGAAACATCTTGATAAGTAAACATATTCTGTACTTCCACGTGAGATTAATAGTTTAATATCTGTATAATATGTCTCTAACGTGGACCAGTTAGGATTATATTTTGTAGAAACGATATGATAGTGACAATAAAGTAAACAAAGAATTCTTTCCTTTCTAGAAATTATCATTTTTTACCTTCCGGTATACAAGGGTGACAATGAACGTTTTTAGTAATTTTTCTCGCGAGCGCAATTGATGCATTTTTAACAATAGGGGGGATTAACGTAAGCGCAATTGATGTGTTCCTGAAGAATTACCCAACAAAAAATATCAAGTTAAAGCTTTGAAAACATCGAGATCTACTTGAATAACATTTCGTTTCGTTTTTAAGAACTCCTATAATGTGGCTTGTAAATATCTCAACATTACCACACGCGACGCGGAATTTTCTTACGAATGAAAGATTGCTTTGAAATGCAGGAGCGGTTTGTCCAAACGACGCTTCTTTTGTGAAGTAGTTAAAAACGCTATCTCCCAACAGCTGCTATGGATTTAGAAGTTCAGCTGGACGGGTCAACGTTCGAAAGAAGAGCCAGCCAGCTAAGCAATACAAAATACAAAATTGCATTTTTTTTTTTTTAATTATTATTATTATTAATTATAGAGTTTCATTCATTTTTAGAGTTTTATCATAAAATGATTCAAATTGCGCGTTCCAATACCACAATTCTTAGCAGCCGATTTTAGGTTGTCGTTGTCAGTACGGTCAATCGGAAAAAAAGTCCCCGGAAAAAAAGTCCCCGGAAAAAAAGTCCCCCGGAAAAAAAGTCCGGAAAAAAAGTCACCAGGAAAAAAAGTCCCCGGAAAAAAAGTCACCAGGAAAAAAAGTCCCCGGAAAAAAAGTCCCCGAAATTAATTTCGGTCGTCTTCATAAGTGAAATACAACTTTTTAATAACTTTTAGTGACATTATGTTTCTTTTATTTTTAAAACCGTTTTTTTTCCTTTTAATTAATTATTTTTCTATTTAATTATGTAATAACTGGACGTCCGAAATTCTTTTTTAATCAAAGTGATATATACATATCGAAAAAAAATGAGGGGGCACTTATGAATTACGAAACATGCATAAAAAAAAAAAAAAAAAAAAAAAAAAACATTATATTACTGGCAGAAGCCAAGCATTTCAGTTTCCTTTCACTCATCTGTCAAATGTGATATATATATATATTTTTTTTTTATAAGAAGTGTGTGTGTGAAAGAGGGGCTTATTCTTTATAAGCAAATAATATAGACTAGATAGCGCATAGCGCCTGCAAAGTTCCAAATCAGTTTATAAATAATATTTTAATTTAATATTATTTTATTCATTAGAGCTTTCTGAATAACTTAAAAGTTAATTATTGTATAAGTGAAGGCAAGAACTTGTACTCACTTTCTCACCAGTTCATAATGGCGTATCCAAAAGACTTCAATTAGACGTCTGCATTCAGCATCTGAAAGAAAACTGTGTATGGACAACATCTATTAATTATGTTAAGTATTATTATTTAAAATCCATCCATGGATGAGCTTCTAGTTGATGTAAAAATTTTTATTTCTTGGCTATATATGGCATATTATTTACGATAGAAAAACATTTATAATAACTAATATTTCGGAGCGTTTTAACAGAGCTCCTGTCTTTACGATTACATTTTTATCAGTGAAGATACATCTACATTTTACACAGCGCGCGGCAGAAAGAGATTAGAAAGTGATGAGTAATCAGTTTTAAAGTTAGGTGTGGCGCATTCTCGTTAGCCACCCGTACATTGATGGAAATCGTCTCTCTTGGTTAAAAAAGTTTATTTGCATTATAGTTCCTTTTTTATTTAATAGCGAAATATTAAAACACCAATTATTTGAGTTTTTCTTACACTTTTACGACACCCCTACTTGTTTTATATTTCGCTGTAATCCAGTAAGTTCAAATTCTTTCTAAGTTTAAGTAGACTTGTCTTTGGTAATGGTTTCGTCATGATGTCGGCAGTCATGTTGTTGCTATCGACATATTGCAATTTTATTATCTTATTTTCATGCAGTTCTCTTATATAATGGTATTTCAAGTCTACGTGTTTGGTTCTTGATTGGTATTTATTATTTTCGATTTGTTTAATGCATGCCTGATTGTCTTCGAAAATTATAATAGGCTTTTCTTGTTTCATGTCTAAGTCTTTTAACAGTTGCAACAACCACACAGTTTCTTGAGCTGCATTGCTGGCAGAAACGTATTCTGCCTCAGCTGTAGATAATGTAATATTGCCTTGTTTTTTGGACACCCAGTATATTGGGTTCTCTCCAATGAAGAAAATATTACCTGTGACAGATTTTCTGTCACTTGGATCATTTGCATAGTCTGAGTCTGCATATACTGTTAAAACTGGAGCTGTGGTTTTATTATACGCTAATTTTAAATTTATCGTACATTTAAGATATTTCATGACTTTTTTAACAGCTTCCCAGTCGCATTTCCTGGGATTTTCATTGTGTCGGGACAGAAAGTTGACAGCCGCACTTATATCTGGTCTACATGTTGTGGAAATGTACAATAATGCCCCTACTGCTTTTCTATAGTCTGTATTGTTTGGCAAAAAATTATCGTTATTATTATTTTTTAAATAATTTGTATCCATTGGGATATTAGTAGGTTTTGAATCTGTTAAGTTAAACTTGTCTATTAATTGTTTAATCTTGTTGGTTTGATCTAATAACAATGTATTGTTATCCGGTCTAGTAATGTTTATGCCTAAATAATTAACTACATTCCCTAGGTTAGTAATTTTATATTCGCGGCTGAGTTTTTCAGTAATTTCTTTTATGTCGTTCTTAGTTCCAGCGATTAAAATATCATCTACGTACACTAGCACGTAGACTTTTCTACCGTTAATATTTCTTTTATATAGACATTTATCAGCTTGACTTTGTGTAAAATTTAGATTAATTAATGTCTCATTTATTTTCAAGTTCCAGGCTCTGGCTGCCTGCTTGAGACCATAGATTGCCTTTTTTAATCTACAGACCTTTTTCTCATCCCCGGGATTTATAAATCCTTCTGGTTGTGACATGTAAATTGTTTCCTCCAATTCCCCATGCAAAAACGCGGTTTTTACATCTAAATGATTTAATTCTAGATTATTGTATAGAGCCATGACTAAAAATGATCTGATAGTTGTGTGAGACGCCACCGGGGCAAATGTCTCATCGTAATCCACTCCGTATTTTTGGCTAAATCCCTTCGCCACTAACCTCGCTTTATATTTTTGAATTTCTCCCATATGATTGTATTTGGCTTTGAACGCCCATTTAGAACCTACTATATGTGCGTTGGGTGGAGGGTCTACTAATGTCCATGTATTATTCTCTTTGAGTGAATTAATCTCATCTTTGGCTGCTTTTAGCCAATTTTCTTTTTCTACAGGGTTTTGTAACTCTAATATTTCACGAAAGGTCTTAGGTTCGACTACTTTCAAGGTATCTGTTAATAAAGCGAATCTAACGCCTTTGTTGGAACGCCTTTGTTGGCTCTTTCTGATCTTCTGGGAATATTTTGATCTGAAATTTCCTCATTCTGTGAATTTGGTTCCTGATTCTGTTCAGTTAAAACTACCGGAAAGGATGATTTACTATTTATTTCACCAGTACCGGCTTCATTTTCATTTTCATTCATTAGTAACTGATCATCGTCATTGCTTTTGCTTATCTCGCGCATTTGATCTGTTTCGATGAATTTGACCGTTCTACATATTTTTACATTATCATCTATATAAATTCTATATCCCTTGCTTCTGAGGTCATATCCCACAAATGTACCCAATTTAGCCTTGCTGTCTAGTTTCCTTCTATTTATTTTATGAGTATATGTGTATGCTTTACAACCAAAAGTTTTAATATTTGAAAGATCTGGTTTGTTTCCTGTCCATCTTTCATACGGTGTTACGTCGCAAGCTCTCGTGGGTAATCTGTTTTGCAGATAAGTTGCAGTCATGACTGCTTCGCCCCAGAATTTATTTGGTAATCCGCTTTGTTTTAGTAAACACCTAGTCATTTCAACTAAGGTTCTGTTTTTTCTTTCTGCAACAGCATTTTGAGGTGAACAGTGAGGTACAATAAGTTGATGTTCTATTCCCTCATTGGTGAGAAATTCTTCGAATTCTTTACTTGTATATTCCCCACCATTGTCAGTGCGGAGTATTTTTATTTTCCTTCCAAACCTATTCGCAGTTAACGCATGATATTCTTTAAATTTTTCGAATGCTTCACTTTTATACTTCAATAGATAAGTAAACGTATATCGACTGAAATCGTCGATAAACGTTAAGAAGTAATTTTTACCACCTACGGTCGACGTTTGAAAAGGTCCGCATATATCCGAATGGACTAGATCTAGGGGTCTGTTCGCTCGGTAATTAGCCTTTTTTGGATATGAGTCATCATCTAGTTTTGAGATTATACATATCTCGCATTCCTCATTATGTTTACACTTATTTAAATTTATTCCTGTCGCCATGTTCTTCTCGGTGAGCTCCCTGATCTGTTGATAATTTTTGTGACCTAACCGCTGATGCCATATTGTAATACAATTTTTGTCATTGCATGTTTCTGCAATGTTTATACTTTCCGATAAATTTTTATGTGTTTTTATCTCATATAAATTATCGGTTAAGTTAGCCTCAATGTATGTTTTGTTGTTGTATTTAATCTGACATTTTTTGTCTTTGAATATGGCAACGCAGCCATTCTCAGTTGCTTTCTTTATGGAGATCAAATTAGTAGCCATATCAGGTATATATAATACGTCCTTTAATGTGATACTGTTCGTTTCTCTATCGGAGTTAACTACATCTATATTTATGTCCCCATGTCCCTGAGAAACTACGGTCTGTCCGTTTGCTAACATAACATTTACCTTTTCGTCGCTTCTTAAACATGTAAATTTACTTAAATCGTTGCAGACATGCGCACTACTTCCACTATCGACAACGAAACTATCATTTTCGGTTTTGTCTATAATAAAAGTTAAATTTTTCAGTTTGTTTTCCGTCTCTTTAATTAACTGTGTTTTTTGTTTACCTCTATATTTAGTACCGTTCCCACTACTGTTATTGAAATTATTGTTACTGCGGTGTGGATTACCACCTCTGGTTTTTAAGTGCCAACACTCATTACGGGTATGTGAGGATTTTTTGCAGTAAGTGCAATATTTGCCTGTCTGTGTTTTGTTTTTAACCTGCATTTTGTATGCATTTTCTCCCTGAGTGTTTTTGTTTTGTGATCTTTTAATATATTCATCTGTTAATTTATTTCGTATAAATTCGGCTGTCAATTCCTGTTCATTTCTGCTCTCAATAGCAGTTATAAATGTGTCATATGAGGGGGGGAGAGAACACAACATAAGTGCCGCCAAATGATGATCGTGTATTTCTTCACCTATTGCTATCAATTTATCTCTTATTTGATAGATATTTGTAATATGATCAATGAGGTTCCCATTCTCAGCTAATTTAGCTGAGTATAATTTCCTAAGCAAGAATAATTTATTTGTTAGGTTCGATCTTTGATGAATGTTCTGGAGATTCTCCCAGGTTGCTTTGGCGGTGGTCAAATGACGCACATTTATAATCTGACTGTCATCAATCGATAAATTTATTAAGGCCCTTGCCTTTTAATCTTTTGCCTGCCATTCAGCAGTCAGAGGATTTGGGGGTTGATCAGTTATAACGTGATATAAATCCTCTTTTATGAGGAGCATTTCAATCTTAAAACACCATAAATCATAATTGGGTTCATTTAGTTTTTCAACTAATGTTATGTCTTTCACAGATGACGTCATTTTTACTTTTATTTGTATTATTTTTCTTTTCACAACTGAAGTTTAATTTATTTATTTATATTCAAAAATATTTATGTATATATTTAATCATTATGGATGACTGTTAAACAGATATGTATGTTTATTTTATTTGTTATTTCTATATATATATTTTATGATACCTTTATAATATTTCAATACACCAATTATATATATATTTATTTTTCATTTCTTCTTTTATAATCATATATTTTTGTTTATATAATTTAGCTCTCTTTTTTTTTGTTCAAATTGCCTATAGGGCTATTTATTTAAACTGAATGGAACTGAGACTCTCAGTCTCATAATCTATTCTTTATAAGCAAATAATATAGACTAGATAGCGCATAGCGCCTGCAAAGTTCCAAATCAGTTTATAAATAATATTTTAATTTAATATTATTTTATTCATTAGAGCTTTCTGAATAACTTAAAAGTTAATTATTGTATAAGTGAAGGCAAGAACTTGTACTCACTTTCTCACCAGTTCATAATGGCGTATCCAAAAGACTTCAATTAGACGTCTGCATTCAGCATCTGAAAGAAAACTGTGTATGGACAACATCTATTAATTATGTTAAGTATTATTATTTAAAATCCATCCATGGATGAGCTTCTAGTTGATGTAAAAATTTTTATTTCTTGGCTATATATGGCATATTATTTACGATAGAAAAACATTTATAATAACTAATATTTCGGAGCGTTTTAACAGAGCTCCTGTCTTTACGATTACATTTTTATCAGTGAAGATACATCTACATTTTACACAGCGCGCGGCAGAAAGAGATTAGAAAGTGATGAGTAATCAGTTTTAAAGTTAGGTGTGGCGCATTCTCGTTAGCCACCCGTACATTGATGGAAATCGTCTCTCTTGGTTAAAAAAGTTTATTTGCATTATAGTTCCTTTTTTATTTAATAGCGAAATATTAAAACACCAATTATTTGAGTTTTTCTTACACTTTTACGACAGGGCTGTCATAGGGGTATTCGCTATGCAATATGATAAAACTTTAATTATTTTTTATTTTAGTCAGAAAGTTTTCTTCTTAATTATTTTTTTTTTTAATCTTTTGTGACCAAATAAAAAAAGTAAGATATTTATATCCTTTCTAATGTCTTTTTTATTGTTAAAGATTTAACTGCATGATGGTTTTAACGAACTACCTACAATTATTTCTACAGTAGAGTAGAACGTACAGTTTGAAAATTAGATACAGCACAGAGTGGTCAAATTTTATTTAGAAGTAGCTGGAGATCAGGGAGGAAGATTATTATTAACCCCCCCCCCTTAAGAAAAAAAAAAAACTTTAAAACACATCCATCTTTAACGAATGTGTGTTTGTATGTAAATATCGGACTGAGTTATCAACAGTTTCTTAATGTTAAAAATTTAAAAAAGTATTTTAATTTACATATATCTCCTTATTAAACACCCCACCAGCGGCCAAGTGATTCTGCGATTAAAATGTGATAGACGGAACGTGCCGGGTTCGCTCGATGACCTAGCTGCTCGAAGGTCTCGGCGATATTCTCCAAAACTCGCGTAAATACCAGCTATGACCGTAATAAAGACCAACATGGAGGGCACATCACCTCGTCTAGTCAATCGGCCTTAATCTTCACCCCAGCAGGACCACCATCTTATTAAACAGTGGCCGAAAGGTTTTGCATGCAAAACTGGTAGACGGGAAGTGTTGGACTAGATATCAGGTCGCGCTCGTCGATTTAATTGCTAGAATTTTTCCGTGTTTTCGCTGAAACTCGCATAAACACGGGCTAGGACCCCTCAGAAAGACCCTGCAGAGGGCACACCACCCAGACCTAGGACCCTCGTATAGTTAATCAACCTAAATCTTCACACCAGCATCGCCAACCTCCACTTTATTAACAGTGGCCGAGCGGTTCTGCACTCAAATCTGGTAGACAGGAAGTGCCAGGTTTGAATCCAGGTTACGCCTGTCGAAGTCATTCGTATTTTTTGTGTTTTTTCTCCGAAAATTCCGTAAATATGGGCTAGGAAACCCTTCGAAAAACCCTCAAGATGTCCCAAGTGTAGCTATTTGGCTTTAATTCAAGCACCAGCACTTTATTAAAAATTTATGTGCGATGTACGAATTAAAGCCGACTGTCTACATGATAAACCTGGGGAGGTCTTTCTAAAATGTCCTAGTATTCAAGCGATAAACTCCGAACGGCTAAGCCGACGAGGACGACCTGGATTTTCATTTGGCACCTTCTGCCTCTCCTAAAACATGTAGAATAATATATATGTATATTTACATATTTTTTATTGAAAATATGTTAGTGAAAAAAAGATAATGTGCGTGATTAACCATAAATTAAAATAATAATAATAATAATAATATTCAGATAAATTTATACTTACTATTATTTTTTTAAGAATACACCCCCCCCCTCTTTTTTTTTTTTTTTTTTTTTCGTTTTAAGATATTTGTAACACTAAGCCATACATTATTTATTATTATTATTATTATTATTTTAAACCGTATCAATCCTTAATGAATTTCCATTTGCATGTCTAAGTGATGAGTAAAATTTTTAATTCCATATGCGACTTCTAAAACTATAGAGATTTGTAAAGTACCATAAGCAGAAATACTTCAAAGAAATGGGTCCGCCAGTGGCTGAGCGGTTCTGCGCTCAAAGCTGGTAGACGTGAGGTGCCGGGTTCTATCCCAGGTTGTGCTCGTCGGCCTAGTCGTTCGGAATTCTCCGTGGTTTTCTCCGAAACTTGCGAAATACGGGCTAGAATCCCTTAGAAAGACCCCCACGGAGGGCACTACTCCTCAGGTCTAGGGCCTACAGCAGTTAATCGGCCTCATTCTCAAAAATCCTTCAAAGGAATGTATGCAATATTTCTAAGAGGAATTTTAATTGTGGGATAGCATTTAGATAAATGTAGCTTCTTCTATTTTTATTTTTTGTTAATAGTGGCATGGTATACATTGCAAACAAGTAAATATATGGATTGTTGTTGTTGTTGTACCGAATAAGGCCGATTGACTGCACTAGGTTTCTAGGCCTAAGGAGGACTTCTCTCTGTGGGCTTTTTCCTAAGGGGTCCTAGCTCATATTCACGCAAGTTTCGGAGAAAATTACGGAAAACTCCGAACGGCTAGGACAACGAGCGCGACTAGGATCGAACCCACGCAATAAATGGATTGAACTCTTCTCATACTAAGCCAGGTCATGTCTGAAAACGAAGGTGATCTGGATTCGCACTTGGCACCTTCCCCTTGTCCTAAAACAAGCATATATATATATATATATATATATTATTATTATTATTATTATTGTAAATGTTAGGAGAAGGATCTTCAGGAAAAATTATCGTTCACTAGTAATTCGCAATAAATCTGGTAAGATTACGGCTGAAATTTGGTTTTCTTTAAAATCGCTGTAATGATTTATATATGTACATGTATAAATATAGTGTTAGAGTTTTTTTTTTTTTTTTTTTTTTTTTTTTTTTTTTTAGATGAAAAAAAATCTGATTATTAGATAATAGATTTAAATATTAGCAGTCGCTGGTGTCCCGTGCTTTTCCTGGAACAAAACCTAGCATAAACCCTGTTCTCTAGGAAATTGCTAGATTTAGGGATTTGAGATGATAATTCGTTTTGAATTTGTTTTATCTCCAGGAAAATTAGATTTCACTGGTAGCCCGCAGTCCATCCGAGACAAAAAAAAAAAAAAAAAAAAAAAAAAATCACATGGCCTTTATTATCACATTTTCGAAAACGAATCCCTATATTACGCTACGAATAATTTTTACAACGGAACTAAGTAAACAGTCAATCAGGTACTGAATATAAAAAGAGAAAAACCTGGTACAGGTTATTAAAATGCTGTACATTAAGGTTTAATTAAAACAATGCTTTACGCTAAATATTTGGTTAGTTAATAAATAATAATAATAATATCAATAATAATAAAGCTGCTGATTTCACAAGTTATTGTCATTATATTATTCTAATAATTTATATCTTTTATCATAAGATTCCTATGAAAAAAAAAAAATTCGTCATCTAAAAGAGATAATTAAAGTTAAAAAAAAAAAAAAAATTATTATGCGAAGTTCTGTTCAGCCGAGCAATATTTAAACTGATTTTACAAATTATCACCATCACTTCTAGAACATTTTTCATTATTTATAACTATTACTTACTTTTCATGAAAATCGCAATGAGCGGATTTCTTTTTCATTAAGTTTTAATTATTAAAATATAATGAAAAAAAGTTGTCTTTAATATTAGGGAATACCGTATTTCAAACGGAAAAACTAAAAGCAACAGTGCGTTTCAACTTTTTAGAAGGTAAATATGTATAGTTTTCATTTTTTATGACTATAACATTTAATCTCTTTTCAGTATATAAAAAAAATATTTATAATAATAAAGCATCAATTAAACTTTCATATATATTGTGAAAAAATATATAGAAGCTTTGTGAGAGAAAATTAAATCAGTCCAATAAAAGAGGTATATCCTATATCAGTAAAAAATATTTTATTTTATTTTTATTTGTCTTAATCTTTTAAATATTACCTTTTTATATGCATTTAAACATCTTTGTGCCGAGTTTTCATAGAATAAAAAAAAAACACTCTCTTTTCTACCACCTGCAGAAAACGCAAAGGCGCTTCCTATGTTATGTTCAGTATAAAATAAAATTCTTTTCATAATACCGATCATGAACTTTAATGCATCAGAAAATTTTTTTGCAAGTCCCTCTATAACACATTAGTTGCGAAAATTATACAATTTTCAACAGAGAATATCGATATGCCATAGAAAACTTGAATAAGGTATCTCCAGCTCCAAGACTTTCAATAAATATTATCGGGGGAAAAAATCTTGATTACAGAGATTAACAGACAAACAGAAAGACAAAACGAAGCCAACTCATTATTAGATATTCTTAGAAGCTTTAAAACGCATTTTTATTTATTTTTTTTAATGGATTTTTTCTGGGGACTTTTTTTCCGGGGACTTTTTTTCCTGGGGACTTTTTTTCCGGGGACTTTTTTTCCTGGGGACTTTTTTTCCGGGGACTTTCTTTCCGGGGGACTTTTTTTCCGGGGACTTTTTTTCCGTGACTTTTTTTCCGGGGACTTTTTTTCCGGGGACTTTTTTTCCGCCATATGAGATTTATTGCTTATAACCGGTTAAAAGCGAGGGGTGGGGGAAGAGTAGGGAGCCTATATATTCATAATATGATAATAAAGGCTTCCTACCTCATACTAGTTTAAATGGTAAATTATGTTCACGTCATCTCAAAATGTGTAAATCCGTTCGAAACCGGAAGTAGAAAATTTTTACGAATCCAATACTTCCTTATTTGAAAATAGAAAACAATTATTATTAGATTTGTTTGTTTGTTTATTTATTTATTATTATTATTATTATTATTATTATTATTATTATTATTATTATTTTTTTTTTGTGGTAAATGTTCATAAATTTAATACAAAGAGAGTAATCAATGCAAAAGAAACTGTAACGGGAAATTGCACAACACTTCTCGTAAGAAAGTAAACAGTATTATTATTATTTCATTTGAAGGGTGGAAAGGGAATGTAAATGAAAGACCGAAAATTGGTCTAAGGATTTTTCTCTACTGATATATATACGAAAAGGCATATATACAAAAATGATATTTATTACTATATTTACAGGAAGTTTCCGATGTTCAAGGATACCATTCTTTCCGTTACCGTTTTTTCCGTTAACTATATAGTCTTTAATTAAATTTTATTCTTTTACAGAAGGAAAATCACTATTTTAAGAAATCCATGTCAATATAATTGTACCTTAGCCCCGTACGTTTAAGGGGACCTAACACCTTTTCAACATCATTTTTAATTAATTAATTAATTAATTTTATTATTATTTATTTATTTAAGAATTTTATTTATTTATTTTTTCTACAGTTTTCTATATTTTGTCACAATTTTTTTTGTTTTATCTTTTAGAATATATATATATATAACTAAGAGATAAAAACGCGATTTAAACATTTAAAGGCGATGAATTTTCCAATTAAAAAAATCGTAAGTTATTTGGACTTTACGATTTACTTAACATGGCAGAATAGGGCAAAATTGAGCATAAAAGTCCATTTTGAGGATCATAAATATATCAGACAAATTCAAAAAACATTTATGATACTTGTTTTGAACATGATTGACTACAAATATTCTAACAGAAAAATTTCGTAAATTATTCGTAATTTAAGATTTTATCAACATAGCAAAATTAAAATTTTTTCATATAAATAGGAATTTTGTGGATTCTTGCATTGGAAATAGTAGCATGAAAACTAAACTACGAAACTGACCCTAATAAAATAAATTAATAGATTAGAATAAGATAAACAAATTGAAGTGAACGGTGGATAGCCTATTAAGCGGGGATTTTATTCTGTCACTTTGTCAAGCGTTTGATCAAATTCACTTCTCTTAATATGCTATAATATGTCTCACACTAGAAATTTATGAGAACATATGTATGGTGGGTAACTCAGCGGAGTCCATCTATGCCAACTAGTTTTAAATTGAGATGTACCGTTGAAATTACTATTACCTGGTTTTAATGCTCGATGATTCGATTATGAATATTTTTGAAAGTTTAAAATTATTAGGAGTGTCTTGAAGGAAGGGGGGGGGGGAGGAGCAGGCGAAAGGGCAAAAATGTAGAACAACAGTTACAGCGTTTAAAATTGATATAATTAGGTTTTAAGGCCCGATAAATCGATTGCGAATATTTTTGAAAGTGTAAAATTATTAGGAGGGACAGAAAGGGGAGGGGTGAAGGGACAAAAATGTTGAAATGGAGTTAGAGAGTTGACAATTGGCATTATTAGATTTTAAGACCCGAGAAACCGATTGCAGATATTTTAAAAGTGTAAAATTATTAGGCGAGACGGGAAAGGAATGCGAAGGGGCTGCTGTAGAAATAGTGTTAGAGCGTTTAAAATTGGTATTATTAAGTTTTAAGATCCGACAAATTGAACGGTGTTCAAATTTCGTACGGGTGTTTCGGGTCCGGGGAAAACTACGAACAAACTACGTAACGTCTTTATTCTTTTGAATTTTACAGACTTTCGAATTCCGATACTCAGTTCATATTTTCCATTAAGAATTTTTAACGCTATTCAGATTGGTTTTCTGCAAGTTGCCCCAAAAACCACAGGAAAATCAGATAAATCTTATTATAGGAATGCTTATATTATTTTTGTAGCTTCTATTTAACATAGTTTCAAAAATAATATATTACTTTAAAACTTATTTGAATTGAAATTGAAGAGCAGATCTCGCAAATCAGTCACCAGATAGCGCTTTAATATAATACAATTTCACAATATCCAATACTAATTATGATTAAATTGCTTATAATATATCATTCCAAAAATATTTTAAAGTACTTTTTATTGCGGACTTTTAAACTGATATAAGCCGTTCAAATTCTGTAACTCCGGAAAACCCAAAACGCCTTTATACTTTTAAATTTTGCAGAGTTACAAGTTCCGATACTTGGTTAATATTTCGTACAAAGGATTTTTAACGGTGTTTAGTTCGGAATTACACAAGTTTCGAAGAAAACTACGGAAAAACTTAAACGCCTTTATTCTTTTATATTTTGCAGAGTTTCGAATTCGGATACTGTTATATGCCTTATTTTTATAATCTTACGCTAAGCACCATGAATAATCAATAAATTATTACATACTGAAGGGAAGTTCTATACAGAGCAAAATATATTCAAAAAGTTAAGTTTAAAATTTTCCATAGAACGACTATATCAACAGGAATTATAGTAGCAAGATAATAAAAAATGAGTTATTTCTGAGACATTGATATATGGCATCATACATAAGAAATCTGAACATACTTTAACAGAAAATAATAAGATAATAATATTTAGAAGAAGGAGCAGATGCCATCGTGATTTAATAGATTTTAGTTGGTCGATAATGGCAGGCGTTCGATTTTCCCAAAATCCTCCGAGAGATCAAATGTCAAATAAAGATAATTACAGAAAAAATTAAGAAAGCAAAAAATTAGTGAAATTTATCAATAAATCATTGAAAAATTAAATAAATAAATAAATAAAACAAAATAACGGAGTAAATATATGACAAAAATGTAGATTTTTATTTTTTATTTTTTTTAAGATCATTGTGCCCAAATCCCAAATGCGACCTGATTTTTGGTAAGTTTATCGCATTTAGGAAATTTATGATATTTTAGTAAATAAATAAATATGAAAAGAAAGAAAAAAGAGTTGAACATTATACGCTTAACTCTGAACTTGTGTTTGGGTCATTTCTTTTCAAGAAATTAAAAAATTGTCTTTAATTTATGAAAAAATATACCCGCGTCGCATTTAGGATTTCTTTTTTTTTTCGAATTTTAGGTACTATATCCTAAATGCGATGTTCAAACTCTCTAACTGCGATAATGAATTTAACGCACTGGAATTACTTGATGAATGTTATTAACAGTTTACAAAGAAGGTTAAAAACTCAGGGGTCAAAGCAATCAAACAGGAAAATATAGGAATATTTTTCACACAAAAGTAGGAACATAAAGAGAAGATTGAGAGGTTGGGTAAAAACGAACTTTCTCTAACATTATTTTGTAATCTCGGAATGATTAAATGACTTCGTAAACAAAACACCCTAATTTAATCTCATCTAATTTAACAGATAAAATGAATGTACTGATATATTACTGTTTACTTTTTATATTATTTAGAAAAGAACATATTTCCAAATTTACCATCTCTTGCTTGTCTAACTTTCATACCAGTTTATATCATTTAACATGAATCCACATATTATATTCAAAATAATGACACCTCTTTTACATCATAATGCTCAAAAAATCAAAAAGAAAGAAAAATCATGAACCTTCAATTTAACTACATGTTAGTTAACTACATGTAGTGCCTATTTAATGAATTGTGCCCCCCCCCCCCAACTTTCCCATACTTCCACAAAAATAATAATAATAATAATAATAATAAGTGAAAATTAATATTGAAATGGTAATGGAATTATGAATTCTTTTAATGCCTAGCAGGGAAAGCAGAAAATAAGTAAGAAGAACTTAAACTGAAGTACCAGAATATAGGAAATGTAGGAAAATTTTTGTGAAATATAGGGAAAATGTAAAGAATTATAAACTATAGGAAAATATAGGGCATTTTTCATGATTTTTTGAAATATATAAGAAAAATAGGAAATATAGGAATACTTTCAGCCCTGAAAATTGTTATTGACTTCGGTTTGGGTCTGTCTGTTCGTCTGTTGATCCGTCTGTCTGTCCGTGCACCAACTCCCATAAATATTCATGGAAATTCTTGAAACTGATATATGTTATTCAAGTTCACTATAGCATGTTCCTTATTGAAAATGGAGTGTATACTTCTACTTATTTGTACATAGGGGCACCCAAAAGTATTCCATAGCATTGTGTTCTATGCAAATATTTATACTCCTTACACATAGTAGAATATTGAATTTTTCATTTTTTCCTGCGATATGTTAAAAATAATTCATATATACATAAATGAAACAGAAAAAGAATCATTTAAAAGGAAAAAAACAATTTTAAAAATAGAAGAAACATAATGCCACTAAAAGTTATTAAAAAGCTGTATTTCATTTATGAAGACCACCAAAATTCATTTCCGGTGACTTTTTTTTTCGATTTTAAAATCTACATACCGGAGAGAAAGGGTAAGGGATAGAATAAAGATATACATAAAGAAAAATTTTCTTGGTATTCTAACTATTACTATCAAATATATATTTTTACTTTGAACAGAGAAAATCAATTTTGGTATATAAATTAATTTTTTCCTATACTGTGATTTTAAAAGTTATGAAAAAAAAACTAACATAAAATAGACGATGACAGCGTCAACTGTTAGGCGACTGATTATCAAACGTAATCAGCTTTAGTTTAAATCAAAATTCAGTTAAATTCGTCCATTGGTTCTGGATACAACCGACCAAATACAGAATTTTTTATACACACAGAGAGAGAAACACACAGATATTTTCTAAAAATAGTCATATCGATAATCATATCGTGTTCAAAACGTCTTAAGACGTGTAACTATATCAACGGTCAAAATTTTCCACAAATTGAATACGTTCTTCTTATATATAGATAGACACACACACAAAAAAAAAAGTGGGGGGGGGGGGCACAAATTAATCATACATTTTATTACGTCTTTATTTTCAAAACATAAAAGTTTTACTCTTAAAGTACATTTTATGTTGTTAAAGCTGAAAATTTTCTTTATTTCTTTTCTTTTTCTTTTCTTTTCTTTTTTTTTTTTTCAAGATAATTTTCAAAGGATTTTTTTCAGAACATTCTTTAGAACTTTCCAAAACAGAACTCTTTGTGCCGTGTCCTTTTATTTCATTTATAAAGAGATTTCTTATTAAAATTTCTTTAAAAATGCCGATACTGTTATTTACATCGAAAATATATAAGAACAGAGAATCGATAACTGAAATTGTTTACATAGATAATTACATGTAAACAATTTAATATACGTATTAAGAGTATTTCAGTAAACTTAGATATTAAAGATTTTTATTACTTTTTCCAATATATTTATTAATTTCATAAATTGACAATCTAAATCATCTTGTAGAAATGACCGTATTTACTTGTTTGCTGAAGTAACATTAATAATGAGATCTGGGCTTCTAAAACAGCAGTTTTTAACCTATTAATTATCATTTTTGACAACTACTTCCCCTTCTCGGCCTCATCAGTGGTCAAGCAGTTCTGAGAACAAAGCTAGTAGACGAGAAGCACCGCGTTTCCCAGGTCGCACTCGTCGACCTGGCCGTTCGGATTTTTCTGTGGCTTTCTCCGAAACTAGTGTAAATACGGGTTAGGACTCCTTAGGAAGATTCTCATGGAGCGCGTTCCACCTATAGGCCTAGAACCAAGTGTAGTCAATTGACCTTAACTCCTTCAACGAACAAACAAATTCCTCTTCTCTTTTCGTGTGTAAAATTGAATACTGATATTAATCGGACTCAAACAGTGAGTAATAAATAAATAAATAAATAAATAATGGACAAACATATACAGAAAAATTTAAATTAAAGAGAAATATTTAATTAAATATCTGTATTTTTAATAGCATTAAAAGTTTGCTTCTTTTTAAATATTAGTATCTTTCGCCTTACTAACCCATTTAAAAGAAACTTTCAGCATGAAATTTTTGTGCTATGGGCTGAACTGAATGAACAAAAGCTTTTCTGTCGGTATCACTTTTCTTGAGAATAGAATTCCCGAAAGTTGCACCCATACTCCAAACCGCCTTGACCATGAACAATAGCTTTTCTGCCTCAACCTATCTTTAGTCTATAAAGGACAGGTCGTTTAGCTTTTCTCTTGCCAAATGGGAATTGTATGAAGTACAGTAGATCCTGCTGGTAACCCATCAGTAAAGAAAGAGAGAGAAGAAAAAATAAATAAATAAAATAAATAAAAAACGATGTACTGTAAAAGTCAAATATATGATCAAACTAATTTTCGCGTTTGAAATTTCGACCTGTTGGAAGTTTGAAGCATCCAGGCACACATATATTTTCGCCCCCGTGAAAAAATAAAAATAAAATAAAATAAATAAAAAAAAAAATAAAAAAAAAAAGCTATGGTGACCGCCCCCGCTGACCCAGTCAAGCAGACACCTATGCCAGAATTAAATCAAAAGACGTGATTTTAATATTTTGTGCAAGTTTTGCTTAAAACTTTAAACTCATTTTTCTTCGAATTCTTTTTTATAAGTTCTAATATGTTTAATTCCTAAAATTTTTCATTTTTATCTAAGATTGTTTTGAAAGAAATTTAAGGAAATATAATTCTCATTAAGAAAATTAAGCATAACATAAAACAGTATATTATTAACTTAAAAATATTTATTTATTCATTTATTTATTTAAGATATATTAATTTTTAAGCATGGCTATATTTCTATTAAATTTTAAAATAAATAATTTTGTCATATTGAGTGAAATGTATGAAATATTACGCTGCACGTGAAAATAATAATAATAGAAAATTGAACAATAAAGGGAAAAAATAAATTTTTGTCTTCTGGGCCATCTTATTCATAAAATTCTGCAATTAAGTAAGTAAAATTACTATTTTGATTTTTGTTTCGAGTGTCAGTATTATAAAGTCGAGTAGAATAACACAATTCTTTTGCAATCAAAGGTGGAGAATTTTCGAAAAATTTACTTTTTAAGAACTTTTTTCTTTTCTTTCTTTCTTTCTTTTTTTTTTTTTTTTTTTTTTTTTTTTTTTGGTTTATATTGTAGTTAATGCAACACACACGGTTATTACAATGACATAGCTGCAAAGTTTACTGAAAATAATTTCTATTGCAGTATTTTGCATCAAATATACCGAAATGCTTGAAAAATTATATCAATAATTACACTTTTAATCAATTATCGATATCTACACTAATAAAAATTTCAAAAGAAAAACTACTGATAATCATTTGTCTTTAGTTATTTATCGAAAATTACAGAGAAAGTAAATGGAGATATTAAAAAATCTATTTTATATAAATTTTAATGACTATAATTAATTATTGAGGAGACTATGTTTGTAACTAAGAATGCTTTTTTTTTTTTTTTTTTTTGGAGAAGTTAAATAAACAAAATAAATAAAAATACATAATAAAAATTGATAATTTCGTACTTACTTTTAACTAAGAATTATTGTAAATTTACAGAGAACATGGATAAATATTTTAGTGAATTTAAATAAAACGTTATTACAGTATACACATTAAGTAACCCCAGCAAGATAAGTGCCACAACTCAAAAATGTAGTATAAAAAAAAAAAAAAAAAAAAAAAGAAATCATCTTAAAGGTAACAATAAAAACATTGACTAATCTACAACAAAACGGATATAACAGCTTCTCAGGTAGATAAATTGCGAAAAAGAGTAGAGAGATGATGCTTTACGTGCACGTAGGGGTACTTCATATACATTTTTCAATACTGGAGTAATTTTTACTTAAATTTAACCAGCTCCGGATATGTTGTCAGGACAATAAAAATCTCGGTCGAGTTCGTAGATGAGGCATCCAGCTCAAAGGGGGTGGAAATGGTGGGGGATGGGAATTTTCATTTGCCCATAATTTCTTTAATATTGAAAATAGGAAAATACTTCAAATCAGGCGAATTACCGCCTTATCGTAAAGAACAACTTTTGTATTTAAACTTTTTCAATAACTTCAATTGCTTAAAAGTTACAAGTTAAAAAGTGATTTTTCGACAATTGTGATGAAGCCGACTTTTTCTATAGCTTTAATTTCTTAAATTTATAACCTGATGCTTACGTCACGTGCAAACGATAATAAAAAAGATCACTGCAAATATAAAAACCATGGTAACAGCTTTAATTAATTATTTAAAAATATAAAATTGAAATAATACGTTAGTCTTGGTAAAAATATCGTTTGTGGGGAATAGTTTAGAAGGCCGGTTTACGCAAGAATTTAAAATTTACGATTGAAATTGAGAGTAATACGTTACAGCTTCCTTTGATTTTTTATCTTGTGGAAACAAGATATTGGTCTGTGAACAGATATGAGGTTTTTGCGTGGGAAGAAAATATAATGACGTCAAAACTACCATTTTTCATCGCCGAGCTCGCGAAATTTTGTCATCAAATAACGAATTTCGTCACCAAGTCAAAAATTTCGTCAACGACTATCAAATTTTCACAAATTTCAATCCTAAGTCGCAAGTTTTGTCACCAAATTGTATATCTTTATGTCTTCTATTTGTTCAATGATTATAAACTTGGATTTTTAAAAAACTGAATCATTTACTGATCAATAAATCTAGACTGAAATTTTTAGTAGAATGAATAGTACTAGTTGATAATTACATTTCTTAAAAACAGAATACCGACGTAAATAATGCAATGTGTGGGAACAAAGCCGTTGGCTAAGTATGTATTAATGCATATGAAATATTTCTTTACTTTTGAAACATTAACGTAAAGGAATCTACCTTTGCCTTTAAGCTTGCCGAAAAGGGATTTTTTTTTTTTTTTTTTTGGATCACAGACAGAGGAACTATAACCAAAATAAAGAAAATTAAGGCTTTTATTATATTATGATTTTTTTAAGCTGAGATCAGTTAAAAACTGACTAATTTTCTTGCATATTTTTTCATTAATTTTCACTTGCATGTGAAGTTTTTCATGAATTGTTATTCCCGAACAAGAAAATTGAAGAGTAGTTTTCGCCTTTCTATAAAGTTCGATTTTTTTTTTTTTTTTCTATGAATGTTTTTAACTGGTTTTCTGGAAGTGCTTTATTATAGAAAAGTTGTCTTATTTTCCCAAAAAGACAATGCAATTACATTTAAAATTCAATAAATGAAAAGATATTTTATACGAATAGATATTTAAAAAATTACTTACGAGTATTATAAAGTTAATATCTGTGACAATGTTTATATATTCTTTATTTCAGCGACTTTATTTCTTGAAAATTTGATGAAATTACTTTTGAAGAATGAGGTAAAGCCAAAGAAAATTTAAGGCTTATTATTAAAATTTTAAACCTAAGATCAATTGATATTGTCTAATTTCTAAGACATTCTTGCATTCATTTTCAATCTTAAGTAAATTAAAATTTTCAAGTACTGTCTCCGATCAAGAAAATCGAATAGTATTTTTTGCTTTTCAATAAATTGCGGATATTTAATTTTTATTCACTAGACGTTTTGATTGTTTTTTTTTTTTTTTTTTTTTTTTTTTAAAGGTGTGTGTGGGGGGGGGGGACGCGGTAGCCCAGTCAGTAGAGCGCCGGGCTCCTGATTGGATGATTGCGGGCTTGATTCTCGAGTAGACCAAAGACTGTTGTGAACACTAATGGTGACTAGTGCATGTAAAATCTGTCATGTCAATGTCCTCCATGTTCCCATCAAAATTATACCTTTGTGAGTCATCGAAGTGGGAGAGCCATCCCTTCCGTGGAGGATCAAAATTATGATGGCATGTTTCCGGACCACCTCTCGAGGCGAGTCCCAGACCATCACCAATTGCCCATTGCGCAACCCTAGTGCGACGTAAAACCCAACCAACAATCGACAAATTAAAAGAGATTTTATAAAAATAATTGTTTAAAAAATTAAATACTCCTATAAAGTTGCATATCCACATTCATTTTCGCTTGTAAGTGTATGAAACTTTTCATTTGTTCTTATTCCCCAACAAGAAAATCCAACGGTGTTTTTTTTTTTTTTTAAATAAAATACGGAATGATTATAATTTTTTAAGTGGATGTTTTTTAACCGGTTTTCTGGTAGTGATAGTCAGATAGTGCTTTCTTATGGAAAAGTTGTAATATTAACCCAAATTACTATAAAGTATTCATTCCCTTTCAACACTTCCTTTCCTGCGCGTGTACACTTTTTTGTTGTAATATATAATTTGTAAAATGTTTTGCAAAGATTAGTTGGAATTATTATGTACGAAGGCTCAAGTCTCAAATCCTTTAAATTATAAATTCACAAAACATGATATGTATGATGATCGCTTATAGCTGCTCTGTTTCAATTGTTGTATTATTGTGAACAGACCAGTAATTGAGCAATTAATGGAAATTTCTTAAAGTTTTATCATTGTCTAATATAATCATTGATAAAATTTTTAAATATTTAACAACTGGAAATAAATTCTTTGTTATTTTCTCTACAATTATGTTATATAGAATAATAGTTTTAAAGTGGGATTAGATTGGATTTTGGGAATAAGGCCGATTGACTGCTGTAGGTCCTAGGCCTGAGGGGGAGTGCCCTCCGTGACGGTCTTTCTAAGGGGTCCTAGACTAGCCCATATTTAAAAGTTTTGGAGAAAACCACGGAAACACCGAACAGCTAGGTCGACGAGCGCGACCTGGGATCGAACCCGGCACTTCAGGTCTACCAGCTTTGAGCGCAGAATCACTCGGCCACCGGTGGGCCGTTTCAAAATGCGATTTTGCTAGTAGTTGACCCATTACCTCCCCCCTCCCTTGAAATGTGCAAATTTGTTTAAAATTTTCAATCTATACTATATTCTAAAGAATTAACATTGTGTACTATCATTTGAACCTCCTCCCAAAAAATTAACTACCAATTAGATAGGAGGCGGAGTATATCAAGTGCATGTTTTTGTAGCAATTTGTCAAATTTGTAAATTTTAATTGGAGGGGGATTTAATTTAATAAATTCTAATAATTCAACTTTTAACACATCTGAAAAATTAGCATTGTATTTTGTTGCGAAATAATTTAGTTTTTATTTCTTCGGCTGATCGCATCAGGGATTTTGTATGGTTGTAGTATTATAGGAGGTGTTTTATCAATGAGGATGATCACTGTACTTCCCGGTAAGTTAAGTTTTTTTTTATGCCTATTTATTAAAGATATTTGAATTCATTTGTCTATCATAATCGCCTTGTGTTTTATTGATTTTTGAAATTATTATTATTATTATTATTTGTAAAAATTCGATTTCTTCCTTTCCTCCTGAAACACAACACGATAATTCAACATGAAGTATTTCTCAACAGAGGAACCAATTTATTCGTCTAATATCGCTATAGTCAAATTCATCGTTAGGTGTTCCTTCATAAACATGCTTTTTTTTTTTTTTTTTGTCTTTTCTTTGGGATCAAATTTAGGATTAAGGCTCTTTGGATTAATTAGGGTAAATTAGGACTAAGGTTTAAGACTAAGGTTTAAGATTAGGACTAAGGTTTAATTAGGTTTAATTAGGACTAAGGTTTAAAGTCAAGGTCATTGAAAGCTCATGTTAACTTACGGAGAAATTTGTCCCATTATTATTCATTACATATTATACATTTTTAGTTCCCCATCATACTAGGTACGGTAATCGTGAAAATTTTCGACCTCCGTTTTTTGACTTTTTTACACGTTTTCAGGTGAGGATTCCGAAAATGACAAAACTTGTATGGTGTCCGTCTGTAGGGTGTCTGTTGGTTTGTTAGTCCGTTAGTGTGTTAGTCTGTGTACACTACACAGTATCTTAAAAAAAAAAAAAAAAAAAAAAAAAAAAAAAAAATTGACGCATAGAAGTCAGATCAGTTTTAAAATATTATTTATAATATTTTCGTCGTAATGATGTCACACTACTTTTGAAATATTATTTAAGATACTCGCATGAATATCATTGACTATGAATTTCCCAATATAAAAATTTCGTAAGTTATTGGAAATTTTCGAATTTCTTAACATGGCAGAACAGGGTAAAATTTCACGTAAATGTCAATCTTGAGTGATATTTTAATCGTAAAGATCTCAGACCACTTTTTAAATATTATTTAGGACACTGGCATAAATAATAATGACTATGAATTTTCCAATATAAACATTTCGTAAGTTATTGGAAATTTACGAGTTTCTTAACATGGCAGAATAGGGCAAAATTTCACATAAACGTCAATCTTGAGTGATATTTTCATCGCAAAGATATCAGACCCCTTTTTAAATATTATTTAGGATACTGGTATAAATATCATAGATTACGATTTTCCCAATTTAAAAAAAATCGTAAGTTATTTGGAATTTACGATTTGCATAAATGGCAGAATAGGGCAGAATTGAGCATAAACGTCCATTTTGAGGATCATAAATATATCAGATAACTTCAGAATAACATTTAAGATACTTGTTTGAACATGATTGACTACAAATATTATAATAGGAAAGTTTCGTATGTTATTCCTAATTTAAGATTTTATCAACATAGCAAAATTGAAAAATTTCCATATAAATATGCATTTTGAGGAGTGTTGCAATGGAAATAGCAGTATGAATATAAAATATGAAACTGACTTTCATGGTGTTTGATTGACCTTGATAAACCCTTTCAGAAGTTTTAGTAGAAACCCCGGAAATTTTCGTAGCCTGTTTTCTAAGAAGCGTTATCTGAATCATTATCTCGCCGTTTTCCGCTAATTTCTCTCAGAATTTTAAGAAACTTTATTCAAAATCATCTTAGTACAATACCTACAAACTTTATTTCCTCTTGAACAAGTCACATGAAAAATGTGTACTGATATTTTGAATAAAATTTTATATACTGATATTCAATTCAAATTTAAGGTGAAAATTAAAGACCGAAAATAAAAGTGAAATCAATAAACAAAAATGCACCAGAGATAAAATTTTGCGAAATACTCCTCTCAGACGTAGCGATCACCCCTCTTGAAAATAGACTCAACTTCTTTTTCTTTCATTCTTTTTTTTTTTTTTTTTTTTTTGGTCTCAAATTGAAGAATTAATAGTATAAGAGTTTATAGTTCAATTCTTAATTTACTTTTTAAATTTACTTATTTCTGTACTTTGTTAAAATTTTTATTTTTTTCCCCCCTAAATTAAATAAAATTAGTATCGCCCAGTAATCGAATCTCGA
The DNA here is from genome assembly GCA_963930645.1 of Salticus scenicus. Taxonomy (NCBI): domain Eukaryota; kingdom Metazoa; phylum Arthropoda; class Arachnida; order Araneae; family Salticidae; genus Salticus; species Salticus scenicus. The sequence goes on from OZ005649.1 coordinate 146,443,272, forward strand.
CCACCTTTTTTGAGTAAGCACAGCGCCGTGTTAATTCACCCACACTTTCACCGGCCCCGACATGATCGTAAGTTTCAGGCTTTATCAATACACAGCAGAATGAAGGCCTCGCCTAGGTGAATCTGACCTGTTTCTACAATTCTTCTCCATTCTGTTTTTCCAAACTTCACAATTTGATCGCTCCAACGACACAGTGATGTACCTTCCTCGGTCTTTTCTTATCTTTCAGAATGCAAAATACGACTTTGGTGTCTGCCTATCATTATTTCTTCTCGCAAGGTGACTCCATTTTAAATTCTTAACTCCAGAAATAACATCCTTAACTTTGGTTTGCTTAATTATCCAAGTGTTTGGCTTTCTGTCTCTTCAGGTGAATCCTAACATGTTTCACTACATGCATCTCTGAGTTGTTTGATGTTTTTGTATTGTTTTATATGTTAATGTCCAAGTTTCTGAAAGCATAAGTTAAAACAGGCGAAATGCACTGATCAAAAACTTTTCTTTTCAAAGAAATTGGGAGATCGCTTTTGAATATAGCGCTATTTCTTCAGAATGCTCTCCACGCAAGTTTAACTCGGCTGTTAATTTCTTTCATGGTGCCCTCTATTCATCGGAAGGACTTGTCTCAGATATGTAGAACAGCATACCGTTTTTAACTTATCCATATCAATAGTGATTCATATTAATCCATACCTTCAGTGAAGAAACAAAGGAATTTGCCATAATTTTTGTCTTACTGAGGCACTGTGGGTCATTTTCAATCCACCGAGTTTGCTTTCTTTGTTTAATTCCTGAAGCATTTCTTACAAATCCTCAGATGACGAGGTAAGCAGTATACTTCTCGTAAACTCTCGTCTTCTCGTAAACTAAGGTCGAGTGAATCTACTCTCAAAAGCTGATAGACGTGAGGTGCCGGGTTCGATTTTAGGTTGCACTCGTTGGTCTAACCACTCGGCATTTTCTGTGCTCTTCTCCAAACCTGGCGCAAATGCCGGTGAGGATCATTTAAAAAAACCTGCTGGAGGGCATTTACATCCTTAGGCCCAGACACCTATGCCTATCCTATAATATTCAACTGGCCTTAATCCCCAACGCCAACACCTCATAAACGAAATTTTGCTAACACACCATACCCACGATCAGAGAAGTAGTCATTTTCCAAAAATGGGTGTATTATGTTTAGAATATCTCAAAAAGTATAAATTCATCGAAACTCGGAATTCATTGAAAACTTTCAGGAAGCAATATTTTCTTCTACAACATATTATTTAGCTTATTCAATAACGACTTATTGGCGTTTAGTGTATGACCCAAAACCACAAGTAACTGTTCTAAATGAAATGCGGGTTTTATGAAATTTGGGGACAAGAACTAAATACAGAAAATCTTGACTGTTTTGTTTTAATTTTAATTTCTTATAAAATGCCTTTAATTTATTACTGATTTCTTGTTTTTCTGTTGTTGTTTTTTTTGTTTAAGGAGAATAAAATTCTCCTTAACATAGCTATCATAAAGTCTTTGAGCATAATGTTTTTTACATATGATTGCAAAATTTCTGTTAGATTTGTCGATACATAAAATTATAAATTTAGCTTGTCATTTTTTAATTGAAGTTTTTAAATCTGCATAAATATTATTTTTTAAATTCCATCATAATTTTTTATATAAATATCTTTCAAATCTCTCTGTATATGATACCTCCACTAGTTGAATACTCAATAGGTAATCTGTATCTAAAAGCCATTTTCGATATGAAAAAATCGATATTTTTTGTAAATTCTTTCATGAACTATCTTTCTAGACAAGATTCCTTTTAATCTGTACTTTGTACCGTATTTCATTTATTTCTGCAGAAAAGTATTCGGAACTATATCCAAATCTCTATTAAGAAGATATCCATAATCTTCATAAACGTATCTGAGATATTTAGTTTCTTGACAATAGCATACGCTTTTTTCTGTGCCCCCTCTGAAATTCTTTGCGAAATTATTGTAATTATATGTCGTTTTACTTATGTATTTATCATATTTAAAAGCCTTAATTATATATATATATATATTTTTTTTTTTTTTTAAAGAGGCAAAATATTGTTGTATTTATTTATTATAGTGTTAAAGTTAACTTTTTCATAATGTTGACCAACATAATCCAACACTAAGTAAATTATATTGTTTGATTTTATTTCTCTCTTTTTTTTTTTAATAGTTCATTAAAAATTGTTTTCTCATTCTATATTTTAATAAATTTAAACTCATGTCAACTGCTATAGTTCCGATATTTTCACTAGAATTCAACCCATGATATAAATCTATCAATTGTGTTTTTCTTACATAGAAAATTATGTTCTTAATTAAAATTTTATCGCTATATTTATCATTATCTATTAAATTCATGATCTTTTAGAAATTCTTTACTTATTTCTAACTTTAAAATGTTGAACGTTAGATATAGATTCACAGTTCTTCCAGTGGTTTAACTTATCATAAATTGAATCGCAGATGTCCATCCTTCTAGATTCATTTAAATCATCCCCCCCCCCCCCCTGTTTTGCAAAATGTCCAATTTCCACATGTTGGTCTTCCTTATTTAGTTTATTAAATCTAATATTAATTCCGTAGGAAATCTCACCTATATATACTATATTAATATGATTTCTTTCACGGTGAAAATATTTTGAAATATAAAAATCAGCAGGCGTAAATATTGAACTAAAATAAAAAAAAAAAATAATTACAAGATAAAAAGAACTTTTTATATACCATGTTTTTAAATTTTCTGTTGAATCATATAAACGTTAACGAAGTCAGCGAGGATCCGAAATAATTGACTAAAAGTATTAAAAAAATGCATTGTCACCGTGTTCTGAGCTATTCTGAAAATTTCAAATGTCGTGCTAATCGGGAAGTTATATGATTGTTGAATCATAAAAACGTTACCGAAGGCAGTGCGGACCCGAAACAATTGACTAAAAGTATTATGAAATATGCCTTGTCACCGTGTCCTGAGCTATTCTGAAGGTTCCAAATGTCTAGTTAGTCTTAAAGTTATATGATTGTTAAATCATATAAACGCTACCGAAGGCAACAGGGACCCGAAACAACTGGCTAAAAATATTTAAAACGTGCATTGTCATCGTGTTCTAATTTATTCTAAAAGTTTCAAATGTCTAGCTAGTCGTGAAGTTATATGATTGTTGAATCATATAAACGCTACCGAAAGCAGCGGGGTTGTTGTTGTTGTCGTTGTAGAATTCTTTAAGGCCGATTGACTCCTTATGTGGCCTAGGCCTATGGGGGGGGAATGCCTTCCGTGGAAGGTCTTTCTAAGAGGTCCTAGCCCGTAGCACCCCTTAGATCCTACGGGCTAGGACCCCTAAGAAAGATCCCCACGGTGGAAGGCAACGGGGACCCAAAAACATTGGCTAAAAGTATTTAAAAATATGCATTGTCTTCTTTTACTGAGCTTTTTTAAAAGTTTCAAATTTCTAGCTAGTTGGGAAGTTATGTGATTGTTGAATCATATAAACGCTACTGAAGGTAGCGGGGACCCAAAACAATTGTCTAAAACTATTTAAAAAAGAAAAAAAAAATGCATTGCCACGATGTTCTCAGCTATTCTGAAAGTTTCAAATGTCTAGCTAATCGGGAAGTTAATTAAAACTCGATTGCAAGATTTGTACTGGACTAACAAATAAGAATCGATGTTAATAAAAACGTAATAATTGTATATTTATCAAATAGTAATTGTATAACGAAGAATAAAATCAAAAGCAAATGTCACGAATAATAATAATAATTTTAAATTGTAACAAATATTTTGCTTTGAAAGACCATATGATTCTTCAACAAGTGATAAAAAAGAAGGTCTGCTATCACACTGTAATTATGCTTTATTTTTTAATTTTAATTTTTTTTATTATTATTATTATTGGGTGAAAAACGGCGCCTAATTATTTTGACTGAAAAGTATTTTTATTATTAATAAGAGTAGGTTTCTAATTTATATTGTTGTTGTATAAAGTTCGTATCATTTAATAGAAAATATTATATTTAAAAATATAACAATATATATATATATATATATATATATATATATATATATATATATATATATACATACAAAAAAAAAAAAAAAAACGAATAGGATTTGTTGGATTAAAAAATTATTATTGTTATTATTTCAATTTAAAACATTTTTCACTGCACTTTTATCCAGCAGAAATAATTCTTTCGAATTGAATAAAAGTTTTAATTTAAATTCTGGAATATTTTTAAAAGAGAGAGAGAGGAACTCTTCAATTAAGATATATTCTGTTTATTAAATAAGTTTCTCTGTCGAAAAAAATATAACGATAATTTATGAAGTTAGTGATTTACAAAAATATTTGTAATATTAGAAGTAATTTGTAAGAATTACAAGAATTACTCAAATCGGAAACATAATCTATAGCAATTTTATGAAAGACACACATTTTCAAAAAAAATCTCAGCAAGAGACTTAGCAGCTTTGAAGATATCCACAAAAATTCCTAACCCTCTTCTACATACAAAGGGGTGTGTCATTTGACAGTTTACAAATTACATACGACACATGTTTTCAGCTTCCACAATACGAATACACAGGGGAATTTCTCACTTCTCTATAGACTCTTATTAGCGCCTGAAGCTTTCTTACCAAACGAAATCCCTACATCTATATCCCTACATACCATAAATCCGTGTGAAGAAAAGAGGATAATAGATAATTGCGTTTTAGAAACAGCAGCGCCATCTATGTCACACACTTCACACACACATCCGTACATCATAAACAAACCGAGGACCACCAAAAAAATATATGAGGATCTTTGTATGGCATAGTAGATTACGAATATGGGTCGATTTCGTTCCGAGGTCCGGCAAAACGGTCCTCGCAACGAAATTGGTCCTCGCAGTGTTGGTGTGTAAACGGACAGTGGTCCTCGCATGGTAGGGTAAACGAACGCACACACACACACACACACACACACACACATATATATACAGAAACAAAATTCTCTTTTATGTTTTATTTTTTTTATGATTACACAGTTTCTTTTTTATTTCAAATATATAATTAAAATATTCCTTTCATTTATATAGTTTAATTTGAATAATAAGTATTTTTTTTTTCGTTTTCTAGTATATAATTTACAATTTTCGAGTTTTTCATTTCGTTTAAGAAACTGAACGCAATATTTTAAAGCCTGCATACATAATATAACATATATCCTGAAATTTTCGAATTGTTGTATAGTAATATGATTTATTTTTATAGGATTTATTTTTATATGATTTATTTTTAAATGATTTATTATTTTTTTTTCATTCCTTGAACAGCATGTAATAACATTGCTTTTTGAAAGCAAAAGTTTAAACATTGTCCTAATTATAAAGTATGATTGAAGAATGTTTTTTCTATTAATTTTGTTTTAGACAATGACATTAAATATTATTATTTTTTTTACTGATATCTTTAAACAATAAAGAAATATGTATTTTATAAAATATTTTTAAGTATTTTAAAATAAAAAGCTATTATAAAGTAATAAAGCTCTTTTTCACTCTATGTAAATTCTACATTTTGTTATTTAATCATTAGAAAATTTTTTGATGATAATTTATAAATAATCGTTACAGTACAAACTAAAATTCGAATATTTCAGAATTAAATATACAGCATAATTTTAAAAACTATATAAGATTGCATTTTGAATTTTCAATTGCAGTATTTTTTTCGGGATTGAATATAATTATTTTTGTTGAACATTGCAGTCATGTTGTATATCATGTTTATAATTCACTCTTTGTAGACGAAATAAAATGTTTGCTATCAAATTGTTAAATTTATACTTTTTTTAACAGAATTCGTATTCTTCTTTTTCTTTCTTTCTTTCTTTTTTTTTTTTTTTTTTTTTTTTCTTTACTAAATAATAATTTTGAATAGGAGCATTTTAAAAACCTGATATTAATTAATTATTATTATCTTAATTCGTGGATTATAATATTTTTTTCTTCGAAAAATCTCCTCTGTATATAATATTTTTCTATCAATACCCACATATTCGAATTTTGTGCACACATTTTTCTTAATCGAAATGCTAAAGAACGTACACGCAATGTATAAGAAGATTCCAAAGTCTTGTGAAGCAACAGAAAATAGTCACACTATCCTTTGTATAGTAATGGTATTATTGTATATATGGAAATACTTTTTTTTTTTTTTTTTTTAAGTTTTCAATCAATGAACGTATACTCAAATACTATTTTTCATCTCCGGCATCGAAAGCTTGCGCACTGAAAAATAATAATAATAATAATAATAATAATAATAATAATAATAATATACTGCTTTCATCTGGAACCAATTGGTGGTCGTTTTCTAAATCCCTAAACTAGAAATACAGATTTCCGAGCTATGCGTATAAGGCATGTCAATAAGCTGAATAGACGAAATAATCCAGAATTTCTAGTTTGTAAATTTCCAGATGTTGAAACAACAATATTCTTAATTCTGAATATTCTGAATATTCTTAATCTTTTGTACTGCGAGAAATTTTCACTTGATTTTCTGGAATTGGGTTAATTTTTACTATAGCCATAATTTAAATTCTAGATGTCAGTTACAGAATTTTTTCTAAGTGTGCTATTGACAGGGAAATTAGGTTATGCGAATTACTGATTACAAAAAACTTTTTTTTTTTTTTTTTTAACAGCATTTTTCCATTCCGAAAATTCACAATTATTAAATTTGTTCTTGTTTTCGAAATTTAATTTATAAAATTTTTAATATCATATTCTGGAGCCAAAAACTGCAAAAAATGGAGTGGATTAAGTGCAACATCATTTAGTCATAACTGACCTCATTTTGTACAGTTGCTGTTATATTTAAACTTCTGGAAACTTTAAGCATCCACTGAAACTAACTTTTTAAAAATATGAGCCATTTATAATTTAACTATCTTCCACTTATAAAATTATAAAAATTGTGTTTCGTCATTTTATTTGCTTTTTATGGTTTGAAGTAACCGCTTCCGATTGGTCCCATTAAGTTCTATACTAGAACAAATTACGCCTATTATAGTAATGACAAGATAATGACAAGTTTATTGGTGGTCTAGAACTGTACCAAGAGATAACGTCTGCAAGTGATTGGACTAGTTTAAATGTGTTACTTGTGGCAGGAGGTTGCACGAAGGCCGCACTATTTATAGTGCAATAATATATTATATGATAATATATAATATGATAAGTGCAACGATCGTGAACAAAGAAGGATTTGATCAGCAAACAAGAAACCAACCAAACTGAAAAGTAGATGTACTAGTTTTAAGTAAATGTGTTATCTAGTGTCTAAATGTTATTTTGTAATTTTCCTGGTCTTATATTTTCAATTTCTTTAATTTTTTTTGTAATTTAAATTAATTTTCTTAATTCGTTTTTAACTTCTTTGATTTTTCTGATTTTTTACTTATTAGGTTGAAATAATCACTCATAATACAATAATATTTGTTTACAACAATGTCATTTAATACATTTATCATAGTTGACAATTTAATTACAGTTCTTATTAATAGAAATTTCTTCAGCTCATGTGGGGATTCACAACGACTTAACACGCTCTTTGTTTTATTACAGCTGTTGCATAAAATATAAGCTTAACAATAAAATAGCAACAGAAATGCATACAACACAAATGAATTCAAAATTATTCAGCGATCGTTTAGCAAAAATAAATAAATAAATAAATAAAAGAAATTTTTATATTATCCTGTTGCATTGTTCCACAAAATTTCGTCAGGTTATGCTGTTGAAGCTGATCGATCCCAGGTTGCGCTCGATCCTAGCCATTCTGAGTGCTCCATACTTTCTTCAAAACTTGCGTATATTATAGGCTAGAACTCTTTAGAAAAAATACATGGAGGACGAAATATTAGGTCTAGGACCCTTTTACAGTCAAATGCCTTTAATTCTAACTCCAACACCATAAAGTACTCAAAATAACGTGGATAACTAATACATAAGGTAAAGACACCAGTTTTCACCACTCCTAAAACTTGCACCAGTGTTTGCTACCCTCACAAAAGACAATTTAAAATAACCGTTAATTAGAATCTATGAATTTTAATCCACTCAAACTAGATTCTCCGGTTCTATGGATTCTAGAGCGGGTGAATTCAAATTCATATATTTTATTATACGTTTCTTTTAATACGTCTTTTGTGAGGATGGTGAACTCTGATATTAATTTTAGGGGTGGTAAACACTGGTGTCTTTACCTTAATTGCTTTAGAGTTTAATATTGAAACTGTTTATCTATTGTGAACCATCTGTGAGAATAACATTCAACTATTATTTGTCTAAAATATACTCAAAACAACTCATGTTTTGTCTTTGTGTACTTGACTTAGCAACAACTGAAACATTCTCTTAACCCTTAAATGCATTATGTTGTAGTTCTGAAACATGTAAAAGAATTGCTTTTGGAATATCCGGAGAAATTTCCAGATTATTCTATTATCTTTCTTGCTACATTATGTTTTCGAAAATATCTTTATAACTTTCCTGAAATAGATCGTAGTAGTGCATGTTTAATTTAAAAAAATGAATATAAACATATTTTGAAAGAGAATAAAAAATCTTGAACTTAAGATCTAAAATAACAAAGTATAAATGTAAATAAAACTACTCTGAAATATTCCATTCCAACTTATATTACAAAATATTATCACTGAGTAATTTTACAAATTTTTCTACCCAGATAATTTCATTGTAACATAAATTTACTATGTTTCGATTAAAAAATATTATCTACTAAATACAACTAATAGCATTGTTAAAATTATCGAACTAAATTTGTCTAACAAACTTGTTAAGTGTTCTAAACACAAAATAAAGTTGCAATGAACATCGATACTAAATCCACGGAATTAGAAATTAGATGAATCCATTCGGTTTAGAGCATGACCAAAATTTAACAAATGGACTTACTGTGCATCGCTGAAGTGAATTTGATTTGTTTAAATGCAAATAGCTTATTCTTTGCATAATTCAGAATTGTAAAAGTTTTAATCAGTTCAATATGTAAATGTAGTAGATAAAAGGAAACTTCCTCGTAACCATACAGTAGAATCTAAAGTTGCATTTTAAAAAGATGTGCTTATGTAATTCTGTAGAAAATTTAACTAGCTTAGTACTGAGTAATGAATTAAGCTTTACAGTATTATTTCAATCAATCCAATTTAAAGTTTAGGAATAACTGTTTTCCTGTGCATAGATCATACTTTTGTAAAATATGTATAAAATACGTAAAAACGTCTATGGAATTTAAGGAAAGATAAAAGTACTTTTCAATATCCGAAAATTACAGTCAAAAGGATATTTTAGAAATTGCTATTAAAGAAATTTTATAGAAAAGTTAAAAATCATTCTTTAAATAAAAGGTTGCTTTAATATTTAAATTTATACTTCTAAAATCTCTTTTATTATTTTTATTCACGCATTTTCATCCTTTATATATATATACATACATATATATATATAGCTTGAAATAGCTGTAATGATGTGGTGTATTTAAATTGTCTGATTACATATATTACTCATAATCTAGTATGATCCATTATCAGTATTCAAATGCCAAATGTAATGAAATTAGCATAATGCTTATGTACATTATGGTTGAATGAGAGCATTTCAGGATATAAAAAAAAAGAATGGAATTTAGTTTTACTTTCGTTATTATTATTATTTTGCAAAACTTACGTTTTCCCTTAATAGAGTCTATAAATCTATTGCAGCAGTTATATTGCGCAAACAACAATTTTCATTTTATTTATATTTTGTAATTGCACTTTAATTTATTGACAAAATTCTACAAAATTTGAAAAAATATATATTTATATGCATTTTGCATAAATTTAATGTATTTCGAGTTTAATATTAAATTATTTATTCTTGTACAGATAATATGATATCATAAGCAATTTTAACTATTTTAAATTAAAGTGCTAATATATATTTAATTAAATCAGTAATACATAAGAAAAGCTAAAGCACCAGTTCATTTTTATTTTCATGTTGATATTTTGCTTTATGGTTATTCGCCTAAATAAAGATACTGTTGATTTATTACGCCCAAAAACAGTTGCTACATACTTTTATAATTTATAGCTTTTTCTTTTTAAGTTATCATGTTTTTCTTTATCCTAGCTTTTTAAAGCACTCTATTGAAACAAATTTATTAATATAAAACCAGAAAATGAGTTTAAAAAATTACTTAGCTTAAAACAATCCTAACTTATTCTATTTAGAAATTTGTACTTGACAGACAGGCATGTTTCTGTAAAATAATTTATTGTGTAAAGAAATTTATTATAGCAAAAGGCGTGCATTAGACTCCCTTAGAATAAAATATCAGGTTTAAAACAATCAATAGATTCTCAAAAGTAATTTATTTTGATTCAATCTTTGACAATTATTTAGAAAATATAGAAGGAATTTTAATTCACATCATAAAATATTTATTTTGTGTAAGTGCGCCACACTTGCATAAAATAAATATATTATAATGTAGGCGAAAGTTCTTTCTATATTTTATAAGTATTTGCCAAAGTTTAAATCTTTTTTGAGAATCTATTGATTGCTTTAAACCCGATTATTGTAATTTCAGGTAATTTAAAGGAATATCACCACTTCATTGTGATTTAAAAAATTGTATCATTAGACATGAATATTTGTTTGTCAACTCGATTTTTCCCACTGTAAAAAATCGATTTCACAGAAAAAAATCTATATTTTTATAAAGAATCAAATTTTTCGCTTAAGACTCTAAATTCCAATCACCAAACGAAATATATATGTATATAATGCTTTCATAGATAAAAGACGACATAGTCAAAGAGTAATGTACAAAAATTAGAATTCCGAAAGCTTTAGTTTTGAATGAGATACCTTTAAAATACAAAGCAACAAAATCCCCATAGGATTACATCAGGAAAGTAAAAAAGCAAATTGTGCAGCTTTATTGCTGCAATTATATAAAGATTTGTAAAAGATGTTTCCACGTTAAAGTAAAAATTCTATTATGATCACAATTATTAATGCAGAACTAGTATGATTTGGCCACCACATGACTTTCTTCTATATAATTTCACACTAAATTCATTGAATACAAATTATTTATTAAATTATTTTAAATAATAAATCCAGTCGATTTTTATCTGACAGAAATATATAACTAAATGCCGAAAGAATTTTTTTTTTTTTTTTTTTTTTTTTTTTACTATTTATCTATCTGTTATACATATATATCAGTGTTACTACCATCGCTCTGCTTATTCAGTGCCATCCCCTCATAAACGGGAAGGTCCTCAGCATCGCGAAACTTACTGATGTTTGCATAATAATCCAAGGGATGTGTTTCTTTTAATCATAAATTTCCATCACCTTAATTAACGAAGTTATAAATTATAAAAATCGCATTAATAAATGTATCTTATTTCACAACTTGCAGATAGGTGCCTTGTTTTTGAGTGTGTAACGTCATGGTCATAGGGGAAAATAAAATCTCATCCATGGTGTAATTATACATGTATATATGAAAAGAAATAAAAGTAAGAAATTGAAAGACTTGCATCCTCGTGGTAAGAAAATATTTCTTAAAACGCATAAAATATTTTTTAATTTTAAAGATAAGACTGACATAGTAATTAAAGTGAATATAATATATATATATATATATATATATATATATATAAAGAGAGGGAGAGAGAGAAAAATAGAATGAGAGATTTGGAATTTATTCAGTCTAAAAATCAGATTATTTTAAAGGCTATTTAAATCTACGTTACTTAGTAAAGTGAAAAACTATGTCGGATTTTAATTAGCGAAATAATTTATCTTTCCAATTTACGAAATACAAATTAGGATGTCGTTTTTAACAAAAAGTAAAAAAAATAGACATACAAAGTCTCGCAATTGAACTTGATGTAGAATTTGAAACATCTATAAAAGTGTACAAATTAACACCATTAATCTTGGCAGAGCAAATTATCCTGAAGGGTCGGATAAGGTTATGTTGGAAACGGTTGTAGAAGAAAGGTAAGAAGCCAAGACATAAGAATTACAACAATGAAACCAAGCCAGCGTGTTATAAATTCAGATTCAGGGAATAAAAATAGAATGTGAAAAAGCCACCAAAAAGTTAGAAATTCAGATGATGAAAATAGAATTACAATCTGAAAAAGAAGCGGAAGAGATAAAAATACAACATAAAATTTAAATGCGGAATATGGAAAGTTACGAAAGAAATGAAATTGAAAAAATTCACGCCTTAAAAGAGATATCTTTGAGAATAGATATAATACGAATAACGCTTCTTCTAAAAATAATAGAAATTTTAATAATATCATACAAAAACTTAATCTAGATGAAATAAATATTGTTTTATATCTTACTTCATTTGAGCGCCAGGCGTTTAAACATTATAATTATGTTAAAAAAAAAAAAAAAAAAAAAAAGCTAAAGTATTTTAATCCTTCGTCAGGCGCAACTATGCTTACTAGCACAACTCTGATGTTTTCTTTCTTCCCTCCTCTCTTAGGAGGACTAGAAATCGACCGTTTGTGGTGGTCTATTACCTTTACCGGATGTTTGGAGGCAACCTGCTATTCCGTTCATTCGTACACTTTGGGGAGAGTTGTTGACGTTGTTTTACGCCTGATTTCGTTATACAAAGGCTCGTAATATTTAATGTTTTTATTTATTTATTTAATTTTTATAAACATATCATGCAAAATTTGTCATTTTTTTCCATATATTTATACGGATATTTCAGTCTGGCTACCTGGGCTTAATGTGATAAACTTACTATATTACAAGTTTTCTTTTATATCCTTTCTTTTATATTCATCCTAAAATGGCCCCAATTTTTTTCGATTTGTCGAAACCGAATTATTTAGAGGAAGTGAGGAGCTCGTTGAAAGACGATGTGGACGAAGATGATCCCGCTGTAAACATGAACTTGAGTGAATAGAGGAGCATCAGTTCTCAAGATTTTTGGAAAATCGTAAATTCAATTCAGAAATGAAGCAAGGTGGCAAAGTTATGGAAGATAAAAATGACCCATATTTCCTGGAGGGGTGGGGGCATAAAACTACCAAATGGACCAAAAATTCACCGATGAGAAGTGTCTGTAAGGCAGCTCACCAAGTTGTAACTCACCTTCTTGAATTGAAAGGAAATGCTAAGAGTGTCCAAATTGTAGCTGATTGTTGAAAACATTTATTCACTGACAACATGGTACACAATACAGTTAAATACACAAATCAATACATACAATCTATAAAGCACAAATTTTTCAAAGAAAGAAACATTGCCCCCAGTTAAGTCATTAAATTAAGAACTTTTATTCGTTTGTAATATAATACTTAAAAGAGACTCTCGGAGAAAATAGTAAATGTTTAGCAGAACTTTGGGGCATACACGGTGACAGAGTTGATAAATTTTAATTTTCGTAATGTATATCAAATAATTCAAGAGCCTGATCCGTTCACACTACTAGAACAGAATGAAAAAGAGTCGACCGTCTTGCTCCAATTCATCAAATGACAGAAGCTTCCAAGTTTATAAGAAAAGTGTCAAATTCGGCAGTACATACCTTAAAATCCGAGCAAGTACGAAATAAAATGACATGTCTTGTTGATGCAATGATTTGTTATTCTCTAAACATAGAAATTTATTCTGGGGAACAGTATAAAGATTATTTCTGTGTCACCAGCGCATCAAGTAAAGTTGTAGAAATAATGGCTATGCCCTTATTTGGATTAGGTCGCAATATTACCGCCTATACTGTTAAAAATAGTTTCTTAAAAATGAGCAAAATTGCATCAAAATAGCTCCGAAACAATAAATACTTAAATTTGAAAACCCATGTACTCATTTTTGAGTATATTGACATGCAAAACATGGGGATTTTGAGATTCTTATTAGTCAACCCCATTTTTGAGCATGTTAATATACTCATAAATGAGTACATGGATTTTCAAATTTAAGTATATTTTATTTCGGAGTTATTTTGAGACAATTTAGCTCGTTCTTAAAAAAACATTTTTAATAGTCTATGAGTAGTTTACTAATTTGAATATAACGGATAATGAAAATAAATAAATAAATAAATAAATAAACTATCATACGTCGGAATCGTGCGAAAAATAAAAGATAGTTACACCATGACTTTGTTTCAGTCAAAAAAAAAAAAAAAAAAAAAAAAAAAAAAAAATCAAAGAAAAGAAAAGAAAAGAAACTATACACCAGCAATTTTTGTCTTAGTGGTGAGAAGTGTTTGGTGTCCTTTGTCCCAAAAGCAAACAAAAACATGATTCTAATGTTTTAACATCATGTTGACAATGAAAACGATCCTGCAGACAAAATGTGTGCCACTTATAGCGTGAGCCGAAGTGTCAAGCACTGTCCAATGGTAATATTTTTTAATGCTGAATATAACTGGTACCAATTTGAAAATGATTCACTTCGACAATCATCTGAAACCATGTCGTAGAAGATCTTTAATGAGAGCACTGTCCCATCAACTGGTGCTTGGAGAACAAAGCCGAAGAAATATAAAAACAGTTGGAATCCACATTGATCTCCCTATGCGGTTGAAAAAGTATCAAAATGCTCCAGAAAATTCAACTCCTCAACTTTAAAAAACCGTATGTTCAACCCTTACCTTTAAAATAGGTTTTAGAAGAATGGCAGAATGGCAGATTATAAATGAAATAAATGTAACAACTTTTTGTTGTTGTTGTTGTTGTTGTTAATGCAAATATGATCTTTGGAATGTGCTGTTCTGTTTGCCAATGCTCGTCATGTGAGGGACTTAAGCTTTATGACTACGAATTAGTCTGGGCTTTCGAATAATTTGCTAAAATGTACAATTTTTACCAATGTTATTGAATTTGTTTTGTTACTCTGAAAGTTTAATTCAAATTAGCACTAGATCTAAAATTTACTAAAACATTCTTACTAACTGATATATACGCTAACGTTGAATAAGTATAATAAATATAATAAATGCACGAAATTAAAAATTCTCTTCATTTTAGCTATTAGTAATTGTTACAAAAATTAATTAAGTGATGCATTTTTTAAATACTAAAATTAATCGAGTCATATCACTGCACAATTTAATTATAATTTTTATAGATTCTTCTTTCTATCATGCTCTTATCTGATTATTTTAAGCCATCTCATGAGCAAGAATGAAATAAACATTCAGTTATAATAAACTTTCTAAATTAAATTTGGAATAAGAATTTAACTTGTTATCAAAATCTCTTAATTTAATTTTTCAATTTAATCTTTTATAATTTAAAATAAGTCATCATATTTCTGCATTAGTGTATGTTTCTGCATTTTTCATTTAGAAAAATAATTATTTTCTCAAGATTGAATATTTGCGAAAAATTCCAAATCTTTCAGAAGGCATGTCCATATTAAAAAATTTAAAGAACTTCAAAGAGTACATAAAAACATTTTTTTTAATTTTATGAAATAATCATATCGATTTTAAATCATAGTTAAGAAGGTGAAGTGGTTATTTCACTTATAAATTGCAACTTTTCTGAATATTTACAATATAATATATAAAATTATGATTAATGCTACACTTAAGATTTCTCGTTCGCAAGTTTCGAATAAATAACAAATTTTGCTGGTGAATAAATTAATAGTTTAAAAATTCATTATTCACAACTTCATGTTTTCTTAAGTGATTTAAAATATAATAGGTGTAATCTATTCGATTAAGGAGACAGTCTGCTTTTAAAAATGAGAAAAGGAAAAAAAAATCAATCAACTTGCAGAATCAAAAAAAAAATAAATTAATAAATAAAAATAAATAAATAAATAAATGCATGTTGAAACATTTTTTTCCTTTTTTTTTTTTTTTTTTTTTGTGTGTGTGTGTGTGTGTATGTCAACTAGTATGACATTACTCTATTGATTAAAAATATTATTTTGGTTTACTTTAAAATAGAAAACATTTTATTGCAGATTATTTTTTAAAACATCTAAGTGTGCTTTTTTACTGCATGCAGAATATCTCAATTAAGATTTCCTTTATCCCTCATAATTTTTACAATGAATGAAACAAAACATTCAAAAGAAGAATCTGAAATAAAATAGGGAATTTAATTAATAATTAAATATGAAATTACTATTAAAATTTATATATTTTCCATATTTTCTTTTCCTATTGAACAGAACTTTCCATTTTTAGTTCATTTTATTCATAATGTTAAAATATGTGGTAGAGAAAATTTTTAAGTTCATATCTCAAATAGTTTTTGAAATATGATGCATACAGTGAGAAAATACCTTTGAATTTCTTTTTAAAATATTCTGCAATAAAATTTTTTTCTATTTTAAAGCAACCTAAAATAATATTTTTAATCAATAGAGTAATTTCATACTAGTTAACACACAAACAATTTTTTTGTACATGCATTCTTTCTTTCTTTCTTTCTTTTTATTTCTTTCTTTTTTTTTTTTTTTTTTTTTTTTTTTTTTATTGTGATAGTTCATTAAATATTTCGTCAGTCTTTCCATTTGCAAAGTTGTCTGTCCCCTTAAAGAACTTGAATTTCAGAATACTATGCCCAAACTAAAATGAACAAACGAAATTGATTCTCTGGAATTTTTCTAATGTATTTTCAACCATTTACCGTTTTCCAAGTGCTTGTGAAAACGCATTCATAACAATTGTTATTATTATTATTATTAATGTTATATATATAATTTGTATTTACTTGTACAGTATTTGTAACTTTACATTTTAAATTAAACTTTTAGCTAAAATGTATTTTTGGAATTAGGTTTTAAATGATATAAAATGATATGAATTCTTAATGTTTAAAAATGGTTTTATATGTTATGTCTTTTGACAAACTTTTAGAACTGTAAAATGCGCTCGTTAAACTGTTAAGGTTGTAGAGGAACTCTTTCATATTTTCTTTTAAAATCAATCAGAATTTTCTTTGTGGTAATATGTCGAATGTAGCAACATTTATTACATTCGACAAATGATATGTTACAGTTTATATGGGTTTTAGGAATATTCTATGCTCTGTTCAATTTTCAGGCAAATCAATATCACAATAATATCTAAAGAGCGTCATATGCAACATATATAAATTAATGCAGGCATCATATGGAAATGAACTCATTGAACCAGTATAGATCATCTCAAGCAAAATTTTGTAGCATTTAATGTTGAAGCAATAATAAATACAAAATGGAAATGTTCAGACTTCACATTATTACCTACTAATATCTTTAAATTGTTATGTAATTATTTTAATCGCATACATATATATATACATATCACGTAATAACGAAATGTGTAACCTTCAATTATAATAACTGTACATTTTACTATAACAAGTGATACATAATTTGACTATGACAGTACTGTGAACGTTAATGTCATTTTCCAGTTTTTTGATGCATTGTTTTTAATTTTAGATACTGTGATTATAACTTGTATTCGATACCTCAAATATCTAATTTTGTAACTGAGTGAATTACAAAAGATGCTAATTAAAGCATACGGAGAAAACGAATGTACATATCCTTATGAAACGCATAAAATCTGCCATTAATAGATACGTAAATACAAAATAGAGAACACATAGTGTTCTAGTCCTTTTAGAGTTTTGCAGAAAAAAGCAAAATAAAAATTCGATTCACATTGATTAAGTAATATACACTTGATTATTATTATTATTATTATTAGTTACATTAAAGGATAACATCGGTTTCGAAGACTAAAAAAATTATATTTCCTCGCTCCTTTTATCTTTTGTAATATTATTAGTACTTAATGACTTAAAAATAGTATATAAAACACATCCCACTAAAATGGCTTCGAAACGAAAAAATTAAACATGGCGTGACCATGAATGGGTTAATATAATAAATAAAAAAAATTATTCAAAATTTTATGCATATAAAACAGCAACATATAAACAAGATTTTATAAATATTTCATTAAAAAAAAATCGGAAAATCCAATAAATCCTGATTTCCGGAAACCCTCCAGAAGAGTGGTAGACGTGATTTCTCAAAAACTAAAGCACCGATTTTATCGAAAATTTTCATTCTTCTTTAAAAAGAATTAGTTAGTGCTCGAACGAAGGATTTTTCTTTTTTCTTTTTTTTTATTGAAACTAATTTTACAAATCTGTACTTGTTGCAAAATTTATCAAAAATTGCAAAAATTGTGCTCTTTGGGAATGCAAAAATTCAAAATTCAAATTTTTCAAATCTACGTTACAACCACCTGTAACTATCTATATCCTATTTCATTAATTTTGAGATCACCATAAGATAAATCTGTTTCAGATGAATCTGTTCAGATCAGGTTAAGATGATTTTAAAAGTTATTCTCTCTATTTATAAGGAATAAAAACATTAGATGCAGTCACAGCAAAATTATTGAAGTGTTATTAAGTAAATATTTGTCGAGTCATGACCTTATTCTTTATGCTGTTTATAAAAAAGAAAGCTGGAGATAAAAATTAACTATTAAATATATATATGAAATTTGTGGGTGTGTGCTTCAATAATTTTGCTGCCGACTTTAGCTTGAGCAACTAATATGAACCAGTAAAAAATTAAACAAATGTCAAAATGTTTTGGATCACTCTGTAAAAAGTAATGCCTAAAATGCGTTTTCTGTGTAGCATGTGATTATGAGAATTTTTTCTAATTACCTGTATAAATTTTTATGAGGCTGCCACATATATTCATGCAAATACAACGATTTATAAAAAAAATTGTAAAAAAAAAAAAAAAAAAAAAAAACATTTTACGCAGTTTTTTTTTTAATTGCGCATAAGCGTATTCTTAAAAAATCTCAGCTGCATAATTTAGTAACCAAATGTATTGAGCTACATATATGAAAGCCCCAAACAAATATCGTGAAAATTCAAAACGTTACGACTGATTGAATGAACAGAATATCCGCTCCTCTCAAAGTTATAAGGGGTTTTACTCACATTTTTATTATAATTCAATGAGCTCCCACAGGTAAGGCAGAGTTCGCTTATTGTAAATAAATAATGATTAAATCCCTATTATCATCATCCTCATTTTTTTTTTTTTTTTTTTTTTTTTTTTTTTTTTGAGAGAGAGAGAGAGGAACAGAAATTTTCTTCATCCTATCTCTCGTAACTTTTTTAAATTGCACCATATTTGTTTGGGGTTTTCGTATTAGTAGCTCAATACTTTTGGCTGTTAAATTATGCAAATGGAATTTTTTGAAAGCTCGAGAATACGCAGTTAAGAATTATTTAGTAAAGATGCTCAAATTTTGTTAGATATTTAACATTTTTGAATTCTGATTTTGGACTTTTATTATTATTATTTTTTTTTTTTTTTTTACTTGTCCACTTTTTCTCCTCAGGATAAAACTTTTTCTGAAATATATGTGGTATAGCATGTCCTTTGTACTTCACAAGTTTCAGGATAATTCCTACAGAATTCTTCTAGATATTTGACGAAACGTCTAAATTTGAAAGTGTCCAAATACTTCTTGATAGATAGCGTATAAGAAAGTACTCTTAATTATGAGTTTATATTTGAAATTTTAAAAAAATGTAACATGAAAAGAAAAATCATACATGAAAAGTTTAAGCGACAAATGTTTCTTTAATGTAATAAAAGATTTAAAATCTTTCAACTTCTTTTATATTTAGCTTCGAATAATCTAGAAATTTCCCTGAGCACACTTTTAAAAATAAAATAATAATATAAGAAGAAGAAGAAGTCCGAAGTAGAAGAAGAATGGCAAAAGCTTAAACGAAATTATCTTTGTATTTTAATATATTTATTGCATAAAAATTATAACACGACTGCAGCGACTATATTCAAACAGTGGGTATAGTGGGGTACTGGTCTCCTCATACCGAAGAATATTTATCAAATGAATCCATTTATAAATAACTATTTTAACCTTTTTTACAAAGGGTATATTCATATAGAATATTTCTTTTCTTAACCCTTAGTATATAATCTGCCTTTATAAAGTTCAATTGCAAAATAAGATTGCCACAGCTTTATTTTAACTCTAAAAATACAATTATCATGCTCATTTTTAGACCTTTAATACAAATAATAAAGTTTATTTTCAGTTCAAGTTGATAATAGGATTTATATTAATAAAACTCATATACATAATGATAAAAATACATATTGTATTTTTTTATATTAAAACTAATATAGATATGTATATATATATATATATATATATATATATACAGGGTGATTAAAAAAAACGTGGACAAAATGACATGGTAGATCAGTCATATAACAAGGATCGAAAATCGCATAAGAACAGAGGGTCGCAACTGCAATCCGGAGCCGCTGGGCGTCTCCATAATACATAACACAAAGAGAAGAAACAAAACCATTACAGATCATTTTATTGATAATTACTCACTCACATGCGACTAATGCAAGCCAAATGTTGAGCGTACAGGAGATGCTCAAAGTTTTTGTCAGATGCATCGAGACACGACTGGCATCTACGTAGCATGGAACACCGCAACTTCTCAAACATACTAGGTGTACCTCGAACACATCCTGCTGCCACAACGATTCTTCCTACCAAGTCTTCCGGCGTTGCAACAGGTGTTTCATACACAAGTCCTTTTAAAAATCCCCATAAGAAAAAATCCAAGGGAGACAGGTCTGGTGATCGTGGTGGCCATGCAATTAGTCCACCGCGATCAATCCAGCCGCCAGGAAAAGTAGCCTGCAAATGTGTTCTGACGTCTGTGCTGAAACGTGCAGGAGCTCCATCGTGTTGAATTCGAATGCGTTGACGAATAGGCATCGGGACATCATTCAGCATTTCTGGCAGAACCTCTTGCAAAGATGTTAGATAAATGGGACCATTAAGTCTTTCTGGGAAATTGTACGGACCAAGTAAAACAGTCTACTACAATGCCAGCCAACACGTTAACGAAAAATTTTCATTCTGGGCCGTGCGGACGTGTAGCATCACGGTTTTCATCCGCCCATGTATGCAGGTTGTGAAAGTTCATCGCACCCTCTAATAAAAACGCAGCCTCATCCGTGAAGAGAACACGTGCTGCAAAGATTTGGTCTGCAGCACTTTCTTGCAAAAACGACTGCGCAAAATCCATACGATTGTTGTAGTCTCCCGGTTCCAGTGCCTGGACGCATTGTAAATGATAAGGATGTAGTCCTTCGTCGTGTACAATGCACCAGACGGTAGCTTGGGGGATATGGGTCTTTCGGGATACAACTCGTGTACTCGTTGAAGGATTACGCTGGAGTTCTTGGACAACTCTTTCTTATCAACTGTCCGAGTTATTCGTTGGCGACCAGCATCCGGCTTGTGCACGTCGAACGAGCCGGTTTCACACAATCGTCGATGCAGAGTGGCAAAGAATGAGCGGCTAGGCACCTTTCTACCAGGATATTTCTCACGATACATTCGCAAGGCTGCTCGTCCATTGCAGTTGGCCATGACGTAAATTAAATACATGTCAGATATTTCGCGGTGCATGTAAATAGCCATGTTATGCCCAACGCATCCACGGCTCGAATGAAGAAAATATTCGTTTGCTCAGCTCGTGTTTGTATCGCAACGCCCTCTTGTGGCTTTAGCGCCCTCTACAGGCATTTGCGACCCTCTGTTCCTATGCAATTTTTTATCCTTGTTGTATGACTGATATGCCATATCATTTTGTCGACGTTTTTTTGAATCACCTTGTATATGCAAACATTTACATTTTAGATAGGCATAGTTTCTAACTAAACGTTGTTTAAATTAGCATTTATTGTAAAGAAATGATTTTTCTACTTTTGTAATATATTTTTACAAAACATTTTTTTATTTTTATTTATTTATTTATTTATTTATTTATTTGTTACTGATAAATGTGTCACAAAAGATCTTTAAAAAATACAACAATGGAATAGAAATAGGTTTTTAAATATATAAATAAAATAAAACTTTTATTCTATTGGAAAATGATCGATTTAGACACATCTTTCGTCCATTATATAATGTGTATAGAATAAATAAGAATCTGTTATCCTCTTTCAGCTTTGTGTAGCATTTTTAGTGGGAATTATCGTAGAAAATTTCTGGGCATTAATTCTTTACTAACATTGCTCAGAATGTTTATGCCATATACAAAGAAACAGAATCTATAAACCCGAAAAAGATATGTTGATTTTGAAAGAATGAGAAACCAATACAACAACAATACTTAATAAATAATGTGTATAACAAATGTTTAGAAATAAAAACACTTAAAATATATGCCTGTATTAAGTTTGTTAAAGATTTTGCCTTCAATATGTAGTTATTAGTTATTAAGCAAATCTTGAAGTCTACAGCATCGTAGTGCTTTGAATAAAGCTGTATCAACAAGTTTTACACAAATATTCAGATGTATGTAAAATTTATTATTTATTTTTTCCCCGCGTACCTGCTTTTGTTACCGCATCCATAAAATTTCTCTAACTTGAAGAATGATTTTTTAACGAAGAGAACTTTTATTTAAAAACTCACAAAACTTGTTAATGTGTTAAAAAATATCTGAAGGTCTAAAAGATTTTTTTTCTAATATTTTAAAATTATTTTTTGTGTTTCTATGAATAAATAAGAACAAAAAATTGCATACAATCATTCTTTAAAGATAAATGTGTCATGCTGGGAAATAAAATTTAAAATTGAGAAGGTGTAAATTTAATATTAAAAAAGATTTATTAAATAAATATTTTTTAGTTTGTGCTAAATTTATATATGTGTATTAAAAACGTTAAAATTAAAAACAGGCACTTAAAATCAATATTAAAATTATTAATGATGCTTTTAAGTGAAATTCCGGAAATTAAATATATTAATTGAGTTTTTTTTTCAAATCTTGACCTTCACTGATAATCTGGCGATCACTTTTCAGTATTTTCGTACAAGGGTAAAGCAATTAAAATTTGTACCACTACCATTTTTAATTGTAGACATAAGATATGTAGTATTTCGCAAATATAATTAAAACTTCTAAATTCTGATGTCGAAAAAAATTAGTTTAAGGAAGTAGAAATATTATTTATTTATTCATTTTGGGAGGGAGAAGCGGATAGAGAGGTTTTGGAGTGATATATGTTTAAAGAACACATTTCCTGAAAACATAAAATGATTTTATTTTTCCATTTCACGGAATCGAATGTAGTAATGATGTGTATGTAAGTAAAAAGAAAAAACACAAATTTTATTTACTTACATAAATTATGAAACATTTTCCGTGTTTATAGGAAAAGAAATAGTTACTGTGAGCGAAATTGTTGTGTAAGACAAATTTCAATTTTAAATTTGTGTATGTTTTAGCTATTCATGCTACACTAAGTATAAACCATTGAATTAAAACGATTGAAAATTAATACCGTTTTAGTATTTGTTTTAATTTTAGTATACAACTTTTCTTTAATTTCAATCAAATACTACTACTACTCTTTTTAAAAAACATACAGTTGAACCTCGTTAACATAAATCTCAAGGTGGGGGGGGGGGCTGTGAATTTGTTCATGTTATCAGTACCTAATCTTCATATAACTAAGCTAATCTTCATTTTGACGGGGATTATGGAAACAGTTCATGTTAAAAGTAATTCACGTTAAGCGTGTTCCTGTTAACGATGTTCGATTATAATTTATTATTTTTCTATTTTTTCACTACCCTTCTGAAAGTAAACTACGTCCAATACATTTTTATAAATTGACTCTATAGGTTACATGTATAAAAATGAATAAAACAACTTCATTGTTACTGTACTATATTTTAAGATATTCTTTTTTCCTATTTTATATTGATACATAATTTTTCTATAATATTTATTTCCTAATGAACTTAAATAAGTTGAATAAAAACTTTATTTCCTCAACAGAAAGTTCAAACAAAGCATATAAATTTAATTTGAGGAAACTCGGGTTTTCCTTCCAATTACGACTTTAATATATGTGATAACAGCAAACATCTAGAAAATATTTCTACTCTCAAAACTGAAATTGAATGAAAAAGAACTATAATTAGTGCATAACAATACTAAAGCATTAAATAAATCTTGTTAAATACCATATGGGAACTAAAGACTGCAAATAAGAAGCATAAATTTAAAAACTCGATGACAATTGATGTTCATTATTTTACAATGTGGAAATTTTCAGTACTATAAAACATATTTGTTTATACTTAAAGTTCCCTTTTTGAAATTATGTCATTAAATTAGTTTTATGTGCTTTATGTGTGTATTTGCACTACAGAATTAGATTTTAAATATACGATAATAAATACTTTGAATGTTATTTTATGAATCTTGCCTTGCACTAATTAAATCCGAGGTTGCTGTTAAGCTTGGAAGTTAAGCTGATTATCAAGCGTTTGGACGTTAATGTGGGACGACTAAGATAGAAGGGATGTCTGCGAATTTAAGCACTTGTTATAACAACACTGTAACTTTATATTTTGAAATTATTTATTGAATATTTATGTGTACACATGAAAATGTACATGAATAATTTTCAAACTCCAAATCTTAATATTTAAAATGTACACTTTTAATGACTCTTTTTACGTCTTTAAGTAAATATTTATATAGAGGTTGCCCCATAAGTCTGTAGACATTTTAAAAATTTATAACTATTGAATGAATTGACAGAATTGAACGCTGTTTGCGAAAAAATTATTCTCGTGAAAGGGGATTTTTTTTATTAATATTTTTTTCTTATTATTTTATTTTATTTTTATTTTCTTCTTCTTCTTCTTCTTATTTTATTTATTTATTTATTTATTCGGGGGGGGGGGGGGTAAAGAAAAAAATATATAATTAATTTTTTTGTTAACGATAGTTATACAAATAGTTAATTTTTTCGCACGGATGTGAAAGAAAAATATGCAAATGAAAGTCCTATAAATTGCACTATTATGCAATTAGAACAGTTCTTTTCTTATTTTGCCTCCTACTTGTACATATATGAAGTTTTAATTCCGATGCTGACTTGGTGGATAAAGCGATATTGCTGAAAATGTTTTCACTCAGGTAAGAACGGCCGACTGAAGCTGAAGTTAGCAGCGTTATAACTTGTTTGCAAACTGTAATTTGTGGTGATGACAGTCACATAGAATAGGATTTATATACCCGTAAACATTTGCATGCGAATAAGTATAGTTTTTTTTTATGAAAATGTGTGATCTGGTCACGCATAGCGCCCTCTAATGACAAATTGCTTAATTATTAATTTTTCTTTGCCAAAAAAATCCCCCTTTACGAGAATATTTTTTTTTTCGCAAACTACGTTCAATTCTATTAATTCATTTAATAGTTATGAATTTTTAAAATGTGTACAGACGTAGGGGACATCCTGTAATAGTCCAATTATAAAAATACCTATTATCTGGTTTGAATAGTTAGCCGCTACATTTTATTAGTCAGTGCCAAATAGTTTATAAATAGTACAGCCTATTGCACCTTATGTGACAGTATGGATAGCAATCTCCTGAGACGATCACCTATAGCCTCACGTTGTTATACTGCTTTAAATGCTGCAAGTATTTATATGATATTTTTGTGCAGCCTTTATTATCTGCAAAGCAAGGTTTTGTTTCGAGTAGTGCAAAGTTTGGCTACACATTGATGCATTGTAAAAAAATGTTCATGATGTTTTAATGTCCGTAGATGAGTACTATTTCTCGAAATCTTTCTCCAATCAAGCATTTTCCGGTACACATTTCTTAGGAGTTTTCATCCGTCTTCGATTCCTTTTATACTAGTTTGGTAGTTGCTATATTTTTGGCAGTATCCATTATTGTAGAACATAGCCCAGTTAAAAATAATCCATTAAATAATCTGTGGAATACAGGATATATGGAATATATATAGTCTATTTCTTAAGTCCTTATATCGAAAAAAACAAAATCTTAAATAAAAAATATGCAAAATATCTAAAGCTATTTCACACATTTTTTTTTTTTTTTTTTTTTTTTTTAATTCTATAATTTGAAGAATATTTATCTGAAAAGAAAAACTATAGAATATAATCTTGAAAATTTTCTTCAAAATGTAGGCGTAAAAAGTGGTCCAAATAACTTAAGAAATTCTGCAGATTTATTTTTAAGATAAACTTAATATTAATTTTAGTCTCGTAGAAGTACCTTCTTAACTGTCCCTTAAAGTTTATCAGGTTGTAGCGCCGCCAGTGATGCTTTTACTGTCTACTGAACAGAATTTCTTTGAGTGGATACACATTAATAAAACAGCGTTTTGCTCCAATATCTTGTCAAATAACATACATAAATTTGTGCATGAGTAGATTATTGAATATATTTATGCTATTTAATTGTCAATTTATTGTAAATCTGTTGTGATTGTATTGTAAACTATTATTTGTATATAATATTGTAAACATATGCAATTATACCCACAATCAACTAAATGTAAATTGCTTGCAAGAACTAAAAGTAACATGCATGTCCAATATTCAGTGTATTTCCCTCCCATATTCTTCTTTAATATTCCTCAAATATAAGTTATTTATTTCCAATTTAATTTAGTCATCTGAATCCGAAAGGATTTTGGGGCCAGTCCTTGTAGTATGTGATCTCAATTGATGATATAGAGGAAACATTTCTCAGTGGATTAGGGCTTAAGCAGCCTAAAACTCATTCGATTGAGTGTCCAGGATAGGTCATTTATTACTCATCTGTTAACGTATACGAATACTATTTGCCCAATAAAACAATTTTCAAAATTTGCTTGAAATAAAACGATCTAGTATAAATGTTTATAGTGGATTATTTTACGTTTTTTGGATGGTGAACATAAATCTCAAGTTGATAAAATGTTTCTTCAGTAAATATGAAAATTCATCATAAATTCTTTTGAAATTATACTTTTCTTCTTCTTATTATTATTATTATTCATAATTTGCAAAGTAAGCATTTATGGAAAAAAAAAAACGAGTAAAATTTCTTAACATTTCATTTCTTTTTAATTGTATAGGAAGTACAGTTTTTTTGTCAAAAAGAAATTGAAAAATCAGCCAAGATCAGTATTTTTGGAACAATAGAAATATATACATATATATATATATAAGAGAGAGAGAGAAAGAGAGAGAGAGAGATTTTTACTTCATAACACAAAAAGGAAGCACTGTAAACTTCACCTACACTTTTAAATGTCCAATAAGATTCTCTACAATATATCTGTACTGATAAGCATAAAGGATTTAATTTCATATTCTTAATTTTTCAGGAGACGAAAAATAAAGTTAAACCAACTAAAAACTAATCAGAATAATCGATTAGGAAAAAGGTATTTCGTTGACTTATACCCTTTATACCATTCAGTGATTTTCAACCTTCATTTAATAAAGGGGAAAAATTGAATTAAATATTTTATACCATACATGAATGGTAAATTTCTGACTTGAACCTTTTTTTACCAATGGATTTTTTCAAAGACTAAATGACATAGACTTAAATCCTTTATACCAATCGATAGAGAATTTTTTTCTGAGTCTGCCTATGTACTTAACTCAAAATCGACATTTTTGGACTTAAATTCTTTATACTTATCAGTACAGATCTATGTAAGTATTTTTATTAACTTTGAGTAGTTGAGAGCAGCTAGTAATTCACAAAGTACTCAACAGACATGTAACGTAAATTTATCATTATGAGTATTACTGGTTATGTAATGCGTTAATGTTTGGTTTTACAGCAAAATGCTAAACCGTAACATACGGTTTATATCTACTAAAACTGTGTAAAGTAAAACAATACATAATAACACTAGTGTACAAAATTAAAGCAATAACTTGTTTTCTCGTTGTCTTCTTCCGCGCGTAATTTTTAAACAAATAAATATAAAAACGTGAAATTTGGATAGCATGTCCGTTATCATATCATCAATCGAATTTTGAATTTAATTACTCAAGATATCTATAGAAAATGCTGCACTTACATGTAAAAATTTATTTTTATATTACATTACATAAACTTATTTTCTTTTAAATATGTACACTGTAGCTATAAAATAACTTTTCCTAATTTGAGCCATCTACATAAAAACATAGGTATATGATTTTTGCAAAGAGAAAAGTAGAACCAAAAATTGCTGATAGAGCTTGATTCTGGCTCTTTTGTCACTTATGTACTATGCAATTTGCATTATATACCATGATTGTACGAATTTGCCTTTACTGCACATGGTTCTATGGATCATAATGTTGATTAATAAAAGAATATTTTCCGCCAATTTAAAAGTGTGTGGCATTTCTCCCAGCCTGTAGTCATATGTTTATTCGAATATTAATGAAAATTTGCTCGATTCATTGTAATTTTAACATTTTTTTTTTTCGTTTTTAACACTCAGAAACGGGTTTGCACTAAAACTCCATTATCTATCTCGATTGTGAAATGTTTTAGTATACATGAAAACAGCGCAAATTGTACCCTATAGGTGAGCTTTAGCATTAATTTTTTTCTTTGTGGAAATCATCTGCTCATGCCATTTAGAGTCTGTATATTAAATTTGGTATCACTCCTTTCATTATTTTTAGATGCAGATGGCTTTTAACAGGGAAAATTATTTTATGGTCATCCCCATATTCTTATTTTCTAATATTGTTTTCATAAAATATTAAAATAATATTTTTTTTAATATATATAATTATACACTCAATAAAAAACAAATGTTGAAACCCAAACGAACTCACTTCACATTTTCCATAGTTTTATGTTGGTAAACGTGAAAAAAGATAATTTTACATATCAGAGAAATAGAATTGAGTGAATATAATTCACTGAATTGTTTTCTTTTCCATAAGATAAATAGCTGGAAGAACAACCGATAAGCATCTTCTCGCAAAGTCTGGAAATGAATTTCAACAAATTGTTTCCGCTGATCGGTAAAAGCTTTTCTCTGTAACAAATCCGATCGATTTTCAAAATTACCTGACAATACTGAAAATGGCGTTATGTAATAAGCATTAGGAAATGTATATACAGGGGTATTCAGTATTTTATATTAAACTAAAAGATGAAAATCTTTTGTCGATCAAGAATTTGTCGAGTGTTAGATCTAGTTTAATAAAGAACTACACTGGTTGTAATGGATAGAATTTGAATCATTTTAAAATTTTGTTGTCTCAAACGATAAAGAAAAAAATAATCAAGCATAAGTTGGTATTAAAATCTAATTTGCAATAAATAAAAATCTAATGTGGACACAACATGACTTCCTTATACACCCATTGGAACATAATTATTGTACGAAAACATTCACATTTTTGTGTGAAGTAACTGATTCGTAAATACAAAGGCAGTCTACAAATATCCCGAAAACAAACAAAAGAAGTAAATAAATAACTCCTACTTCCAACCTCAAAAGTCACAAAAATATCATTTTATATATCACCGAGACAAAAATAGTAGACTTCAGGAATACGGGAATGACGGGAATTCTCCAAGACTTATTATAGAATCTCTCATTGTCAAATGCGTAGCTGAGAGTTCAATGAAAATCATTCGAATATAGATAAGCTACTTTTGTTCTCTTCGGCAAAGATTAATGGCGAGAAATAATACATTTTACCCAAAACATTAACTCAGTTAAAATTAAGAAATGGTTTACTAATTCTAGCTATCCTGAAAAAATATTTCGCCAAATTTAACTGCAAATCTCGCGAAACCGCTAAATTTGTAGTCAACGAAGATTTTAGCCTTGGCTTAGATCTGGCGATTTGCCGTCGAATTTGGCGATTGGCGACCAAATTTGGCGAAAATTCGTAGTTTAGGGTTGCCAAAGTTTGGAAAATCTAAATTCAATAAGAACAGAGTTCTGGAATTTTCCAGAAATATTCATTGGTTTATAGCGTAGAACTAAATTCTTCAAAAGTTCTATAAATTACTAACAAAACTGTAAAAAAAGAAGAGTGATTTATTGATGATTGTAGACTAGAACTTGTCTATTTTTTACGTACTATTTTTTATACGATAACACAGTAAATGTGGAAACGGATGGAAATTTTTTCCTTTCCACGAAGCAGGACGTTGACATAGCTTCAAATTAGGCATTTAAATATACAAAAAGGGATAGTTCAAAATTCACAAAGTTTCGAAACTCTAATTTTAATAGGAGTCGAGTTTAGGAATTTTTCAGAATGGTTCATTGGTTTCGAGAGCAGAACTAACTTGAAAATTTTATAAACCACTGACGATACTCTCGATAAATTTAAATTCCATTCGAACTTCGAAATTCAGTTTCATCCTGAATTAGAAAAATTTCTGCTCTGTAGTGTATTTAACAATGTTTATTTGATTTCTGTAGTAAGAATGACTATTTCATTCTATTATTTCTGGACTATTTATTTATCATTAATTGTTGTGGCACAAAAAAGAGTTTTATTCAAATCCTGAATATTCATTGTTTCCTGAATATTCATTAAATAAAGTGCACTCATCGACTAGAATCTGCTTATGTCTTAAAGAATTAATTTCGACACACAAAAATGTTGACAAGATTCCTAAAAATATCTTTGTGCGCTCTATCTATGGTCTGAATATTCATGAAGTAAAGTGCAATCGTCGACTAGAACCTGCTTATGTCTTTAAAAATTACTTTTTACACGCAAAAATGTCGACAACTTTTATAATAATATCATTACGGGCTCTATCTATGGGATAAATTTTCATTAAATAAAGTGCATTCGTCCACTAGAACCTGATTATGTCGTTAAGAATTACTTTCTATGCGTAAAAATATCAACAAATTTTATAACAATATCAACGCGGGCTTTAGCTACGGGATAAATATTTATTAAATAAACTGCATTCATAGACTAGAACCTGATTACGTTTTTAAGAATTACTTTCTATACGCAAATATGCCGTCAACTTTCATAGCAATATCATTACGGGCTCTATTATTAGCTTCTTTTGAAATCTCTATGATGGTAGGTCATACATACTGGCCAAAACCTCGTATTTTTGGTCATTATGAACATAATTTTCGTAAATATCTTCAAAACAGACAATCACAAAAAGTCCAAAAAGAGAGATGCCTAACTAAATGTTATAACAAATCTATATACAAATTTTCAACGTTCTATGTCCAACCGTTTTTGAGTTATGCGAGATACACACACACACGCACATTTACATACAGACGCCATGAAAAATCGTGTAAAATCGTCGATATCTCTGAAACGGGAGCTCGTGTCATGACCAAAGTTTCAGGTGTACAACTAGATATGACAGTCACAGATATAAATTTGCAAGATTCGTTTTTGAACTATGCGAGATAGAAAATCGATTTTGCAAATCGGGATTACAATACTTCCTTATACTTTGTGTAGTAGTTATCAGTTTTTTTTTAACAGATTTGAATCATTGAACAATTCAGAATATAATCAAAAAGTGAGAAGTACAGTAAAGTGTTTGAGAAGATTTCACTGAGGAAAAAAATATACAGCTTTTATCTAGAATTAATAAATAGCCATTTTCAAAATTCCTAAATTTGAAATATAGATTTCCAAGTTATGCGTATATAAGATAAGCCAAAAAACTGAATACACGAAATGGTCGAGAATTTTTAGTCTATATTTTTCTAGATGGTGAAACAAGCTTATGAATTTTATGAATCCTTTGTATTTCAAGAAATTTCCACTGTATTTCCTAGAATTGCATCATAAACTAAAACTATAGTTATTAAAACTCTCCACTTGTGTTTACATTTATTAGCAGAGATTTTTAAATATGTTTGACTAAGATAATATAGGAAAATATTGTAGAATACTAATTGAGGTTTTTAGAACTCTCCAGCAAACGGAACTAGAACTTATAAGAATGACATGGAACTATTTTTACTTGAACCACAACTTAATTTCTAGGTATCAGTCACAGATTACTTTTTCAGTATTCCTCACGTTCGAATACTGTGCAATAGACGCTAAAGATACTTAAATTCTTTTGCGCATCCCTGTAAAAAAGTATAATTTTTAAGCAAGCAATTTTTATTAACGACCATTCAAAAGTAAAATTCTAAAACATATATCAGAATTAGTGACTTTCAAATAACTTAATGCATGTCATATAATTAGCCCCAATTAGACGTGATACATGTTTGCATCATACTTTTTTGTAAATAAACTATAGTTAATACGCAAATAAAGGCGTAATTTTTCATAATGTTCATACGTTAGCAAAACAAAATGACATATATATATATATATATATATATATATATATATATATATTAACAA
Organism: Salticus scenicus; assembly: GCA_963930645.1. Taxonomy (NCBI): domain Eukaryota; kingdom Metazoa; phylum Arthropoda; class Arachnida; order Araneae; family Salticidae; genus Salticus; species Salticus scenicus. The sequence goes on from OZ005649.1 coordinate 146,475,644, forward strand.
TTTAACGTTATTAAAACGTAATTCCTTCTCATTGAATACGTAAACCACAATATAAAATAATACTATTTTATGAAATGTCTATTACACTGATAAAAATTTATAGTTCTTACGACAATCGCATATGACATGCTTGGATAATTAAAAATTAGTGAAATGTAGAGTTTATACGCTATCGCAGGCCTGTCAATCCAAAACTGTTGGCGGCCGCACTGTATAAGTACATGAATCATATACATATAGCAATTCTTTTTCTGGTGGGGTTGTGAAAATTAAAAATAGAAAATATATGTATTAAATATACTTTTATTCATAAAATAACTCTAAAACTGTCAAAAACTTATGAATATTTATTCATAAGTATAATAGTAAGAATCAGTTATTAATCTGATAATATTTATTAATATCAGTGAGCGCGATATTTGTTTCTTTAATCTACTTTAATCAATATTTTCATTAAAAGAGTCAGAAACAATTTATTAATATTAGATATTTTAACCGAAGATATGAAATTAGAATTTTTCTGAATTCTGTCGCGGACCGCAGAAACTCCCATGGTGGGCCACATGCGGACCGCGGACCGCGGGTTGGCCAGTCCTGCGCTATCGCACACATACATATCGTAATCGATTTTTTATTTGTTGTAATGGTTTTTTATACATAGTTTGAGTTTGGAAGTAGAAAAAAAAAAATTAAATTTCTTAAGACATGAATCTTTTGAAATGTAATTCTTGAAAACAAGTTCTGTTTTATCCAAATTTTATAAAACGTACACATTTTTTTCTTTGTTTTAAAAATTTTCTGTCAAGGAAAAAAAAAAAACTTGAATTATGTTAATTATGAACTATTAGGACTGAGGGCCTATTAGTCTCAATCTCGGATTTTTGCGTTGTCGATTTCGATAGTTGGACATTTGTCGAAATCTAAAATTTATCGAAAATACAATTGAATAATTTGAAAGCGATGTTATAATTTGAAAAAAAAAAAAAAAAAAACTAATAGTCCTCCGTCCTAAACTAAATTCTGCTTTTGCCAGAATTTCATCAAAATCTTTTTTTTTTTTTTTTTTTTTTTTTTTATTATTATTGAAAGAAAAATAAAAGAAAATTAATAATAATCAGTATCGTTCCAAGCGATATCGAAAAAGTTTTTTTTTAATAATTTTGAATTAGGAAATAAACAGTGCACGTGAAATAATATGAAATAAGAATAAGTAAAAAAATGAATTTAATGATTTAATGTTTTTGTTTTTCGGGGGCTGCTCATGTTGTTAAATTTTCTCGATAGCACAGAACATTATTTTTTAATTACGCACATGTCACACATATTTTATTTTAATTTTATATATTTCGAAAAAATAATTTCACAGGTAATTATAATTAAGAAAATCTTCTTACCTGTATTCATCGATCGAGCATCCGTTCTTAATATTCTTGTTTAGACGGCTAAATCGTTGTAATACTCTTCTATAAATAAATATGAATTATATTCCAAATAATTTAGCATATAACTAATTGATGACATGGCCTTTTGCTTTTTTAGAAATTTAATGAAAGAATTAAGAAAAGAAAAAAGAACATAAATTTGAATTACGGAGCTAATAAACGCTCCGAGAATTAATAAATCTACATTACTACTACAGATGAAAAGATTACATGTACACTGATGCAGGTGCAAGCGGTTTCATAGGCATGCGCAGATGCCTTATTTATTTGATTTCACAGTTCGAATCGAAAGTAGAATGTTTTGATAGTCTGTGAAATATATATATTGGGCAGATAATTGTTATATTTTACAATACTCCACCTTGCACAATATATATTAAGTTTTAATAAGTCGCAGTTTATCTCTGTGTTTAATGAATGCCGCTTTAGGTAGTGCCTTAGTGAGCACATCGGCAGTCATATCCTTGCTTGAGATATATTTCAATTTATTAATTCCTTGTTCACACAACTGTTTAATTAAATGATATTTAACATCAATGTGATTTGTGCGGCTTTCGTACTTATCAGATTCAGTGAGTTTAATGCAGGCCTGGTTGTCTTCATAAAAAACGATTGGTTGATTTTGTTCCATGTCAAGATCTTTTAGTAGTTTTAATATTGATATTGTTTCCTTTGCTGCATTTCCAGCCGAGATATACTCAGCTTCAGCTGTTGAGAGTGCTATGCAGTTCTGTTTCTTGGATGTCTAGTTTATCGGGTTTTTACTAACAAAGTATATGTTACCACTTGTAGATTTTCTATCAAGTGTGTCATTTGCCCAGTCAGCATCAGCGAAAACCTTTAAAATAGGTTCTTGATCAACATTTTATTTTAATTTATAATCTTTAGTTGTGTTTAGGTATTTAATTACCCTTTTTGCGGCCTCCCAATCCTTTTCTCTAGGTTGTTCATTTCTACGGCTAAGTATATTAACTGCTGCCGAGATGTCCGGTCTGCTTAACGTTTCTATATACAACAAAGCTCCTACAGCTTGCCGATATGTGGTGTTATTTGGTAGAATATTTTCAATTTTATCATCTTTCTGGTATCCTGGATCAAGTGGTGTGTTAACTGGTTTGGAACCTTGCAAATTAAATTTGTCTACAAGTTCATTTATTTTATTTTTCTGATGTATAGCTAATGTCCCATTATCACCTCTTTCTATTTGTATTCCTAAATATTTGTTTACTTGACCTAGATTTATGATTTCAAATTCGTTTTCAAGTTCCTTTATTACTTCGTATATTTCATTTTTTTCCTGCCAACAATATGTCATCGACATATATAAGTAAGTAAACTGTATTATTGTCCTTTGTCCTTTTGTATAAACACTTGTCTGATTCACAGGCAGTAAAATTTAATTTGATTAGTGTATCATTGATTTTGGTATTCGAAGACCTGGCTGCTTGTTTGAGGCCATATATGGCTTTTCGTAATTTGCAGACCTTTTTCTCTTGTCCTGGTATTATTATCTTGTCCCAGCCTTCTGGCTGGCTCATAAAAATGTCTTCTTCTATTTCTCCGTGTAGGAAAGCGGTTTTCACATCAACGTGAGTTAACTGCAAACACAATGCATTTATCAAAAAGGTTCTGATTGTTGTATGAGAAGCCTCTGGGGCAAAAGTCTCATCATAATCAGTTCCATACTTTTGACTAAAACCTCTTGCCACGAGACGTGCTTTGTATTTTTCAATTTTGCCGGAGTCATTGTATTTTGCTTTAAAAGCCCATTTAGAGCCAACAATGTGTGTATTAGGTGGAGGATCAACAAGATCCCATGTTTCATTTTTATTTAATGATTTTATTTCTTCTTCCGCTGCTTCTAAACATTTTTCTCTCTCAATAGGATTTTTCATGTTTACTATATCCTCAAATGTTTTCGGTTCAATATAACTTGTATTAGTTGACAGAAAAACGAAACGTTCAGGTGGTACCCCTTTGTTTATTCTATCTAACCTCCTTAGGGTTTGTGTATTCTGTATTTCATTATGTTCTTCTGTTACATCATTTTCATTGTTTAGAATAACAGGAATTTTAGATTCTTCATTAATTGTATTTTGGTCAATGTTTCGAGAATGTTCGTGAGTTTCATGCTCTTCGAGAAATTTTACTGTTCTGCAGATTTTTATGTTATTTTTTACATAAATTCTATATCCTTTACTTTTTAGATCGTAACCCATAAAAATTCCTGGCTTCGCTTTATCGTCCAACTTTTTTCTATCAGTTTTGTTCACATACACATAAGCTTTGCAGCCAAATGTTCTTATATTTGAGAGGTCTGGTTTCATACCAGTCCAAAGCTCATATGGTGTGTTTTCACGGGCACTTGTTGGTAGTCTGTTTTGTAAATAGTTTGCTGTCATTAAAGCTTCTTCCCAAAAGTTTTAATTTAATTGACTTTCATTTAACATGCATATGGTCATTTAGACCAAACTACGGTTTTCCTTTCCGCTACGCCGTTCTGTTGAGAACAATGGGGCACAATCAGTTGGTGTTGTATACCCTCATTTTGAAGAAATTTTTCAAACTCTTTATTCATATATTCACCACCATTGTCAGAATTCAAAATTTTAATTTTTCTTCCAAATATATTGGAAGTGAGTGCATGGTAATTTTTGAAAGCTTCTAAAGCTTCATATTTATTTTTCAACAGATATATATAAGTGTAGCGGCTGTAATCGTCTATGAAAGTGAGAAAATAACTTTTTCCACCCACCATAGGTGTCTCGAATGGGTCACAGAGTTCGGAATGTAGTATATCTAATGTTTGTTTTGTCTTGTGTGTAGCTACTTTGGGTATGAATCATTTTCCAATTTTGACATAATACAAATTTCACAATTATCATCGTGTTTACAATTGTTCAGTTTAATTCCCATTGCCATGTCTTTACTCACAAGTTCTTTTATTTGTGTGATATTTTTGTGTCCTAATCTACTGTGCCATAGTTTAACACAATTTTTATTATCGCAAGTTTGTGTCATGTTTATTTTTTCTTCTATGTTTTCATTCGTTTTAACTTCATACAAATTGTCAGTTACTGTTGCAAAAATATATTCTTTGTTTATAAATTTAATTTCACAAGTGTTCTCTTTAAATATTGCCTGACAACCATTCTCGGTTGCTTTTTTTATTGAAATTAAATTTGTGGCAATTTGAGGAATGAAAAGAGTATCTTTGAGTATAATGTGTTTGGTTTCATTTTTAGAATTTTTTACTTTTAATTTTACATCTCTACAACCTTGTGAGATTACTGATTGACCATTGGCTAACATAAATTGTGTTTTATCAATGTTTCTAAATGATATAAACCTTTCCATACTATTGCACACATGGCTTGAACTCCCGCTATCTACAATGAACGAGTTTCTGATTGAATTTCCTACCACAAAAGTTAGATTTTTCATTTGATTTTCCGTTTCTCGTATCATATTTGATCTTTGTTTGTTTTTATATTTATTGCGGTTGTAGAAGTTATTTTGATAGTTTGGATTTTTATAGTCATTATTCACTTTGTGTTTATATTCATTGCTTTCTCTATTTTTTAAATGCCAACAATCGCTTTTATTATGCGAACTCTTTTTGCATTAATTGCAAAACTTTCGTGGTGGTGTTTTAATTTTGATGTGCATTTTATATGCGCTTTCATTATTTGTTTGATTGTTTTCTGATCTTTTTAGATCTTCGTCTAGTAACTTTCCCCTAATGAATTCTGGTGTCAAGTCTTCTTGATCTCGAGATTCAATTGCAGTAATCAAAGTATCGAAACTTGGAGGAAGTGAGCATAGCATAAGAGCTGGCATGTGCTCATCATTTATCACTTCACCTATAGCGGTCAGTCTATCACGGATCTGATATATGTACGTTAGATGTTGAGATAGGTTTTCACCCTCTGCTAGTTTAGCAGAATATAACTTTCTCAACAAAAATAATTTGCTCGATAGATTTGAACGCTCATGAATTCTTTTTAAAGTGTCCCACGTTTGCCTAGCTGTCGCGAGATTTTTTTATGTGTACGTTTTGATCGTCTTCTATCGATAAATTAATAATCGCTTTAGCTTTGCGATCCTTTATTGTCCACTCAGTAGTGATAGAATTGGAAGGTTCGTCTGTTATCAATTCAAACAAATTTTCCTTACATAACATCATTTCTATTTTGAACTTCCATAAATCGTAATTCGTGGAATTCAATTTTTCGATCATTGAAACATCTTTTGCAAAAGCCATTTTAACTTTATTATTTAATCACTGCAAATATTTTGATTATATAATATTTCTTTTCTTATTATATTTAATTACAATTCAATTAAGTTTTTTTTCTTTTCTTTCTTTTTGTTTCTAGAACACATATACTTTTCAAACCAAAACTTTTGGTTTCAGTTCTATTTTGAACGGATGCTTTTTTTTTTTAAATCGAAATTTATTTCAATTCATTTATTATTTTTGTATTTTTAATATATTCCATTTCATATTATCTTAAAATAGAACACTATACTTATATTTATATCTATATAAATGAATTTATATATATAGAAAGTGTGACATCATTTTTTGTTCTCGTACTCATAATCTGTTGTTAAATTTCCTCGATAGCACAGAACATTATTTCTTAATTACGCAGATGTCACACATATTTTATTTTAATTATATATATTTCGATAAAATAATTTTACAGGTAATTATAATTAAGAAAATCTTTTCACCTGTATTCATCGTTCGAGCATCCGCTCTTAATATTCTTGTTTAGACGGCTAAATCATTGTAATACTCTTCTATAAAGAAATATGTATTAGATTCCAAATAATTTAGCATATAACTAATTGATGACATGGCCTTTTGCTTTTTTAGAAATTTAATGAAAGAATTAAGAAAAGAAAAAAGAACATAAATTTGAATAATTACGGAGCTAATAAACGCTCCGAACATTAATAAATCTACATTACTACTACAGATGAAAAGATTACATGTACACTGATGCAGGTGCAAGCGGTTTCGTAGGCATGCACATAGGCCTTATTTTTTTGATTTCGCAGTTCGAATCGACAGTAGAATGTTTTAATAGCCTGTGAAGTATATATATTGGGCAGATAATTGTTATATTTTACAACAGCTCATGCATATAAAAAATGCGTATTAAAACGAGTCGAAGAAGGAAGCGAAATAAGTATTGAGTTATATTACGATAAATACGATATATAATATGATACGATATATTAGACCTATCGTTCAGGGTTAGTAGGCATTTTCGTTGAAAGAAATAGTTTTTTTTTTTTTTTTTTTTTTTTTTGTGTGTGTCTGTGTTATACTGATAATTAAATAAAATTACAGGAACTACCTTTCTAAATGAATACTTATATATATTATCGCATATTTCGTGCCATGTTTGTTAATAGTACACTAAGTAACGCTTATGAGTATCAAATCAAGTAAAATTTATTAAAAAAAAAGCTTATATGCATAATTTTATATATATTTAATGCTACAAATACTAAAACAGAAAGCATTAAGTACAGTATCAATATTAAATCCTTCCTTTAAATAATATTATATATAAAATTGCAATATCACTACCAGGTCTACTACCATAATTTTATTACTGAAAATTGTGGTAATGAATAAGATATTATTTTAATCTGTTTAAGGAAAATGTTCCTATATTTGATTCTTATCATGAGTATAACACACAAGTTTCTCATAATTTAACATAAATCCATCTTTTTAAATTTAAATTTTATGAAAAAGAAAAGATGTTAGTTCTTTAGAAAAGAAAAGTATAGATGAAATTTGACTATAATCATGTTTAAAAAGGTTTATTGTGAAAGTTTATGTATTTATTTATTTATTTATTCTTTTGATGCTAGAGTCAATACCAGTTATCTATTTTTTTGTTCAATACATGGTTCAAATCAAACGTTTAATATTTATTTAAGTTTAGATCTTTTTTTTTTTCTCTATAACGTCAAAATGTAAATAAATTTTAACACACACACACACACACACACACACACACACACACACACACACATATATATATATATATATAGTAAACATAGATAGAGGGAAGATTTTTATCTAAATTTTATAATTTAATATAACCTTACGTTTAATATAATCACACGAAACGTATTAACTATAATATATTATTGGTAAGAAGACAAACATTTCAGAATGTGTTTTGTGTGTTGAAATACTAACAATTAAAAAAATACAGAGAGTGTTTGTTTAATTCGTAATTCAGAAGAAACCATTATTAATTTTATGTTTAAGGCCAAATTCACGTAACGCCTATAATCACACGCTTACATACAAAGTCGGTAACAAGCAATATATATGAAATGTGTAATATTTTAGTAAGTAACATATTGTGTTTTAACATTTATTCTCATACAATAACTGTATTAAATGAATAGGAATGTAAATACTGGTGTGTTCAAAATTATTTTAAACAAAACATTATTGTATAAAATAAATGGACTGTGTATGGATAATTTATACTGAATAATCATTGTTTGAATAACATGAATCCAAATTTCTCATTTCACTGATTGATCATTTTCAAACTATAACGGAAATATGTAAACAATAACACCTATTGTTATTATTATTATTATTGTTATTTTTATTATATTTTTGTCGTTTCTTAATATTAAATTTTTAGAATAAATATCAATGATAACATTTTGCCGATTGAAATGCACATTTTATTTTTTCGAGTAGGCAATACCAAACCAAATAATTAATAACAAAGTAAAAACCACCTTATTTATAAGAAGAAGAAAAAAATCCAGAAACGTACAGAATACAATAATAGTAATTAACAATAAAAAGTAAAACCACAAAAGTTTTAACCAGAAAATATTGACACTCACTAGTAAAAAAAATAAAATAAATAAAAAAGCAATATTAACCAAGTGCATCAAGAAACAGATGCTTCGGTTAGGTCGTTGTAACTACTGGACAGATTTTGCAGTTTCACTTTTTATATTAAGTTGCCAGGTGCAAGGTTCAAATCTCGGTTCAGACATGGGCGTTCGTAGAGGTATGAAATCCATTTTAAATCAAAGTCCCCTTCTACTTAGCCCAAAAGTTAACAATAATAATAATTAACGTAGTATAATGACCGCTGTTTAAGTCTTGAGAAATTAATCTTCATTCACAAAATTAATCTTCAATCTATTTTATTATGATAGTGATTCCAGATATGAGTATGTATAGTTGAGATAACACGTACAAGTTAAAAAATAGTAGTAGAATTTATGCTAAATCAGATGCGTCCCATCCTATCTTACTGGCTGAAAGTCAAAACTCAACTGACTGCCGAACACTTTCTCGCTGAAACCGGTGTGGAAGGTTTGCTGAGCGAATTAAAAAAAAAAAAAAATCTGATGTGGACACCACATGACTTTCTTATATAACCTTAGAAATATACATATTCTTACGAAAACATTGACAGTTTTGTGTGAGATAACTGATTCGTAAAAAATAGGCAACTTCCAATCGATGAACATTTCTTAAAAAAAAAAAAAAAAAAAAAAAAAAACTGCTTCTCGAACTTAGAAATTCACGATAATACGATTATATGCCGTCGAAACAAATATACTAGTTTTTCAGGAATAGTACTCAACGGCTTGTTACAGAATATCTCATTGGCAAATGCACAGCTCAGAGTACAATGAAAATCATTCGAGTATAGATGGCCCAGTTTTGTTCCCTTTGGTAAAAATTAGTGACGAGAAACGATACATTTTACTAAAATAATTAGCTGAATTTAAATTAGGAAAGGGATTCTTGCTATCCTAAAACAACATTTGCCGTAATATTTTATCGCTAATCTCGCCATACCGCAAATTAGTAGCCAGCGTAGATTTTTAATCTTTGAATTTAGAGACGAAATTTAGCATCGAATTTGGTGACTTGGCGAACGACTTTCGTGAAAATATTTAGTTTAGGGTTGCCAAAGTTTGTAAGCTTTAATTTCAATAATAACAGAGTTCTGGAATATTCTGAAAAATATCATTGGTTTATTGCGCAGAACAAAATTCTTTGAAAGTTCTATAAATGACTCACAAGTTTATAAAAAAAAAAAAGAAGAGTGATTGTTGATAATTGTAGATTAGAAATTGCCTATATCTTTACGTGCTACTCTCTACACAGTGTTACAGTAAAAGTGGAAGCAGATAAAAGATTTTTTTTCCACAAAGGTAGACTTTGACTTAGCGTCAAGTTTGGTATTCAAATGTGGCGAAAAATGGTAGTAAGGGATTTACAAAATTTGGAAACTTTACCTCAACAGGAGTCTAGTTCTGGAAATTTTCTAATGACTCATTGGTTTCTCGCGTACAACTGCCTTTAAAATTCTATACACCACTGACAATACTTTCGATGAATTCAAATTCCATTCAGACATCGAAGTATTCGATTGTTCCTGATTTAGCAAAATTTATGCACTGCAGTGTATTTAATAATGTTTATTTGATTTCTGCAGTAAAAATTACCATTTCATTGGATCGTTTTAAGAATAATAATTTTTTTAGCACAAAAAAGAGATTTATTCAACTGTTTACTGAATATTAATTAAATAAAATGCATTCGTCGACTAGACCTCACTTATTTCTGGAAGAATTACTTTCTACACGCTAAAATGTTTTTTATCAATACCATTGCAGTATCTATTTACGGGCTGAATATTCATTAAATAAAATACATTCGTCGACTAGAACCTACTTCTGTTCTAAAGAAATTTCTACAAGCTAAAATGTTCTACACCTTTCAACAACAAAATTACGAGCTCTATCTATGGGTTGCCCCTAACTCACTAATATATTTATTATTATTAAATAAAATTAATATATTTATTATTATTAAATTAATTTGATGACAAGAAAACCTTTTTTTAATTGCGAACGCAATATCGATTTGAATCTTTTTATTTTAGACATAGAAATCCGTCATTATAGTAGAATAATGGGTGAAATTACATTTCTTAATACTTGATAGAAACAGATACAATTTGAAAGATATTCGAAAAATAAACATCTTTAAACTGAATAATAGTTATCTGAATTCAGCTGATAACAACATATGAGCTACACTTAATTAAAAAAGTCTTTCATGTATTGTATACAGATAAGTTTTCTAGTTTTTTTTTTTTTTTTTTTTTTTTGTTTTTTTTTGTGTGTGTGTGTGTGATATGAATATGCTTTCAGAGAAAGATTTTCCAAAATACTCACGAATTCATCCTTTAATTTTAAAAAATAAAATAAATCAAAGAAATTTTTGACACATTTTTAGGAATTACTACTTCGGTAAGCGACATGTTTTTAGTTTCGCATTATACTTCAGGTATAGATACTTATGTATTCCTGCAAATTTTTATCCTGGTTTTTTTGGCGTTATTACATGTTTTCGAGTTTAAGATGTTCAAAAATCACAATATCGATATAAGGTCCATTACATTACATGATTTGTTAGTATATATGGGCTTTAGTGTACTAGTTTGTTATTCTCTTAGACATTATCTCAAGAATGGGTTATTTTATATATATGTAAGCAGTTTTAAAGTATAACTTTTACAAGAGGAGCCTGAAATGTTTCTGACTTTTCCCCCTTCAATTTGAAACAGAAGATTAAATCTGGTAACAAATGAAAGCTAAAGGTCTTGATATGTAATTGTATAAATATGAAGTCAGTCTGATTTTTGCAAGATTTTTTTTTTTTTTTACTTGTTACGAAATGTTTAAAAAGTAATCAGGTGGAACGAATTGAAACAACCAAAACCATTTTAATTGTCTTTAAACTCTTCACCGAAGACTTCTGTCTAGTTTAGAAGGAAAAGACAAAAATGGCTCCTCATTTAGGATCATAAAACAAAAGAACAATCAAAAGAAGTGTGACACAGAGGTTCTCCGCAGCCAAACACGTTTTGCACCCGGAAATGTCTTGGCATCCGTTTTCTGGAACAAAGATGGGGTTATTCTGGTGGGCTTCTTACCTCAGGGCTCCATTATCACGGGAGAGTATTATACTAACCTTCCAGACCAACTAAAAGAAACAATTAGTGAGAAAGGTCGAGATAAGTTGACGAGAGGAATCCTATTTTTGCATTAAAATGCACCTACGCGCACTTTTAATGCTGTTTGAGCTAAAATGAATATCCTAGGTTTCCAACTGGTGCACCATCTTCCCTATTCGCTTGACCTATATTATTCTGATTATTTTCTGTTTCCGTATTTGAAAAAAAAAAAACACTTAAACAACAACATTTCAAAGACATGATACTGCTAAGAACTGGTTTCAGGAACAACGAAATGCATTTTATTTATGGTCTACAAGTGTCAGAACAACGCTATAAAATGTACATCAGTCTTCAGGGAGACTATGTTGAATATATAAATATATATATATATATAATTTCATGACTCGAACTCTTTTCCATCTGGGCAAAGCTAGAAACTTTTCAGCCTCCTCTCGTAATTCTGGCAAAACCCGTATTGATTATCAACTTTTTGAAAATTAAGATTTTCTTAACATAGCAGAATAGAGAAACATTTCGCATAAATGTGAAATACAAGATTTTTTAAAACACACAAGTCTTGATATCATTTAGGAACCTTGCTTTCCAGTCAAACCACCTCCCTCTGTGAAAATAATTTTGGACTTGCTAGAGCCGTGCACGAAAAAGGAATCTAAAGAAATAATTAAAAGGAAAGGCATGGATACAATACTTAGCCTTATGATGACTCGTCTAGTAACTGCCTACACCGATGGCTCTTCAGACTCAGAGTGCGATTTTGGTGGTTCTGGTGTCTTTCTTAAGTACACATATAATACAACTTCAAAGCACATGGTTTTTGCAGGGCAAATTGCATCCAACTTTACGTGTGAACTGAGAGCAATCAGGACAGCCTTAGAAATTTACCTTGCATGGACAAGCATCGTTAACTCCGACGGCATCATTGTGTTCTCGGATTGAAGATCTGCTCTTGAAGCAATCAAAGAAGGAAAAATAAGCCTCACCCAAGAAATCTACTCTCTTCTGCTCTCCATTGGAGCTATGGGCAAATCATGTACCCTTCAGTGGATTCCTGCCCATGTTGACATCGAAGGGAATGAGGAGGCCAATTTCCTTGCCAATTAAGCCAGAACACTCGAGCCTGTAACTCTATCTATTAAGGTTTTTGGTGCAAACGCAGCCGCAAAACGGAAGCTCTGCTCAAAAACAAATAAAAAACTCTTTCTGCCAGAATTTAATTACAGCCGAGAAATAGCAACAATCATAACAAGACTAAGGACAAAGCACTTTAAGGGCATGAATATCCTGCCCGATGGTTCCAGGACATATGTGGAATGCAGGCACTACCCACGCACGCAACTGGATCCCAAACACCTTTTTATCTGCACTTCCATTGCTGATGCCCTCTTCAAGATAGACAATGACTGCAACATGGACGTTTTCCACTCAGAAAGTGCCATAGACATTGCCAAGGTTGCGATCCACGCTTTTGGCAATATTTAATTTTTCCCCTTTTTTGTTATTTTTTTATTTCTATTTTTATCACTTCTGCACTTTGTCATACAGGACAACAACAACAACAAGATTTTTTTTTCATCGTAAAGATGCCAGTTGAGCTTTAAAATGTCTTTTTCAGTATCTGCACGAATATCATTAACCATGAAAGTTCTAATTTGAAAACTACACAATTTACCGAAACCAAACATTTTTACTTTCTTCTATATTCAATAGAAGAAAGTATTGGATTCGTAAAAATTTTCGGCCTCGGGTTTTTGATGGATTTACACGTTTTGACAGATATAGAACACGATTTGACCATTTTTAGAAAATGTCTGTGTGTCTGTCCGTCTGTCTTTGTGTGTGTGTGTGTGTGTGACAAAATTTTGTGGCAACTGTATCTCAGGAACCACTGCACAGAATTTCATACAATTTGGTATGTAGTTGCACCTTGACATAAATTAGTGCCTATCAACTTTTGGTAAAAATTGTCTTAAAGGTTGCGTTGCCATCCCACTTTTTCTAAATTTTTAACATAGTATTATAGGACAAACTTTTGTATAAATGTGCATAAAGAGAATTATTTTTTAGTAATCATTATGAAATTTACAAGAATTATTTATAACAGCGATAGTCAACTGGGAAAAAAATTTTGTATGTGTAGGAGCCTCGTCAACCCCCCTGGGGGGGAAGTCCCCCCTCGAGGGAAGTAAATTTTCAAGATGGGTATCTTTCGAAAGGTCTCGTCAATACCTTTAAAACGAATGGTTGAACTATAAATCTGTGATAATTTAAAACAAAGTTATCGATTTTTTTTTTTTTTTTTTTTTTTTTTTTTTTTACTTTTTACGAAAAAAAAAACCTCAAAAAAAAAAATCTTAAATAAAAAAAAAAATTTAAACAAAATTTAACCAAACTCTGCATTTAGTTGGCCCCTGACATAAACTGGTGCTGATTAGATTTGGGGATCAATCGCACAACAGGAGGCGCTGTGATCGTATTTTTTCTAAATTTTTAACATATGGCAGTATAGGACAAAATTTCGTATAAATATACATAATGAGAATTATTCTTAACCTGTGATTGCAAAATTAATACGAATTATTAATAATAGTAGTAGTCAATTAGGAAAAAAAAATTTGTGCATTTGGGGCATCGCTTCCCCCCTGCGGGGAAGTACCCCACGGGGTGCGGTAAATTTCAAAGATGGGTAACTTTCGAAAGGTCTCGTCAAAACTTTTAAAACGAATGGTTGAACTATAAATATGTGATAATTTAAAACAACGTTATCGATTTTTTTTTTACTTTTAACGAAAAAAACTTGGAATTTTTTTTTTTTCAATATTCTTACTGAGTGAGTTTGTATAGGAAAATATAGAAGAAAGTCTTGTGGTGGCCACAACATACTAGTTTTAACATGAAAGAGTAAGACAAAATATCACATAAGCATGCAATGAGGATACTTTCACTTTGAACATGTGAAACCAGTTTTAATATGTTATCTATGAACTGCCATCACTATTATTGAATATCAACATTCATCATTAAGATTTTAAAAAGTTTTTTAAGCTATTCAAAGTTAAAAATTTTCGTAACATGGAAGTGTGGGACAATATGGGGAATATTGCATTGCAAATAGTACGAAATTGAAAAAAAAATACTAATAGTAAAACTTATCCTAATAAAATTACATCGGAAATTAGAATAAAGAGTGTATTGAAGTGAAATAAAGTACGTTTCACTGAAAAAAAATCTGTGACTTACATCTAGAAACTAAATTATGTCTCTAGTAAAAATAGTACCATGTTACGCTTATAAATGTTAGTGCTCTTTGCTAGTGATCTCTGAAATACCCTATTACAATTCTAAATTGTTTTTCTATATTATAGTGGTCAAAATTTAAAAATTTCTGCAAACAAATGCGAACTGAAGAGGTGTGTTTTAGTAACTGTAATCTTGGTTTATGGCCCAATCCTAGAAAAATCAAGCAAGAATTTATATACAAAGGATTTTTAATATTTATAATATTTATAATATTGTTTCAAAATCTGGAAAACTATAGACAAGAGATTTTCGATCGTTTCGTCTATCTAGGTTATTTATTTACATTATACTCATACGTCGTAAATCTATATTTCTAGTTTAAGGATTCAGAAAACGATTAGTTATTTATTCTAGATGGAGGTGGTATATTTTTTTATCAGTGTAGTAGGTAAAGTATTTTTTCCAGAATTGTGCCGGTCGATCGACTGAGTTCATTTTTCTTAACATCAATATCAATATGAAGTACACTACAGCAGGTCTGACCAACCCAACTAGGTGGGCCGCGTTGGAGACCTTTTTTATTCAGTCGGTCCACACCGTATGTATATATGTGTATGTGTTTATATGTTCGTTAGTGTATGAATCATGTATGTACACTCATTATCATAAAAATTTGCGCACCAAGAAATAATTATTGGACCGTAAAGAAACTTGGCATGAAGATACGTGCCAGGCAGATATGCAAATGATTAAAAATGCAGCGTGACTGCGCATTGCGCAATGCCACCAGAGGGCGTTGAACTTCGTTTTTCTGGAGTATAAAACAGGTAAGCAGAGCTTGCTTGATGTGCATAATCTAATGCAGAGGGTCGCTTTTTAAATAGAGATGCCATTACGCCGCCATCGAAGAAGCGGCGTAACAGCTGTCGAATGAACAGCTGTCAGAGTCCGAGAGGAGAAGAATCAACGGTGTGATGAAATACGGGTGATGAGCTTGGGAAGTAGCCGGCCACCTAGGCCGTTCTGATTTTAATAAGCGGAGATGTTGTCACAAGTGGACAAGAGAGAAGTCGCTTACACGGCGACTAGGCTCAGGACGTGCTCGACAGATCAATTTTCGAAAAAACCGTCATATCATACGAAACATACACATAGCGCCAACTCTCTCCTTCTCCGCTATCCAGACATATGCAACACCTATTCCTATATGATCTGTCCCTATGTCTGTACGTACCATCGCAAGGTCCCTGGCTAAAAGGCATTTACTATCGTACTCCCATTACATATGTTGCCAATAATACCCCTCTATCTTGCGTTTGGAGTGGTGTCGCGCTCACGGGGTTGGACTGCAACCGAATGGAACCAGATTGTCTTCATCGACGAATCCAGATTTACTTTAGGCACTGATGACAAACATGTACGTGTGTGGAGGCATCATGGTAAATGTCTCAATCTTGCATTTACTTTACAGCTGCACACCTCACCCACAATATATGTGATCGTACTAGTATGGGAAGACACTGCATACGACGCACGGTCATCCTTAATATTGATCACCTTCCCCATGACAGACCAGCGGTACGTTCGTAACAACCTTCAGCCATACAGGGATTGTCACTGATGACAGAGCTTCTAGGGGCCATTTTCCAACAAGATAATGCTCAGCCACACACAGCAAGCACTGGACTGCCTCCGTCACAATGCCACCCTTCTCTGACCTGCTCGATAACAGATTAGCCACCAACTGAGCATATCTGGGATCACCTGGGATGGCAAATTTGGCAGCCTACGAGTTTGGACGAATTACACGCGCGTTTACAACAAATGTGGAACGAGATGCCGCAGGACATCATACGGGACTTGTATGCCAAAATTCTTGCCCGTATCGCATCGTGCATTCACGCTAGAGTTGGCCCCACAGGGTACTAAAACCTCCATTCTTTCGTAAATTTTACTGTAATAAATAATCATTTCGCTTTGATTTTGTAATCATTTACTTATGCCAACGTTGCACTCACTGACTTATGACTATACATTAAGAAGTATAATAAAAAGAAAAAATACTGGACCTAATAACAATTTCATTACAACTGTGTGATTTAGCTATCATGATCGTTGAAAGGTATTTTTACTTCGAAAAGTGAGAAAGGGTTTATCAATTTTTAAACTTTTAACCAAATTTGCCAAAATTTAAATATCGTTAGACTCCTTGCGGGCCGCATGATACCACACGGAGGGCGGTCCGCGGGTTGGCCACCCCTGCTCTACAGTATAAATTATGTGTTCAGAAATTGAACCAATTCCCCGTATGCCAACTATTTTATAATGTTGCAAATTTATATGTTGAATTTATTAAATCGGTGATTTAATCATGTTATTTTTTTTTTTTTCATAAAATATACATTGAAAATGTGGAGCCATACTAAAATGTAGTTTTATTCTTTTTTTTTTTTTTTTTTTTTTTAATAATCTAATACTCTAAAACTTTGCCGCAATGCTTTTTATAGATAAAATCTAAAGAGAAAAGTATTATACAAAATATTCAAGTGCAATATATATGTGGATAAAACGTGTTTACTCTTTAAAAATATATATCTTTTAAATAAAATGAAATATTGCATTGAATTACTGAAGTTATAGGTATTCATAGACGCATACTTCAATAAATGAGCTGCATATATGTTTTTCCGAATATCACGTGTTACATCAGCCTTTCACATACCCTTGTAAGCTTGTATTTGGGATTTCAGCATTTGCATTCCATGTGATTTGATATCTATACCATTATTTTGATCCTTACACACCGAAATTGAATATTTTTGTCATATTTGAATTTATGTATTTTCCTCCGTCCAGGAATTGAATTTTACATGAAAAAGATTTTTTTCTTTTTTAAATGTTAAAATTTATTTGTAGTTATTGTATCACAAATGAAAACAAACTGGAATATATTCATAATGTATTATATATAATGCATTTTTCGGGGAAGAAATGAAAACTTTTTATTACTTTATTCTTTTTTATTTATTATTTATAAATGATGAAATAAAAACAATTTTCCTAATTTAAATTTGGCTTTAATTAAAAATTTAATATTTTTCTGAAAAATAAACATTTTGTTTGTTCAAATATGTATAATGTCAATTTAGATTTTAAATTATCCCATTCATAGGTTCCAGTTTAATGTATATAAAAGATTCGGAACCTTTTCCGAACGAAGCTCAAGAGAATTATGCCATTTGTTTTTCGCTAAAACAAAAAAAAAAAAAAAAAAAAAAAAAAAAAGAGAGAGAGAAAGAGAGAGAGAGAGAGAGATGGAACAGAATAGGCACAATAGTGTAAGGGGTTTATATATATATATACAGTCGGTAACAAAAGTGTCCGAACACTAGCAAAAATTCCTATGTAAAAAAAGTGCACTTCGTACGGTTTTATTAAATAAATCCTTGTCGAATCCTATTCTTAGTCAGTGTAAGAACATGATTCGATAAGGATTTATGTAACAAAACCGTATGAAGTGTACTTTTTTTGCATAGGAATTTTTGCTAGTGTTCGGACACTTTTGTTACCGACTGTACAGTGGTGGACATAATTATAAGACACCTATATAATTTGACAAAGAGTGAAAGAAAAGATTCAGAGCTTGAAAACGTTTTATCAAATACGTTAAAAACATAAATTTATTCTGTTATCATATATTTTTATTTTATAATAATGATATTTTCATACAATTTAATGAAGAAACTTAAAAGCATAATTGACAAAATTATAAGACACCAACCGTTTTTTCCAAATACTTTGGTCAACATAATTAGCAGACACTAATGATCTAAAAGAAAATCCTCTAACATGGTTATTCAATATTTGTTGGAGCCGCCATTGTTTTTTATAACATGAAAGATGCGATTTGGCATCGAATCTATCAATTCTAACAAAATATCGCAAGACAGTTCTTACCAAGCACATTTTATAGCATTCTTTAGGTCTTCGACACATATAAACTATCTCCCATTTCGGTAAACCGCACGATCTAAGATCCACTACTAGTTTTCGATGGGATTTAAGTCTGGGGAACGAGAAGGCCACGGGAAAACATTGATACTTTGCTCTGAAAGCCACTTTTTTGTTTCGTGTGATGCATGAATCGACGCGTTATCGTGCTGGAATGTGTAGTTTTCGCCACAAAGAAGTTCACCGTATATGGCTAGTTGATCTTTAAAAAGAGTCTTATACGTTTCGGAATTCATTTTTGAAGGCACAAAAACAAAATCCGTTTTCCCTTGAGCCGAAAAACCAGCCCAAACCATTACTGAGCCTCCACCCATTTGGCGGCTCATTAGTACAAGAGGAGACTTCCGTAAATCATGCCAATGATATTGAAACCCGTCAGAACCATCCAGGTTAAATTTTGTTTCATCAGAAAATAACACAGAGTACTATTTAGAGGTCCAGGTCATAGTTTGTTTAGCGAAGTTTAGACGCTCCATTTTGTGTCGTGTTAGAAGCGGTTGTTTTTTCTTCAATTTTATATATTTCGCATAGGAAGCATTTATGCAACACCCTGCGAATGGTTCCCCTTGAACAATTCAGTTTCAAAGCATTTTTATTGCCTGTAGTGGTTATCTTATTCTGTGTAGCGAGCGAAAGCACATGGCGTCCGTCTCTCGAGGACAAGCAATTAATACGTCCAGATCTTTAAATCACCGATCCATTAATTCCTCTTTTCAAAACATTTCTAATTGCACATCTAGAGCATTTAATAACTTTTGAAATATTATTAATAGAAGCACCAGTTCCATTTAATCTCCAAATTTCGCGATTTTCAATTTCTTTTAATTCTGTACCTCGTGGCATGTTTGTAAATGCGTGAAGTCGGTTATCGTCTGCTTTAGTTAACTGCTGACGTCATAACAGCGTGCAGAAAATTTGCATATTGCGCATTATTGTCGAAAAAAATCAGGTGTTTTAATTAAAATGTTAGTGTGTCTTATAATTTTGTCCATGGTATTTTTGATTTTTTTTATTAAACTGTATAAAAATATCATTTCTGTAAAACAATTACGTGTGATAATAGAATAAATTTATGTTTTTGACGTATTTGATAAAACATTTTTAAGCTCTGAATCTTTTCTTTCACTATTTGTCAAAGTAGATAGGTGTCTTATAAATATGTCCACCACTGCATATATATACCGGGTGATTCAAAATACAGCTATTATCTCGTAAACTAATAAAGATATAAACATATTTCCAATTACAAAATTCGTGCAAATTAAGAGTAGATTTCAAATATGGCACTTTTTTTGTACAAGGTGCTGTATAAAAATTAAAATGTGAAATTTGATTTTTATACGATCCCTCCTATCGTATGACTTATATTCAGAAAAATATACTCCTCGCTCTAAAAAGAAAAAAATATCATCTTTTTAAGTGCTCGCTGAGTTATTGCAATTTGAAAATGATGACTTATACCACTTTAATTTCAATTTTGGCATCTATTATTTGACGCCAAAGTGCTCACTTTACGGGATTATCTATGAGATGTCAAAAATTAAAAGAAGATCCTTTATTCAAAAATAGCAATTAAAATTATTCAAACACGTTAAATCAACAGTTTTAAGAACTTAATGCAAACTTATATTTTAAGTATTATTAAATAATTTAATAGTTGAATTTCTTAGGGGTCACCTGCTAATTAAAACTTGTTAAGAGAGGAAGAATAATAAAAGACTAGTAATCCCGTGTAAAAGTTTCGCAGTTTATTTCTTTTTAACAATTTCCAACATGATTGAAAAGTTTTAATGACTTCGGCTGTTTAACACTTTGCAACAAGGTTGAAAAGTGTTAATGACTTGTGTTTGTCTGTCTGTCTGCGCTCTAACTCCCGTGAATAATCATGGATTTTTTTTTAAACTGATATATGTTACTTAAGTTCACTATCGGATGTTCTTTATTGAAAATGAAGTGAATTCCTCCGCTAGCTTGTGTACAGGGAAACCCGAAAGTATTCCAAAGTATTCTGCTCCACGAGAGGTATTTCTATAACACATATTTTAATACCTTTAATTTACACAAATATTAACAAAAATGAAATATATTACTCAAGTCTACTATCGGATATTTTCTACTATGGAAAATGGAGTAAATGACACCACTGGTTTGCATACAGGGACACCTGAAAGTATTCCAAAGCATTGCGTTCTATGAGATATATTTCTATAAATCAAATTTTAATTACTTTCAATAAATCTTAATGAAATAGAAATGTGTTATTCATATGCACAAAAAATGCTTTCTATAGTGTATAATACGATTAACATTAGATTTACAGGGTGCACAAAAATATTCAGTTACGTTAACGGTTATTATTGGAAATTTGTTGGAATTGCATTTTCGTTTAGATTAAGCGTTTTTAATACTTTCTAACAATTTTTAACTATAAATATGATTTCAATTTGCGTATTTGTCTGTCTGACTGTCCGTCTACCCACCCCCAGTGTCCGTAAATAGTTTCAGAATTAATATATATATATATATATATATATATATATATATATATGTTATTCAGGTTTACTATTCAATGTTCCCTATTTAAAATGTCATTAATAGTTCCTCTACCACTGGTTTGTGTTCAGGAACGGACAAAAAATGCCAATTCATTGCGTTTTGGAAGAAGCCTTTTTATAAATCATATTTAAATAACTTTCTACTGTAAAAAATCATAAAGTATTTTTTTATTTATTTATTTATTTTTGTTAATATGATTAAATAATGCTTTGTATAGAATATGATAGGGTTAACCTTCAGATTTACAGGGCTACACAAAAATATTCAGATACATGAAGGGCAGCATTTTCTTTTGCGTTATTCATTTTTAAAACTTTCCAAAAATGTTTAAGAGTGATTATGAATTCAATTAGTGTATCTGTATGCCTTTTAGTCCTTCTGTCTGTCCGTTGTGTGATAACATAGACGAAGAACATTGACATTTATACGATAGAACAAGTACGTACAGTTGGAAAGTGTTAATAATCAATGCGTACCGGATGTTTTTTCGTTATTTTATTTTTTTTTTTTTATTTACCTTTGCAATTTGAAATGAATTTTTACACCAATTTCACCACCCAATTTAAATTTTAATTCATCAGAAGCCAAATTATTATTAGTTTTTGTGGGATGAAACGCATATGATAGTTAAACCAAATCATTCAAAAACAGAAGACTCAAAATAAAATTCATGTTTGACAATCCAATTCCATACTTTTACGGGCAGGACAGCTTTAGTGTAGGACCTCTATGATAATTTTTAAATATTTGTGCCGTGTTGACGATGTCTTTTAATTTATTTCATTATTTATTCATTTTAGCGTGTTCTTTTTTTTTTTTTTTGTTTTTTTTTTTTTGTTTTTTTTTTAACAAAACTTTAATGTACCTATTTTGATTATACTTTTTATTATTGCATTTCTTTAGTCAATTAACACAAAAGCTCATATTTCGTTTATATCTTTAAAGTATTGTTAGGTTTAAAATGACGCTTGCAAAGATTGTAAAGATTCAACTTTGAAAAATAAATTTTTCGATAAAATAATATCATCACACTTTTATAATAGCCTTTCATGAGTTACTGTAGCCGAACAACTAACGATATTTATGCTATTTTCAACAAGAAATTTGCATAATTACGTATATCGTTTCAATGGATGCTAAAAATGTTTTCTAAAATTAGAGTACGAATAAATTAAAGACATAAACTTTTTTTTGTTCCTTTTTTGGAAAATATTTAAACATATATATATTTACTCGCACGTTCACTATGGTGCACTAGTAGCCCAGAGGTCCTGCTCCCAAAGCTAGATGAAGAAAAGTGCCACGTTTGATTCCAGGTTAAGTACGTCGGCATAGTCGCTAGGAATTTTCGTTAGTTTTCTTCAAAATTGTTCGCGAAGTACGAACTAGGAATCATTAGAAATTCTTCAGGGAGAATTTTTCTCCCAGGCCTAGACACTAGCGTAGTTTATCGCCGTTAACCATTACAACCACAAAAACAAACAAACCAGAACTTTCAATACGATTCAGAGTGACACACTGCCATTACTTTTATCATTGACTATAAACATGCATTATAAATGTAATTTTATCTAAAACGAAATCTTTAAATGGTCGAATGACAGCTATCATACATAGCAAATTTAAATGAAAATTAAGGTGTATTGTAATCACCGCAGATATTGTATGATGTATAGATCTATCATCCTCATGCTATCAACAATTGATTTTTGATGCCGAAACAAAATTTTGGCATCAGCCATTACCGAGTATTGAAACTCGGCAATAGTAATAGATTAGAATGTTGATGAATTTTGAAAATGCCAAAATATTGCGTGGGTTTTAATTCTTCTAATAAATATATGAAAGGGAATTGGCTAAGTTTTCATCTGTAAGTTATATTTGACCGATTTTTAAAATATATAATTTTTTATAATCAGTTGCTTTGTTATTATTATAATATAAATACTGTTATGAGATTTGATGTTTTTTTTTTTTTTTTTACATTTTAATACTTTTTAATATATGTTAATATTTTTGGTGTCCCTATATACAAACTAATAGTGGTATTTGCACAGTTTTCAATAGAGAATATCCTAAACATATATCTGTTTTAAGGGATTTCATCAATATTTACGCGAGTTAGAGCACGGACAGACAGACCGAAGTAATTAACACCTTTTAACTTTGTAGGTAAGTGTTAAAAACGAATAGATGCAATTAAATTTTACTAAAAAGAAATAGTATATGGAAACGATAAAATTCTTTAAATGTTGTTATTTATTCAAAAGGAAAAAAAAAAGAGAGAGAGAGAAAAGAAAAATTATCTTGTGAGTCAAAGTCACTCACACAGATTTCTATTAACCTGCATTTGAATACTATAAAGAAAGTTTGCAGATTGAGGCGTAAGATCAATAAGATGAGATAGTAAAGTTCAATTTAGTTTAAAATAATTTAAAATTGGTTTAGGAATATTTTTTATTTGGCATATAATTCTATGTCAGGGTGGTTACCGCCCTCCTCAACCTCCTGTTTAATTATAGTGCCTACATTTATTAAAACAAAAATCAAGTCTCTTATTAATGTCCTTGAAACTTGCAAATCTTAATCAACCTTTCAAATGGCAACTACATATTAAATCCAATGTACCAAACTTGTATTTCCTGCTGTAATTTGTTGTTAAACTACGCTGATAATTCATATATAGAACGATATCAATCACTAAAAATTTGACTTTCATACTCAGGAGCCCTGAAAACGTGATATTATACAGAAAAAAAAACTGATCTCTAAAAATTACTTTGTTTATAGCATGGGTATAAGAAATTAATTTTCCGTCCTGTGTCAACAGTGTTCTTCGACATAAAAAATGGAGCAAAGCCCTTAAGTTAATCACATTTAATATAAAAAATTTTTAGTATAATTTTGGGTAGCCCTGTGTGTTGTCTATAAACTATATACACATGGCATCGCATATGTAAATTTAATGTTACATGTAAAACACATAACACAAAATGAAATACACTTCCAGCAATTCCCAAGTATAAGTCCAATATATCCAAATACTCTGGGTAACCCTGTAAATGAGTGATGAATGATTTTCATACCCCAATCTAAACAAAACATGCTTGTATGCATATAAAAAATATGTTCATTTCATTTTATTTAGGGCAGCCTATAGACGTAACACTGTACTTTTGAGAAATTTCGCTCACATACGTAATGAATTTGAATTCTCTTGGACGACCCTGTCCACAAACCCTTTGTCTAATTTCAACCATTTGTTTAGTGTAGCTTCACTATATGATACAGATTTAAAATACCAAATTTGGACTTCCTGCTAGTATTTGTTTTTGAGACATGCTAATAATACACACACACATACACACAGAGAGAGAGAGGGGGGGGGAATGGCTAAAAACGTGATTTTTGAATTCAGGGGATCTCAAAATGTGTAAATGTAACAAAAGCTAAATTTCGGAAATTTGACTATACCGACTGCAGCACTCGTGCTTACTTTGTTCGCCTGATGAAGGGTCGTGTGTTTTTTCGACCCGAAACAATTGTTGCGAGTTTATTGCATTTTATGGTGTTTATTCAAAGTTTGTAAGTAATAATTTATACAACGCTAGTTTTGTGATGCTTCTTTATTAAATATACCATGTAGGGTAATCTCTCCAGTGATTGACACTTTTAGAGCAATCTCTGATGTTTTTAATATTCTAGTCATCAGAAAATGTTTTTAGAAATCTTAAGTTAATACATATGGCATAAAAGACATTCAGAACCACATATATGTTAAAATATATGCATTTTACAACAATTATTTTTTTTTATGAATTTTTGTTTGACACCCACTCAATGTTCCAGTAATTGAAAGTGCCAGTTTTTTATTTTATCAGTGATTGGCACCCTATATTCCAGTGTTTATCACTGCTAGTTATTCATTTTACCAGCTATTAGCAATCTATGTTCCAGATTTTGACATAAAATGTTAAAATTCTTATATGTAAAATATATGATTTTATTATTTTTCTTATTTATTAATTATTTCGGGATAGGTGTCAATTAATGGAGCATGCCAATTACTGGAACACCTACCCTATATGGGTAAGAGAAAGCATAAAAAAAAAGAAAGAAAAATGAATTTGAAAGTTCATTTTTAGTGCATAAAGTATTCATAAATTTTATTTGCTAAATTATCAATGAGTATTCTCGTGTGTATTCACTTGGTGAAAGACTGACATTATAGTTAAAAATAATAGTCCCTAAATGAAAAAGAATTTTTTTTTTCCGCGCTGATCAATTTATGCCTTATTACAAAATCTATAGTAATTACAATTTCTCACTTTTCATACAACCCCTTAAGACTTGGTAAAAAATGCTAAAATTTTCAGATTGAAATAATTCAGCAAAATTTTCACTTAGAAAGATGATTTGTTTTTCTTCTTAGACTGAGGAGGTCACATGATAGGAGGGGCCGTAAAAAAATTAAATTTCGTATTTTAATATGTATACAGCCCATTGTACAAAAAAATGCCATATCTGAAATCTACTCTTAGTTTGCACCAATTTTGTACTTGGAAGTATGTTTCTATCTTTCTTAGTTTACGAGATAATCGCTGTATCATCTATTTTTAATCACCTGGTATATACATACAATTATGTATACAAAGTTATATACACCTTTACATGATTTTGACTGTTGTGTTGCACCTTTTTTCGAATATTAAATTAAAATTATTGTTTTTTATTATTAATTTTTTTATGTCTTTGGAATATTTAAAATCCACGATTTAAAAATTCTGGTCCTACACTTAAAATGTTTTTGCTTTCCTAAATCTTTAAAAGAAATGTTGTGTAACTTATAATCCACAACTTTGCGTTATATTTTAGAATACGGTGATTACTGTAAAACATTTTTATTAATTTTGTATGTCTTCAAAATATTTAAATCTTCAAACCTATAAGTCCTACATTTTATTAAAATTTATTAGTTTGGTAAAATCGCTTAAATGCTACATTTTTTAACGATTTTTTACTTTCTCTTACCCATAAGGTAGAGAAAGTATTGTTTTTGGGTCAAATTTTCGAACGCGAGATTTTGTTATATTTACCCGTTTTGAGGTCCCCTGAATACGAAAAACATGTTTTTAGCAAATGGTCTGTGTGTCTGTGTGTGTGTGTGTCTGTGTGTGTGGCTATGTGTGCGTGTGTCTGTGTGTCTGTCTGTTATCAGCATATCTCAAAAACAAATTATGGCAGAAAGTTCAAACTTGGTATTCTAAATGTGTATCATATAGGGATGCTACAGTAAGATTTTCGTTAAGATCAAGCAAATGGTTCGTGTACAGGGACAATCAAGAGAATTCTAATACATTACGTCTATGGGGGAAATTGCAGGTAAGTAGAGTTTAACGTCTATAGACTGCACTAAACCAAATGAAACAAATATATTTTTTATATAATAGAGATAGTTAACTGGGAAAAAAAAATTGTGTATGTAGGCTCCTCGCCTCCCCCCCTGGGGGGGAGGGGGAAGTCCCCCCTCGAGAGGAGTAAATTTTCATGATGGGTATCTTTCAAAAGAGCTCGCCAATACCTTTAAAACGAATGGTTGAACCATCGATCTGCGATAATTTAAAACAAAGTTATCGATTTTTTTTTTACTTTTAACGAAATAAAAAACAGAAAAAAAATCGTTTTTTTTTTTTTTTTTTTTTTTTTTTTCGAGAATAAAATGGACTTTTTTTGGATATTTGGTGTTATACTACCTCTCTAATATGGAAATAGTCTGCATTATCATAAAAGATAATTTTTTTAAATAATAATTTTAATATATTATTTTTTAAAAACAGAATTATTTTTTAATAACCGAATTAAATTCAATGTAAATGTAGGTGCATTAATGAAACGGGGGGTTGAGGGGGGCGGTAGCCCCCCTCACACAGAACTAATTATTATATAATACTCTTCAGAAGCCTAATATGAACTGTTGAACACAGGTTTACATAACAGTACTCTTTATAATACCTATTAATCTGCAACCTGTATTTATAGTATTAAATTTCAGTGTAAGAGAAAGTCGTGTGAGTGACACACCAGATTATTTTTCTACAAAACACGTCTTTATTATAAGTAATGAGATTTTAACTATTCTACATTATACAATAAAAATGATGGGCAAAGCATTTCTGATATGTTGATTTCATTTAATTAGTAGAATCTGTTTAAAATGTTCTGAATTATGGACATATTAATACACAATTCTATCATAACGCAATTCTATTAGTTAAATTTCGTAAGAAATTGACCTGTTGTGTTGACTTTCTTTATATATATATATATATATATATATATATATATATAATGGAAATTTTGTCATCACGATAACTCTCGAAATAATGATTAAAATCGAACCAAAGTTGGACAGCAATTTTATCTAGGATGAATTCGTTAACCAAGTTGCTCCGGCATTTTGTTTAAAAGTGGCAGCCACTTAAAAATTCTAAATCCCCATTGTGTACCGAGTATTCAAAGCAGGATTTACTTGAAAGTTGATGTAAATGTTACCGCTAAATTAAATATATTAGTTAATCTGCCGATTAGCTAGGTAATCTGCATATTAACTAGTGTGATCCGTTAAAGTGTGGAAAATTGTTTCAATTCTCAAATTACCTACGTAATCTGCGAATTACCTAGATAATCTGCACATTACTGACTAGACATTCGTTAATCTGCACGTTACCTACTAGGCACTCGTTAAAGTGAAAATAAAAGATCTTTGGTGGAACAACAGTAACGTTTGCTGTCTCGAGGTTTTTGTATTTTCCCACATAGGTTGAATCCAATTATAACAATAGGTACATACTTAGTTTCAGAATATATAATTCATTAAGATCTTTCATTTAAAGTTAACTAATTTCTTTTTTCTACGTAAGTTGGGGACTTTACTTATTTTTGGGTATTCACACATGCAAAAACCACATATCATATTTTGGCCTGCTGATTCTAAACCCGTAATAAAATTTTTCCCACATAGGTTGGGGTCAATGTAAAAAGTATTGAATTTATATAGGTTACGGCAGATTTCATTTTTTAGGTTTCTTTACATAATAACAATATTAACTTTTCAATACATGTTATTTAAAGTAGTTTTCATAAGTTTTCAGCAGCTATACGAATCACACATAGGTTAAGGCCTACATTTTTTTTTTTCTTTTTTAACTAGCATATTTGTAATTCTCATCTGGAATTTCATAAGAATATTATTTAATATATATGTATAAAATATACCTTTTTTTAGACTTCGAAACCCATGCAACCCCTTAAAATTCTAGTGCTTGATTAAACCAAAGTTTGGTACTACTATAGCTGCAACCATAAAATAATGAAACCTTCTATCGTGGTTTGGTAATTGTTTGTACCACAATTTGATACTACAGTAGCTATAATTTTAAGAGAATGAAACTTTTTTTTTTTTTAACTAGCATATTTGTAATTCCCATCTGAAAATTCATAAGAATATTATTTAATATCTATGTATAAAATATCCCTTTTTTAGACTTCGAAACCCATACCCATGCAACCCCTTAAAATTCTTGTGCTTGACTAAACCAAAGTTTGGTACAACTATAGCTACAACCATAAAATAATGAAACCTTCTACCATGGCTTGGTTATTGTTTGTACCACAATTTGATACTACAGTAGCTATAATTTTAAGAGAATGAATCTTTTTTTTTTAACTAGCATATTTGTAATTCTCATCTTCAAATTCATAAGAATATTATTTAATATATATATGTATAAAATATCCCTTTTTTAGACTTCGAAACCCATGCAACACCTCAAAATTCTTGTGCTTGATTAAACCAAAGTTTGGTACTACTATAGCTGCAACCATAAAATAATGAAACCTTCTACCATGGTTTGGTAATTGCTTGTACCACAATTTGGTACTACAGTAGCTATAATTTTAAGAGAATGAAACTTTTTTTTTTTTTTTTTTTTTTTTTTTTTTTTGTAAATTGATGTTTTTCAACAAGGAGTACCAAATCATAGTACCACGTTTTAGTGAAACTTAGCACGTTGCAGCTATTCTTGCACCAAAATTCGGTACAATGTTGAACTTTTCAGCTATTCTATTACTAAATTTCTGTACAATCTTGCACTTTACAGCTATTGCTGTACTAAGTTTCGGTTCAATCTAGCACGTTTCATTTTTATAATACAAAGTTTCAGTTCAACCTAGCACGTTGTAACTACTGAAGTACCAAGTTTGGGTTCAAACTTACACCTAAATTTGTATCAATGTACGTTAAGAGATTATGACTTGTCTTTTGCAATCCGATTTATTTTTCAATGAAATGATTTATACGTCGTGTAAAAACCTCAAACTTATCTTTTTTTTCTTTAAAAGCTATGTAATTCCAAAGAGACAAATAACAACAACGTATTATAAAAGAGTACCAAAGAACTAGCGTTTAAAAGTAATAAGAACAAAACTCAATAAACACCATAGAATGCAAGAACTCAAAACAATAGAGAATTTGCACGTTTTCTGATTTTATTCTTATATAATAGAATATGAAAAGGTAAGAAAATAAATACAAACATTTTTTCTGTTTGAAATCTAATTACTGATTTATAACAATTTTAACATCGCACTATTTACTCTATCGAGAAAACGCAGTGTAAAATATCGTGACGTCACTCTTTATGACAACAAACGGGAGTAATCGTTGTTTACATTCAATTTTGTGCTTTGTTTTGCTTCTTGAATCAGTGAAATAGGTTTTGTATTTTATAATAATGACGGATATTAAAAAATCATAGTATAAATATTGTATTTTACCACTCTGCACTAATACAACGGCTAAATGCTTCTCAAAAGCTATTCTTTAGCATTCCACAGAATCCTATAAACGAAAACATTGGACAACCGCTATGAAAAGAAAACAATTGAAAATAATGATAAGGAAAAATGATGATAATGGTATTAAAGGATTATAAAATGAAAAAGAAATGCTCAGAAATCACATAAATGATTGATAATTACGAAAGTTAAAACAAATTGCTGCTTGTTAACTAGGCTAACAAATGTAAACATTGAAGCATCATAAAGTGTGGCGTCAGACAGCGTTTTGAAGTCACGTGATTTTTGGTTAATTTTAAAGTTATTTTTGAAATTATTGAGAACTTTTTTTGCATTTTTAATAAACTTTTTGAAATTCATGAGCCTAAAACTACCAGAAAAATAAGATTTTGTTCAAATCCCCCATGTGTGCAAATTATCCATTGTTGCGGGTCGAAAGAAGACACGACCCTTCTTCAGGCGAACAAAGTAGGCACGGGTGCTGCAAGCATAAGCAGTGTTTTGGCACTTTGTTTGCAGTATTCGTGTGTACTTTGTTCGCCTGGCGAAAAGTTGTGTCTCCTTTCGACGTGAAACAATTGTTGCGAATTATTGCATTTTTTAATGTTTATTCAAAGTTTTGTAATCAACAACAACATATATCTATCCTTTTTTTTAAGTCTTTAAGTTATACATATATATATCACAAAAATTAAACATAAAACCTATCAGTTTGATTTTAATATTTTCTCACAAAGAGTTATAAATTTTTGAAGTTCGCTTTGAATACATCTTTGGAAATACCAGTATTTCGTGAGTGTTGCTTGTAAAAATTGGACAATTTTATTTAATGCACAAACGAATGATATATTATATTTTTCTTTAATGACTTCTCCTTATCTTACCAAATTCGGCATATACGGAACATAATTAGTTCAATTTTAACGCAAATTTGTCAAATGTTGAAAATGGAGACTTTCTGTATTTTCAAAGATGTTAACTAACATTAAAAAAACTGCTAATGGGAATGATTTCTCAATGTTATTTTTTCAGAATATGAAAGAAAATATTCCTGTTTTAAACGATAAATATAAAATATGAAACACTTTAATACAATACTATATAATAGCTTTTATGACTACACTTTAAACTTTTTTTTTGGTAATTTTGCTAAAATGTTTATCCAAAGTATCTGTAAGTTTGTACTTTATTATCAGTTAAAAATAAATAATATGTACTCGCACTTTTTTTTCATTATCTTTTATTTTTCAATAAAAATTAAATATTTCTACGTCAGAAAAAGTGTTATAAATCACTAATATATTTTCACCAATAATTAATTTAAATAATATTAGTCATTAAAGTGTATCAATAGAAATAATTTTCAATGAGTCCGTTTACTTTCGCCGAAATTTACACATGACTAAAGATGTATAATTTCCAGCACACTGTAAAAAATCTGGAGTGATTCCACTCGACTTTCCGAACATTGAGTAATTAACATATTTGCAAATAAAGTAAAGAAAGAGGAGTTGTTAAACAAACAAAATAGAGAAAACCATAATAGAGTGTTTGAGTATTTTTCTCCATATATTACACGATGTTTTATTTAACGCTACTGAACTTTGAGCCCATAGATCATAATGATAAAGAATTTTTTGTTGTGTCCCTGTAAAAAACCTATGAATGCTAGATTAACAAAAATGCTTATAGTTAGTGCAACAGTGGTTTATAATATTCATATAAATTTTCAGCTCATTTGAATAAGGCGTTTAGATGCTATCGCACTTTTAAAAATTTTGTCCCATAGGCCATAATGATAAAGAATTTTTCTTTGTGTCCCTGTAAAAAAACTGTAAGTGCTAAATTCACCAAAATCTATACAGTTGGTGCAACTGTGACCTATAACATGCGTACAATTTTATTGCTCAGATTAATAAGGAGTTTAGACGCTATCACACTTTTAAAAATGTGGCCCCATAGGCCATAATGATAAAGAATTTTTCTTTGTGCCCCTGTAAAAAAACTGTAAGTGCTAAATTCACCAAAATCAATACAGTTCGTGCTACTGGGATGTATAACATGGTGTACAAAATTTTTGCTCAGATTAAGAAAGCGTTTAGTCGCTATTGCACTTTTAAAAATTTGGCCCCATAGGCCTATAATGATAAAGAATTTTTCCTGGTGTCCCTGTAAAAAAACTATAAGTGCTAGATTCACCAAAATCAATAGGGTTCGTACTATGGTGACTTACAATATACGTAGCAACTTTCAGCTTATTCGAACAAAGCGTTTAGACGCTAGCGTAATCACTTACAGACATACACACACACATACATACACACATACTTACACACATACATACATACACACACACATACATACATCATCGTAAAAATAGTGAAAATGGACTCAGGGGCCTCGAAACGTATAGAAACATCAAAATCTCAAATTCGGATTTTTGACATGATTACAATACTTTCCTCACTATAGTGT
This sequence comes from Salticus scenicus, assembly GCA_963930645.1. Classification (NCBI taxonomy): domain Eukaryota; kingdom Metazoa; phylum Arthropoda; class Arachnida; order Araneae; family Salticidae; genus Salticus; species Salticus scenicus. The sequence continues at coordinate 146,508,294 of OZ005649.1, forward strand.
TCGGAAAGTAAAAATATGTCCTGTTTGCTGCCAGAAATTCTCTGTAATTTGAGAAAATACGCGTAATTTACGAAAAAAATGTGTTGTCTGAACGTGGTTTTTGTAATTACAGAAAAGTTCTGTTAGTAAATAGGACATATTTTTGACAGTGAAGTTTTACTACAGAAATATTTTATCAGTGCAATTAAATTTTATACAGATTTTCTGTTGATTCAGCATATATATATATATATATATATAACACTCTTAATCAATGCGTTAATTTAAAAAAATAAAAGAAAAATAAGACGAAAATTAAATATCATTTTAGAAAAATGATTTTTTAAATGGAACAGGAAAACTTAAGAAAACAAGAAGTTCATTTTACTAAAGTAAATTTTTACTACCCTTAATAATTCTTTTAGAAAATAATTTATATGGCAGTAGGTACTTTAAAATTTCTCTCTAATGTCTCTAAGGGACTTTAAAGCCATTCTCGTAACCCATTTTCGGGCTTTAACTTTCTACGTAAAGAGCTGGGGACTTGCCTTCTGAAGTGTATTTTTTGATATAGATTAATATTTACGTTATATAAAAACCATAAATTTAAATTTTTTCTTTCAAATTTGGGCAGTTTCAAAGAGACAAGCAACATAAATCCTACACATTCTCTTAAACATTAAAAAATAAAAAATAAAAACACGGCTTATAAAATTTATAGTCTGTATTAAATGTTTTATTGAAAAAGCTTTCTATTAAGTATCTTTTTAATTAGTAAATCACTAAAATAAAGATTAAAAATACTTAAGTATTTGTAGGACTTAAAGAATTTCGTACTTAATTTATAAGATCTTGTTTCGTTTTAGAATATATTTATTTGTTAAGCAGGATTACATTTTAGAGTTGGATGGTACTATTTCCAAACTCAAGAAGATTGAGAATATAGAATTTATGTGGATAAAACCTTCCAGAAGCATGACCAAATGGTTACCCGTTTTCTAATTATTATTATTAGTTATTAGAACGTTTTTAATTGAAATTGACTTGGTCATCGTGTCACGCTAGTAAACAAGACGCCTTCATTTTAAAGTAAATATAAGTTACTTTGCTTGTCGCTCTGTGGCTCGGTTGGTAAGAGCGTCTCTTTAGAGGCGCGGTGGTCGTGAGTTCGGTCTCCGGAAGGTGCAGCGTGTGAATTTTTGCAGATAATTAGTAGAAAAGGTGTCAATTGATACAAGAAAATTTTTCGTTGCTTACACTAAGAATTTTTTTAGGAGTTTTTTTAAGAAGCATTTTTCTTTAATTTAGATATTGAAAAACACAAAACATTTTAGATATTAAAAAAGCACAAAATAAAATGTTTTAAGTAAAAAATACATTAAAAAATATTTTTAGAAGCTTTATATATATGTATATATTACTATTATATGAAATTGGATTTGTCATCGGCTTTTTGAAACGTTAAAAACCAAAGACGCAGAGAAAAAGTGTCAATTGATAAAAGAAAATATTTCGTTTGTACACAGTGTCCTAATAACAAACGGCTTTTTATCTAGTTACAAAAAGCACAAAATAAAAATGTAAGTAGATATAAATTAATAAATAAATTCTTCTGAAGCTTTTTATAGAAATTGGAATTTCTCATCGTGTCTTCGTGACACGCCAAAAAACAAGGTGTCTCCCCTTTAAAGTAAATATAAGCAACACATTGCATACCTCGTTAGCTCCGTTGGTTAGAGCATCATGTTGATAACGGTTGGTTATGACTTATGAGTTCGTTCCTCGAAAGTCCGATATGGTAATTGCCCACCAGCGGCCGAGCGGTTCTGCGCTCAAAGCTGGTAGATGGGAGGTGCCGGGTTCGATCCCAGGTCGCGCTCATCGACCTAGCCGTTCGGAGTTTTCCGTGGTTTCCTCCGAAACTTGCGTAAATACGGGCTAGGACCCCTTAGAAAGACCCCCACGGAGGGCATTCCCCCTCTAGGCCTAGGACACATCAGGAGTCAATCGGCCTTAAATCCTACAACCAACCAACCAACCGATATGGTAATTTGGAGATATTTAATAGAAAAGGTGTAATTAGTAAAAAAAAAGTTAAAAAAAAAAAAAAAAAAAACTCAGTCCAGCAGGAGATATGCGGTTGAAATAGTTTAGACCTGAAAGTGTTAAATTTCCATTTTTCAGAAAAGATATTTTCCCCCATTTTACCTGATTTTTATTACATGAAGTTGAATTTCTCATCGCGTTTTCTGTCACGCTAAAAAGTAAGACATTTCCACTTTTAAAAAAAATTGATCGTTTTTGGAAAAAATATTTCAGTTTATTCAAAGTTCAATCGGAAGTTGATTTTTAACTGAAGCTGAACACATATTAAATTCAAATCATCTGATTAATTCTTTACTTCCATTAGCCGAAGCAACTGAAATTTTAAATTTGTCATTTTGAAATAAATGGAAGCTTAATTCTTTATTTCTTGATCTTTTGGAGTCACACTTTGGCACACACAGTAATGCGTTATCTTTTTTACCGGATTTATTCATTTTTATTCAATAAATACATGTGAAACTAAACATCATCAAGCAATGGCGTCTCGATGAAAGCCGAAAGCTATTCATGTTAATTGTAATTTCACCTTAGCCCACCAGAGGGCGAGCATTTCATTACAATCGCGGATAGGTCGATTTCTCAAGAAATCAACCTAAAATTCACCCAGGAGGATCTATAAATAAAACTGATTTTAGTACAACATATATTAGCATAGTAAACTATTTTAGCACTTTATCAATGTGTAAAAGATATTTTAAATTAAAAATGACGTCAATTTTTCTGGGATGCATAATTTATTTATTTATTTACTTTATTTTTTATTGTTCATGTTTAGATAAATGTATTTATTTTCCTGTTGGAAAAAAAATAAATAATAAAAATTACGTGTCAAAATAATAATAATAATAATAATAATAATAATAATAATAATAATATTTGAATCGGATATTATAGTCAACAGTTTAGTTCTTATTGCATTACATTTTAAATTCTAATACTATTTAAATAACGATAGTATTAATATATAAGTTAATTACAAGTAATGATATTCCGTGCAACGATTTATCTATCCATAATCAGATCTAGCAAAAAAAAAAAAATAGAAATTCTAACTTCTAAACTTTCATTAAAATATTTATTTTAATTTATAAATAATTAATATTAAACATTATATAACCAAAAATATTAAACTTTAAATTTTACATCTACTTTTTAAGATAGCACGCGATCTTGTTTTATATAAAAATTAAACCATTAAATTCATTTTTTTACTTATTAAGACTGAGGGCCTATTAGTCTCAATCTGGAATTTTTGCGTTGTCGTTTTCGATAGTTGGACATTTGTCGAAATCATTTTTCGATAGCTGGACGTTTATCGAAATCTAAAATTTATCGAAAATATAATTGAATAATTTGAAAGCGATGTTATAATTGGGAAGGAGGAAAAAAAAAAAAAAAACTAATAGTCCTCCATCCTAAACTAAATTCTGCTTTTGCCAGAATTTCATCAAAATCTTTATTACTATTATTATTATTATTGAAAGAAAAAGAAAAGAAAATTAATAATAATCAGTATCGTTACAAGCGATATCGAAAAAGTTTTTTTTTTTTTTTTTTTTTTTTTTTTTTTTTTTTTTTTATAATTTTGAATTAGGAAATAAAAAGTGCGCGTGAAATAATATGAAATAAAAATAAGTATAAATGTAATAAATTAAAATAAGAAAAAAATTCGCCTTTAAATGAATGTATTAAATAAAAAACAAGATATGTAAACCAATCCTTTGATTCATTGAAACAAATTATTTCTCAATTATAAAATTATTCTAAATAAAAAAAAAAAAAAAAAGAAAGAAAGAAAAAGAAATTAGAAATTAGAAATTCTAACTTCTAAACGTTCATTAAATTATTTATTTCAATTTATAATTGTTGCCAAAAAAATTAAACTTTAAATTTTACATCTACTTTTTAAGGTAGCACGCGATCTTGTTTTATATAAAAATTAAACCAATAAATTCATTTTTTTACTTATTTTTATTTCATATTGCTCGCGCACTTCTTATTTCCTAATTCAAAATTATTAAAAAAGAAAAAAAAAAAAAAAAAAAAAAAAAACATTTTTGATATCGCTTGTAACGATACTGATTATTATTAATTTTCTTTTCTTTTTCTTTCAATAATAATAATAATATAAAAGATTTTGATGAAATTCTGGCAAAAGCAGAATTTAGTTTAGGACGGAGGACTATTAGTTTTTTTTTTAGTGCTAGAGGCCTATTTCAGTCGGTACAGCGTTGTCGAATTTTTATACGTCACTCTTAATAGTGCTAAGAGCCTATTTCAGTCGGTTTATTGAATGGGGATTTATTGAATAAAGTCCCCCCAAGGCACAACTTTGACATGAGTCCCCCCGCAGGCCCAACATTGACATGAGTCCCCCCCAAGGTACCCCTATTTCAGTCGGTACAGCGTTGTTGAATTTTTATACGTCACTCTTAATAGTGCTAAGGGCCTATTTCAGTCGGTTTATTCAATGGGGATTTATTGAATGAAGTCCCCCCAAGGCACAACTTTGACATGAGTCCCCCCCCAAGGTACCCCTATTTCAGTCGGTACAGCGTTGTCGAATTTTTATACGTCACTCTTAATAGTGCTAAAGGCCTATTTCAGTCGGTTTACTGAATGGGGATTTATTGAATGAAGTCCCCCCAAGGCACAACTTTGACATGAGTCCCCCCCCCCAAGGTACCCCTATTTCAGTCGGTACAGCATTGTCGAATTTTTATACGTCACTCTTAATAGTGCTAAGGGCCTATTTCAGTCGGTTTATTGAATGGGGATTTATTGAATGAAGTCCCCCCAAGGCACAACTTTGACATGAGTCCCCCCCAAGGCATAACTTTGACATGAGTCCCCCCCCAAGGTACAACTTTGACATGAGTCCCCCCCCAAGGCACACCTTTGACATGAGTCCCCCCCCGCAAGGCACACCTTTGACATGAGTCCCCCCCAAAGCACACCTCCCCCTCATTGGGAAAAAGAGAAAAAACGTTGTTTTGCTGCTATAAGACAGTTTGGACTTCCAACGTTATTTGTTGCAATATCTGCAGCTGAAACACATTGGTTTGATTTAATGAAAAGTTTATCATGGAATTTAGATCGTCACGAATTAACTAAAGAAGAATTAGTCGATATTAACAAGTTTAGCAGTAGGCCTCTGGCACTAAATTAAAATCTGTCAATGTCAGATTTTCAGGTTTTAAATAATGAAATAATGTCGTGTCTGTATAATTTTTTTTTCTTTTTTTAGATTATAACATCGCTTTCAAATTATTCAATTATATTTTCGATAAATTTTAGATTTCGACAAATGTCCAACTATCGAAAACGACAACGCAAAAATTCCAGATTTAGACTAATAGGCCCTCAGTCCTAAAAAAAAAAAATTATTTAATGATTTAATGTTTTTGTTTTTCGGGGGCTTCTCATGCATATAAAAAATGCGTATTAAAACGAGTCGAAGAAGGTGTTGGTGTTGGTGTTAGGGATTAAGGCCGATTGACAACACTGGGGTCCTAGGCTTGAGGGGAGTGCCTTCCGTGGAGGTCTTTCTAAGGGGTCCTAGCCCGTATTTACACAAGTTTCGGAGGAAACCACGGAAAACTCCGAACGGCTAGGCCGACGAGCGCGACCGGGGATCGAACCCGACACCTCACGTCTACCAGCTTTGAGCGCAGAACCGCTCGGCCGCCGAGGCGAAGAAGGAAGCGAAATAAGTATTGAGTTATATTACGATAAATACGATATATAATATGATACGATATATTAGACCTATCGTCCAGGGTTAGTAGGCATTTTCGTTGAAGGAAATAGTTTGTTCGTTCGGTGCAACTTGCACATAAGCCCGTGAGGTACAACTTTCACATTAGTCCCTTGAGGTACAACTTTCACTTACATATTAGTCCCCTTTAATTTCCTTTTTTTTTTTTTTTTTTTTTTTTTTACTTATCTATATTTGCTTTATACATTAGTTTACCATTTTTATTTTTATTTCATGTTGTTCGCGCACTTCTTATTTCCTAATTCAAAATTATTTAAAAAAAAAACTTTTTCGATATCGCTTGTAACGATACTGATTATTATTAATTACCTTTTCTTTTTCTTTCAATAATAATAATAATAATAAAAAGATTTTGATGAAATTCTGGCAAAAGCAGAATTTAGTTTAGGACGGAGGACTATTAGTTTTTTTTTTTTTTTTTTTTTTTTTTTTCTTTCAAATTATAACATCGCTTTCAAATTATTCAATTATATTTTCGATAAATTTTAGATTTCGACAAATGTCCAACTATCGAAAACGACAACGCAAAAATCCCAGATATAGACTAATAGGCCCTCAGTCCTAAAAAAAAAAGTAAGCAATTCATTGTATCTCTATCTCTTAATGGCTCAGTTGGTTAGAGCATCATGTTAATTTTTCAAATAATTAATGGAACAGGTGTCAGTTGATAAAAGGAAATATTTCGTTGTGTACACAATATCCCAATAATTTTTAAAGAGTCTTTTAAATAGCTTTTTATCTAGTTACTAAAAAGCGCAAAATAAATATTTAAATAAAAATAAATAAATATTTTTTTAAGAATATTTTATTGAAATTGGATTTCGCTATCGCGTCTTCATGTCGCGCTAATAAATAAGGCACCTCAACTTTAAAGTAAATGTCAGCAGTCCCTATAGTCGCTTGTTGGCGCAGTTGGTTAGAGCGTCAGGTTGCTAATGCAATGGTTCTGAGTTCCATCCCCGAAGGATCGATGCGTTAAATTTTGCAGATAATTAAAATGTGTCAATTGAAAAAAGGAAATTTTTCATTGTCTACACACAGTATTCTAAGAATTTTTGAAGAGTTTTTTTTTTTTTTTTAAGAAGCTTTTTTTTTTTTTAGATACTAAAAGGCACAAAATAAAAAGTTATATATATATATATATATTCTTTTAGAAGCTTTTTATTGAAATTCCATTTTTATCATCGTGCCTTTGTGTCATTCTGAAAAAGAAGGCGCCTCCCCTTTAATGTAAATTTAAACAACCTTTTTCGTCACTCGTTAGCGCATTTGATTACAGCGTCATGGTGATAAAGCACTGCTCGTTGGTTCGATCCTCGCAAGCCGATGTGTTACTTTTTTGCCGAAAATTAATAGAAACGATTCCAATTGATAGAAGAAAATCTTTCATTGTCCACACAGTGGCCTATAAGGAATTTTGATAGTTTTTTACAGAAGCTTTTTTTTTTAGTTACTAAACGCACAAAATAAAAATGTCAGTAAAAATAAAAATATAAATATAAATAAATAAATAAATAAAAATAACACTGAAAGTTTTTTAGTATTGTGGAGCTCTAAAAAGCCTAAAATAAAAATTTATTCTTGCAGAGACATGCTATAAAATCATAAAAGTCTCAACTACAAGAAAATTTTAAAGAAAAATATAGGTATTTCACTTTTGCAAAGCATGAAAAATTTTAAATATTCCAAATATTTTAAAAAGCATTCGAGAACAATATTCCTTTTGTATAAGTATTTTGTAGATTTTCCTAGAATGTTCTATGATTTTTCTTGACAGTTCTTAGACTTTTGTAGAGCGTCATGCTGATAACGCGATGGTCCCGGATTCAGTTCTCAAAACACGATATAGTACTTTTTTTGCAGATAAATAATAATTAAAAAAAATACTCAGTTGATAAAAGAAAATCTTCCGTTGTCTACAAAATATCCTAAGAAATTTTAATTAGTTTTTTAAGAAATCTTTTCCTTTATGGTAACTAAAAATCACAAAATAAAATTTAAGTAAAAAATGATTTTTTAAAGCTAGAAGCTTTTTATTGTGAAGCCCTAAAAAGCATAAAATAAAATTTATTCTGGCAAAGACATGCTACAAAGAAATGAAAGTTTCAACACTAAGAAAATTTTAGAGAAAAATATAGGTACTTTCCTTTTGCAAGAGATGGAATTATTTTTAATATTTTAAATATTTTAAAAAGCTTTCGAGACATTTGAAATTTATGGCCTAACGAATGACTATAGAAAAACTATTAACTAAGAATATTGGTCTCGAAAGCTTCTTAAAATATTTTGAATATTAAAAAAAATTCCATCTCTTGCAAAAGGAAAGTACCTATATTTTTCTCTAAAATTTTCTTAGTGTTGAAACTTTCATTTCTTTGTAGCATGTCTTTGCCAGAATAAATTTTATTTTATGCTTTTTAGGGCTTCACAATAAAAAGCTTCTAACTTTAAAAAATGGTTTTTTACTTAAATTTTATTTTGTCCCTTAGATATTTTTCCAATGGCAATTTTTAAAATCAAAGTTCTAAGAACTTAAACACGTGTAAATTAAAATATCTTCTTACTTGGAACTTAGAACGACTATTCCTCTAAAGTGATATCACTGCATATAATGGCGTTCGATAATGGTAATCTCTTTAAATACAGTCACATACTCTGGAGATAGATGATTTACAATGCAGTAGCACCATTTTATGATAAAAAATAAATTAAACCTCTTTTAGGAGGGTGGGCTATAAAGATCTAGATTAGCGGTCGCCACACTGTAAATAGAAGCGTCTTAAATTCAGACAGAAGTGTGTCTAAAATGTCAATTCAGACACATAAATGTCTGAAACACTTACGCATGCAAAATTTCAGACGCATGTGCTGTCTTAAATTAAGACACGTAAGTGTCTTTTTTATAAATGAGCTCAGATAAGTGTCTGAATAAGGTCGATATGTCTGAAATTAAGACATATAACATTTTCAGACACATAAAATTTCTGACATTTTACAATTTATGCACTTAAAAATTCAGACATTATAAATTTCAGACACTTAGAAATTCAGACATTTGTATTACTTAACAAATTTTCCATATGGAATCTACTTTAAGCAGCATGCATATCCTGTTTTAACATTTTTTTAAACAAATAAATTTGACATTATTTTATGTAATATAAGTAGTTAACTTATTTAAAATACTTAGACACGGATCTTATTCTGTTAAAAATTAAAAAAACAAAGTTAATTTTTATTTAAAATTCTCACATGTAATAAATCAAAAAAATATTAAGATAAACGAAGCATGCAACTTGTAGCTAAGAAAGCGAATTCGTAGCTAAACAATCTTAAACAATTTGTGCATAATTGATTTTTTTTTTTTTCGCGTTTTAAAATTATTTTATGTTTCCCTACACTTCAAAATGTAAAATAGCATTTTTTTTTTCTCTTTTTTCATGTATATAGTTTGTTTTCTTGCAAATACCAGTTTAAAAAAAAAAAAAATCGTTTAAAATTTATAGACTATTTTTTCATATTTATTACGTATTTTACAAAAAAAAAAAAAAAAAAAAAACTCTAAACCTCTACACATGAAATTTAAGATAATATGTATTAAGCTTTACTTCTTATGAACAGTTTTATTGCACAGACATAAAATTTCAATTTGTTTTACGGATACTAGAATATATTTCGTTATACAAGCAGAGTACAGCGTAAACACCGATGGCTTGATTGGGAAGACATTCGACTCTGAATCCATTGGTTGTCAGTTCGATTCCCAACGGGGACTATTATTGTAAAGATTATTAATATATATATTCTATGGTCTAGGAGATTCTGAAACCTATTTCTCACAGGTAAACAGTATAAAACGCATCTTTTTATTTATGTAAAATATTCACTTCAGACAGGATCAAAGATGGCGGAATTTCAGACGTTTCGAGTGTGAAACGATGTGTCTTTTAAGACACTTTTTAGCATCTTAAAATTGAACACCCGTTTCAGACACAATTTTGTCTGAATTTCAGACACTTGTATTTACAGTGCAGTCGGCAATTTCGACAATTACATTCAAAATGGCTGCCAAAAATTCAAACACTAAGTCGCCAGATGGGGCGACAATTTTATAGCTTATTTTAAAAAAATCAAAAGCACCGAATAAAATGCCATATCTACCAACAACTGGAAAACCTCCGTAGTTCTACGGGGAGCTATTAGAAGCTACCGTACTATTGCTTCCCATCACCAAGATTTAAAAAATATGGATTATCTCAGAGCTAATTTAATTATATTTCTCTATTTATTTATCTTTTACTTTTGAACGCAATCATGATTTCAAATGTTATCAATAAAGGCATTTGGCATTTAAAGCAGAAAAATTTGTCTCATACTCAGAACGAGTTGCTACCGACAAATCCATCCAAGAAAGACCAAAATTTGGTTGGAATATATTTTACTGATTAATGGCGAAATAATAGCCTGTTTTAGCAATTGATTGCGATTAGAAATTTTGCGAACGAATGGTAAAATGTTTCTTTATTTCAATAATAAATCGCAAAACTGTTGCCTATTTCAAGAAATGGCTTTTAAGAATCGTGAATTTTATCCATTAACGACGAAATAATTTTATATTTCGGCAAACATTTGCTTTATAAAATTTAAATTTTGGCATTTAGCCGCAAAATGATTACGCATTTCGATAATAGGCCTCAAACTATTCCGTATTTCGGGGAATAACTTTGTAAAGATGTTGAATTTTATCGATTTGTGACGAAATGACATTCTATTTCTACAATTATTTGCGTCATCGAAATTAAATTTTGATAATTATGGGTAAATTGGTTTCATATTTCAATAATAGGGCGCAGAACTATCGCTTATTTCAGTATATTGTTATGAAAAAACGCGATTTATATCGAATAAACACAAAATAATCGCACATTTCGTCAATTGGCCGCAAAAAATATCATATATTTCGGGAATCAGCATTAAGACGAAAAATACGCAGATTTTATTGATTAGTGGGTTACTTATATCTAAAAGGCGCTACAAAAAGTGCAAAAGGGACAATGGTTGTCATATATGGTTGTCATAAATGGTTGTCAATTTCACAATTGTTAGTCTAGAGCATTAGTGGGCTACCTTAGGAACATTCGTCACCTTTGACTCACCTACCTTATCATCCTGTAATTCAACGTCCACCTATCGGAATGTTGCCTCGGAGAAGCCTTTCTTTTCTCAATAATCAATTCCAAATTCGTTCGGTTCTTTGCAGAAACACTTATAAATTACTCTAAAACTTATTATATATATAGGTTTTTTGCCCCCTGAGGATCATAGGATCTCTGACCCTCCATCGGCTAGAAAATAGACAGCTCTTTCCCTAGCTGGTTAAGATGTCTATACCGTATGTCAGCATTGCTCCCTAGTGGGTTCTACTTGTTTCTGTTCATTAACTCACGAGTTAAAGTTGGTAGAAAATAGAATGACAGGAAAAAATACGAGCATTTCCTAAAAATCGTCAAATCGATTTTAGGATAATACAGTATTTGTTAATTCATGGAAAACCAACTGTCGATATTTTCATGAATCCAATGATTTCTTTGTTTGAATATAAAATAAAGTTAAAATGTCATATTTAACATTATATTTCATTTACATGCACACTATTACATGCACACATTTACATTAAAATATACAAGATAATTTCACCTGTAATACAAAAGTAGAAAATTTCCAAAATTCAAATTTTTTTCCCAATATTATTCCAAGCAAGCAGAAATAATGCAACAAATACATTGATAATAAAAAATATATAATTTAATTTATATGTAATCATAGCAAAATTATTTAAAAACAGGATTTGTCAATGGCGGCATACATATAATATTTTGTTTCCGAATATTATCAAAAGTTTACATGTAATATCGATTGCATTTTTACATGTCATTTTTTATCAAAAACATTTCCGTATATAAGTTGAAAATCATAAACTGACGAATATTTTGTTTTATATTAAAAAAAAAAAAAAAAAATCAAATGCAGAATCTTAAAAACATTTTCGTAAAGCGCTAAGAATAATAAAATCCATGTAAATTACTCACAAGATTCAATTTTCTTTCCTTAAATTACGAAATACCAGGCACGTTCCATACAAAATTGCTTTTTCTGCATGCGTGTTGCTGTTTAACTTAACTGAAATGTTTGAAACAAATCTGTTAGAATTTAAAGAGTAAAAATATACTTAACATGCTTAGACGTGTTAGCAGTGATTGTTAAAGTTAAAAATAAATAAATAAATAAATATTAAACCGAATTGAGATTATATAAATTAGAAAATAAGAAGAAGGGAATAAGTTAGGAATAGTTTTAAAAATAAAATGTCAGCATTAGACTTATTTGTAAAAAAAAAAAAAAAAAAATAATAATCACACAACTCATTTGGTATATAGTAAAAATAATAATCTCTACATTAAAAAATAATGTTCCTTTGCATAAATGTTTGCATGTTTTTAAAATATGGATTTTTCATGTATATACACTGCAAATAAAGGTGTCTTAAAGTAAGACAAAAAAATGTCTGAAAATACATTTCAGACACGTAAATGTCTTAATATGAAGAGCAGACATAATAGATATCTTAATTTAAGACACTTTTGTGTCTTAATAAACTGGTGGGGCAAATGCACTGATATAAAGTGTCTTAAAAAGGAAATATGTCTTAAAGTAAGGCATTTAAAATAAATCATTTAACTTTTCATCGTTAATTATTAGTAGTGGCGCCATCTATCAATGAAAATCAAAATCATCTTCGTCGCCTCGTTTTTTTTCCATATCAAGATACTATTTTAAAACAATGATGATTACTTTTAAGAATATTTTAACTTAGCAGCGGAAATTTTTTTTTAATTGAAATTATAATGCAAATATCAAAAAATGAAATCTCTCTCTCTCTCTCTCTCTCTTTTTTTTTTTTTTTTTTTTTAATAAGTAAATAAAATTTTTTAGTAAGTATTTTTAGTTGTGAGATTTTTCTGAAAATCATGTCAAGTGTGAAAGGACTCTGATTTTACTTCTAGTTTGAGATTTTTTCAATTCCCTTAAATAAAATAATTTAAATATATCAAATTTCAATAAATAATACATAAAATACTTATTTTAATGACTTTTATTTAATTAAATATGCTATCAACTTTTTTTTTTTTTTTTTTTTTAATAAAGCTTAAAATAATAAAATAAATTACAAAAATCGCGTTTTTTAAAACGTTTATTTGTGAAATTTAAATAAGCTTATTAGCAAAATTATATATTTAACATAACAAATGTGCATAAATGGTAAATGACGTTATCTTATTTGCGTGGAATTATGCTTGAAATACTTAATGAAAAACATTTTTCGGAGCAAAAATAGTTCGGTTACAAAATAAATAAATATGTAAATAAAAAATGTTACTTTTTATTTAAAGCTCGTTCATTTAATTGAACGACAAAACAGTAAGATGAACTTGTAGAGAAGAATAACTTATTACTTACGAATAACTTGTAGCTAAGAAAGTGAATTTCAAACTAATCTTACACAATTTGTAAATAGCTGCTTTTTTTTTTTTTTTTTTTTATCTTTTTCGATTTAAAACTCTTTTTTTTTTTTTTTTTTTTAGCATTTTTACCTGTACCTGGAAGTAAAACAAAACTTTTCCGTTTTTTCATAATCATATGCATTTTTTTTTTTTTTCAAATAGCAGCTTATAAAAAGAAAACGTTTTCAAAACATCACAGTCTGAGGTTTTGATATATTATTCGTTTATATTTTACAAAATTTTAAACTTCTGCACATAAAATTTAATAGAATTAATATATATTGAGCTTTAGATTTAATCTCGATAGTTTTAAGAAATAAATACTGATTATATTATAACACAATAATTTATTTCGCGAATATTAAGGTGTATATTATCAAAACTCTCTGTGTGACGTAATGGCATGATTGGCAAGTACGCTCTTCTGTAGTACCGAAGATAGTGAGTTTAACTCCACGGACTGGTGGTGTTTTTTTTTTTTTTTTTTTTATAATTATTATATTTTAAATAGAAAAGCATAATCATAAGCCACCTTTATTTTTTTTTATTTTTTTATTAAAAAGGCTTTAAAAATGGCAGATTTTTTAAACCTAAAAAAGATGGCGGTGTTTTAAGACATTTGCAGTGTCTTAATTTCAGATGCAGAAAGTTGTCTTAAAAAGTAAGACATATTTTTTTCGCTTAAAAAATGACCATCCGTTTAAGTCACTTTGTTAACTGAATTTTAGACGTTTTCATTTACAGTGTAGAAAAAGTAATTAGCAAAATAAGTTACAAAATAAATACTGCTTTAATTAACTGGAATATAATCTTAGGATTTATACGGGAATAACAAAGGACAGATATATCTGATGTATATTATTATAATATACTTTCGAAATAAGCTTTACATTTTTTCACAAATTTGGTAAATTCATTTATTTTTAATATACTATCAATTTATTATATTTATTGTTCTTTTTCGGTTAATTTATGCTTTTCGAATGCACACAATTTCAAAAATATTTTGTTATTATCTTCTATACGAATGCCCAGTATGTGCTGAAAGTTCCAAACACATTTTAAACTTTAATATAAACCCAAGTAAGTGAAGTACAAGTGTTCGGTTTTTAAAAAAATGCTTTTTTGATGAAAATTTGGTTTAAGAGAAAAAAAATAGTTCTAATCTTTTCTAATAGATGGCGCTATACCCTGTTCTGTTTATGACATTCTTCTAGTTTTACAATGGCTACTTTGATCTTTATGCTTAAACCTTCTTGGTTTTTTCTTGTGAAACATTGGGAAGAACAAAGTGAATGATTCTCCTACGGCTGACATTGAAGTATTGAAAACAACGCAGGTAAACCAGGAAGTTCCACAATCAGGGAGAGCGAATTTCTAGATTGAATTGGATTACCGTTTGTATGTGATTCAAGATATAAAGGGCGCATATATTACAATATTGTGTGAATTTCAACAAAGAAAACAACTTCTATTGCTTGCCATCATTTTTTTATATTTATTTATTTATTTATTATTATTATTTATTTATTTATTATTATTATTATTTATTATTATTATTATTATTATTATTTATTATTATTATTATTATTTATTTATTTATTTATTTATTTATTTTTATTATTATTATTTTGAAGGTTCAGAATTATCTATAAGCAAAATTACTAACTTTTGATAAACTAACTTATATATATATATATTTGCAAAAAATTTCATATTAACAGGGGTTGTAGTACAATCTACACTCCTATAGATCAGTTACTTATTTTTTATACTAAAATTTAAAATACATTAGAAACTTTTGCCACCCTTTCCATGTGTTTCTGCATTATTCTGTACGAAAGAATCGTAATTTGTTTCTTCAAAAAATTCCAACTCGTAATAACTCATAATAATTCTTCAAGGTCAGATTTAAATTGTATCTAAACCTTGATATTAAGGACATATACAATTTGAAATATTAAGTACAATTTAAATTGTATCTGACCTTGATATTAAGGACAGATACAATTTGAAATATTAAGTACCATTTTAATACTTTTTTTTTTTTTTTTTTTTTTTTTTTAACTAGAAGATCAGGGTGTTTTTTAATTTTCGAATTTTTTTTTCTTTTTTTCAGTTTACTACAGGATTATTAAAAGAATAAACTGATGGTGCTCAGCAACAACAAACTCCAGTTCTACTAATCGGAATCGAAGGAAAGTTCAAATGTATATTGTGTAGATTATAGGATTAAGATTTGCCCGAATGAAATATAAATATGTTGTCGCTTTTATGCTTAATCTGTTGATGTTACGAATTTCGCTTTATCTCCTAATGCAGATGCAAATGAGCTTCAAAATAAATATCACTAATTAAAATTCAATTTTCAGCAGCTCAGACATTGTTGGCAAATGATCAATTATGAATATAAGAATCATTTTTATGTAAAAACTGTTTTGCAGTTTAACGCAAATCGCTATTTATTTTAGAAATATATAACGGATATTTTCCACGTAAACTCAGCCTCATTATGTGTATGTGTATAATATTGAGATCCAATTGTATCCATTTGATAGAAGAGAAGTTATTGGTTCTTGAATACCGTTAGTTTAATTTTAAACTCTCTGCAGTATGCACATGAATCAGATTTACTTTTTAACCCTTTCCAGTAATACTAGGGGTGTTTTGTTGATTTATATCATAAAGATATCTTATTCAAAAATGAAAATTTTCAAATTTTGTTTTCTGAAATTTCCTCTTTGAACATGCTGCCTTTTATTTTATTAAGCATTTTTTTTAAACTCATATTTCAACATGTAAATTCAGTGCTATTATTTTAAATCTCAAACAGAAACAATTAAATTTATTTAAAAAAAAAATCATCACTAAGATGTGATATCAGTAAGATGTGAATCACCACATGTTCAAAGAATGGAATTTAAAAAAAATAAATTAAATAAAAAATTAAAATTAAACCTTTTTTGCATAAAATATCTTTATAATACGAAAAAACAAATTTTCCACAGCATTACGCTGACATTGGAAAAGAGTAAATTTGACTGATGTGTAGCCTTAAACACTTCGTTTCATGCACAGGTTGTTAGACTACTAAACAGGTGAGGTCTTGGAGGAATAATATTAGAGGAGTTCGCATATACAATATCAGCATATAGAGTAAATGACGTTAACTGTTGCCGACTGAAAATGGCAGTTGCAATAGCAAAGCTACTGCAGTAGCCATATTGAGTCTACTACAACATTCGCTAGTGCTATGTTACCTAATGGTGTCTGCAGTTACGATTTTGGCTTCATGTTTATCCAGACATGCCATCTCCTGTTATATCATTCCTCTATGGTGGTTGGTTGGTTGGGTTTAACGTCGCACTAGTGCTGTACAATTGGCAGTTGGCGATAGTTTGGAACGCATCCCTAAAAATGGTCATGAGACATGCCATCATACTTTTGATCCTCTCCGGAGGGGATGGCCTTCTCGCTTCGGTGACCCACAGAGTTATAATTTGGATGGAAACATGGAGGACACTGCAGCCATGACGAATTTCGCATGCACCAGCCACTATTACTGTACATGACGTTCTTTGGCCGGCTTAAGTATCAAACCCGCAATCTTCTAATTACGAGCTCGGCACTCTACCGACCGCGCCTTTAAGAATAAAATCATTCTTATAATGTAGGATCAAAATTGTATGATGGTAATGAAGCCAGGTCATAATAACGTCGCGTCATTTCAGTGCTTTGTTCGAAGTGAGAACGCGGCCACACGTCCAGCTCACTTTCGCCTAGTGCCTTATTTGATAATAAGGATAGCCAAATGGCATTACACAGGTATAATAGAATAGTAAACTTTCACTGGTGCATACTAACAGATTAAATTCAGGGTTTTAAATTTGTAATACATCAACTAAATTTATCTAATTATGTTTACACTTGCGACATTTCAGCTTGTTTCAAAGAATGATTTAAATAAAAAATATTATACTTAATGTTTTATATCTTCATTTTAAACAATTATAAGTCGTAAAAAACTGTTCAGCTTTGTTACTTTTTGAAATAGCTCTGCCTGCACCACAGGAGAATCGGTAGTAAAAAAATAAATGATCTTCTCAGATGTCTTTTATGATAGGCTTAATATATATTTTTAAAGCTGCAAGAAATCCAGCCTTATTTTCAATGATAGATCCTAATTTTTACATTTTGATATTTATGAGTGTTGTGTGTTTTAATGATTCTATATTCTGCGTTCCTTTTAAAATTAATTATATAATGGCAGTAGTTCATAATGGAGGTAATTATAGTATATTAACATTATTTAATCATTTATAAAGAAGTGTTTGACTTGCATTAGTTTACCTTCCAAATATACTATGTTTTATGATTGCTTGATAATTAAAATAATAATAATAATAATAATAATCAAATGCAAAACTTTTTGAAATTTTATCAATACTTGAGTAATGAAATAATCATTTGCTCAGTAATATCAAACTTTTAATTTATATATATATATTTTTTTTAATTGAATTGAATAATGTAGGTAACTTACCCTTTGAAAATTCATTAAAATAATTCATTAAACAAAATTCATATAAAATAATTATAAATCAGAAATATTTTTTAGAAATATTTTCTTAAATCTTTCAGTTTTGCAAACATGAGAAAGTATTTCAAAGCATAATATTTGAAACAAATTAAAGAATCTGTGTCATAAACGGTAAATCAAACAAATTCGCGAAACGTTTTCTAGATATAAAAAAATAACTAAATAGGAAATAAATTAAAACAAGTTTACGTAAAACTGCTGATATACGAAACATTAATTAATTTTCTTCTAAATTTCAACATATAAAGTCTGAAGAGGAAATATTAGATTCGTTTAGATTCGAAATTTATCGCAAAGATCAGCATGAATTAATGAATTTTCGCTTAAATGTAAATTTATATTCATCAGTTTTGGGTCGTACTCCATTTTTTTTCCCCTCACTATAAAATTGCTCTTATCATTTAAAGTGTAATAGGATATATTTTTAGGATTTAGACAAGAATTAAATTTTCTTAAGGATAATTTTTATTTTATTTTTTAATTATTTAATTTATGACGCAATTATTTTAAATTGAAAATTTAAATTTGAATTTGCTATTATCTTTACTCAAAATATATCTTAGATTTTTAATTATAATTAATCAGAATATTTGCATATATAAATAATTTAAATTGAAACAAGTTTTAATAATTGAAAGGCTTACATTATCTGTTGCAAAAGTTCATATTCCTGAATCTACTGGTTTCCAGTTTTGAAAAAGAAAATAAGGGCATTATTTATTAAGGTTTCCAGATTATGCATCATAATCTATCGCAAAATATCTTTATATTAGTCAAATACCTTTATATGAGCTATGCACTTAAATAAAGATACAAAGCAATGAAAAGTCCATAAAAATTCCTTTTAGTCTAATTTGGTTTATGTAGCATCAAGGTACATTCTAATGCTAATGCTTTTAAAAAAATTTAAAAAGCTGTTATAAAATTTAATTCATAGTTAAATCATTCCATAAAACAAAAGTAATCCGTCAAACTACAATATGTATATATATATATATATATATATATTCCAAAATTTTATTAAACCTTATAAATGTTTAATCTTGAAAAATATTTTTCATGACTTTATAAATACTCCCTTAATCGAATTTAATTAAATATCATTATCTATATAATCTGTAATTTTCATCTGGAAGAATGCTAGCTCAGAATATAAAAAATATGTCCGAGAGGCTAACCTCGAATTTAATTAACGATTATTTTACATTAAAAATCTATTTTTCGACTGAAGAACTTTTTTTTTTTCTCAAATAGGTTAAAGACTTGTGATTTCAAAATAAATAAATTAAATTAAATTAAATTAAATTAAATTAAATGGTAACAATTTTTTACTTTTAATCCAAAAAATATTGAAAATATCAAAACAATTTCTATTACTGAGTTATTTCATTTATTTGACAGCTTTGAGGTCTATAGTTACAATGACTTTTAACTCGAACAATCCATATTGCCTTATATCACGATAACAATGCAGAATTGCCTATACAATTCTGTTACTGAGTGGCTTCTTAGGTTACGATTTTGGCTTCACGTATTTTTGGACATGTCATCTTCTCTTTTGTCGTTCTTCTAAGTACAGTCAGTAATAAAAGTGTCCGAACACTAGCAAAAATTCCTATGTAAAAAATGTACACTTCATACAGTTTTGTTAAATAAATCCTTGTCGAATCCTGTTCTTAGTCAGTGTAATAACATGATTCGATAAGGATTTATTTAACGAAACCGTATGAAGTGTACTTTTTTTACATAGGAATTTTTGCTAGTGTTCGGACACTTTTGTTACCGACTGTACCGTCCCTCAGCGGAGCTGCAATTAGAGTAGTTCACTTTGTAGTTGCACTGTAGAACTCGTGTGATGCGCAATATTTTAAATTAAAGTAGAATTAAAACTTTGAATGGAACAATCTGAACGTATTTCTTATGCATTATTCTAATTTTTACTCGTTATATATTAACTATTTAATACTATTGTATTTTTTCTAAGACAAACAGTTTAGCCGACACTAAGCATAAACCGCCAATACATTTTTGACCCCAAACTGTTTTTGCCCCTAGTTCTCAAATGGTTCAACTTAAAGAAGTATAAATAGCATAATCGTAATTAGTGTCAAAAATGACACAAAAACTACATATTTAAATGTATAAAAACTCATATTTGTCTCCTAGCACCATTTCAATTTGCACAATCTAGCGGCTGAACAGTTCGACTAAGGGAGAAAGTATGTTTCTTTAAACATATACTTTAAAATTCTTAAGAGTATAATATTGTTCTCCAGTACTAATCCTATATCTATACATATTTACATAGCTCTACTAAAAGTTTACAACTTTTAAATAAATTTGGTTGAAACCAGTATTAATTTAAGATAAATTTTTGTATACTGCTACAAGACACAGTTATAACTCTCGTGAAATTATACTTGAGAAGGGATTTAAAATTCAGCCTTACCTTATAACAAGATTGCTAAATTCAAATACGCCACGGTAACCTTGTCGACAGAAGGCGGATCTTGCAGTGGAAAGATTGCAGATTTAATACTCGAGCCGGTCGAGTGTACATTAAGAGTCCCCAGTAGTCAGATACCTTCCTTTCTCCTTCCCCATGTAATTCAATGGGATTTTTGTTGCTTTGTACTTTTCGGATATCTCGCTAAAAAATAAAGTTTTTCGAATTCTGTTTTTTAAATTCCATTCTTTGAACACGCCACTTTTTTTCTTACTAAGCAATTTTTTTAAAAAATAAATTTCAATATTTTATTTCATTAAGCAAACTTAAGAATATAATTTTCAATCTTAAAAAGAAATATTTAAATTGTATTTTTAAAAAAAAATGCTTAGTAAGAAAAAAAGTGGCATGTTTAAAGAGTGGAATTCAAGAAAAAGAATTTGTAAAACTTTATTTTTGAAGGAGATATCCGAAAAATACAAAGCGACAAAAATCCCATTGGATTACATGGGGAAGAAGAAAGAAAGGTGCCTGACACACGCGAATTCTTAAAGAAATCCCCGTCAGGCCATGCGTGCTGCTTAGAAGCGCGTTACGTTTAGCGTATTTCTATAAATTCCATTAAAATTCATTAATGATATCGTGTAATGAATAAAAAGTAACTTTTTTAATAAATTTTCAGAAATTACTTAAAATAACGTGATTTTTTTTAGTTTTATATCTTAGTTAACACGGTTTTTTATCATATTTTACACTGTCAACCACCGGTGGCTGACGCGGCCTAAATAGAAAGTTAGTATCAGCCACCGATGGCTGACATGGCACTTGACCTGTTAATGGCGCACGTAAAATGTGTAGTGGCTATACAATATCCTCCATGTTCCCTTCCAGATTATACGTCTGGGGATCCCCGTCGCGTGAAGACGAACCTCTTCATGGAGGATCAAAATTGTGATGACATGTCTCCGGACCATACTTGTATGTGTGTTCTAAACCATCCCCAATTGCCCATAGCATAACACTAATGCGACGTTAAACCCCTTCACCCGCTAAACCTAAAACAATAAAAGAAGAAACATCTATTGAAAAAAGTTGAGCATATGATATTTTTTAAAAATAAATAAAAGAAAAAGAAAAATTTTCAAATTAGTTATGTCATTAAAAATAAAGAAATAATGATTACCTCATTTAGTTCTGACTTGTAATATCTTGTCATAACTAACTACCTTCTGTAATGTTTTGGCATGCATAAAATTTCATTTTCGGAAATTTACTAATATTCATTTTAAGCTGGTTATATATATTATAGTTCTCTACGAAATTTTTTCTTTAAATATATCTGAACTGAAAATATTCTGGAGTTATTCGATAATGAATTCCGCAAGAAATTCTCCGATATCAAAAAATGTTATAGAGACTTATACTATGCAGAGACTAAACCACAACGCTTCGTGAAAACAAAGGAATCAGAAATTATTATTTTTTCTCGATATATTGATTGTAGAGAATCACATATTGGTCACGAAGTAAGAAGATCAAGTAAACAATGCTGATAAGATTCCATCGAGTAATGTATGATTATATTTTTTATTTGAATACTATAACGATATAGAAGCTTTACTATATGGTAGAAAATAATAAATAATTTTATTTTATTTTATTTTATTTTATTATTTTTTACTTGCGAAATAAAATTACAGTCATATTACACTTTATTTTTTCATGGAAGTAAATTGCTGATAATTAATTAAATTAAAACTTGGATATAAAGTATCCAACATCTTAGCTCACGCATAATAAATGCACGATATATAATCTTGAAAATTCATTATATAAATTTAAATGGCAATAAATGTTAATTTATTAATAAGCTAATTCTCTTATTTAAATTCCACGTCTTTGCTACTACTCAACAAAAAATACAAACGTTTCTTGAAAAATCGTATTTAATTTACTAAACACTTTAAATGTTTTAATTATAATTGACGACTAGAATTAAGTCTATATGAAGTCATGAAACACGGGGCAGCGGTTCTGGGTCTCTAAATTTAGAATACCACAAAATCTGCAGTTAATTTTTTTTTTAATGAATTAGTTCCAGTATTTATATTTGTTTTATATTATACTGCTAATAATACTGCTCTGCTAAAAATTGCCCCCAACACTAGTTTTGCAAATTCCTATGTAAAATGACCTCCTGAATCAGAATATGATACCCATTTAGCTCTATCACCGTTTTTTAGGGACGGCTCCCTATTTTTATCACTTTTGGCTAATTTTATGGCTATAAATTTGATATTTAGGGGGAGGGGGGGGAGAGAGGTTTATTTTAACTGTTAAATATCTTCTAAGGGCTACAGAATTGGAAAATTCTAAAACGTGAACATTTACGTCAAGGGGAAATTTTAGGGGTGGGGGGGGGGATTTGCCACTGAAATTATGTATGACATTTCTTATATTTTTTTAATATATTATTAATGCCATTTATTAAACATTATATATATATACATATATACTATTGTTTTTAAGTGTTAAATTAATTTTTTTTTCATTCTCTAAATCAAATTCATAGCTATAAAATTACCGAACAGTGATAAAAATTGGGGAAGGGGGTGTGACCCGAGAAAACAGTGGGAAACTGGGTAAAATGATAGTCATATTCGGATTCAGGAGGTCATTTTACATAAGAATCAGAAAAAAACGATGTACTAGAGCTCGATTTTTTTTTTCAGCACCGTGTAATTTGAATAATTCTACCATAAAACTTGTTAAATAACTTTCAGCCAATTATTCATACCTATTTAAATAGATTCACAGTACATGAAATTGTTAAAAAATGAAATGCTCAAAAATGAATAAATGGACATACGTATTTCGAAATGAGAAATTTGGTTTCAAAAGGGTAAACATTTCATTTATGAAATATCGCATGTTTTCAAATTAATATCTTTTCACTTGATATCTTTTTATAAGTCTGTTGAACTAAAGGAAGCTCTTTAATAGAAATTTTACTAATTTAAACAGAAATATTACAAACACAAAATTTATTCCCTCAAATTTCTAAAACTATATTTCATGGCGGTTTCATACTGGTTT
The DNA here is from genome assembly GCA_963930645.1 of Salticus scenicus. Taxonomy (NCBI): domain Eukaryota; kingdom Metazoa; phylum Arthropoda; class Arachnida; order Araneae; family Salticidae; genus Salticus; species Salticus scenicus. The sequence continues at coordinate 146,531,861 of OZ005649.1, forward strand.
GTGGAAGAATATATCAATGAAAATCATGAAAATCTATGTTTAGGATATTGGAATTCACGATGGTCGATGCCAATTTTTGTGCATGTTAATATACTCAATAGTAAGTACATGCCATTTTTAAATCTGAGTATATCTGCTACAGAGCTACTTTGAACATGTAGCGTACTCAAATTAGACCAATTTTACTCATTTTTAAGAATTTTTCCTGTTTATTTTTTTTTCAGTGTTGCGGACATTAAATTGTGTAATATCAGTTTCAAATATTTCCAGTATCTTTCTCTACAATTAATTACATGTTACTTTTTTAAAATCCTGCTAAACTAAAGCGCATGGCCGATTTCAACCTTATCTTTAATCATCAGTTTTAGAATCATATTGTGTCAAAATTTTACTCACTTTATTAAATTACTGTTTAAAAATAATTGGGTATATAAAAACAACACAACTTTGATACTCCTACTTATATTACAAACTCATCTTTTACCTGATATTGCAGTCAAAAGATATAAAATGGATACAAATAATCAGCCTTTTTTCTGTAGTAACTCATGCATATGTCGTCTAAAAGAAATATTTCATAGCCGGTTAAACAACAAAAGAAAAAAAAATCGGTAAAACTGTTTTTTAAGACACTCATTCTCGAGTTCTAATTCTAATTTATCTAATGAATATGCCAATAATTTTTCCAGTATTAACTAATTAATCATACAAATGGTAATATAAGGGATGGTTTATGTACCAAATTTGATAATTGGTATCATTATTCACATCCCATTTACGATTTTAACCAAAAATTCTAAAACTCATCTATACACTGGAAAGCAACTAGTACACACGAAAAAAAAATAATAATAGAGATTTACTAAGACGAGTTTGAAGAAAATCTGATGGGCAGTTGTATATGACACCCACTTCCAACATCTAAAATTGGCGTACTAAATTAGGATATCTATCGATTTCCCAGCAGCAACCAACTAATTTATTCTTACGGGGGGGGGGGGGGGTATATAGATAAATTTAATAAAAATGTCGTTTTTGAAATACTAATTTTAATTAAAAAACGGTCCCGTCCCCGAATTCCCACGTCCGACTTCCAGTTTTCAAATTATCACCAAAAATTTTCAAACATATCTGTACACTAAATCTACTTTATTAAAAGCAAAAATTGTTTTATTTAAGAGACAAAAATTTTTAGTTAAAATACATTAAAAAAAAAATTACATATAAAAACAATTAAAATCAGACGTTTCGAAACCCGTGCAGGTTTCCTCATCAGTAATTACAACACAATATGCAAACATTACATGAACACTCAAGGAATTTAAAGGAGTACTGAATATTGAGGAGCCAGTGCGCATGCTTCATTGATAGTGTGGAGATGCTTGGCAGTGTGCCAGCTCTCAAAGAAAATACGCGATTTATAATTATGAAAACCAGAATTTAGAATTTTTATATTATAATATAAAAATTAAAATATTATAATATAAAAATATTTTTATATTATAATATAAAAATTCTAAATTCTGGTTTTCATAATTATAAATCGCGTATTTTCCTTGAGAGCTGGCACACTGCCAAGTATCTCCACACTATCAATGAAGCATACGCACTGGCTCCTCAATATTCAGTACTCCTTTAAATTCCTTGAGTGTTCATGTAATGTTTGCATATTGTGTTGTAATTACTGATGAGGAAACCTGCACGGGTTTCGAAACGTCTGATTTTAATTGTTTTTATATGTAATTTTTGTTTTTTAAATGTATTTTAACTTAAAATTTTTGTTTCTTAAATAAAACAGTTTTTGCTTTTAATATATATAATTGAGACGGTTTGATGTTTGTGTACGTTATAGACCTACTTTAATTGCAAAATTTGGTTGTTTTATCTTTATTCCTTTTTGGAGATAAGATAATTAGATAATTCGAGCACGCAAACACAGACATGCACGAACTAAGCATTTTCCAAAATGCAATTTTTTGTACATAGTGGATCTTAAAATATGGAAATCATATGGAAACTCGATATTGAAATTTTTGACTGAAAGCAATAGAAACTAGTTGGCATAGGTGGACTCTGCTCAGTTCCCCATCATATTTATGTTCTCAGAAATTTCTAGTGCGAGACATATTATAATCATGTTAAAAGAAATGAATTTGACCAAAGCTTGATACAGTGACAGAATGAAATCCCCGCCTAATAGGCTATCCACAGTTCACTTCGATATATTTATCTTATTCTAATCTATTAATTTATTTTGTCAGGGTCAATTCCGTTGTTTAGTTTTCATGCTACTATTTCCAATGCAATAATCCTCAAAATTGATATTTATATGAAAAATTTACAATTTCGCTATGTTGATAAAATCGTAAATTACGAATAATTTACGAAATTTTCCTATTAGAATATTTGTATTCAATCATGTTCAAACCAATATCATAAACGTAATTTTGAAGTTGTCTAATGTATTTAGGATTTTCAAAATGGGAGTTTATGCTCAATTTTGCGTTATTCCGACATGTTAAGTAAATCGTAAATTCCAAATAACTTACGAATTTTTTAAATTGGAAAAATCATAGTCTATGATATTCATGCCAGTATCCTAAATAATATTTCGAAAGTGGTTTGACATCTTTACGATGAAAATATCCCTCAATATTGACGTTTATGTGAAATTTTGCTCTATTTTCACATGCTAAGAAATTCGTAAATTTCCAATAACTTACGAAATCTTTATAGTAGAAAATTCATAGTCATTAATATTCATGCTAGTGTCCTAAATAATATTTCAAAAATAGTCTGACATCTTTACGATGAAAATATCTCTCAAAATTGACGTTTATGTGAAATTTTGTCCTATACTGCCATGTTAAGAAATACGTAAATTTCCAATAACTTGCGAAATTTTCAAAGTAGCATATTTATAGATACTGATGTTCATTCCGGCATCAAAACTGATATTTTAAAACTGGTCTGACATTTTTACAGTAAAAAGTTTCCATTTAATGCACGTTTAAGTGAATTTTTGTCCTATTCTCCCATGTTAAGAAAATCGTAAATTTCTCATAACTTACGAAGTTTTTAAATTCGCATGTTGCAAATGGATAGGGTTCTTGCCAGTGTCGAAAGTAATATTTTAAAACTGATCTGACCTCTCTGCGACAATTTTTTCTTGAAATATCGTGTACACAGACTAACAAACTAACGGACTAACACACTAACCCACTAACCCACTAACAGACTAACAGACACCCTACAGACAGACACCATAGAAATTTTGTCATTTTCGGATTCCTCACACCTGAAAACGTGTAGAAAAGTCAAAAAACCAAGGTCGAAAATTTTCACGATTACCTAAGTTCCCCATACCTATAGGTATGATGGGGAACTAAAAATATGTTGCAGTAGAAGGGAAACCCCAGTTATAATACATTATTAAATGTTTATTTTATAGTTTTATAAAGTAACCCAAACTGATACTAATTTTGTATAATGCTTTATATCCTATTAAACCTAAATATTATTATGAATATATAACAGACAGTGATGGCGCGTATCATATTTTAACTCATTTTTAGATTTTATACGTTTTTTTTTTTTTAAAGTCAGAATTTATAAGCTAATCTCTTATTGAAAAATATGTATAATAATTTAGCTTCTAAAGCAATAGTAAAGAATTCTACTATTTAATTTTTTAATATATATATATATATATATATATTTAAATATATATATTTTTTATTTATTATTATTATTATTATTATTATTATTATTATTTTGTGATGTGTTTTTGTTATTTTCGGAACATCATTTTTCATTTTCTTTTTTTTTTTCTTCTTTCTCTTTATTTATTTTATTTTATTTTTTATTTTACTTTTTGTGAATTTTTCAATGATTCTTACAATGATTTTTTTAGAAACCAAACAGACTCCGTTAAACAAAGTAATTTTATTTTCAAAATAAATGCCAGTTATTAAAACTAAATAAATGAATAAATGAATAAGGCACTCTTTTGACGGCTATGACAGAAAGTTCGACGAAATTAGTATTGATATCTATATCTATATCTATCTATAAATAAATATATATATATATACATATATATATATATATATATAATTAGACTTTTAAATAACGAAAACAAAATTTAATATTGATAAACAGCGAAATATTATCCAATGTACTTTATTTATGACTTTTCTAAAAATAATCAAATGCTAAAAATATAATAATATTGGATATAATATACGATCATTAGGGGTGAAACATTTCAATTACTTCAGATTAATTTTAGCACGATACATCATTTTTTCAGACCAATAACTAAAATCTTTTTGAGAGGATGTATGTATTTAATATATATATATATGTGTGTGTGTGTGTGTGTGTGTGTGCGTGTGTGTGTGTGTGCGTGTGTGTGTGTGTGTTTTATAGTTATTCACATTTACACGTCAAATTTCTACAATTAATATTGTGTATATATAACAATAAAGTGTTCTTTTATTTCCTATTCTATATTAATTTAACCTAAATTTAGAACATGAGCAATAAAATCTTTAATTAATGCAGAAAATTTGTAAAAGAATCCCTTTGTCATTAAATTATAAAATAATATTGAATTTGTAGTCATCATATGAGTTCCTGTAAATCTTATCAGAATATTGGTGTTAAAGAAGGGTAAAGAGAAAGTTTATAATTAAACGCCAAAAACTACGAAAACAAACAAGAATAATCTGGTGTGTCACTCACATGACTTTCTCTTACTCTGAAATTTAATACTATAAATACAGGTTGGAAATAAAGAGGTAAGATAACGAGTACTGTTATATAAAACTATCTTAAAACAATTCAAATTAGGCTTCGGGAGAAATTTATATGTTAATTAGTTCTGTGTGAGGGTGGAGATAGCCCTCCTCAACCCCCCGTTTCATTACTGCACCTACATTTATATAGAATTTAAACCTGTTATTAAAATTAAAAATTCACTTAAAATTACACAGACATCTTTCACACGCAACAATCCTTGAAACTTATCAGTCTTGATCAAATTTTTCCAGCAACAAACTTATATTAACTTTAAAATGCAACTTTTGGATCTCCTTAAATTATTCGTTTTTAAGTCACTCTAAGAGACACATACAAAGATTACACGTTAAAACTTGACTTTGGTAATCAGGAAGCCCCAAAACGTTTAAATGTATAAAAAACAAGCGATGAATAATTAGATTAAAAACATACATTATTTATCATATGTCTATGAGGAATTTATTTCCATTCCTGATCAGTTTTCCTGGAAATGGTAAAATATTATAATAAAGTGCTTTCACTAACAATATAAAAGAAGGTTACTGCTTAAATATTTGCAGCTATGTATATCATTTGAAGATTATGTACAGACCACATGGTGCACCTAAACATAATCCTATAGTACTAATACGCGGCAAGCCTGAAATACACTTCCATCAATTTTCAGCTATTGCCGTACTATAATCTAGTTTTTTTGTGTAGCCCTGTAAATGAACAGTGAAGGATTTCCCTACCATGTTCTACATGAGACATGTTTTCACGCATATAAAAAATATATATTTATTTCATTTGGTTTAGTGCAGTCTATAGATGTTAAACTCTACTTACTGCAATTTCCCCCATAGACGTAATGTATTTCAATTTTCTTGGGTGTCCCTGTACACGAACCATTTGCTTGATCTAAACGAAAGTTTAGTGTAGCATTCCTATATCATATACCTTTTGAATACCAAATTTGGACTTTCTGCTACAATTTGTTTTTGCGATATGCTGATAACAGACACACACACACACACACACACACACACACAGACTAACCGCTAAAAACATGATTTTTTGAATATGGCACCTCAAAACGTGTTAATATAACAAAAACTCACTTTCAAAAATTCGACCCTAAAACAATACTTCCTCTACCTTACGGGTAAGAGAAAGTAATTATTTTGAGCTAAAATATTTAGTGACCTTCCAACAGGCGAAAGGGAAATGCTTAGGTGTACAGCATGATCGCAGCAAAAATGATATGATATTAAAATACCATATATTTGTTCTTTCTGAACATATATAGTTAATTAAGTTGAATTTTATCAACAATGCCTAATTAAAATTGTGCCCCTTCTCTTTATAAAAATGTTAATACATTTCATCAAAATGAATTCATTGAACTTAACTTCTTGATAACTGTTTTATGTACCCATTCCATTTAATTCTGATTAAATCATTATTCCCTTTTCTGCTTTTCTCAAAAGTCATTTAAGGTTTTTCACTAAAATCATTATCTTGTTTAGCAAATTAATACCATTTTATCACTATGTAGTTGCATTCCAGTGATCAAATTTTAATTATCTTTATGACTTTTTTCTGTGTTTCTCAACACAGACTTATTTATAACCTTAACCTTTTTTTTTTTTTTTGGCATAAAAATTGTCTACCAGATATCACTTTTATTATAATAACTACTTGTGAAAATCTGTAAGTTTATACGATCTTAACCCTTTCCCGTGCCATTTACCTCGACGAAACTTGGGCCCAAGTGTTATGGATCACGCGTGGTAAACAAGCCAATAATTCCGCGCTCTGTTATTGCTCATTTTCTCTGATTCAAATGACTGTCACCCCTATTTTAGCATTGGATTCGTTGAGTTAGCACTTACGCAGATACTTCCATGGTTTTATAAAAGGTGGTCGAAGAATAATGTTCACGAGCCCGGGTCGTGATGTTTATGTTTGGCCCGGCTTTCTTTTCACGAGCCTGACTCGTGATGTATATGTTTGGGACAAAATCTTCATCACGAGTCAGACTCGTTATAGCACGGGAAGGGGTTAATATTTTCACTTCTGTCCTTTCTTTATGATATATGTCTGTTTATGCCCATATACAAGTATGGCGAGAAAGTAAAGAAATCATCATGAATAATCTAACTAAGAAATCGTTCTCTTGCGCCATGATTCTTTTAGAATAACAACATATAACGATCCGATCTCTTCTGATGTCACCACCATCGTGTTGCTTTAATATGCTTTAAATAAATTAAATGTGGTAGTCCAAATTCCTCTTTATGTTTCTTCAACATACGAGTTAAATATATTTTTTTCAGTAAGATGTGAAATTTCGAACCTCAACTTTAGTATCATCGAAATACCTTTAATTAAGCGATCATGGGCTGCTTCCATTCTGCACTCGTGTCTACAACTTATTCGCCAGGTAAAGTTACGTGTTTAATTATTTCGTTCCAATGCAATTGATGCTTGTTTTATAAGTCTTTACTCTTTACAATAAAATATTTATTAATCCTCATCTGATACTTGTTTTGAAAGAGTTTAATGTCAAATTTAGTACTGAAATTACTTCTTCATAGACGTATTTTTACTTTCCGAACATGCATATGTAAAGAAAGTATTGTAGTCATGTCAAAAAGTCCGACTTTCCGATTTTGGTGTCTCTGTACGTTTTAAAATCACCTGACTTCATTTTTACTGTTTTTACGATGATGTATGTAAGTGCGTGAACATGATAGTGCCTAAATGCTTTGTTCGAATAAGCTGAAAGTTGGTACATATGTTATACGTCACTATACCACGAAACCTATTAATTTTGGTGAATCTAGGACTTATAGTTTTTTTACAGGGACAAAAAGAAAATTTTTTCATCAATATGGCCTATGGGCCAAAATTTTTTTTTAATGCGATAGCTTCTAAACTCCTCAATCGTCTGAGTCTAAAATTTATACACATATTATAAGTCACAGTCGCACAAGCTATATAGACTTTAGTGAATCTAGCACTTATAGTTTTTTTTTCTTTTACAGGGATACAAAGAAATTTTTTTTATCCTTATGGCCTATGGGTTCAAATTTTTCAAAGTGTGACAGCGTCTAAACAACTTATTTGAATGACCTGTAAAGTTATACACATGTTACAGATCCGTGTAACACGAAAGACATAGATTTTGGTGAATCTATCACTTATAGTTTTTTTTACAGGGACACAACGAAAAATTCTTTATCATTTTGCCCTATGGGCTCAAATTCTTTCAAGTGCCATAGTGTTTAAACATCTTATCCGATTGAGTTGGAAATTTCTATACATTCACCGTCACACAGACTGTATGAATTTAGGGGAAATATAAAATTATACAGAGATAGAACGAAAATGTTTTTATCATTATGATCTATGGGCTCAAAGTATTTGAAGGTCGATAGCGTTAAATTAAACTACATACTACATTAAAAACTACTACATTAAAAAAAATACTCAAACACCTTATTATATATATATATATATATATATATATACATTTTAACGACATTTCTTACTTTATTTATACAACCGTTAATCGCTTAATGTTTGGAAATTCGAGTGGGATCATTCTAGATATTTTTCTTATATCAACATAATTTTACTTGATTAGTTAAAAAAATCAAGAATTAATAAATAAAATAATTTTAGCAGTGATAAAAAGTGTAGTATATTTCAAATTATTTTAAAACTAAGATTTTGTTCAAGCGTAAAATAGTTTTAAAATTCTTTTCGCTATCACATTATAAAATTCTTTGATATTATATTCGAGAGAAATGTTCTCAGATAGTGAATAGTGAGAATAATGATAGGATTTATATTTCAAAAGGCATATTTGTACCGATTCGTATATGTAATATGAACAGATATTTCAAATTTATGTAATTTCACAGCGGAGAAGTTGAAGAAGTTTCGGATAAAATTAAATACTTGTCTATAACATTTTTTACAAAAAAGAAAAGATCTGATAATTTACTTCCGACAAAAAGGAAATAAAGACAGAAAAAGGAAATGGAAAAAAACAAATAAATGGCGTTAAAATTAACAGCAAAACAAAATTACCTAAAGCGTAGAAACTCATGTTATCCCAACATTTTCTTATCAGTTGTTAATTAATTAGGTAGAACCAAATATATTTAAGATTAAGTGCTTTATATTCAAACGAAATAATAAGTATGATGCTTGAGGGATAATAATACAATCTACTTTTTTCTTTCGTTGTTGTTGATTTATTCTTAATTTATTCTAATTATTTATTGCTTTATTTACTTGCGCGTAATTCATTGATTCTCTTTACTGAGTATGAGGGCGCATAATTTACACCCACATATGTATTTATATATTTGTAGTTTTAATGTTTTAATTAATACGTTAATTATTTAATGTTTTACATAACATAATGTTTTACATTTTTGTATTAAGTTTTTTAATATATATATATTCGGAGAAACATTTTAGTTTTATCTAAGTCTGTATTTAATGTAAGTGTGGAAAACGAGAATTTTCAAATAAAAAACTAACTGTTACTTAAATTTGAAAAAATAATCGAATGTTCTTTTAGTAATCATGAAAATTTAATATTAGTTGTAAACTTTAATCATAAGTTTTGGTTTATCAATATCGACAGCAAGCAGCACAAACTGCAGTCCCTTATCCATTCAACAATTTGTGCTATGGCTGCATGATGCTTCCACCAAACAGTTGTACGTGTTGTTGCTGACTAAGCCTAAGACGCGGCAACTAATCGACTTGCCACTCACGTGTTAACATTAGTATGCTCGTCGGATCGATTTCCCATTAGTCAAACCGGTTTTGTGTTTCAGTTATATCTTATACGTAGATAAGAGCACTAAATTTCTTTTGGGCAAGAGTCTCCGAAATTTTAGAAGATATCAATTAAAAGCTTTATTATTCCTTCATTATTTCTTCATTTTTTGATTATTTTTTTTTCTTTCAGTGTTTAAGAGCGAAAATTTGCGAAGACGTGCTGTTTTTAGGTGCGAAATATGATTCTTTAATTGCAATTCGCGCATTGTGGCCAATAATTTCAAACATTGATTGTGGTGGTAACATTAGAAAGTGCATCATACCAAAATCATTTGCGACTTATTGTAAAGTAGACATGAATTCACCTTGATTGCTCATGTTTTAGTACGAAAGCATTTTTGTTTTGATAAACTTAGGGACCGGAAATTAATGTCGTTTTTCTGCATGTTATTTATTAGCTTATTTGTATTCAATTGTCATTTATTACATAACTGTGGTCTTAAACTCGTGCCAAAGACATTTCAAGGTTAGAGTGACTTATTTACTCGTAATTAAAGCTTACATTTTTTTTTTTTTTTTTTTTTTTGCAATTTATAGGGAAATAATCAGCCAAATGACAGAAGAAGTACATATCCGTCAGTGTAGACTTTTTGAGTTTCGAAAGGATAGTATCGCAACAATTGCTACCAAAAACATTTGCGATGTTTATTCAAGCGTATTAAACATTCGTAAATGCAACGGTGGTTTTCTAAGTTAAAATCTTTAAACTTTGATCTGTCCGATTCGTATCGTTAAACAGCTGTTTGGTTCATTAATAATTTGTCCGAAGAAAACAAAGTTAACCAATCGACTACATGTAACTTATTGTATCAGCGACCAATACACAATCGTTTTATGATCGCTTGATCACTGGAGATGAAAAATGGGTTCATTATGATAATCCAAAATGCAAAAGACAGTATCTCTCTCCAAATGAATCGCCGCGAAGTAGAGCTAAGTCAGGTGTACACCCCAAAAAGTGCTGTTGTATGTTTGGTAGCGTATTCGCGGGGATGTTCATTTTGAAGTGCTAAAATCTGGACAAATTGTAAATGCAGACCTTTAATGTGAACAATTGGATCGAATAAATTGATCTTTAAGTACCGAAGTATTGTCAGCAGAAAATTCGTTTTTCTGCAATCTGATAAAGCAAGACCGCACTGCGGAAAGACGAACCCTGGAAAAAATAATGAATAGAAGTTGGTGGTATTGCCTCATCAACCGTACTCTTCCGATATTGCACCATTGAATTTCCATTTATTCCTGTCGCTATAACATTTTTTAAGTGTCAAAAAATTTGAAAATTTCAATAATGTCCAAAATGCGTCCTCCATACATATATATTGGAAAACAATTTATTTTTATCCCTCCGGCATTGAAAACTTGCACGCTAAATGGCAAAAGGATGTTGATAATGAGGGCGAGTATATCTATCATTAATTTTTTGTAAAAAAATGGCATTATTTTCCGTTCTTCCTAATAATTTGTAGGTGTTGGATGACATCATTGCATAGTTATGACTCCCGATTTTTAATATGTTTTTATTTACTCGCTTCCATGTCTGTTTGGTAGGATTGAAATTGATTTTGAATTAACTTGCCAATGAGTTAGAGATTTAAGACATTAAACATACCTAAGAACAGGATAACAATGCAATATTAAAATCTCTTGTATTGAAGGGGGAAGATTCTAGACCACACGGTGCTCGGTATCTCGGAAAGTCAAGGCATGATGCCTACAAAATTTTAAATTTTGACTCGGGTACATATTGCTATGATGGAGGGGGAAGGTTTGACCCGCTCACGGCGTCATCTCTGAAAGTTATGATCCGATATTTACGAAATTTTAAATTTGGACTTGAATGGGTGTTACATAAGGAAGACTACACTGTTGAAGGGACAGGCTCTCCCCCCCCCCCCCCTTAAAATAAGAAGTGTCTAGGAATTTTATTGTATGATACTTACAAACTTTTCAATTTGAACTTATATAAGGTGGCATGACAACGAGAGCTTTGTTGGAGGGTGAGTATATGACTCTGCTTCCCCCTTAGTGCCATATCTAGGAAAGTTAAGGCTCGACCTTTACAAAATTTTAAATTTGGGCTCAGTTGATAGTTGTGAGGTTGAGACGTCAGAACGTCACCACAGTTGTTTTAATTAAGCTGGATCCAGCGAAGTAGAAAGTGGGGACGGTTAAAATCGCTTCGTTGCCAGTGACTCGGTGAAGGTTGAGGTCGAGTTAGTTTTATGTCGGCATGGTGCTGCAATAAAAGACTTAGATTTTGAATGTTAGATAAATTAGAAGTAATTTCTAAAAGGACGGATTGAAATGTAGTGAAAGGAGGGTGTAGGAAGAGGTATAAAAATAGAGATGGTTTTAGTAGATGGTGTGGATGTTGGAGGATATTATAGTAGATGGTGATGAATCTTATTTTGGCGAGTATCGAGAAGTAGAGTTGTGGAGATTTAGTTGCGTGAAGTTAAGTAGTGATGAGTGTTGGTGTGCGTATCTACTAGCATTCGGAAAGGTAAAGTTGGGTCTGAAGGGAATCCTCTGATCCATAGTGAAGTCGTAGTAGCGGAGTACGAGTGCAACCGTCTCTACACCTTCGACTATCTGCTGGGGTGAGATATTTAAGATTATCTAATTAAATTGTTGATTCATATATTTTGATTAAGTAATACGCTGACTGAGCTAAGTTTTATTACCAGGCCGCCCTCCCATTAATCTGGTTCAAATAAACTCTTATTGTTTGTTCAATTCAAGTCTCTGGTTCTCTTAGTAATCTAATTAAGTATTTAAGATGGAGTTTGCAGGAACGCAAACTCCACATAGTTACATAACGAAGACTACATTCTTGTAGGGGATGGGTTTGACCCACTCCATAGTGTCTTATCTCAGAAATATATGTTCTTATCTTTATGAAATTTTAAATTTGAACTCATTTGGGCGTTACATAATGAAGACATTGTTAGAGGGGGACCCTCCCAACAGTGCCTTATATCGGAAGGTTACAATCCAATCCTTACGAAATTTTAAATTTGGACTCTGCTGGGCGTTTTCATGACGAAGACTGCATCATTGGAGGAAGATAATCTGATCCCAGTGTTGCCTTATCTCAAAAGTTTACGATCTGATACTTGCGAAAATTTCAATTGGCCCCTGGTGGATGTTTACATACCAAAGACTACATCGTTAGCAGGAGCGTCTGACCCCCTCCCTCCCTCCTTCTCGATGCCTTATCTCGAAAAACTTCGGTCCGGCCTTTACGAAATTTTAAATTTAGACTCGGTTGGGTGTTGCATAGGGAAGACTATATAGTTGGAGGTGGAGGGTCTGACCCTTCAGTCGTGTCTTACTTCGAAAGGTTACAGTTTGATTCTTAAGAAATTTTAAATTTGGACTCTTCTGGGAGTTGGCATGATAAAGATATCCTCATTGGAGGGGAAGGTCTAGTCTTCCCATGGTGATCAGTATATTTGGGAGTTGTGATCCAATCCTTACAAAATTTTAAATTTCGAATCTGATGGATTGATATAAGGAAAATTGCACCGTTGGAGGGCAGGAATGTTTAACCCCATAGAGCCCAGAATCTTGAAAAGTTACGCAGATTGTTACAATATTTTAAATTTCGACATAATTTGGTGTTACATAATGAAGACTGGAACTCAGAATTGGGAGAGTCTAACTGTCCGTAATGCTAGGTATGTAGTTACTTTCAAAAGAAGGCTCTATTTTTATTCAATAAAAAAAAAATATCTTGGTACAAGCAATGGATTCACCGTATAATACCGATTCAAAATTAGAAGATATTTGCAAAAAAAAGTTTTAAGATGGAAAAAATTTCCCCTAAAAAGAAAAGAAAATTCTGGAGTGTCTCCACTCGACTTTTCAAACATTAAATAATTAACAATTATATAAATCAAGTAAGAAAAGTCAATAAATAGATAAAAGTGAAAATTATAATAGAGTGTTTGAGTATTCTTCTCCATATATTATATTGTTTAACTGTACGCTATTGTATATAAAATAATTTGTGCCCACGGGGCATAACGATAAGGAATTTGTCTTCGCGCCACTGTGAAAAAGCTGTAAGTGCTAGATTCACCAAAATCTGTACAGTTTGTGGGACGGTGTCTTATAACATGCATATAATTTTTCAGTTCCTTTTTATGCTATCACACTTTAAATAATTCTAGCCTATTTTAATTCGAAAGTTTATGTATGGAGCTTGAAACGAGATATTACGGTAAAATATTTCAACTGGAAATCTTATGTATGTGGGTTAAGTCTGGTTTATATCAAAATTACTTTCTCTGGGACATTTTATGGTAAAATGAAGAAATTTTGCACATTACTTTACAGGTGTAAATTGCACATTTTATTAATTTTAAATGTTTATAAAAATATAAATGTTTTATATAAGGTTTTGTATAATAAAATTTTGTAGTTCTTAAGTCTTCAACTTTTTTTGATTTTTAACAATTTTTATAAATTTTTATATCACTTACTACTCAACTCCTTGAACTCTTGAGTTTTCTACGTTTAATATGTAAAACTTTTTGAAACAACTTTCACATTGGTTCACAACCGTATTTGGCGATTTTCTTTTGGTTTTTACGGTGAAATGCCATTTTCGGAAATGGTTGTCATGGATTCCAATCGTAAACAAAGCGAAAACGCATTTTTTTAAATGTCGAAGATTTTGTAATGCGCAAAACCAAATTAAGCCTACTATTAATATTATTAAAACAAATACTTAAAATTAACTTACTTCACTGGTAACGATTTCAAGCACCCATGTGATGAATTTGAGCCGCCGTCATTCACATTTGAACCTGCTGTATGTGTAAGAAATAAAACAGAAACGTGGTTGTTCAATTTAACAAATGTTTAATTAAAGAAACGAGAAAATGTTTAATTAAAGAACTCCCCCTTGAAACGAAAGGAGAACACTTCTTAAATGCATAATAGAGTATAAATATCTATAACTTCAATGCAAATATAATAAGTAAGTTTATATTACTAATATACAGGGTGATTATAACTAAAGTTACGATTTCAAAACGCTATAATTTTAAAATTACTCATCAGAGCGATTTGATATTTTACCAGAGCAATCGTGAGGAAAGGAAATTTTGTTTGGAGAAGGAAAAAAGTAGTTCGAACATGTTCCTATAGATGACGCTGTCAGGGGAATGTCAGGGGAAATGCCTAAATGGGTAAATTAAACACAAAAATGTTGTTAGCAACACAATGGAATAGTAGGAAACAATAGACTGCAAGGATTTACTACGATTTGTTTAGCAAAAAGACAAGAATACATGTTTACAGCGGAAACAGTCATAGTAAAAAGAGAAAAAGAGGAGCATCATGAAACAAATACTTTACGGATAATTTACGGCACATTTTGGAACTTTTTTTTTTCTTTGCTAAACAAAATTTCATTGTCTCACGATTGCTCTGGTAAAATATCAAATCACTCTAATGGGTAGTTTTAAAATTATAGCGTTTTGAAATCGTAACTTTAATTATAATCACCCTGTACTTTTATCGGCATAACGGCGTGAAACTTTACTATACTTCTTTACAAGTAAACTACAGGAGACATCTAAATCTGAGCGGCCTTTGACTCTATCCCCTTGAACAGCAAACTCCGTATTGAACTTCATAACTCACAAAAGCCAAAATCTCCCCGATTATCGTTTTAGCCTGCCTTTTATACTTTGTAACATTAATTTGTAATTCATAATTAACCTTTTTTCCGACAAACTTATTCAATTTCTTCTACACCTTTTATATTTCGCAAAATCCGAGGATTTTACTTTAAACTCATAGAATACCTTTTAAGTATAGTAATGATTCGTAATTAAACTTGGATTGCTCGCAACGTCGATTTGCGAACTTCTTACGAAACCTTCCTCTAACCTTATATACTTTGCATGAGAAAAAAGCTGCAAGAAGTTCTATACTACAAGGATTACTAATATGCATATATATATATATATATATATGTATGCTTCCCGTACATCTAGATCATTTAACCTTTAAATGTATTGTGTAACATTTTAACATTTCTGCAACAGCTAAAAAAAAAAAAAATGATTTTTGGTAGACTCTGGAGGAATTCCCATTATTTAACTTGTGTAGAGCACATAAATTAGCATACTACATAAAACAAATTATCTGACATTTAAGAAGAAATTTCTGGGAAAATTTAAAATCATGCCTTTAAGCGTTAAAACATTTAAACCATTGTAGAACATTTACATCATTTAAATGTTCTGCACTTGCCGGTAAAATACGATTATATAAACTAGATTTCCCTTCCCCATTCTTTTTAAAAATTAATAGAGCAAACTTTAAATATTAAGTTACTTCACTTAGCATGAGAGGAAAATTGCATTAAAATATGAACTGCAGCTAGCAGTAATACGCATGCTTCTATATATTTCTTTTTTCGAAAACAGGCTGGTCTTTCGTCACAACCATTCGAACATTATATTTCAGCAAACATTTATAATCTTCAATAATCTTTTTCACTGATTCACTACAAATAGATTCCATACTTAAACAAAATCAATAATAAATAATTTAAAAAAAAGATAAAATAATAATAAAAGATAAAAATACAACCGTTTATATAATTGTGGTTCACCAGCAAAAATAGAAGAGAATATTGATTTTAACTTAATGTCAATCAGGTTATCATCATAAGTAATTGGAATGCTGGTTGCAACGGTCATAAAAAAAAAAAAAAAAAGAAAAAAAAAATCAGCAAGCAGGTTGTCATATCATGCTGAAAAGAAATCAGAACGACATCGTTATCGTTGAAAACGGCGCCAAAAGAAAATCGCCAAATTGAGTTATGAACCAATGTGCCAGTTGTACCGATTTTTTTAATTTTGTGTGTATGTACTAAAATCAAAATATATGAGTGATGAATGAAGGTAAAAAATAAAGGAAGAAATAAAATCCCGTTAAATGAAGTGAGATTATAAGAATGAAAAATCAAGTTTTAATATGATGTTTTTCGAATGGGAGGTTTCTCTGTCAAGATCAAAAACTTCCTTTGTGACAACTGATGTTCTAACAACCTTACAGTCGGCAGCAAAAATATCCGAGCACTAGCAATAATTCCTGTAAAAAAAGTACAATTAATACTGCTTTGTTAAATAAATCAGTCAGTTAAATAAATCCAGTCATGTTCTTAGTCAGTCTAAGAGCCTGATTCGACAAGGATTTATTTAACAAAACAGTACTAATTGTACTTTTTTGACGTCGGAATTATTGGCCAGCGCTCGGATACTTTTGCTAGCTACTGTAAGTTATTTTTGGCATGTTTTCTGTTGTCTAAACCTTCAGTAATCTAATAGTAAGGGGTAATATAATAGACATACTGCTAAAAACTTCAGAAAAGTAAGTGCTGTAATATATTTATTTTATGTATTTTGTAACGTTATAAAATAGCACTATACGGAGGTTTAAAAAAAAGTCATTTTAATAGTGAATGTTATTTTAATTAATCAGTTTCATAGCAAATTTGTGATCTAAAATGCTTTTTCGAAAGTAGAAAAATTCATGCTAATCTTTTATTAAAATTAAACTAATAAATAAATCTAAAAATGCATTAATAAAAATTGATATTCTGGATTACATATATTTAAAATGAAAGCTATTGGAAATCTACAATCTCTCAATAATTAATACCATAAATTGAAAGAAACGATTGAAAGAGAATTGTCAGCTTGCAATCTACATGATCCTACGATTCGGAACAATATAATTCACTAGGGATGGATTAAATTACACAAGTTTTGGAGAAGGAAATATTTCGGTTATTTTTGGTAATAAGTTTTTATTTTCCAATGCAGTTGTTTACTTAATGAATTTGACATTTTATATATACACGTGTCCTCGTGTGTTTCAGTTTCATTTTATTTTTTCCCGCTGTTTTAACAGCAATGTATCCATATAACATTCGAAAAAAATTTTAAGTAATGATTAGTAGCAAAATATTTGGCTTTTATTCGTTTACAGCTATTCTTACTAATACATACATAAATAAATAATAAAACAGGATACCAAATAAAATTTAATGAGTTTTTGCTTTTATATGTATATTATTAATGACATAATTCCTTTTTGAAGCAACGCGTAATAAACATAATGGCTTACTTTAATTAATTAAAATGTCTTCTGAGAACAAATTTAATTTTAAAATTAATTTGAAAATAAAGCCCCTTTCCCTAATCTAGACAGCATATGTAGAAAATGGTAATGATTTTGATCTTTTGACTATTTAAAATAAATTAAATTCCTTAAATTGATTTAGGAATTAAATTTAGGTATAAACTGAGATTCCAAATTAAATTAAGTGCAGATGGCGGAATTCATTCTATTTTAAAACGGTTTAATATTGCATTGGTAAAACAAGACTTTACTTAATCCTCTTATAGTTCACATTTATCTTATTATTTCAAATTTGTTTAGTAATAATTACTGTATAACTTTTCGAAAAATAGTATATAGTAAATGAATATATATATATATATATTTATATTTATTTATTTAGTGTATTCTTTTGTTATCATAAATACTATTCAAATATACTTTAAAATACACTCATGTCTATAAATTAAGGTTAATTCAGATTGACACTGAAATCGAACTTTAATGCAAAAATTTCACCTGTGGAAATACCACACACATCTTTAAGAATAATATGCAAATTAAAGAAGCCATCAGATGACGCCGATATGATGTTACAATGACAAAAGTGTAAGAAGGGGGTAGATAAGGAATGGGAGCAAAGAAGGAAAATTGTTCACAAGCGTTCTGTGTGCCGCTCAGTGCCACAACCGAATAGTTATGACACAGAGAACGCATGCAGATAATTTTTTACGTGGTAGAATTATTGGCCGACTAGAATGTGGGCGTACTCATATAGAAGTATCGGGGAAACTTAGAATCGCTCAAAGTGTAATCTCTAGACATTGGCAACGATTCCAAAATGATGGAAATGCCAGTCGACGTTACAGTACTGGTCAGCGACGAGTTACAATTCCGTATGACGACCATTATTTACTGCCAAAATAAGCAGACAAAGCACAGCATCAGACCTGTCTCGTCAGCTGTCTGCAGCCACGAAAGCCACAGTTTCAAGACAAACCGTGGATAGACGTTTGGGAGATACTGGTCTATATGCTCGCATGCCTGTTAGATGTGTTCCACTCACGGCAATGCACTGTGCCAGCGGTTAACTTGATGTAGAGAACATGCAAAGTGGACAGTGGCACAGTGAGCTTGTGTGATGTTTTCCGACGAGTCCAGGTTTAGCTTGCAGTGTGATTCACGCCAGACTTTCATATGTAGAACGTCAGGTACCCGTTACCACCAAAACAAAGTCATTGAACGACACCGTGTGGGGCAGGAGTGATCGTTTGGGGGGGGGGGATCATATTGGACACCAGAACAGATCTGCATGTTCAAATCGGAAGAATTATAGGCCAAACTTATCGGGACATCAGTCGGGAACAACATGTACGTTTGTTTAGGGGTGCCAAGAGCCGAGAATTTGTGTTTATGGATGACAATGCGCGTCCTCACCGTGCAAACGTTGTACACGGATGCCTACAATCTGAAGCTATCACTCGCATGGAATGGCCAGTATTCTCACCTGACTAGAATCCGATAGAGCATGTGTAGGACATGCTTTTCCGACGAGTTGTAGTCCGTCAACCACCTCCTACATGTGTGCCGGAACTTCGGAGAGCATTGATTACTGACTAGAGTAACCTTCCCCGAGATAAGATCAATAATTTAATACTCAGCCTTCCTAGGCGTTGTAAGGACTGTACTTCATCATCTGAGAGATATACAATGTATTAACCATCATATCAACCATGTAATGTTAAGTTTTTCTAAGGGAGATATTTTTTGTAATTGCTTCAGGGAGCAAAAATCGTAGTTTTTATTAATGGTATCCTACATAAACCACCTTTTTTTGTTCGTGTTCTTTTGTTTAATAAATGGACTTTATGAATAAGTCATGTTTGTTTTGTTATTGAACCTTTATTTGCCTCAGCTAGCATTATCCTTAATTTATGGACATGAGTGTAAAAATAAAGTTACAAAACCCTAATTTCTTGAAAAATATTTTAGAACCACCTATAATGTTTCCAAATCTGTTCAATAATTTACATGGCATGTAAAATGTGTAAGTTAAATTAATAATACTCCATTTCCAAACTTTTATTTTAAAATTAAAATTCTGAATGATGCCGTAAAAATGTGCATAAGTAGCGTATACCTTTCAGTTTAATAACATTTACGCCACTCTTCAATTAATTATAGCAATTATGGATCTATATTTAATTACAGCAGTTATTTCAGGACTTGTGGCTTTTTTTCTAATCAAATGAAATTCGGTAAAATAGAACATTGAAATTTATTAATGCCCTACAATTAAGTGGAAAACAATATAGAGCATAAATTTGAAAAGCAAAAAGATACGTATACAGAAAAAAAAAATCTTGTAAAGTTACATCTTCTTTGGCATCCTTTATGAACCCTTTATTTAAATAGTGCACAAAATGTAAATGGAAAGTTAGAATTTTCAGATTATTATAATTATTGCAAACAAACTTGTAGAAGCATTTTGAATAACATTGTTTTCGTTTCAATTCAAGTTAAAATGTCTGTTTATAATTCAAGCCTATTAATTATATTTTATAAAGTTGACCTTTGCTAAACTAAATTATTTTTCTGGTACTTTAAATACCAATGTATATATCTATAAAGAATACGAATTAAAGAACGTGTATTACCTCCCCCCCCCCCTCCAAAAAAAAAAAAAAAAAAGTTCTTTCATAATATTTTACACCTGTTTTTAAGCTTTCTTATTAAATTGGATGTAAAACAAAATTAGGGCAAAATTAATCAAATTTGCTAGTCACTAGGTCTTCTTTTATTTTCCTTTTTTTTCATGCTTTATATTATATATATATATATATATTAGTGCATTTTTTTTTTCTCTGTGTGCATGAAATATATTTCCTATAGCAAATAGGTCACGTTCATCATATGTATATTTAAAAATAAATAAATAAATAAATAAAAAATAAAGTTTATTTTAGTTTATCAAGTCATAGATATCATAAACTAAATCTAAAACTAAACTAAAACTAAAAAATATTCTATTTTTAAAAATAGTTTTTGTATTTTTGTCTAAAATTATCTTTAAAAAAAGGGATGAGGGAGGTATGGTTAAGTGAACGAAATGAGCTGTAACTTTAGGATATGTTAAAAAAGACCCAGTTCAATTTGTGAATAAATTTGTGTGATTATAGCTTATTAAATAACGGAGATATAAGATGTTATTTTAAAACTCAAAAAAAAAAAAAAAAAAAAAAAATCTTGTTTTATATTTATCATACACAGTGATTTTAAGAAAATTATTCTCACTTTCAGATAAATTGGAAAAACACTTTTAAAACAGTATACTGCAATCTGAATACAAATATCTCAAATATCCCATGAAATATGTTTTCACTGCGCATGTACGAAAAAAAAAAGTGTTTATGGCATAGGTTGAAAGCAATATATATTGGACAACATTTGTCAAAAGTGCATAGTAGAATAAAAACTAATTGAATACAAAACTGTTGGAATAGAATAAAATCTAAGCAAATTATACGAAAAAGAACGAGCTAGATTTGAGATAGAGTTGAAATTCCTTAAGGTATTTTTCACATGCCGCGTAATTAATTTAAAGATCCACAATTATTTTAACCACTTAGCAAAAGTTATTTTTTTGTGGAAAAACCCATAAACTTATAACTATAACATTTTTTTTGTTTATTTACTAAGATTTGTGAAATGATAAGGTCTGCACCGCCCCGATTATTGAATTTTTCATTATTATTATTATTTTTTTTTTTAATTAATTCAATTTTTTTCAGCTAGTAATATTGTCTGGGGCTGCTAGCTGTTGTTATTGAGTAAGAATGATAATCTGTACGAAAAACTTAATTCTAGAATAATAGCAATGACACTTATCGCCCAGTTAGCATCTAACTTATAAGCTGTGAGAACCCAAAACTGATATAGCATAGGCGAAGAAGTCGATGATGAAGGCAGTGAGGACCAAAGCTACGTTTTAAGAGATTTCAATTAAATTGTTTTTAGTTTTTATGTATAAAGTTATTTAAAATATAGTGATACATGTTTCTTGAAAATTCCTTTAAATATATGTAGCTAGCGTAACAAGCAAAGCCTACTAGTTTTTAATATATTTTCTTGTTCTATCAATTAAAAAAAAAAAAAAAAAAGAAAAAAAAAAAAGAAAAGAAAAAGAAAAAGGGGAAAAAAAAGAAATTTCTAAAAATATAACAAAATGGTAAAATATTTTTCTTATATTTTCTCCTAACACACACACACACACACACACACATATATATATATATATATATATATATATTTAATTAAAATTGTGTTATAAAATTATGTTATAATTGTTTCATTCATATGTTAACAAAACAAAGCAAAAAAATAATATTTTGTAAAACGGTTAGACAGAGAATGTTAAAATAAAAAGAAAATATAATAGTAAAAATAGGTAAAAGAATATAATATATTACTTTCCAGAGTTTTAAAACTGAAAATTATCTTTTGTGAGTAAGAAATTTTTTTTTTTTTTATTCTCATTAATTATAAAATATTTATGTATCATTTATTATTATTATTATTATTATTATAAATCAATTAATCAAATTAAATTTTTTAGATGCAGAATATTTCACCAAAAAAAAAAAAAAAAAACTTAAATCTTTTTTATATGCATATTTTGAAACATTAAATATCAATTATTTTATTCCCTATGAAACTTTTAAACCACCCTCCAAGATTATCAGATAGTTCGTTAGTAAACATGTTCCTATAAACTTGTATTGTCTATTTGTTATAATGAAAATGAAACATTTCGTTCTTTTATGTTTGTTTTTTTTTAAGTATACGATGAAAGATTCAGGAAAAATTTCATATTTTTTATAGACTTATCTATCTTAGGATGTTCTTAATTTTAAATGACTATTTTTGGAGTACTTTCTTATTATCGGCATGTTCTGCCGAAATAGATTAGTTCTGTAGCTCAAAAGCTAGTACGCTAAAAATTTCTGAAGAACTAAAGAGAGAATTACACTAATCTCTGAAATTTAATATTCAGATGTCATGTCGTATACAACTCATTAATTTTTAATGCATATTCTTATGCAAGTAAAATTGCTGTCCTACTCTGTTGGCGATTTTTACATTAGCTATGTATATATATGTATTAGCTATATATATGTATTAGCTATGTATTAGTCATTGCTATATATATGTATTAGCTATGCATATATGCTATATGCATATATAATTTCATTAAACTTTATATAATAGATACTTATTACGAAGACACATGCTTATTAAATGTTGAAAATGATCAACAGATGGCGTTAGTATAGGCGTTAGTATAAGCATAATTATGGTCACATCTCAACTTCTAAAACATTTACTATATACTATGACAACATGGTGTTTTGTCAAGAGGTTACTTGGATCACTTAAGAGAAAGAAAGCTGCGATATACTTTTTGTGAAAGTTTTAAATTCAATTGTTTCTAATTTTATTAAAAATCGTTAACATTATTTTCCGCGAACTACAAAATAAAGTATTTAATTAAATAGTATTAAAAGAAAAAAAAATACGAAATAAATTATAAGAAAAAAATTTGGGCGAAAAATGAAATTCAGGATTTTTCCACTACTCAAAATGTTTGCACCTCAGGCGTAACTTTAAGTGTTTTAAAAAATAAATAAAATTTCATAAAAAATATTTGAGTTTCGAAAAGTTTGATATGTAGAGTAGCTACTTTTATCTACTTTAGCTTCAGATTTTAAAATATAAATAAATTTTAAAAGTTTTATTAATTTGTCCCATATTACCTTATGACGATAATAAAAATGATGTATGTTAAATTATCAGGTTTATGAAGTAATATCGCAAAAATATTTTTTTGAGAAAGACTACTTTTTAAGGTCAATTTATTTAAAACTTAGTATAAATACATTTAATTTTAAACATTTCAGCTTACTCATTTCAAAAAATGTCTGCTTATTTTAAGAACAACTTGCATAAAACAAGGAAATTTAATTTTTGTTTTATAAAAATAAAGCACTTTTGCCTTGCAAAAGTTAACCAAATTTGTGAATTTGCATTTGTTCCCTGCCAGTATTTCAACAATAATCATTACCCTGTTCAATCACAAAAAATTGCTGTAAAAATAAGAAGAAAATTTTTGTATGGAAATAGTGGTATGATAATTAACAGAAATCGCATTCCCAAGCCATCGCATTTACACATAAAAAATAAACCACATAAAAATAAATAAAAATAAATAAATAAATAAAAACGCGATTTTTAATTTAACAGAGGCGTTTTATAAAATTTTGATTAGAAAAATCACATTTTCTTTTCTTTCTTTTTTTTTTTTTTTTTTCACTTTGTAAAGGATATGTATGCTTCTTAGCTATAGTAATTTAATAAAAATAATATCGAAACATTATTTATATGTTTTTACGTTACTGTTTTACATGATTTCAATATTTTTAGGGGAGACCCGTGTAGCTAGGGCCGCTTCTTTTTCAATGCTCAAAAACAAAGCCTCTGGCCTGTTCAAAATATGAAAGTTATATATACATATCTTTAGGACAAATCACTTCCAATTGGAATTAATATAAACATCTAAAATAATAAGTTCCGATAAATAAAAGTTTTTAAATAAACTTTACTTATGGCCCAAAGTACAATACCCTCATTGTACCTAGGGCCAGACCTCATTGTACCTAGGACTGCTTTTTTTCAATGCTCAAAAACAGAGCCCGTGACTGAAAATTATGAAACTGATATGTACATATCTTTAGGACTAATACTTTTAACCCTACAAGGCACCCAGTTCCATATGTGGAACACCAACTTTAATCGTTCCTATAGCTATAAAACTATTAGTAGCGACATCTCTTGACATCTTGATAGAAGCTACTGACATTCAGCAATGTAGTAATACGAATCTTTACCTAAAGATGTCGTTCGTGTTTTTATTATAGTGCACTCAGTGTGAAATTTGAATGAAAGTGATACGTTAGTCGTTTGTCTGAATTCAAAAATAAAAAAAGAATAGTTATTGAAGAGTTTTGACTCGAAAAAAATACTGTGTGTTATAACGAAGTGTATATTTTGCAGAGGTAAGTTGTTTTTTTATAGTACAATAGTAAACGTATTAGTAAATCATATTTTTATGTATGTTCCACATACGATACGTTAAGCTTTAGTGTCCATTTTTACTTATACGTACTTATGATAACTTTTCCTTGTCAATACTTTGATTTTATTGCAGATAATGTTGCGAAGAAGATTGCGTGATGAAGATATTGAGGGTTTCTTGAATATTTCTTCTGGAAGTGAAGATGAACAAGATTTTTCTGACGCTGAAAGTGATGATGACAACGAAAAAAAATCAGTCCATTCAAAACTTTTTATCCGAGCAACTTAGCGACGTGGAAACTTCCTTATCTCCGCAGAGACATCAGTGTTCGTCTCCCGTCAACGAGGTTCTTACGACTATTGAAAATCGTCAGCCAGAAATATCAGACCCTCAGCCTAGTACACCAGGAATGACTTCAGGGACAACTACAGGTACCGTTAACCCAATCTCGGGCACCTAGACGATCATCGAAGAATCAAAATTACAAATTATTCTTTGATAATTATTATACGTCGCCAGAGTTGATTGCTTATTTGGCCAAAGAGGGAATACAGTCGCTGAGAACTGTCAACAAAGGTCGTATAGGAAAAGACCTCAAAATACCTTCCATAAAAGACCTAAAAAAGGAAAAGGTTCAGAGAGGTTATTCAGAGCAATGGGTAGCGAATTGTGATAACACAGATATTGTCACCGTTATGTGGTACGATAACAAACCAGCTGTTTTATCATCGTCTTTTGTGGGTCAAGAGCCAATAGAAACAGCAAGAAGATACTGAAATAAACAGAAAAAGTATATACAAGTGGATTGCCCCCAAATAATCAAAACATATAAGCAGCATATGAGTGGTGTGGACCTCCTAGATTCGTTCCTAGGGAAATATAAAATTAAAATTAGGACCAGAAAATGGTACTTGAGGCTTTTTTATCATCTTCTTTGTGTAACTCTTATCAATTGCTGGTTATTGTACGGGGAGCAGCAGCATACGCCAACCCCAATGAAACAGAAGGACTTCAAATTTGAAGTAGGGAAAAGTTTATGCATGTTTGGGCTATCGATAAACAAAAAAGAGAGGTAGACCAAGTTTATCTGATGAAATTGAAAATAAAAGGCAGAAGATAATTACATCAATCCTACCTCCTCGTGATGTCAGACGTGATGGGTTTAAGCATTTTCCTGTTTGGGGTGAAAAAAGACAACGATGCAAATATCCTGGCTGCAAAGGAAAAACATTCTTATCTTGCGACAAATGTCGCATAGAACTTTGCCTAAATAAATATAATAAATGTTTTAGATCTTTTTATCAATAAAAAAATAACAAATTTATTATATTAGTTATATGATTTTGTTTATTATAAATGCAATATATAAAAAAGTAAAATATATAATAGTTATTTCATTTTGTTTAAAATAATAAGTCACTAATTGAAAAAAATTCAAATAGGAAACTTTTTCCAAAACAAATCAATTGTACTGGTTTAATACCAAAAAGTATAGTTAAGGCTCAGTGTACCGTATGCGGAGCTGAAATAAAAAGTTGATTTTTCCGTAAAATATGGTTTTATTTTTATTTTTATAAGTTTTCCCTATCTTCTGATCACTAATTACAACTTATATATTTTTGTGGCGCACTAAAAAAAAGCTGAGCTTTGTAGGGTTAATTAGGATTAATAAGTTCCGACAAATTACGTTCTACTGAAATTAATAAGTTCTGACAAATAGTAGTTTTTTAAACAAACTTCACGCATGGCTCTAGGTACAACACCCTCATTGTACCTAGGGCCAGATTTCATTGTACCCAAGGCTAGACCTCATTGTACCTAGGTCCAGACCGCATTACTCCTAGGGCAAGACCGTATTGTACCTAAAGTTTCCTTTATTCGAAATATGGAATTTTTCACTATTTTCTTATTTTTTTACCATTCTGATAGCAGATTTTTCTTTAATTTCTTTCTTTTCTGAAGTGCCTGTTAGAATTTTAGGCCTCCTTGGATTTTGGCCACCTTTTTTATTTGGTTTTGCTTTAGAAAAAGGTCGTACCTGTTCCAGTGTGGCACACAAAATAATGTTTGATGTTGAAGGTTTCGAAATTTCAACAGGACAGAAAATTGAGACATCCAGTTCTTTCATTATTAGTTCACTTTCTTCCTAAAAAAATTTTTTTTTCCTTCAATTTATATAGGAATGTGGTCTGTCTGTCACATTTGAACTTAAAAATTCATCCAAGGGGAATACTATTTTTTGATTCTCTGGCCAAATGCCAGATACACAAAAGCCTGATAGAACGTTTACAGGAGTAAAGACCAACGAAAAGGACTTGCCAACATTTTCAGCAACGTCATATACAGTGATTGGTTTTCCAGGGTTTGTTAGCATCTAACTACTACACGTTATACTGTAGAATTTCTTAAAAAGTCCAAACATACCTCTGTCCAATGGTTGAAACTTATGGCTGGTACTTGGAGGAAAGGTAAGCATAACATATATCACGAAGCCGAATACTGCGCTGCTTGTGAGTTGAAATTAAACTAAATTTTTAGTTCGTTAGTAAAACCAAAGTTTCATCCAGGTTCTTAAATCATGAACATCGCTAAAAACGTGGGCCACGCGTGAATTACTGGTGGAATAAAAGTAACCAAACAGTACATACCATAAGTTCTGAAGAAAAACACAGGCAAGATGACAGATGGTTGATAAAACCCATTTTTATTTGGAAACCATTAAAGGAGGGTTGTGGCACGTCTGTGGGATACGGCCATGCCATCGGCTTCTCCGGTCTGCTCCTCTGGGATCCAAGACACGATCCGTGTCCATCGGGGTGCATAATCACTGTAGGCTAAAAACTATACTTGAATAACATAACGTATTTGCTATTGTAACGAAGTATATGAATATTTCACGAAAATATCAAGATTGGAGCTCAAAATAATTCGATGTTAAATTGATGAAAATACACGTGACGCTTTCGGCGAACACACGCACGTTGAGACGTAATCTGAATACATCCACTTGCAATTTATTGAAATAAGAGTGATCGGTATTTTATATATTCCGGGATGTCTTCTAGAGGAATACTTTTAATTTATTTTATAGAAATATAAGGTTCCTAGCCATATTTTTATCACGTTAGAAATATCTAAGTCCGCGCGGCGATGCCGCGAAAGGTACGCACACGCGACGAGCGCGCGGCGACCGTCGAACACGTCCTATTGCTAGTTGCCCAGGAATCCAAGTGAGGAAGAGAAAAGTTTACTACTCCTAGGTCAGCGAGCTTCCAAAACGTCACGGCGCTGGACGGCCAATCAGACCGAACGCTCGCGAGAGGTAGAAACCAAGCATTCAGAACCGGCAGCAAGGAAGGGGGAATTCAAAGAAGAACCAGTGAGCAAATTTTGCGCGTTGCTGGGAAGTAAACCTACTGGGGCGAATCGGGAATCTAATGAAACCTATATAAACTTAGATTGAATGCTATCTAATAGATTGATTATGTTAAAACTAATGTAAAATGATTGAAACTGAATAAAAACGATGTCGTGCTTCACGACAACATATAAGAATGATAACAAGTAAGCATAAAAAAAAGAAAAGAAACAAAAAATAAAACTAAATAAATTTTCATGTTCATGTAAACAAACTCATAATCTATAATAAGAATAATAGCAAGCATATTCTTTATAAATCAAGCCTATTAAAATTCCAAAGCGAAATATATACCATCTTCCATTTAAATAACACCTATTAATAATAATAAACATGACTATATCAATATGCTTCAGATAGTTAAAACAATCTCCCACCATTTAATTTTTAAAATAATTAGTAAAATAGTAACAACATGATGAATATGATTGCAAATGTACCTAAAAACATGAATGTCTATAGTTACAATGCAGCTGTGTGGCCCTAGGTAAAAGGTATCTATGTGGCCCTAGGTACACGGTTAGATAACTTCATACAAAATGTCTTCCATTAAAAAAAAAAAATACATGCGCAGGGGACTAATTAAATATATCATTTATTACACAATATAATAAGCAAAATTATATACTAGAAATGAAAGAAAATTATTTGACTTACCTTTGTAAAATAGCAAAAGACATGAGCAGCAAAATTTTACTCCAGACTGTGTAAATTCTTTTTCCACTTGTAACTTGTAAAAACCATTTTTTCAAATATTTTAAAATGGTTGTGAAAACAGAAAATAGTGCTGTTACTCGCCCAATTTAGTAGTAAAACTTAACATAAATATTATTTAAATAAAGTGGGGTGTCCCTAGGTACATGATGGCCCTAGGTACACAGATCTTCCATACCTATTAATTTAACTATTTTGCAATTTCTTTTTTCCTCAGAGTATTGTCCTTTATTATTTCTAGATTATACTTTCAATTTTTAGTTAATATAGTTTTAATCTAGGAAATGCGTGAGAATTTTGAAAAATGGCAAAACACATGTTAAATAAATTTGAGGGGGACTTGTTTAAGTGAAGGGCTCGGAGAAGGAGGCTAGGGGCTGCTAAGGAATGTAACTTTAAAATTTCAAATGGGAAGGTATGTCTTGTGATACATTTCTGGAAACGTCTTTTCAAAACAATGAATTTGATATAATTAATTTAGCCCTGCGATGATTATTAAAAGATATACATGAGCATAAAATCCATATTTCAAAACTCGGAAAAGCTTCCACAACTCCTCCAATCTCGGAAATGCTTCAGAATTTTGAAAAAACTGAAAAACTTGTTCATTGTCTTCGAGGGGGTACTCTTTTGGTGAAAACATTTGGGCCAAGGAAGGGGGGTGTAGGTTTCCGCTAGGGATGGCAATTTTAAAATTTTAAACGGTAAGTAATGTCTTGTGATACATCTCTGGAAACGTCTCTACCAAAAGTAAAATCCACATCTCAGAACTCTAAAAATTCATGCATCTCCTTTAACAGTTATCACAGGATAAAAATATTGTTATCAAATTCATTGTTTTAAAAAGATATTTCTAAAGATGTATCACAAGACATTCCCACAGATGTATCACATACCTTCCCATATGAAATTTTAAAGTTGCCCTCCCTAGCACCTCCTCGCAACCTCGGGTCCGAAATATTTTCACCAAAAGAGGTCCTCCTCGAATGCACTGAATACGTGCTTCACCATTTTTCAAAATTTAGGACGCATTTCCGAGATAGGAGGAGGGTGTGGGATTTTTGCCGGACCCTGTATACATATATATATATATATATATATATATATATATGTGTGTGTGTATGTTTATTTATATATATTTATATAGTAAATAAATATGTATATTAATGCAGTAATAGCCGAGTAGCAGAAGACTTTAAGTATATATATCCAGAAATTTCGGTGAAATTCAGTCACAGTGTACCTGAATAATAAAAATTGTGTTTATAAGTCAGTCCTCAATATTAAGCTTCGAATTAAAATTTAATTCTCGTTTCACTAATTATATATTTTAACGTTAAATGAAAGAAAAAATCATGTATCGTGTGGTAGAAATATGTTTTATACTTATTTAATAAATAAGCACCACAAAACTGGCGTTGTAAAAAATATTACTTACAAACTTTGAAAACGTTGCCGCTTTGAATGCAGCACTCGTGCTTACTTTATTCGCCTGATGAAGGGTCGTGTGTTTTTTCGACCCGAAACAATTGTTGCGAGTTTATTGCATTTTATGGTGTTTATTCAAAGTTTTTAAGTAATATGTTTTATACTAACTGCATTTGGCCATCAGCTGGTTTGATATCCGTCAAAAATCTGACAGTATTAAACTCTCATTCGGTAGCACCTGCGTTGCTCTCTCCCCATTTTAAGATCTGTAACAGCGTATTAGTTCATAATGCAAATAACTTTGAAAAGGGCGAGTGCGGCTCTCTCAGCGGACCATTCCCTTTGAAACAGCCTGTTTGCTCATCGTTTAAGTGATCATTGAAATTCTGATCATTGCAAAGCCCTCTCAGAGGCGCCTGCGTTGGTTGCAATTACTCCTTACCTTAATAATTTTAGTTTTAAATGTATGCGCAATCTATTCTTCACCACCATAATCCTTAAAACACAAATTTTCAAAACGTAGGGGAGAGTAAAGTACAATGGACCAATTTTGAAATTTTTAGGTGTTTACTCACAAAGTAATAATTTGTTGCTATTAAAAATATGTGTGCATATTACCTATATGTTGGGTCTTATGTGGCACTCAGTCAAAAGCAATAATTATGTTTAATTTTTTTAATATAGTTTTTTTTTTTATAATAGCTGACAAAATGGATCATTGTACCCCAACCGCGGGGTACAATGGTCCATGCCATGGGGTACTACGGACCATAGGTCAAATTTAAAAAGCATACTAATGTAGTATGTTTTTTAATAGTATAAAATATACAGTATATTATATTTGTTTATTTATGTCTTCGATTCATACAAATAATATAAATTAATGAACATTAAAATTAGAAAATGACACGCTAAACAATTTTTGTGTCACTGGAAATCTCTGTTTTCTTGTGAAGTTGTAGGGTCTGGAAAACTCATCATTACAATAGCTTGAAAATTTACAAGAGATATAGCAGCACACTCAGGAATAAATGTAGAGATCTTAATTAAGTTTTCGTTACATGAATCTCAGAAAAACAGATTCTTTATATTTTATTTATGTGATTAAAACAACAAAATGTAAAACCGTCATTTTCGTCAAATTTTTTTGTATTATTATTTTTTAATCGCATTATTTAATTTGATTTGTTATAGCTGTGTGATATTTGTAAAAATATAAGAATGCAAAAGTAACTGAATGGTTATTAAAAATAAACAAGAAGAAACCTTAAAGTAAATTGCTTTCTTATTCATCTTTGAAGACATAATAGATCTAATTAAGGTTAACTCTGAAATTTTTATATATAATTTATAGTTAACACTTCAAAAATGCAGATTCCGTAAATCAGTTTATTGTGACAGAGAACCGAGGTAAATGGACCATGGACCACCCGTTTCTTAGTGATCCATTGTACCCCTTCTAGACCTCTGACAGCAAATGATTAAAAAATAAAAAAATAAAAAAATCCTCTTAAAAAACATTTTAGTGAGATTAAATTTAATAATAGATGACCTTAGCTCTTTATTGTGCTAAATTGTCTGTTCTATTGTGCTAAATAGCCTGTTCCAGATCATTATTCCTAAAAGACGAAAAGAAAAAGTTTTTAACTAAAAATATTTACTTTTTGCATCCGTAAACTAAACTTCACGAATAAAATGGCTAAGTTGTTAGTTAGGCATGAAGTTACTGGCTAAGTTTCATCAATGCTATCTATGTACCAAAATACGAACCATAAAAATAAATAAATAAATTACAGGGAGCGGTCCATTGTATCCCGTGGTTCATTGAACCCAACTCTCCCCTCTTTCTTTTCTTTTTTTTTTTCATATTTTCATTCCACCCTGCATCTGCTTCCTGCCAATTTATATAAATATAATACATCGAATTACTATAGAATAATTTATAACATATATTAAATTTATCGAATAATTTATAGAAATATATTAAATTTATCGAATAATTTATAGAAATATATTATATAGAAATATAATACAAAACTATAATATATATAAATATAATATAAATACATCATAGCAGTGCTGCTATCTATGTACCAAAATACGAACCATAAAAGTAAATAAATAAATAAATTATAGGGAGCGGTCCATTGTACCTTATCATTGCAGTGTTACTACCTATGTACCAAAATACGAATCTTAAAAATAAATAAGTAAATAAATTATAGAGAGCGGTTCGTTGTATCCCACTCTCCCCTACCTCTTTCTTTTCTTTTCCCTAAATTCTTATGTACTAACTGTCATTCTTATGTACTCTTATGTCATTCTTATGTACTTACTGTACTTACGGTATGTTTGAGAATCTCAAGCTGATAAAAAATGCGCCTCCATTTTAAGGTAAATATAAGCTTTTTCATTTGTCTCTCCGTGGGTCAGGTGGTTAGAGCGCCATGTTAGTAACGTGGCGGTTGAGCGTTCGATACCCCTAAGGTCCGGAGTGTTAATTTTTCCAGATGATTAGTAGAAAAGATGTCAATTGATAAAGGAAAATTTTTCGTTCACTACACAGTATCCTAAGAATTTTTGAATAATTTTATGAAGCCTTTTTTTATGTTCGAATGCTGAAATTTAAGGCAAAAATTTAGTATTCAAACATAAAAATGTTTTATGAAAATTAACTCATCGATATATTCACAAAGTAGTACGCAAACATATTCAAAATATTTTATAAAGCTGAAAATTAAAAAAATGTTTGCAGGGAGCAACATTGTATCCATATTTTTATAATTCTAAAACAATTATGCAGTTATTTACAAATATATATGTATATATATATATATATATGTATATATATATATATATATATTTAGGTTTGTAATGATTTACACTTTTGAAAGTATGCGCAATCGATTTCATACCCAAAAAATCATATATCACGAACTTTCAAGGTAATATCTCTGCTTTATGAATTTTAAATATTTTGCTCTCCTTATCTCCCTCTTCAAATAATCTTACATTTTTGAAAAGTACAACAGATTCCTTAACCTCAAACATATCACGAATTTTCAAGACCATACCTCTTCTTTTTATATTATCATTATTAGTGATTTCCCCTTATTGCCACCTGACATTTTTTAATCTTCGAAATTAGGTGTAATCGATCCCTTACCCTTTAAAACCATAAACACATTCAAGCTTATGGGTTCTATAAATATTTCAAAATTTATATCAGCTAACAGGTGACGCTAGTGGGCTGTAATTCCCCTTTCAGGGGCATTTCGGTCGAAAAGTACCGCTTTGGCGTAAGTATTTTTTTTAATTTTACATACGCCGACTGTAATTTCTTACGTTTTTGAAAGTATCTGGAATCGATTTTTTCCCCCAAACCCTGTATCACTAATTTTTTAGACTATAGCTCTATTTTGAAATTTATAAATATTTTTTGCACATATCGGAAAGAACACCATAATAATTTTATACTTTCAAAAGTCTTTGATCTCAATACCTTAAAATATAAATTTTCAAGGCAATAATCCTACAATACAACTTTTAATTCTTCGTCCCTCAACCTGCCCCTAATAATTTTATACTTTTGAAAGTTTGCGTAATCCATTTGTCACCCCCAAAAAGTATTTTTATAGGAGTTTTAAAGTCGTAACGGTAATATTTGGGTATGTATATTAGCTGGAAGTTGGCGTATTTATACTCCGCTGACATGCTTAAGTGTTTTCCGCTCAAAGAGAGTATAAAATCAGCCTCTATAGCGTATTTGGGTGAATATGATATGAAAGGTGCCGCTACTATTCTGCATATTCAATCATTTAGGTCTCGGCTATATGTCAAATTCTACTGAATATTTAGTTTTGGAAAAAATTATTTCTTGTTCTGTTATAGTAATAATAATTAAAAAAAAAAAAAATCGTGTTTAATTTTATAATAAAACAAAATCCATTTGATCAACAACTGTTTAAATTTTAGATGTATAACGGCTGGCAGGTGGCCCTGTTATACAATTTTAAACGTGACTGACTATATCTCACCATACGCTGCCCAGTTTGTTAAGCACTGCTTAATGCGCAAATGATTCATCATTCTCAAATAATATCTACATGGTTTTTAGGAGCCTAGCCGTTAAATATTTAACTGTCCAAAATTCTTATTTCTTAACAGGTTAAAAAAATTTTTAACTTCATGATAACAAATTGTCTGCTAATATTCGTCTAAAATTAAAAAAGAAAAAAAAAGATTTTTTTTTTTTTTTTTTTTTTCTAGTATATGTTTAGGTGAGTATGAAATAGAAAAGTAAATATTTCAGACCGATCGTTTGCTGTACGAATTATGGAAATGTCTCTAAAATAGAAATTAAATTAAACGTAAATATTTAATTGTCTAAAACTCTTATTTTTTAACACATTAAATGAATTTCGGACTGCATATTTATGATAAACTAGCAGGCAACGCCCACTTCGCTGGTCCCTATTTTTAAATGAATCACTATAATAACTGAATTCTCAAAATTGCATTAATTTTTATCACGTGAAAAAAAAAAAAAAAAAAGCGAAACAAAATATGATTAGAGAAAATGTCGCACCGGGTTCTCACTGCCTTCGGAAAAATTCCCAAAATGCTCTAACTCTTATTTCTATTATTTTCCCCCTTCGCCCCCCCTTCCGTCTATCCTAATAATTTTACAAATTCGAAAATATCCGCAATCGATTTGTAGGTATCAAAAACCTCTATGCACCAGTTTCGAACGATCTATCTCTATTTTCCCCCCCGCTCCCTCCCCCTTCCCACCCCTCCCAATAATTTTAAAAATACGAAAATATCCGCAATCGATTTGTAGGTATTGATAACCTCTATGTACCAATTTTGTATGATCTAACTCTATTTCATTTTTCTCGCCCATCCCCCCCCCCCCATTTTCCCGGGCCTGCTAATAACTTTACACTTTCGAAAATATCCCCATTCGACTTGCAGGCCTCTAAAACCTATCTGTACCAATTTTGAACAGCCTAACTGTATTTCTATTTGTTTTTGCCCATAGCCCCCCTTACAGCCCCACCCCCTTCCCACCCCTCCTAATAATTTTACAAATTCGAAAATATCCGCAATCGATTTGTAAATATCGAAAACCTCTATATACCAATTTTGATCGATCTAACTCTATTTTTATTTTTTTGTTCCTCCTCTCCCATCCCCCCTTCCCGGCCCTCCTAATAACTGTACATTTTCAAAAATATCCCCATTCAACTTGCAGGCCTTTAAAACCTATCTGTACCAATTTTGAACGGCCTAACTGTATTTCTATTTGTTTTTGCCCCATCCCCCCCGCTGAATTTCTAAAATTCCAGAAATTGCTTTTTAGCTATATTTTAGAGCTGTATTAGCTATATTTTAGAGCAAAAATTTCACGCATATCTGTTTTTTTGTTTGAGATATATAGGGTTATGCGAAATCGCGTTTTACGCATGTGAAATCACGTTTTGCACCCCCCCCCCCGTCCCCTTTGGGGACCGAATTTTGAAAATTCCAGAAATTGGTTTTTAGACATTTGTGTTAGCTATATTTTAAAACAAAAACTTTACAGATATCTGTTTTTATGTTTGAGATATGAAGGATTTTGTGAAATCATGTTTTGCCCCCCCCTCCTCCCCTTGGGGGGTGAATTTCGTAAAATCGCTTCTTAGTGGATGCCTACGTCATAGAAAGAACATTGTGACAAAATTCCATGCTTCTAGGTCCAGGGGTTTGGTCTGGGCGATGATGAATCACCCCCTCCCCCACTCACTCAGTCAGGAAGAACGATTATATATACATAGATAATTGTTGCTGATTACCAATTTCTGTTAAATTTGCTCTAAAATTGGAGAAATTAGAAAACTACATTTTTTTTTTTTTTTTTTTTTTTTTAGTATAAGGTCAGAAAGGTATGAAATCAAAAAGTGAATACTTGAGACAGATTATCTGCACTTCGGAAGCATCTAGCGGAACAAGCAGGTGTTTGAAAAGTATATCATTCGAATTGTAAAAATGGGACACTTAAACAAACATTTTAATTAATATCTAGAAGCTATATACAATCTTATTTAATTATTTATTTTCATCTATTTTATTTTATTTTTACTATTCTCTCCGGCAGGCTTCTATGTATACGTATATGAACTTTTATACTTCTGCATTCCTTGTAGCTAAACATATAGATAAACAGAAAAAACGGGCACATTTTTTTATTATTATGTGAAAGGTAATTATCATTAAAGCTGGTTTTCATTACACATGCTTAAAATTATATAATACGATAAATTGTATAAATAAAATACAAATATATATGTATATATATATATATAACGTGTGTACAAGAATAAAATAGACTATTACTATTTGTATGTGTGCAGGAAAATTTTATATTATATATAGACATATACGGTTTTTATAGATTCCCAATTACATTGCTAAAATCTGTGCAACAACTCAAAAGCAAAAATTACATTGCAACTATAGGATAGTATGAAGAGCAAAGGAGTACAAAAATTGGTACTTTCCAAGTTCAAAAGTGGAGAATCCAGAAGCAAAATATTTCGTCATTTGAAAGGTGTTTTAAGTTGTGCCACTGTTTTAAGTTATTAGAAAGAGTGACAATACTAAAACATCTCAACCTCCAGACTGTCCACGCATTGTCCGCACCAAAATTCTGATTCAAAAAGTGAAGAGTCGCTTGACACGTAAGAAGA
Organism: Salticus scenicus; assembly: GCA_963930645.1. Taxonomy (NCBI): domain Eukaryota; kingdom Metazoa; phylum Arthropoda; class Arachnida; order Araneae; family Salticidae; genus Salticus; species Salticus scenicus. The sequence goes on from OZ005649.1 coordinate 146,569,083, forward strand.
GCATATCCATAAAGAAACTTGCTAGGGAACAGAAAATATCAAAACCATCTGTACAACGAATACTTAAAAATGACATTGGATTAAGACCTTACAGAAAACGAATACAACCTAAACTCATAGAAACCCAAAAGCAGAAAAGAATCAAATTCGCTAATTGGGTGCGACACAATTTCAGAAAAGGTTAGACTAAGAGAATCCTTTTTTCTGATGAAAAAAGGATTTAAATCCACTGGACTACTCGATCTAAGATGAATTTGTACAGCAGATGAACTGGGATAAAATAAAATGTTAAAAAATACTGATTTCAAAACTAAAACGAGCTGTAAAGAGAATAAGAAAGGACGTATAATGGAAAGTTGTCTAAGTTGTACCAGACGCTTACATCGAAAGGCAAACAGCAACGGGGACTATTTACATAAATTAATATGTTGCATCTTGTTTATTATTATATCTATATAGTTTATGTGTAAAACCGAATTGGGTTTCACTTAAATAAATTTAGTTATACATCAATTTATATCAGTCTATTTTATTCTGGCACACCCATTATATATATATATATATATATACCTGTTTTTACATTCAAGTTATGCCAATTCCTTCAATTTTAAGTAATTTCATATAATATGAGTAAATAATCCATCAAATTATTTCAGGTATCTGGAAAATTCTGTGTATATGTGATTTTTCAAATTTGTTAATCATTATTATTATTTCTACAAGGTTTTTCTAAAATAATATTAATTAGAAAACATTACTAATAAACAGACATTTCCATATTTAAGTTCTATTAATAATAAAGTTACTTAACAATTTTGACACAATAGAATCTAATTTAAGATAAATATCGTGTTTTCAGTTTCTATAAAACTTCTTTCAATTTTAATTTATTAAGAAAACTTCACACTTTTTTCCTAGATTTGAAGCAGCTTTTTATTTATTACTTAAATATATTTCTTGTAATACAGCTTGTTTCAGTATTATTTTATGGTTATGAAACTTTCAAGTAAATATCATTTAAAAATTCAATTCAATTTCGATACCATAAAAAGTAAGATACAGATTTTTTTTTTTTTTTTTTACTGGTATACCATTTTTTTTTTCAAAGAAAATCCAAAGCCTTTCTTTTTTCATAACAAGAAGAATATTGTGATAAAACAAATGAAATTCAAGAATTATTATTTCAAGAATTATTATTTACAGAAATCCCTAATTTTTACAGTTTGTGGTTCTTTTTATTCATGTTGCATCTTGTTTATTATTCTATCTATATTGTTTATGTGTAAAATCGAATTGGGTTTCACTTAAATAAATTTAGTTATACATCAATTTATATCAGTCTATTTTATTCTGGTACACCCATTATATATATATATATATATACCTGTTTTTACATTCAAGTTATGCCAATTCCTTCAATTTTAAGTAATTTCATATAATATGAGTAAATAATCCATCAAATTATTTCAGGTATCTGGAAAATTCTGTGTTTATGTGATTTTTCAAATTTGTTAATCATTATTATTATTCCTACAAGGTTTTTCTAAAATAATATTAATTAGAAAACATTACTAATAAACAGACATTTCCATATTTAAGTTCTATTAATAATAAAGTTACTTAACAATTTTGACACAATAGAATCTAATTTAAGATAAATATCGTGTTTTCAGTTTCTATAAAACTTCTTTCAATTTTAATTTATTAAGAAAACTTCACACTTTTTTCCTAGATTTGAAGCAGCTTTTTATTTATTACTTAAATATATTTCTTGTAATACAGCTTGTTTCAGTATTATTTTATGGTTATGAAACTTTCAAGTAAATATCATTTAAAAATTCAATTCAATTTCGATACCATAAAAAGTAAGATACAGATTTTTTTTTTTTTTTTTTTTTTTACTGGTATACCATTTTTTTTTTCAAAGAAAATCCAAAGCCTTTCTTTTTTCATAACAAGAAGAATATTGTGATAAAACAAATGAAATTCAAGAATTATTATTTCAAGAATTATTATTTACAGAAATCCCTAATTTTTACAGTTTGTGGTTCTTTTTATTCATTCTGCATGCTATGTTTTTTTTTTTTTTTTTTTTTTTTAAAGAAGACTCTTTGATCATTCTGACATTCACGACTTCGGCCCTGAATTATGAATCGGGCAAATAAAAAATCCATGAATGGTTTATTTTACATTATATGTAAGTATCGTAATTAAGAAATATTGTACCATTCTGCCAGTTACCAAATTAATTTCAAAATATTTTAATACTGGGACACTTCAGTTATAATTAACCAAAAAGGGAAAATTTATGTTTTGTACAGTTTACAATTATTTTGTAAGAAACATTTTGAAATAATTTCTTTCTGCATGAATACATAAAAATACTGCACATTTCTCCCAAAATGAAGTAGTTTTAGTAGAAAAGATGCATTGGTAGAATGTTCATAAAAGAGGCATTTACTATTTGGGTGGGAATGATTAGACACTTCCATTATCTTGTCTGCTGGGAGCGTGCTACCATCTACTGAGCAAAAATGGTAGCATACTGCTATTCTTGTATGTGTTATTAGTAGGACACTAGATTTCGAGATTAAAATTCATAGAAATAAGGAATTTAGTGTAATGTAACGATGTGTTCTAATACAAGGACGTTAAGGCTGAAGGGGTTAAGATTATAGAAAATTGATAAAAAAAAAAGTATTTAATAAAAAATAGTAATAATAATATTAACCAGTATATTGCGGCCACCACAGGGCTTTCTTCTACAGTTTCCTATACAAATTCACACATCAGAAAAAAATTAAAATTTTTATTTATTATTATCTTCCATGACGAATGCAGACGATTATCAGTCTAGAGATGTAAAAGACTAAATATCCAAAGAAAGCCAATTTTATTCTCTATAATGCATCTTTAAAAAAAAAAAAAAAAAAAAAAGAAAAAGAAAGAAAGAAAGAAAGAAAAGAAAAGAAAAAAAAATGCGTTTTTATTTATTTATTTATTTTACTTTATTTCATTTTTATTTATTTATTTTTAAGGATTTTTATTTAATTTTCCCCTAAGGCATTTTTTTTTTTTTTTTTTTGTTTCTTTAATGAAAAAAATCGATAACAATATTTTAAACATAAGTATAGTAATATATATAGATCTATCATACCCATATTATCGAGCAAAAACTTTTGATGCCGAAAAAAGTTCTAAAATCAGCCATTAGAGAGTATTGAAAAAAAAAAAAGAAAAATGAATTTGAAACTGTATCTGGAGTTTTTCATTCACCTTTAGTAAATAAATTATTCACAAATTTTATTTACTAAATTATCCGTGTGTATTCCTGTGTGTTATTTACTCGGGGAAAGGCAGTCATTAGAGTGACTTTTCCCGAAAAAAAAGGTATCACTTTTTCCCTCTTGCTGATCAATCTATGTCTTATTACTATATCTATGATTTTAAATTATCACAGATCAATGGTTCAACCATTAATTTTAACGGTATTAATGAGCACTTTTGAAAGAGGCCCATAATGAAAATTTGTTTCCCTCGAAGAGGATTTCCGCCAGAGGGAAAGTAAAGCTCCTACGTATACAAAAAAAAAAAAAAAAAAAAAAAAGTTTATTATTAGAATAATAAGTAGATCTTTTTTTATCATAATGATTCTTATAAAGTAATCCTTTTTATGCGTATTTACATGAAATTTTGTTCTATACCGTTATGTAAAAAAAAATTACAAAGCGGGATGGCAACGCAGCCTTTTGGAAGATCTTAATCAAAGTCGATAAGCAGTAATTTATGTCTATCAATTTGTGTGAAATTCTGTGCCGTAGTTCTTGAAATACAGCTTCCACAAAATTTTGTCACACAAACAGACGGACTGACAGACATTTTCTAAAAATGATCAAATTGTATTCTAGGACTCTTAAAACGTTTAAATCCATCGAAATCTCGAGATCGAAATTTTTTTAGTAAGCCAATATTTTTTGCTATTGAATTTAGGGGAAAGTGAAATAACGGTAAATGAATGTCAGTTTTTGTTCGAAATTCTCCCATATTTCCAACGGTCGTAGATCACACAAGCTTGTAAAATTTAAAATTTTCAATGGATCATATAGTATATAATAATCTTATTTCTTTCTATCTTTTTTTTATTTAATAAAATATTATGGAGTTTCGCAAAACAAATACTTTTTTTTTTTTTTTTTCAAAGAAAATGTTTTCCCTTTGAAAATAGGTAAAAATAGTTTACATTATAAATGTTTCTAAATATGTTGCTTAATATTATATAACATTAAATGAACTTTAATAAAATTTTATATACTTCTTTAATATTTCAACCTAATTGAACAAAATAGTTTTGTCACTTCGGATAATAAGTTCCTCTATCCATACAATATATATTCCTATATTTGTAACGACTGGTTTACAGCCTCCTGATTACCTCCCAGTTTTGTTAGTAAAAAGTGTCTGTATGATGCAAATAATGACAAGTCATGTAAAAATTAATTATTTTTATTTTAAACTTAAACTGAGGGGAGTATCACGATTTTCAAACTTATACCCAAGTAGCACGGGAACGTTCTGTGAACGTCTAATAACGGTTACAATCGTTCAAACACGGTGTTTCGTGTTAAAAGAACGTTCTATTAGACGTTCAGAAATAGTAATATTTGGAACGTTTTGAAAAGGTTTGCTTTGTACCATCTATAAAACGTACAATTCTCGTTCTAAGAAAAACGTTCTAGTGTATCACCGTCGTAACACGTTCTGTCGAAGTGTGGTTATAACGAATGTCACAAAATTCCTTTTTCTCTGTTTATGTTGCCTTATTTTTAGGTTTACATTTTGTTAACATGTTAAAAAAAATAAAATTTAAGTATCTGTATTTATAATTTTATTTTTTGAATTTAATAAAACATATTACTCCGTTTTTTTTTTTTTTTTTTAGAAATTCAATATTATATGTTTCATAAAATTTTAGCAGATGTATATTAAGTTAAAGAAATAGTATTTCTACTTTCTTCTGAGAAAAACGTATTTTATAATTGAAAATTTCTGACTTCTGGGTTTCCAACAGTTTATACAGTATTGAGATATCCAGGACACAATTCGACCATTTTCAGAAAATTTCAATCTGCGTGTCCGTCTTTTTGTGTGTGTATTGTAAAAAAATTGTGGACTCTGTATCTCACAAACCAATGAACGGAATTTCACAAAATTTGATATTTAGTTAGATCTTGACCTAAATTGTTGATGATTTGTCTTTGGATCTATCGAATGAAAGTTGTGATGCTATTTTGTAAATCGGGGAAGTTATATCTCAGATTCTACGGTGTATACATGCACCAAACTTAACATGTAAGCAAGATATTATGTAAAATTACACTGATCTAATTTAGAAGCGTATATTGGCCAGCTGGTGGCGCTGCTGTTCTGCAATTTAATCCCGCCAACATAAAGCAATTTTTCAGATTTTGTGATATAAATTATTATAAATACAATAATACTTATAAATGCACTTGATTATAAATATACACACTTGATATGGAATATTGATATCATATAAAACTCTGCTGATTCCATTTGGGTGCATATCGATCGACAGATGACGCTGGTATGTTGTTAACGGAATTTCGTTAACGGAAAAGCAATAGCTTAATTTCTATTACTCATAAATGCTCTAAACTAAAATAGTATAAAAATGTGATATTGAAATTATGTAATATATACATATATATATATATATATATATATATATATGTGTGTGTGTGTGTGTGTGTGTGTGTGTGTGTGTGTGTGTGTGTTTAATAGTAATAGTCAACTAGAAAAAAAAATCTAGGGTTGATTTGTGTAGGGCATCGCCTTTTCCTATGGGTTAAAATTTCAACATGTGTGTTTTACAAAGAAAGTCATCCACACCTTTAAAACGAATGCTTGAATCCTAAAAATCTGTGAAAATTTAAAACAATATTATAAATTTTTTACATTTTTTATTTATAAAACACATTTCCTAAAATATCTTCTGTATACCATAGATTTTTTTTTTTTTTTTGTATGCTTAATGTTTTACTTCTTTCAAATGAAAATCGCCTGTATTCATTACAGAAAAATAATTTTGGTAAATAATAATTTTAATAAATATCATGTACTTGTACAGAAAAGCATAAAAGAAAGATTTGTAATGACCGCAATATACTAGTTTAGAAAAAGATTACTTTTAAATAGTATAAAAATTCCGAATCAAAAGCGGGTGTAAATGTATAAAGTGCATTTCGCCTAATCAGCAGATTATACCACCACATGTGTTAAAAATCTGCGGCCATCTGCAAAACTACAGGAAGCAGGAATGGATATCATTTTGGCATATTTATTGCGATTTGGCAAAATAAAACGTGTAGTATATGTTATTACTAATATTAATGATTGTTTTAAAGGGTCTCACAAATATTTTTCGAAAAAATATGACATATAATTCGAAATTGCTCCTTGTAAATATTCAATAATATGAATTTTTTTTCTTTCTATGCATTTTGTTACACAGCATATAATGTGCACGAAATTTTTATACGATATAAGAGCTATTTAAAAAATAACCTATTTTAAACTTTTATTTTCCATATAAAGCTCTAAAGATAGATTTCGGGAGATTTCTTCTTCTTCATTTGAAATCAAGCATATTTTAAGGCATTATCTCTAGGGTTTATCACTAAATTAAACAATATAGTGAAGTAGAGATGGAAAATTTCTTATAAACTATGAGGTCCGAATTATTTTTCTAATTTATTACTAAAAAATAAATAATTTCTGTATTATACTCGTATCAATAAAAATATAACTATTTTTTCGTTCAGTGACTCAGTTATAATACAAAATTACTTATTCTGGGACCATCACAAAACTTTCTTTTATATCATTCTATATGAACAGCGTTACCTACGATTAACATATACAGAATTTTAACCAATTTACTTTCATATAATAAAGTTTTTATATATGTAATTTCGTGTAATTTTCAGCAATAGATGCTTAAATGTAGACATCTAGAAATCGTAGAAAGTAATAGTAGCACAACTTGTTTGCCAATTTATATCCGAATTCAATCAGAATAAATTTTAATAATATATTTTTCACATACTGAGTTTGGTGCATTTAAATGACAGAAATTGAAATAAAATTTTAACTAAACGGGTAAAACTTCAACGTAGTAGCGCTACCTAACATAGACGATATGGAAAATTACTTTATTTAACTTTACAATAGCCATCTCACAAACGAAATGCGATGGCTTTAAATATCATAGAAATTGATATACTGCCTTCCCGTTAGCAAGATTAAATTGCAACATAGCAGAGGCACCTGTCGACCGATATGCACCCAAATTGAATCAGCAGAGATATAAATAATGCTGATCTCATATATAACGTTAGTGCATTTATGTATCAAACAAGCTGTGATACAATCTTTCCTTAAATGGGTTCACATTATATCAGCGTCACATGATGGACGATAATATCTTAAATGCTAAAGCACTAATTTAATTCCCGGTCCATTCAAATGTTATGTTACTTTGCGTCAATTGTTTGTGAGAAACCGCGTCCCCGTTTATTTTTATTTATTTATTTTTTAACGAACTCACAGTCATTTTCAAGTACCAAAAAAGCCAAATCATACTCAGAAGTCACAAAACGTGTATATTTATCGAAAACCGGAAGTTGAACATTTTCACAAATCTAGTGCTTTTTTCTTATGTAAGTAACAAACTTAATAATAAACAGTGATCATACGTTGTAAATGATCTTTATGATATTGTAAATTTAGAAGTTGAAACAATAAAAAAAAGTAGCTGAAAATTTTGTTTTCCTTATTTATTTATTACACTCTTCTATAATAAAAAGAAGAAAGGTTTGATTCGGAAATATTTTTGACTTTCGCGTTCCGATAGATTTTTCCCTTTTTAAGATGTTCTAATAAAAAATTGATATTTCTTAGAAAATGCCAGTTTGTCTGTGTGTCTGGATATGTGTGATAAGAATCTTGTGTCAACTCTAGGTCAAAAACTAATGAACAGAATTTCCTGCAAACTTATATTTAGCTCCTCCTTGATATCAGTTAGTGATTATTACCCCCCCCCCCTAGCCTTTTTTTTTTTTTTTTTTACACATATAACGCTCAACAGGTCGCGCTGTCATTTATTTTTTTCAAAATTTTTAATATTACAATAGAGGAAAAAATTTCTTATAAATACACACAATAGGGATTTCTTTAGTTGAACATTGTGAAACTGATTTTTTAAAAATATTAACGATGAACATGAAGACTTTTAACAGGAAGAATAGCAATCCTTCCCCCCTCCTCGGGTGTGTAAATTTTTATAATATTTTTTCAAAATTACTCGTTGATATCTTTTAAAACGAACGGTTGAATCAATTATCTGTGATAATGTAAAACAAAGTTATCGATATTTTTTTTATTAAAAAAAAAAAAAAAAAAAAAAAAGTTAATATTATTATTATATATTTATTTATTTTATTTTGTTTTTCAATTTTACTGTGTAAAATGTGTGATTTGATCTAAACTATGTGAATTGTATTAGAAAATAAAGAAAAGAATTGTATGATAGTCACAAGACACTAGTTTAACATTTCCTGTAATTTATTGTAATTGATTCATATAAGCAGGCATGCGATTATTTTAGTTACGATCAAATTTTTATATTTTACTTCATAATAAACGTCAATTATTTTGTAAAATATTATAATACGTAATAATAACACGTACAATAACACGTAATATTAAAAAAAAAAAAAAAAAAAAAAATAATCTGAATAAAAATCTTGAGTTTTGTATTTCTCATAAAAATAATAAATATATCTAAAATTCATTCCTTTTCAATAAGTAATATAAAAAAGACATACATTTTGCTAAATCTTGAATCTTAAAAAATAACGAAAAAATTCGCCAAACTGTGAAATTTTTATTGGGTTTGCCAGAACAGCAACTACGAACACGAACTCTAAGGTCAAAGATAGATAACGGTAATTTTTTCTGCCGTCATAGTTTAAGATTTCTTCCTGACATTTGGATACAATATTACAGATAAGTTCATTCTACACAATTTTCATATGTATAATCTAGGATTTGCATAGTTTTGACTAAATCTGCATTAAAATTTAACAAAATTAAATAAATTAAAGTTTTCAAAAACCATAAAAAATAAACAAATAAATAAATAAAGAGTAATAATAATAAAAATAAAAATAATAATTTGAAAACTTTAATCTTTTAAATTTTTCATGCTAACTACCTTTTAATTATTTATTATTATTATTTTTTTCCGCATTCGATTTTGTATTATTACAGTTTAATGTTAGATATATTTAAGTATATTTGTTTAAATTTTATTGTTACACTGTAGTATTGTAAAATCAAAGGAAAATATAGTTAGCAGCCGGCTCTCTAAAAATTTTAAAAATATTTTAAATTTTAAAATTTATTTATTTTATATTTAAAAGATTTTCAAGAAATTTATCATATTTTATATTGTTATATTTCAATGCATCTGTAAGTAAAATTCATAAACTCTAAATCAATACTTTAAAATTAAAACTTCACAAATTCGATTTAAATTAAAAATAAATAAACAGTTTAATCAATTAATTTTTTTTAAATACTTCTCTTAAATATTTTTATTTTCTCCCATCATTTGTACATTATTACTCTTTATCAATAGAATATATAACATATCTAGGTATTAATTTGTGAATTCATTGTTAAGTTAAAGTTTTAAGAATAGTTCTATGTTTGAATGCCATAAGTTTCAGTATTTAAACATATATATATATATATATATATATATATTTATAAAAATATATATATAAATTTAACTTAACAAGAAATTCGCAATTACCCAAATATGTTTAGGTTCTATTGTTAAAATATATTATTGTAAAGTCAAAGGGAAAAATAATAATTATTCGGTAAGGAGCATCTTAAAACTTTTCAGTTTTCTTTAATTATAGTTTTCAAAAAAAAAAAAAAAAAAAAAAAAAAAAAAAAATGAAAATACTGTATGTTATTATATTTGAAGACATGTACGTAAAATTTTATAACACAAAGGCACACGTACATACAAATGAATCACAAAATCCAAAAGTAAGAAAAATGAAAGAAAGAAAAGAAAAAAAAAAACATAGACAAACAATATGAAGGTGATTCTTAATATTTCTAAATATTTTAAATTATTTTATTTTATTTATTATTATTATTTTATTATTTGTTTTGTTTGCAGAATAAACTTTTAATTAATTAATTATTTATTTTTCAAAAAGTTTTACCACTTTTTATACTGTTATATTTCACTGCATGGTATATGTAAAATTTATAAACTCAAAATCAATAATTTAAATAAATTTTGCATACGCATGATTTGAAATATGAAAATATTAAGGAAATTTCACGGAATTTATTTAAATAAAAAAAAAAAAAAATAATAATAATAATAATTTTTATTTTTTATATTTTTAAATGTATTTAAAATACACCGCTGTTCAGAATTAAAGGAACAAACCTGCTTTCCTATTTTCTTTTTTTGTGCATAACTTTTAAACAAATAAACACATGGACATAAAATTTGGCTGGCATGTTCGTTATCATATCATTAATCGAATTTTACATAACTTTGGCATAAACAACAATTTTAAAGTAATAATTATTAATTTTTCTCAAACGTAAGCTTTGGAAAGAATGAAAAATTTCAACAATTTTAGTAAAGAAAACTTAATGAAAAAATCTGTTAATGATGCATTATAGACAGGTGAAGACGCACATGCCTTCAAATGTTAAAAACAAAATCCTGATTTTTCTTTCTGTGTTCATTTTTCTTTTACTTTTATAACGGAATTTTTGAAAAAAAAATAATAATAATAATTACTAATTTGTATAAACTGTGACCATCACTAGAATAATAAAAACGTTGATAAATAATTTAATAATGGACGTTTTATCCGATTTTCATGTTTCTATGTAAAAAAAAAAAAAAAAAAAAAAAAAAAAAAATTCACACGCGAAAAAATAAAGAAGAAAGAAGAAAGAAAATAAATGACTAAGAAATATACGGTTTTAATCTACAAATAAAATATGGATGCACGTACATCTTTAACCTATCTGTAATGCACCTTCATGACCATTTTTCATTAAGTTTTCTTTTCTAAAATTGCTGAAATTTTTCATTTTTTCAAAGTTTACTTTTGAGAAAAATTTACTGATTTTTAGTTTAAAAATTATTACTTATGCTAAAGTTATATAAAATTCGATTTATGGTATTTTAAAAAATATGCTATCCAAATTTTATACTTCTGTGTTTATTTGTTTAAGAATTATATGGAAAAAAAGAAAACGAGGAAACAGTTTATTGTTTTAATTTTGTACACTTGGGTACTTCTTTTAACTAATTTTTATTTTTTTTTCTTTTCCATTGATTGTGCATTATTATAGTTTAAAAATAGAATATGTAACATATCTGGGCATTAATTTGAGATTCCATTGATAATTTAAAATTTAATAAAAAAAATTTTGGGTTTGAATGCTAAAAGTTTGTAGTAAGTTTCAAAATTTAGACATAAAAATATATTTAAGTTTTTTTGCTTAACTTATTAAAATTAATATCCAAATATGGTTATATTCTATTGTTAAATTATAATGATGCAAAATCTAGGGGGGAATAATAATTAGTTAGCAGGGGGCATATATCTTAAAATTTTTCAAAATATTCCAAACCTTGAATTTATTTATTTGTTTTTTAATTCAAATATTTATCCAGAATATTCAAAATACTTGATCGTTTGTTATACCATATTACAATGTACTACACAAAAAGAAAAGAAAAGATAAATAAGGAAAGGAAGGAAAAAAAGAAAAAAAAATAAGTAAACAACAAGTGCAGAATTTTGAATAGACACTATAAAATTCAAGAACTCGAAGAAAATGGAAGAACTCGCAACAATTGTTCCGGGTCGAGAAAAGACACAACCCTTCATCAACCGAACAAAGTAGGCACGAATGCTGCAAGAAAAACTGAAACGTAACTCTTGTATTTTCAGCACTCGTGCCTACTATGTTCGTCTGACGAAGGGTCGTGTCTTCTTTCGACCCGGAACAATTGTTGCGAGTTCTTCCATTTTCTTATACATGAAAGACATTTTTAGCACGTACAAAGAACGTTCAAAAATTGTTTACATAACGTTGTGAGAACGTGTGTATAGAACGTTTTCAGAACGTTTCTACACTATTTTAGAACGTTTACAATACGTTTTCTAGAACGTTCTGAAATTGTGTATAACGTTTTGAAAACGTTCTAAAAACGTTTAGAACGTTCTGAGACCGTATACATAGAACGTTCTCAGAACGCTTCTATAACACCGATGGTGATAGTTACACGTTCATTGAACGTTCTCTGAACCGTACTATTGTACGTCTTCAAGATGGACAAATAGACGTCTATAACACGTTCAGAGTGAACGTTCTTAGAACGTGTTTGCAGAACAATTTTTGAACGTTCAGAGAACGTTTCGGTGCTGCTTGGGTACAGATTTTAAATCTCAAGAAACTATAATGAACTCATTAGATTTGGAGTTAACATTCGCACTTGAATTAGCTCTAGAATTGATCTCGTACGGAAAATCCCAGTTGTTAATATTAACTCTGAAACTTATACTGAATTACTTAGCAAAGTTTAGAAATTTTAAAAATTCTTCATCATCAAAATTCTTCAGCCCCCAAACACATCAACTACCTTAATTTATGTCTTATTTTAAAGAAAATAGACAAAGAATGATTCGCTTCATTTTACATAAGATTTCCATCCTAAAAATACCTATATTGAACAGAACACAAAAACCTTCGCAACTTCACTTAAACTCTTTTCATATCTTCCATGTATCGTATCTTCCATGAGTTAAATTTAAAGAACTTGCAAACTTCTTTTATACAAAATCAACACTTCTATTGTCCACTTAACACGTTCATCGAGACTATTGCCATATCTAATGCTAGATCCAACTGGCGACATGAAATCTTCCAACCAAAAACTCCATGGACAACTAGATGAAGTTTCGAACACTTGAAACCTAAAAAGATTACGTGATGCCTCTCACTTTGCATATTGAATAAAAGTTTATCACTTATGAAAAAATAGGAGCAGAATATTTAATTAAAAAAGTGGTGTGTAAACAACTAGATGCACAAAACTTTTGATTGCTAAAAGTAGTACGTTTAGTAGATTAATAATATTTTTTACTTTCCGAACACTACAGCGAGGAAAGTATTGTAATCATGTCAAAAATCCGAATTCGAGATTTTGATGTTTCTATACGTTTTGAGGTCCCCTGAGTCCGTTTTCACTATTTTTACGATGATGTATGTATGTGTGTGTGTATGTGTGTATGTGTGTATGTGTGTATGTCTGTGAGTGAACACGCTAGCGTCTAAACGCTTTGTTCGATTAACCTGAAAGTTGGTACGCATATTGTAAGTCACCATAGTACGAACCCTATAGATTTTGGTGAATCTAGCACTTATAGTTTTTTTTACAGGGACACAAAGAAAAATTCTTTATCATTATGGCCTATGGGAGCAAAATCCTAAAAGTGTGATAGCATCTAAACGCCTTATTCAATTGAGAAAAAATTTTATACACATATTATAGATCACAAATACTCAATCTGTATAGATTTTGGAGAATCTAGCACTTATAGTTTTTTTACAGGGACACAAAGAAAAATTCTTTATCATTATGCCTATGGGGCCAAATTTTTAAAAATGTGATAGCGTCTAAACGCCTTATTAATCCAAGCAAAAAATTTGTACACATGTTATAGATCACTGTTGAACTAACTGTATAGATTTTGGTGAATCTAGCACTTACAGTTTTTTTACAGGGACACAAAGAAAAATTCTTTATCATTATGGCCTATGGGACTAAATTTTTAAAAGTACGATAGCATCTAAACGCCTTATTGAATTCAGCTGAAAATTTATATGAGTATTATAAATCACTGTTGCACTAACTATAAGCATTTTGGTGAATCTAGCATTTATAGGTTTTTATAGGGACACAACGAAAATTTCTTTATCATTATGATCTATGGGCTCAAAGTTCAGTAGCGTTAAATAAAACAACGTGTAATAGATGGAGAAAAATACTGAAACACTCTATTATGGTTTTCTCTCTTTTGTTTGTTTAACAACTACTCTTTCTTTACTTTATCTACAAAACTGTTAATTACTCAATGTTCGGAAAGTCGAGTGGAGTCACTCCAGATTTTTTATTACTTTGAAGCCATTTCAAAAAGGCGAATTTGATGCAGTCAGTATTTAAAACGATATTTTACATTAGTAATTTTGTACAAAATAGTTATTGTTCTTTCACTGAAACAATCGGAAATAACTAGATTGATTGTGTTTCTGATTATTAGATCATCGTATAAATTTTGATCTAACAAGGGAGATTATGTGAAAGGAGTTTATAATAAATTTTGTGTAGCAAGTTCTTGAAATTGTATTGAAAACTCTTACAGTTTGTAATAGCAAACTGGGCTTTAATATATAAACAACAATGCCATTTATCTTTTTCTTTTTACATTAAAACTTTGCGAGAGATAATTATAAATGCATTATATATAGATACATTTAAAATTTTAAATAAGTGTTATTGGAGATAAAGTTTATGAAATGTTACATCATATTTGAACAAGATATGTATTTTACAGATTTTTTAGTTTGAGAAAGTGTAAAAAAAGCGTGAAAATGCCGAATGACTATTCTTTTTTATTTATTTATTTATTTTTAAAAAATATGCATATATAAATAATAACAGGAGACTTGGCGTTGGAATATTAAAACCCGAATAAACTACTACGTCATAAACGCCAAAAGAAAAATATTTGCGATGCATACAGCTGTTTCGGTAGCCTTAATCGTACCATCTTCAGTGCAAAAATAATTCTGAATCTGGAGAAGTGCTCGTATATATAGGAGAGGGACCGAATTTAGTTCAACCAAGAGGATTACGGGAAAGGTGGAGTGTGTGTCCAATAGGAATTTAGAAATGTTAGCTGTGTAAACAGTAGAAAAATTAAGAAAATGTGGTCTGAATGTAAAATTTCCAACAATCAGACAAATAGGGAACAGCGAAATCACAATTTACAAGGTTTTTAAAATTTATATAAATATGAAAAGCTTCAAAGAAATCGAGTTCATCAATGGATTTAGGTCTGGAAATTATTTTAGCTGAATTAAATTTAAAATTATGATTTTCCTCCCAGCAATGTTTGGAAATAGCCGATTTATTGGTTGGGGCATAATTCTTGGGGGATTTATAGTATTTCCTGCCACTGTGGTTTATCATATATTGGCCAAACTAAACCAGTCTTAAATTTCGTCTAAAAGAACATATGAATTACGTCCGCAAACAAGAAACCAATAAATCGGCTATTTCTAAATATTGCTGGGTGGAAAATCATAATTTTAAATTTAATTCAGCTAAAATAATTTGCAGACCTAAATCCATTCATGAACTCGATTTCTTTGAAGGTTTTCATATTTATAAAAATTTTAAAAACCTTGTAAATTGTGATTCCGCTGTTCCCTATTTGTCTGATTGTTGGGAATTTTACATTCAGTCCACATTTTCTTGATTTTTCTACTGTTTACACAGCTAACATTCCTAAATTTCTATTGGCCACGCACTCCACCTTTCCAATAATCCTATTGGTTGAACTTAATTCGGTCCCTCTCCTATTTATATGAGCACTTCTCCAGATTCAGAATTCTTTTTGCACTGAAGACGGTAAGCTTAAGGCTACCGAAACAGCTGTATGCATCGAAAATATTTTTCTTTTGGCGTTTCTGACGTAGTAGTTTATTCGGGTTTTAATATGCGTGTATAGTTTCTTATATCCGAACATACAAGGAAAATAAATGATGATTTTTGACATTAAAAAGGGTTAACATTTCTTTTTTATATTACACTAATTTTTTTCCAATACAGTGTTTGTTTAGAGAAAAATATTAATAATTAAGAACATAAAAAAAATATTTAACCAGTGAAAAAATAAGTTTTGACTTTACTTTAGACAAATGCCAAATCTCTTTGTTAATATTTTTTGTATAAAGATATTTTAAACTATACTTAGAAAGTAATTTTCTTTTTATTTTCTTCTAAAACTGAAAAAAAGCACTTTATTTATTTATTTATTTATTTATTTATTTATTTTTATATGAGTAATATATCTCATTGAATTTTCTAAAAATCTGAGAGTCAACACTTTCAAAGTGAAGAAGTATATTTTAAAATGTTGTTGGTTATTTTATTTTAATATCGAACTATAAAAGAACTCATCGTTCTTATATTCTCAAACTTTTTATGTTAACTCCTTTTTTATCTTCTTGACAGCAAAGCTCTTTTATCTATAGATGAGGGCACGGTGTCTCGAAAAATTTCAAACAAGTTGAGAAGTAAATATTTGAGTAAACAATTCAGAATAGAAACTAATTTTTCTTCGTCTATTGATTTACTTTCTTTCAGTGAAAGAAAAAACTATCTGCCAGAAAGATATGTTTTCAATGAAATAATTTTAGATATTATTTTTTGCTTTTTCTTTTTGCAAAGATAAGAGAAAAATACAGCTTACTCTGAAAGATAAGATGTAGGAGTATTTAAAGTTTAAATCACAGTCAAATGTTTACAGGTGCCTTTACTAACCATGGACAAGAACTAATCAAACAAGTTTCATAAAAATTAAGTTTTAAAAACTCCTGTTCCTCAGTAAAGCCTGTAAACAGTATTTAATGATATAAGTCAACAAAAATCAGGTACGTACGTAGGTAGTATCTCAGTGTATATAAAACAGTTTCTATTTACTTTTATATCCTACTTTTTTAATATATCCTATCATATAACAGTTGTTTTAATTTTCATTATGAAAAATATTTAAACAAATGATATTTTCTATTTCCACATTGATTCGTAAACGTGTAATATAAGTTATATAAATTATTAAAAAGGAAAATCTTGCAGTACAGATATATAATAGTTCTCTGTTCAAAATTACAAGAAAAATTTTGCAGTAGAACTATTTTTAATATTTTTATAATAAAAAAATTACATTCATTTCTCATGCACAATATGTGTCCATTCATAATATTTTTATTATTTAAATATTTCCTGCATTTTTGCAGTGCAAACACGTGTATAATGTCAAAGCTAAGGTCTATAAGTTCAAATAATATAAAATGCATAATACTGCACTCCTGTTCAGAAGTTTAGCAAAATTTGCAAAAGACAAGGTTTTTTTTTTTTTTTTTTTCAATTTGAAAACTTATCTATCGATGAATTTTTTTCAAACATTGTGCATTTAAAGAACCAGGTCTTTTTAGTGTTTTTCACTAAAGATTGGTTTAAGACAACATTTAGGGGGCCGGTAACAAATTGATCAAAATCAATTATGTTTGTGATCACCCGGTATCGTTAAGCGAACGAAATGATCTGTAACTTTAGGATATTTATATGCACCCAGTTCGATTTGTGGATGAATTTGTGTGATGATCGCATATTAAATAACGGCGATATAAGCTTTTATTTTAAAACTCCAAAAAAAATCAACGTTTTTTTTATTTACAATAAACAGAGTTTTTAAAGAACATTATTACCAATTTCAGATAAGTTGGAAAAACATTTTTAAAACAATATACTGCAATCGGAATACAAATGTCTTAAATATCTCATGAAGTATGAGCATTTTTAAGAAAAACGTTTTCACTGCGCATGTGCGAAATATAGAAAAAAAAATTATTGCGTAGGTAGAAAGCTAGATATATTGGGCAACTTTTGTCAAAAGTGCATTTGAATAGAGTAAAAATTAAGCAAATTATACAAAAAAGAACGAGCTAGATTTGAGATATTTTCCAACAGTTGAAATTTCTTAAATGATTAGCATGTAACTCTAACATGTTTTTGTTTATTTACTAAGATTTGTGAGATAATAAGGGGTTTTTCACAATAAAGAACTTTTGCTAAGTGGTTAAAATAAATGGATCTTTAAATAAATTACGCAGCATTAGAAAAACCCCTTAAGAAATTTCAACTGTCGGAAAATATCTAAAATCTAGCTCATTCTTTTTCGTATAATTCGCTTAATTTTTACTCTATTCAAATGCGCTTTTGATAAAAGTTGCCCTATATACCTAGCTTTCAACCTATCCAATATATATATATATATATATATATATATATATATATATTTTATCTTTCGCACATTCGCAATAAAAACTTTTTTCATAAAAATGTTCATATTGAAGATATTTGTATTCCGATTGCAGTATATTGTTTTAAGAGTGTCTTTCCAATTTATCAGAAAGTGGGAATAATTTTCGTTAAAAACTCTGAATATTATAAATAAAAAACATGCTAATTTGTTTTGGAGTTTTAAAATAAATGCTTTCATATCCGTTATTTAATATGCTATCATCACACAAATTCATCCACAAATTAAACTGGCTGTGTATTAACATATCCTAATGTTGCAGTTCATTTCGTTCATTTAACGATACAGGGTGATCACAAACATTATTGATTTTTCTCAATTTGTTTCCGGCCCCCTAAATGTTCTCTTAAAACAATCTTCATTGAAAAACATGAATAAGACCCAGTTCTTTAAATACTCAATGTCTGAAAACATTTCACCGAGAGGTAAGTTTTTAAATTGGAAAAAAAAAAAAAACTGATTGTTTGCCAATATTGCTAAACATTTGAGCAGGAGTGTATAACACAATCACTTATTTCTGATACCACAATATTTACTTATAAACGTATATACTGTTCAACACACAATGCATTCACAGTCTCAAATAACCGCCCTTCTTAAGATCTTGCAAAACATATATGAATAATAAATGCAGTTTCATTTAGACAGCGTAATAAATATAAATTCAGTTCCATTTATATTTATTATGCTGCCTGTATTAATGTTATATTTGTATGCTATATTCTCTTTATATTCACCCTTTGCTGACGAATATTTGCAAATAGACGTATACTTTCTCTTTTAGCATTACTCGAAAACAATATGTTATTTAAAAAATTTATTTTTCTTGTTTACGTTTAACCCAGTAAGAAAACCGTATGCTTATATATATGATAGTATCATATACCACATCGTTTGCTGTAAAGGAAAAAAAAATAATGCACACATAAAGATATTTTGGTAAAAGCAGTAACCTTTTAAAGGAACACCGAACGCGGGGCATTCTTTTAAAAATTGGTATGTCTGTCATCAGCAAAAGGTTTAATGAAGAAAAATGATTCAATATGAGTTCTGTAATATAAATAATATAGATAATCTAGTGTGTAACTCACACGACATTCTCTTACCCTGAAATTTAATACTAGATAAATACAGATTATAGATTAAGGAGTAAGATATACAGTACAGTTATGTAAACCTATGTTAAAGCAATTCAAATTAGGCTTCGTAACAATTTTATTTGCGAAAAATTTCTATTTGAGTGGGCTACCGCCCACCTCAGCCCGCCGTTTCATTATTCTACTACCTTTATATAGAATTCAAATCTGTTATTAAGTTCAAAAATTCATTTAAAATTATTCAGACAAATTTCACACGCAACATTCCTGGAAACTTATCAATCATAATCAAACTTTTCTTGTAACAAAAGTGTTAACTTCAAAATACAACATTTGGATCGCCTGAAATTATTTATTTTTAATTTACTCTAAGAGACACAGACAAAGATCAAGCGTTTAAAACGTGACTTCGGTATTCAGGAAACTTCAAAACATGTAAATATACAAAACACCCAAGTGATGAATATTTAGCTTAAAAAAAAAAAAAAAATACATTATTAACTATATGGCTAAGAAGAATTAATTTCAGTTCCTGAGCAGCTTTCCTGGGCATAACATAATATTATAGTAAAGCACTTACACTAACAATAAAAAAGAATGTTATGGCTTAAATATTGGCAGCCCTGTGAATCCTCTGAAGGTTATGAACACGCCACATGGTGCAAATAGATATGATCTTATATTAATAACACACAGCACAACCTAAAATACATTTCTATCAATTTCCAAGTACCGTCGCACTATAATCTAGTTCATTGTGTAGCCTGTAAACGAACAGCGAATGATTTCCATACCATATTTTACATGAAACATATTTTTACGCATATAAAATATATATATTCAATTCATTTAGCTTAGTGCAGTCTATAGATATTTAAACTCTACTTACGTGCAATCATGATCAAACTTTTCTAGTAACAAACGTGTTAACTTCAAAATACAACGTCTGGATCGCCTGAAATTATTTGTTTTTAATTTACTCTAAGAGACATAGACAAAAATCAAACGTTAAATAACTTGACTTCTGTAATCAGGAAGCCTAAAAACGTGTAAATATACTAAAAACAAGTGATAAATATTTAACTCAAAAGCATACATTGTATACCATATGTCTATGAGGAATTCATTTCAATTCCTGAGCGACTTTCATGGACATAGTAAAATATTATAGCAAAGCACTTCCACTAACAATAAAAAAGAATGTTATCGCTTAAATAGTTACAGTTCTGTATAACTTCTGAAGGTTATGTACAGACCACAGGGTGCACCTAAATATATGTTATAGTTAAATATGCGGCACACCTGAAATACACTTCCATCGATTTTCAGCTATTGTCGCACTATATTCTACTTATTTTGTTTAGCTCTGTAAATGAACAGTGAATGATTTCCCTACCATGTTCAACATGAGATATGTTTGTACGCACATACAAAATATATATCCATTTCATTTGGTTTAGTCAGTCTGTAGACGTTAAACTCAACTCACCTGCAATTTCTCCCACAGATGTAATGTATTTGAATTCTCTTCGAGTGTTCCTCTAAACTAACCATTTGCTTGATCTCAACGAAAAGTTTCGTGCAGCATCCCTATATGATACACATTTAGAATATCAACTTTGGACTTTTTGCTATTATTTGTTCTTGAAATATGATGATAGCACACACACACACACACACACACACACAAATCAACCGCTAAAAACAGGATTTTTGAATCAGGGGACCTCAAAACGTGTAACTTTAACAAAGACTAGATTTCGAAAATTTGACTCAAAAACAATATTTATTTTCTCTACCGCATATATGACAAGAGAAAGTGATTAGCATTAGATTCCTGTGTTAAAATAAATCTGCCTCTGACACTCTTTTTGCCAAAAGCATAAAGAGTAACTAGTAATACGTTTTTGGAATTTAAAAGGCTTATATCTTCAAGAACTTACCTTATACAGCCAATAAATTTGACAAATTATGGAACATTTTATTGTTTATTTTTAACCTATTGTCTCAGCAAACTGTTTCTAATTTCCTATATAATAGGCAAGCATTTTAAATAAAATATGATTTCACATATATGTCGCACAGATTTGTTATCGATAATCCATAATTGAATATTTTCGCCATTTTCCTATATTGAAGAATTTCAAACAAATAATTTTTTTAAGAAATTAAAAACCAATAAATTAATAATTAAAGCAATTCAAATAAAAGATTTTATGCAGCAATATTTGGGGTATAAATATAAGATAAATGCATGTAATTAATCTAATATAATATGCAAAAAAAAAATTAACACCAACAAGAGTTAAAATAATTCTTTGTATTTTTCCTTAATAATATTGAAGCTGATTTCACTGAAACCAAGAGACGGGATATATACCCAAAACTAAATCTACAATGTTTATATGAGGAAAAAAACCGATTTCATTTATTAAGAAAAAATTCTTATAAAGCTTATTTCATTTTAAATCATATGCCTCTTAGAAAAGAATAAAATTATCACAGATATAATATAGTCAGCAAATTTATTCATTTTCTGTGTTGTATACATCTGTATCTGGATACTTAAAAATAACGATTAAAAATAATGAAATTGATTTTTTTTTTCTGAAGAAAGATCATATTATAATTTAAAATAGATTTTTAACCGACTTCAAAAAAGAAGGAAGGTTCTCAATTCAAACCGTATGTTTTTTTTTTTTTTTTTTTTTGTTGTTAGCTCATAACTCCTGAACGGATGCTCCGATTTTCATACTTTTTGTTTTGTTGAAAAGGTCTTGGTCTGAAATAGGTCCCATTGTAATATCTTTACGATCTAAAGAAAATACAGGGTGCCCAAAAAAAATCAGTTCCATCTTTTTTAACAGCTAAACGGCTGCTGCTATAGTGATAAAAATGGTATGTAAGTATAGCAAAGTGGCCATGCAGTACAGGGTTAAGCCGCTTGCAGCACCACCTGGTGGAAAATAGCGGAGTTAGTGTTCTTATCTCGAAAACGGTTCTAGAGAAAAAAGTTAATTACAAAGTTGAAGAGTATCACCGATTTAGTACAAAAAGATAGTTTAGACATTCAGGCTAGCGTTCTTATCTCTGAAACGGTTCAAGACAGGGGGAAAAAGTGAATTATAAAATTGCAGAGCATCATCGATTTAGTACGAAAAGATAGTTTAGACATTGATGCTAAAAATACAATGCTAAAAACGTGCATTTGTTTGTTCGCAATTTTTTACATTATGCACACTTGAGCTTTCAAGATGGGAGAAAGGTTAATTACGAAGTTGTAGAGCATCATTGATTTACTAAGAAAAGACAGTTTTTAGTCATTATTTCTAAAAATAAAACGCTTAAAACGTGCAGTTCTTTGTTCGCAATTTCCTACACTGTGCACACTTGAACTACGTTGCATGCACACTTTGCAGCGTAGCGGATGACACGTATACTCTGTGGTTCAAAGTACTGTTACTGTAAGCGGTCACATCGATTAGCACAAAGTCGTTTTCAACCAACTTCAGAAAAGAGGGTAAACTTAATTCGAGCTATGTGTTGTTGTTGGTGTTTGTAAACTTCGTAAGAGATGCTCTAACTAACTGACTTCAGAAAGGAGGAGGTTCTCAATTCAAAGCGTATGTTATTTTGTTTTTGTTTTTTGTTAGCCCATAACTTCTCAACGAATGATCCGATTTTGATACTTTTTGTTTTATTGTAAAGGTCTTGGTCTGAG
This sequence comes from Salticus scenicus, assembly GCA_963930645.1. Lineage (NCBI taxonomy): Eukaryota > Metazoa > Arthropoda > Arachnida > Araneae > Salticidae > Salticus > Salticus scenicus. The sequence continues at coordinate 146,592,212 of OZ005649.1, forward strand.
ATAGGTCCCATTGTAATATCTTTATGATCAAAAGAAAATACAAGCTGCCCAAAAAAGTCAGTCCCGACACTTTTAACTGCTGAACAGCTGCAGCTATAGTCATAAAAGTGGTATGTAGGCATAGTAAAGTGGACATGTGCTACGCGATTCAACCGCCTACAGCGCCACCAGGTGGAAAACAGTGGAGTTAGCGTTCCTATCTCGGAAACGGTTCAAGACGGGGGAATAAAGTTAATTATAAAATTACAGAGCATCATCGATTTAGTACGAAAAGATAGTTTAGATATTAATGCTAAAAACAGAACCCTTAAAACGTGCATTTGTTTGTTCACAATTTCCTACTTTGTGCACACTTGAACGACATTGCATATGTTGTAGCGTAGCGGGTATCATTTATGCTATGCAAAATTCAAAGTATGGTTGTTGTAAGCGGTCACATCGATTAACGCATAAACGTTTCAAACTGACTTCATAAAGGAAGAGGTTCTCAATACAAATCATGTTTCTCATTGTTATTGTTGTTGAAATTTGTTAGCTTATAACTTCGTAAGAGATGATTTAATTTTAATACTTTTTTTGTTGTCGTAATGATCTTGGCCTGAAATAGATTTCATTGTGATTTCATTAAGATACAAACAAATTACAGGATACTCCCAAAAGTCTATTCTCACTCCAACTGCTGAACGCATGCAGCTACACTGGTAGAAGCAGTTTGTAAGTATCCATGTTGAAACTTCTGTCCGTCAGCTTCAGTGCATATTTCGCTCTTTGTTTGAACTCTACGCTGTGCAATTTCCAGCGCATCGGGTGACACGTATTCACCGTAAAGTTCAATATATATGTCTAACAGATTTTTTTATTACGAATACAGCGTATCCGTTCTTTACATTTCTAAAGACTTTTTAATTTAACGTATGTTCATTCAATAGATAGTTTTTTTCTCATATCCGATAAAGGCAAGAAAAGTTACACAACTTAAAAATGCAGCATTTGAGAAAATCAACTTAAAAATAACTTGACTAGCATAAAACTGACACAACTGTCTCTCGAGTGGATAACCTTTTAGATGGATATGTAACTTTTTTGTTCACATTGGGTGCATTTCATGTATTTTTCAGTGACATAAACAATTTTTTGAGTTATGTCACTTTTCTTGGAAGTTGTGATTTGTGAAACTGCCGTCTAATGTTTTCTAATGTTCTGCTATATGAATAAGTTTTCACTGAAAAGAGAAAAATAAAATATTTTTGTAAAAAAAAATAGAACCGACTCCAAAAAGCAACTACTATTCAAACAACTTAAAAAAAAAAAAAAAAAAAAAGAAGAAGAAGAAATTGGTATGAAATGAAACTGTAAATTGCGCCTAAAATTATAAAATAATTTCCTTCGCCAAACAACTTACAACACTACAATTAATCATAACTTTTGAAGTCAGCGCAAAACTAAATAAAAATTGATACCTTTATTCAATAGAAAAATCAAATCCTATTCAAAATACACATCTCAAATTGTCACCTGCAAAACACAGCCGAAAACTACTTTGATTCAAGAAAACAAGTAAGATTTCGTAAGAAGCAAAAGTTGGAAAAGATGCTGCCATCTGACGTGCTTGGTGAAAGAAAAATCGCAAAATTATCTGGCAAACATATTTAATTTCTTTGGGATATCATGATTATTCTGATAAAGTATATTTAATTTGCGCCGACTTCAAAAGTTATGATTAATTGTAGTGATATAGGTTGTTTGGCGAAGGAAATTATTTTATAATTTTAGGCGCAATTTACAGTTTCATTTCATACCATTTTTTTTTTTTTTTTTGTTAGTTGTTTGAATAGTAGATGCTTTTTGGAGTCGGTTCTATTTTTTTACAAAAAGATTTTATTTATTCATATCATTGGTATAAAGCCTATAAGAAAGGAGGCGTTTATCTTTTCAAGAAATTAAAAAAGAATGGCATAATGAATTATTTCTAAAACAATTATTAGGATATAACCAACTGCAGTTTCTGTCCTCCACACGTTTTTTCAATCAATTTTAAAATTTCTTGTAATTTTTCAAAAACATACTATGTAAAGAAAGCATTGTTATCATGGGGGAAAAAATTTGAATTTTTATGTATCTAAGCATTATATATATATATATTTGAATACTGAAATTAAATCATAACTAAATTTCAAATGTTTGAACTGATAATATTATATTACTATATATATATATATATTTGTTATTGTACGGTGATGTATGTATGTGTGTTTATGTGTGTATGTGTATGTCTATGTCTGAATGTGTGTAAGTGAACACGATAATGTCAGTACGTAAAACTTTGGCGGTAGGTTGAATCTATTGACAAAGTCTTACGCACTGTTAATATGTTAATGTATCTGTATCTTATAAACTCCAATTTCTAATCGGTAATTTCCTTTCTAATTTTAAACCTGTTATTACCCCCCCCCCCCTTTTTCCCATATAGGTGTTATTTATAATATCCCTTGCAAATCTTGCAGTTCCGTTTATATTGGTGAAACTGACCGTTCCCTTCATTATGCAATTCTCGTACATAAAAGAAATTTCAAAAAACGTGATATACATTCTAAAATAGTGCAGCATGCCATAGAAACCGACCATATACTTGATTTTAACAATACTAAAATAATCATACCTAACTATTCAAATTATCATTCAAGAATTTTCCTGGAAGGCTGGTATACGAAACAGCATTTTTTACCGCTTAATGAGGCATGCGCAGTCCCCGCTGAACACGCTGTACTCTCTTAAAGGAGATCTGTTGTTCTTCTCAGTGTTTACTTTTTGATGTTTTTACAGATGAAGAGCCCGTAAAAGGCTCGAAATGTTTTAATTTATGTTTTTTGTGTTTTAGTGTTTAAAATTGTACTTTTTTTTTATGTAAATCATTAAAAATTTTATCAATTTTTAAGGTAAAAAAATTTAAGATTGTAAATGTTTCTTCAGATGCAAGATATTTCAACGAATAGAACAAAACAGAATTCGAAGCTTAAATAAAGCATTATTAAGTATGTTCTGATATTTTTATTTATTTATTTATTTTTTATTATTATTAAAACCAATGTAACATTTAAAATGAGATAAGGAATACAAAAATTTTTAAAACTTTAAAATACCTTTTAATTAAAAACATTATAATACATGAAAGACGTTTCAGCTAGAACACTAGCCCTCCTCAGTGTCAAACATACAAGCACAACATTTACAAAAAAATCATAATACATCATAACAAGATTATATATTCAGGAGGAATAGCTTTAGTCTCGTTCAAGGCAGAATGTTGCATTTTAGTAAAAGCGCCCTCTAGAAAAATACGGGATTCATATAAATTCACATTAGAGGCTAGAATTTTAAAGTTGTCAAAATCAGGAATATAATCACTATTGAGGGAATAGATTGAGGGAACTCAATCCATATGATCAATATGATCACTATTGAGGGAAATCTAGTCCCTCAATTTTAAAGTTTTAAAAATTTTTGTATTCATTATCTCATTTTAGATGTTACATTGGTTTTAATATATTAATGAGACGTATAAATTATGTTTAATTTTTTTTAAATTGTTATTATTATTTACCTATTCGTTATATTGAAAATATAACATTTTTTCCTTTATAAGTCTTTTTTATGCATACGAAGAAAATATAAGACTCACAAAAATTTTCATTAAATAACTTTTTATAGATTTTCAAATCTTAGAATGTTCTAAATTCGAAATGACTATATTTAGAGCATTGTCTTTTCATCTGCATGTGTTACCAAAATATTTCCGCCACTATAGCTTAAGACCTAATTAGAGAAAGTCGCATATTGAAGTTCATTAATTTTTAGTGTACCTCTAGAAGCTAATATTACTGATGTTCTACTCTTTTAATTGTTTTTATATTAGCTATATATCCGCATGTCATGTTAGCTGTATATTCTTAGGCGACCAGTTTTTTTTCATTGATTTTGAGGGCAAATATGACGTATCCACGAATTTCGAGGACAGAATACATAAATCTAAATCACATTAAATTGTAAAATTTTAGTAATTTTTATGTATGAAGTACCTGAAAGCACTTTTTTCAGCTTATTTATTATACATATAATAAATTATTATTGTAATATCTTAATAACTGTATAACCGGTGTCCCCAACCGTGTTGTAATTTTGGGGATACGAAGGTTTGTTTTCGAGGACGACTGGTCACCCTAATATATCATCATTTAATTAATTTCATTACACTCAATATAATAGACATTTATTCCCGTTTTTTTTTTTTTTTTTTTTTTTTTTTGATATCCCGTCTATTTTTTTGACATATTATTATCTTCACTGAATTAAAACTACATTATACAATAACTATTCTAAAATTGAGAACTTGCAAATACTTACTGAATCGTATATTTTTTATACAGAATAAAAACTATACAGTAAAAGATTGCCACGAAAAGGAAAATTAAAACGATCTATGTGTTTAATTTAAGAAAGCTTGTGAACACTCATAGTCAGATTTTTTAGGCAGGTTTCGAATTACGAAGTTTTACAAGGGTAATTAATCGAAGGTTTTAAACAATGTAGGTGGAATTGTAACATTGTGAAGAAGGTTACAGGGAAAATTACGTCTTATAGCTGTGAATTCTAACAGAGTTATGGCTGTCGAGGAAGTACTTTACATATTTGGAACGAAAATTATTTGTCGCCAGGGATTTTTGGTGAAAACACGCTACACACATTTATTCATTACACATACTATTGAGCCAACATTAATCTATTGGGTAGCGTAATTCCCGCCCCACCCCATCCTTATTAAAATTTAAACTATTGAATTTTAAATTCTTTCCTTTTGATTTAACACTTGCAAGCATATCGATCCAGGACGATAGGGGTAGCAATGTAACCTCACAAATTATAATTATTAAATTTTGAAGTTGATCAAGAGATGACGCTACTGTAAACATTTTCATAATATTACCATAGTCACATCTGAGCCTCTAGATATGCAGTCTCACCAAACTTATAACATATACTTATGAGGAATTAGTGGACGCCATAATTCAATCATAGATAATTCAATCTTAAAGATTAGCTTAATTACTTAATTACTTAATTAGGTAGTAATAAGAGCTCGTGAAAAAGTTAAACAATAAATAAGAATTTATTTAACGTTCAATATCAAGGAGGATGTTGAGTTAACTCAATTTTAACTCTTAATATACCCCAGGAAATAACTTCAACAAAACTTCAACAAAACATAAAGTAAAAGGTAACTTATCTCACCAATACTGATCTTGTCGATAACTGCTCTCTGTTATCACTAACTATTCTCACACCAGAATTGTCGGCTGGATTCCCGAGGCGCGACAGATTCTTCTCTTACTTTACGCTACAACACTACACCTCTCTACCATCATTTAACATACGCATAAAACTATCACCACCAACATTAATCTTTACTCCACCTCATGTTACACTAATCCGCTACCATTCTCTACCACTACCAATTCACTCTCTCATCTACCAAAACAATCTCCATCTTATACTACATTCTACAACTTCCTTTCTCTTCATTTCAATCCATACTTTTAAAATCACTTCTAATTCATCTACCTCTCAGAGCCTAATTCTTTCATCCCAGCACATGTCGACATAAAACACATCCGACCAAGAATTTAGCCAAACCGCTGGCGACGAAGTGATTTGACAGTCCGAACTTTGGTGATGGTCTATAGTCTCGACCTCACATACTATGATAACATTATAGTTGCTAATTGCTATTTCGATCACTTAAAAAGAAGCAAACTGCGCTATACATTTTGTGATTTTTCGATTTACATTATTTCCAATTTTAATTAAGAATAAACGACGCCTGACAGCCTTCAACGAAAAATGCATATGTGAATTCGCATACAGATATTTGAATCCTGAACAATTTTTCCAAGTACTGAAAAAATAAGGGATGTAGCTAAATGCGATTAAAAAATAAAATAATATAAACTTTTAGGAGATATATTAAATTCCTTTTTTTTTTTTTTTTTTTTTTTTTTTTTTTGCACTCAAAATGTTTGCACCCTAGGCATAAAATTAATGTGTCTTAAAAAATAAATAAAATGTCATAAATTTTATTTGACTTTCGAGAAAGTTTGACATTGAGAGTAGAATAACTATTGAAATATTTTATTTATCTACTTTATCTTAAGAATTTGAAATATTAATAAATTTTGAAAATTTTATTAATTAGAGCGATATTAACTTATAACGATAATGTAATTGATGTATGATAAATTAACACTTTTATGTAGTATTAAATACAGTAAAAACTTTTAATGAGAAAGACTATCCTTCAAGGTCAAATCATTTAACACTTATTATGAACATTTAATTTATATTTAGATGATTTTAATTCTGCTCATAATTTATTTTAGTACATGTTAATTCATTTTAAGAACACTTTGCATAAAACAGAAAAATATAATTTTGTTTTCTAAAATAGAACACATTTCTATTGCAATTATGAAACCAGTATGTTCTGGCCACCATAAGGTTTCCTTCTATGTATTTCTATACAAATTCACGCAGTACATATTAGCTACTAAAATTATCATTTATTAAAGTTATTTTTTATCGTAAATGCCACCTTTTTTCATCACAAAGTAGAAAGTTATATCTTTTACTTCTAGATTCTAAGCATATCTTATTTGTTACTTGCAGGTATTACTTTTAATAAAATTTGTTTGATTATTACGGTTATTCACGTTTCGACTACAGATTAATTAAAATGTCAATTAATTTATGATGTTATAGAACAAAATATATTAATATTATTATTAATTATTATTACTTTTATTATTTTATTTTAAATCAAAAGCTTTTATTTCTTCTCTTTCTTTCTTCCCTTTTTTTTTTTTTTTTTTAGCAAGAAAATTATCATGATAATAAAAGAAATGAAATTCAAGCATCATTACTCACGTTTACGGATATTCCTAATTTTTACAGTTTGTAGTTTTTGCATTCTTTCCACAACTTATTTCTTATGAATGAGATAGTTTGAGAATTCTTGCATTATGATTGTGAAAAATGGATGTTAAATGTATGTTATATATATATATATGTATTTAATAAAAAAAAGTTCCTTTGAATTAAAGGAAAATTGGTAGCAGTTTTCTTGATAATTTCAATGCATTTTCCTCTGTCGTGGATCACACGAGCATATGTAGAATTTAAAGTTTAAATAGAAGTAACATATTTTTTTTTTCTAAGCTTATTTCTTTTATTTAAACGAAATGTTGTTGGGTTTCACGAAAAATAAACTTCTTCGTTATCAAAGAGATACTTAAAAAAAAAATGAATTTGAATTATAACTGTTATTTATTATATATTGCTTAATAAATAATGTTAAATGAATGCTACTGAAAATTATCATGGTTCTTTTTATAACTTAATGAGAAAAAGTTTTCTAACTTCAGATAATATGTTCATCTGTCCACACTGTAAATTTCCTTATACTGTGTAAAATTTTAAAATTATATAAAATGTATGTACAGCATATTTAATGTAAAGTGTGGTGTATTGATGATTGGAAGTGCAAAATTATTAGAATTCATTACAGACTGGGAAATATAGCATTTTTAGTGCATTAATAAGTTGTATTTTAGACATTTATAAGCTACTTCAAACATAGCAAAATTGATATAATCGATATTTTTATAATTGTATTTTTATCAGTAATTTCCTACGGATATATATATTTTTTTTTTTTTTTTTTTTAAATAAACAATTGGGATTAATTTGTTAACATTAAATATTTCTGTGTGGCCCTGTAAATCTAATGCTAATCATACTGCATTATATAGAAAGCATTTTTTTGTGCATACGGATAATATATTTCAATTGCATTAAACCTTGTGCAAAGTAATATTATTAAAATTTGATTTATATAAATAACACTCATAGAACGTAATGCTTTGAAATCATTTCAAATGCCCCTGTACACAAACCAGTTAGAAATGTACTCTGTTTTTCATAGGAAACATCCGATAAGGAACTTGAATAACATATTAACATTTTATTAATGTTTCTGTACATTAAAGACGGACAGAAGAAGCGTAAGACAGACACACAAATGAAATCATATTCAAACTTAAGAAAAAAGTTAGAAAGTGTTAAAACTATTAATGTAAACGAAAGTACAATTCTATCAAATTTTTATTAATAGCTCTTACTATTACTGAATATTTTTGTGTCACCCTGTAAATTTAATGCTAATCGTGCTATATTCTATGCAAAGCTTTTTTTTTTTTTTTTTTTTTTTTTTTTTTTGTGCATATAAATAACATATTTCAATTTCATAAAACTTCATGCAAAGTAAAATTATTAAAATTTGGCTTATAGAAATATCTCTCATAGAACGCAATGCTTTGGAATAATTTTGAGTGTCCCCTTACACAAACCAGTGGTGGTATTTATACAGGAAATATCCGATAGTGAACTTCAATAGCATATTTCAATGTAATTAAGATTTGTGCACGGTAAAAGTATGAAAATATGACTTAGAAATACCTCTCATGGAACACAATGATTCGAAATACTTTTGGATCTCCCTGTACACAAACCAGTAGAGGTATAAACTCCATTTTCAATAGGGCACATTCGATAGTGAACATGAATAACATATATCAGTTTCAAGAAATTCCATAAATATTTACGTGAGTTAGAGCGCGGAAGGACAGACAAAGCAAAGTCATTAACCCTTTTCAACCTTGTTGGAAAGTGTTAAAAAGCGCACATAATACGGCTTTGTTAAATAAAACCTTGTCGAGTGATGTTCTTAGTCTAAAAATATGATTCGACAAGGATTTATTTAACAAAACAGTATTAAGTGTACTTTTTTTTATATAGGAATTATTCTAGCTCTCGAATAATTTTGCTGCTGACTGTAACTCTGGAAAGAAGAGGAAGTTATTTATTGCGAAAAATTACCATGTCGTCATGGTTTTGTTACTATTATTTTGCTTCTCCGTTTTCATATAAAATATCTGTAAATAGCAACAATTTTAAATAATTAGATGTACATTCAAAGATATGCAAATACGTAAGCATGAGCCCCTCCATCCTTAATTCGAGTTCTGGTTTTAAGTTTTATTTCTGTACTGATAAGTATAAAGGATTTAAATCCAAAAATGTCGATTTTGAGTTAAGTACATAGTCAGACTCAGAAACAAATTCTCTATCGATCGGTATAAAGGATTTAAATCCATGTCATTTAGTCTTTGAGAAAATCCATTGGTAAAAAAAGATTCAAGTCAGAAATTTAGCATTAATTTTTGGTATAAAATATTTAATTCAATTTTTCCCTTTATTAAATGAAGATTGACAATCACTGAATGGTATAAAGCGTATAAACCAACATAATCCCCTTTTCCTAATCGATTCTTCTGATTAGTTTTTAGTTAGTTTAACTTTATTTTTCGTCTCCTGAAAAATCAAGAAAATGGACTTAAATCCTTTATACTTATCAGTACAGATTTAAGCAATCAAGTATTTCTATTTCGACATATTTTTTATTTTTACACTTTTTGTTAAAATCGACAAAATATCAACTCTTTGCTTTAGTTTATTTTTAAATAATTCCATTGTTTGTTTGAATATTTTGTATTGATTTTAATTTTTTGTGTTTTATGTTGACTGTTTCAAATTTTTCTTAATGAATAAAAGTTAAAATTAAACGTTTTTATTTATATTCAAATGATTACAGCATAAACGTAATATTTAGAAACTTGAAAATACATATTTTACAAAAGTGTATGTGAAAATTCCTACGTCTTTTCATGTTTGTATAAAGAATGTGCCAGCTGGAAGGTTAAAGAAATGGTATCGCAGATAATGTTCATAAAATTTCACAATGTTTTAAATTTTATATATCTGAATAACACAAATATTTTAAGTATTTTTAATAAATGAATAGGCAGGTGGGGGGGGGGGATATTCATCAAAAATGCATTTATATATTTCGCGTTTACCCAAATGTTCAAAAAATATTTACTTTTACTCATCCGAACATAGAAAAAAGTAATGCTGCACATTTGATATTAAAATTGGTTTACCATTCTTTTATTTTACATTCTCTTTCTTCTTCGACATAATGGCTCTTTACTAAAACGTTATTAATAACAATAATTACAAGATAAAAAGAACTTTTATATACCATGTTTTTATATTTTCTGTTGAATCATATAAACGCTACTGAAGGCATCGGGAGCCCGAGCAATTGGATAAAAGTATTAAAATAATTCCTTGCTATCGTGTTTTGAGCTATTATAAAAGTTTCAAATGGCTATCTAGCCGGGAAGTTAGTTAAAAGTTGATTGCAAGCTTTGTACTGGTAACGCTGCCGAAGGCAGCAGGGTCCAGAAGCAATTGGTTGAAAATATTTTTAAAAAGCATTTTCACCGTATTCTGAACTATTCTGAAAGTTTCAAATGTTTAGCTATTCGGGAAGTTAGTTAAATAAATTTTGTGTTGAAACATATAAACGCTGCCGAATACAGTAGGGACCTGAAACAGTTGACTAAAAGTATTAAAAAAACGTATTGTGACCGTGTTCTGACCCTAACAGCAAAAAATTTTTCAGAAACGTAACAGTCATATAACATGGAAACATTGTAAATATTACAGAAACGTTCAGTTTGCTTTCCGATTACTTTCATAAACGTAGAAATGTCCGCGATCGTAACAAAAAAATCGGATACGTAACAGAAAAGTTTCAATCACATAACAGAGAAAACATAGAAAAGGGCGAATGTTTCAGAAATGTATCAGAGAGCATATTAAAATGTGTTACATTTTTGAAAGTTTGTAAGCATTTTGAAACATAACTGAAACATTCTGTGCTGTGTGGGGAGCTATCCTGAAAGTTTCAAATATCTAGCTAGTCGGGAAGTTAGTGAAAAATCGATTGCAAGCTTTGTACTGGTAATGCTGCCGCAGGCAGCAGGAACCCGAAACAGTTGGCTAAAAGTATTTAAAAAAAATGCATTTTCACCGTGTTCTGAACTATTGTGAAAGTTTCAAATGTCGAGCTAGTCAGGAAGTTAATTTAAAAAAAAATTATGTTAAATCATATAAACGCTGCCGAAGGCTGTAGGGACCTGAAACAGTTGACTAAAAGTATTAAAAAAATGTATTGTCACCGTCTTTTGAGCTAGCCTGAAAGTTTCAAATGTCTAGCAAGTCGGAAAGTTAGTGAAAAATCGATTGCAAGCTTTGTACTGATAACGCTGCCGAAGGCGGCAGGAACCCGAAACAATTGGCTAAAGGTATTAAAAAAATGTATTTTCACCGTGTTCTGAACTCAAATGTCTAACTAATCGGGAAGTTAGTTAAATAAAATTTCTGTTGAATCATATAAACACTGCCGAAGCAGTAGGGACCTGAAGCAGTTGACTAAAAGTATTTAAAAAAGTATTGTCACCGTGTTTTGAGCTATCCTGCACTGTTAAAAAAATGCAGAAAAAATACAGAAATTCTCTGTAATTTCAGAAAAAAAGGCGTAAATTACGGAAAAATTACGTAGACAAAACGTATTTTACGACTTTTTTTCTGAAATTACAGAGAATTTCTGTATTTTTTCTGCATTTTTTTAACAGTGTGAAAGTTTCAAATATCTAGCTAGTCGGAAAGTTAGTGAAAAATCGATTGCAAGCTTTGCACTGGTAACGCTGCCGAAGGCAGCAGACACCCGAAACAGTTGGCTATAGGTATTTTAAAAAATACATTTTCACCATGTTCTGAACTATTCCGAAAGTTTCAAATATCGAGCAAGTCTGGAAGTTAGTTAAAAAAAAAATTAGTTAAAAAACAGCAGAAACCCGAAACAATTGGTTAAAGATATTTAAAAAATGTATTTTCACCGTGTTTTGAACTATTCTGAAAGTTTCAAATGTCTAGCTATTCGGGAAGTTAGTTAAATAAAATTTCTGTTGAATCATATAAATACTGCCGAAGGCAGTAGGGACCTGAAGCAGTTGACTAAAAGTACTTAAAAAAGTATTGTCACTGTGTTTTGAGCTATCCTGAAAGTTTCAAATATCTAGATAGTCGGGAAGAGTGAAAAATGGATTGCAAGTTTTGTACTGGTAACGCTGCCGAAGACAGCAGGAACCCGAAACAGTTGGCTAAAGGTATTTAAAAAAGTATGTTTTCACCGTGTTCTGAACTATTCTCAAAGTTAATAAATTTTCTGTCGAATCATATAAGCGCTGCCGAAGGCACCGGGACCTGAAATAGTTGACTAAAATTATTAGGAAAATGTATTGTCACCGTGTTGTGCGCTGTCCTGAAAGTTTCAAATGTCTAGCTAGTTGGAAAGTTAGTGAAAGATCGATTGCAAGCTTTGTACTGATAACGCTGCCGAAAGCAGCAGGTAGCCGAAACAGTTGGCTAAAGGTATTAAAAAAATGCATTTTCACCGCGTTCTGAACTATTCTGAAAGTTTCAAATGTCTAGCTAGTCGGGAAGTTAGTTAAATAAATTTTTTGTCGAATCATATAAGCGCTGCCGAAGACAGCGGAACCTGAAATAGTTGACTAAAATTAGTAGAAAAATGTATTTTCACCGTGTTGTGAGCTGTCCTGAAAGTTTCAAATGTCTAGCTAGTCGGAAAGTTAGTGAAAAATCGATTGCAATCTTTGTACTGATAACGCTGCCGAAAGTATCAGAAACCTGAAACAGTTGGCTAAATATATTAAAAAAATATATTTACACCGTGTTCCGAACTATTCTGAAAGTTTCAAATGTCTAGCTAGTCGGGAATTTAGTTAAATAAATTTTCTGTCGAATCATATAAGCGCTGCCGAAGGCAGCGGGACCTTAAATAGTTGACCAAAATAATTAGAAAAATGTATTGTCACCGTGTTTTGAGCTGTCCTGAAAATTTCAAATATCTAGATAGTCGAGAAGTTTGTTAAAAATCGATTGCAAAATTTGTACTGGACAAACAAACAAACAAACAAGAATCGATGTTAATAAAAACATGGTAATAAATATAAAAGTATTCTTCATTTAATCAGCGATAAAGTACTATGTTTAGATTTTTCTTTATACCAATGCCGTGATTTTTTGGAGTGCTTCCTGTATAAAGAAATTTTGGAATATTCTTAGAAACATATATATATTTTTTTTTTCAAGTAATACCAATACATTTTTTTTTCTTTTTTTAAAGTTAGTAAAATATATTATTGAATTTTCTAAAAATATGAGAGACAACATTTTCGAAGTGAAGCTATATTTTTAAAAACGATGTTATTTTTTACTTCAATGCTGAATTATAAAGGAAACCATCGTTCTTATAATTCCAGTCCTTTTATATTATCTCCTTTTATATCTCCTCGAAGCCAAGACTCTTTTATGTATAGATGAGAGCGGAGTGTCTCAAAAAACTTCAAACAAGTTGCGAAGTAAATATTTGAGCTAACAGATCTGAAGAGAAGCTAATTTTTCTTCTCTGTATTTATTGTGTTATATTTAAAAAAAAAAAAATCTTGTTAGAAAGTTATATTTTCTCTTTAATTATTTCAAATATTACTTTTTGCTGTTTTTTGTAACAAGGATGTGAGAAAAAAAATTAGCTTCCTCTGAAAAGTGAAATGTAGGTGTGTTCAAAGTTTAAATCACAGTAAAATGTTTACAGTCACATTTACTCACTTTTGGAGAGAACCAGGCTACAAAGTTTTAAAAAAAAAAGTTTAAAAATTATTGTATATCAACAAAACCATTAAAACAGAATTTAAAAATTTAAATTACAATAATACTCGTATGTACATAAATTATATCTAAATGTCTACATAATCCCTTTCTCATACATTTAAGTCCTATAATTTTAATACTTTATATCATATAGAATTCTTTTAAATAATATTAAATTTTACGAGTACTAGCTGAAAATATTTAATTGAGATAATTTCTTCATTTTCAATCTGAATCGTAAAGGCATAATATAAAGTAAATAAATTATGCAAGAAAAAATTCATGTATCACTGATATATTGTGGTACACTTTCGAAAATTGCAAGAAAATTTTTATTTTTCTTCTTTCGAGTTATTTTTAATTTTTTTTTTAAAGAAAACTATACATATCCATTTCACATAAACCTTATATGCACGCCCTACTCATTTTTAATGCTTATGTACTTTCTTTTATTACCAGTGCAGAAACGCGAATAAAGTGAATGATACATTTTAATTTAGGCTTTGGAATAATATAAAATACACTGTAAAGAAAAAAAAAATTGAACAATCACGGAATTCCACCGTGTAATTCTTAACGATCAAAGCCCGTAAACTCCTGTCATGAAAGTATAATTTTTTAATATTGGCATTTTTTACGGACAAAATTTGTTAATCTACGTAATTTGCTCAAATCTGCCGCCAAACTGTATTTTTACGGTCAAATCCCTTCACATGTAAAGTGTTAGCTTTCCAGTGACGTCAGATAAGAATCATTTTGTATTTAAAACTGAAAATATAATTGTAGCACACTCTCAATTAGTCAAAGTTCTTAACATCTTGAAACCCATAATATATATAAAGGCTGCCCAAATAAAAATCGGAATAGTTGAAAAAAATAGTACTTTTAATGGGAAATTATAAAAAAAAATCGTCTTTAGTGTTATAATACAGTTCCCGTCGTTTTGGCAGAAAGTCAATGTCCTCGCTCTGCAATAATTGAGACAGCTGTTTCCATGACTGCATCATCCGAATGAAAACGTTTCCTTTATTACTACTGTTTAAGTAGTCCAAATATGTAACAGTCACAGGGGGACAAATCCTAATTCTACGAAAAGTGTTCCAGCCTTCCCAATGGAATTTGTGTATGATCTGTAATAGGTTTCACTGAAAACGTGCAGGTGGGCATTATGAAGAACGATCACTTACTATGACAGAAGGCCTTTGATTGCTTTGCTTAATTTCGAGAAAGCAATGCCGCATTTTCCTAAATTGGCAATGTACTGTTGTGACAGGAAATCAGTTAATATTGTTCTAGGGTAATCGAAGAAAACGTTCTTGATGCATTCACCTTTATCACCATTTTAATTCAGTTTAAATGCTCTCACGCAATATGCGGTTCAACCATACCACGTACGCTTAAACGTAGGAAGTATGATTGCCCTGAATGATAATGATGATGAAATATATGCATTATTATAACCCTGAATAATGATACTGTTATCGCAGCAGTACGTCTGAAATATCCCACTTGTTAACTTTTCATTAAGGCAATCTTTATGTGAAATGAATTTTATATGTAATAAATTATAGTTGAAAATTATTCTTTCGATAAGAAATGAAGAAACGCGAAGTTTTATAAATTCTAATTGATAAAAAAGCATTAGACTCGACTTTTGGATGGAATATTCATTTGACAGTTTTTGCGAAAATTCCGCCAGTTAAGTGATGAATAATTGGTAGTATATTTTATTAATTTCAAAGTCCTACATCTGCACGAACTCATCTTATTTAGACTATATCGTTGACATAAATTGCGAACATTTTATCGTATTTTTTTTATCCTATTTTCTTAGAAAACTATCTCTAATATTCTAATGGAAATATGAATGAAATATGAATGAAAGCCAGAAATATGAATGAAATAAGATTTCATATAAATATAAGAGATTTGTTATCGATACTGCAGATCTTCTGTTGAGATATTTTCTTTTGCTGTAAATACAACATAATCAGGAGAAGATTAATAATATCTTCTTTTGTAGTTATTGTGTAGTAACCATTTCTTTTTACATGTACAGTAGAGCACCGATTATCCGCGGTGCGGATTATCTGCAAGAGCAAATGGCGAGACGCTGAAAGTTTGTTTCCTTGATCAAAATGGAAGGAACTAACTTTCTGATCGTCCAAGTCTTCAGATTCAATCAAATGGTTTTCTCCAGCACTCTAAATACTCGAACAAGTTCTTTGACGTGGATTGCGCTTGATATACTTCTTCAACGGGAATTCGTAGTCAGTGGATAGACGTTCGGCTTGAAGGATGTCATAGAGTCACTTACCTTCCGATGCAAATCCACTGAATCCCTTTCGCGCTATACATTCACTCACTATTGCCCTTCCCAAACCCTGAACACACCTTTCAAGAAACTTCTGTAGTACTGTTGCCAAATTTGCCCATTCACAAAGTAAACATGACCATAAAACATACTTTAGCACTGACATGTTCACTTCAGAATTCTAGATATTGTCAATATCTAGAGCACCGTCTAAGCAGGGTTAACGACACCTACCATTTCAATTTCGCCGCTCTTCTTCCAAGCGGCACGAACTGTTTTGAAAACCTGATATCATTTCATCAAATAATTAAAATTTTAAATAAATTCAAGTATTCTTATATTTAAAAAAAATAATATTATAGTAATAATCATATTTAATTTAATTTTAAAATACAAAATTTCCCAATTTAAAAAATTGATAACCAAAACTTTTTTTTTTTTATTATATTTTTATTCAATATGAAATGGATAATATACTTTTCTTTTTCTTTTAAACAAATCCACAGAAAAAGTGATGCTGTCATTTAGCTATAAGTAAGTAATAGTTTATTTAAACATTTAGAAAAATAAATTATTTACCTTTAAAGTTATGTCTTTGATCTAAAGTGTAAGCAATCTTACAACAAAGCTTTATATTTATTTTATGTATATTCGAATTGTCAAAGTGTGTTACGTATGAAACTCTATTTTCTGGTAATTGAATTCTGTTTGCAAATTACAAAGATACGTTATATTTACGCTATCTTGAATGTATTACTTTCAAATGTATACGTCACTAATTTCAATAAACTAAATATACCAATAAATTAGTCAACACAGTACGCGTGTGTTACATATAAACTATCTAAAGCTAATATTTAATATTGAGCTGACTATATTTTTCCAAGAATGTAGTTAATTAAGTAAACAGTATTGTCATATGTCTGTAAATTTCTAGGAATGAAATTGTTTATATATGTTGTCTGCGTAAAACTAAACTAAATCAATTATTATAGGTTTATAAACCAAATATCAGAACTGTCAAGAAAATAAATAAATATTGAAAAAGATTTTGCTGGAAGCAAGGAACTGAATATATACATAAAACTGAATCTACAAAATTTATATTGAGGAAATACACGTCAGATTTGATATATTAAAAGGAAATTCTCATAAGTTTTATTTCATTTTTAAATCATATTCCTCTAGGGAAAAGATAAAATTATGACAGATGTAATTTATTCGACATATTTATTTGTTTTCTATGATATGTTCAATTAAATGTGGTCATTTTGAAATAATAATTGAAAATAATGAAATTTAGATTTTTTATAAGTAATATTTACATTTTAATTCAAAATAGTTTATTTACTCCTATCTCTGTGGCATCAATCCTATAAGAATAGAGTGGATTTTTTTTTTTTTTTTTTTTTTTTTTTTTTTTTTAATACATGGCTTAACAACTCATTTTTAATTTTTGTAATCGATAATTTTCAACCGGATGCTATAACGTAACCAAATGCGTTTTATTTATTTGCTAGTTAATACCCGTCAAAATTTGACACATGATGTGCAACTAAAATCTTTTCACGGCATAAAGTTTAAAACACCCTTTCTTTAGTATTTCACATATTGCTCTTAACCGGTTTAAAGCCCCTCGCTTAAATATTTTACACTGCTCTTAAACGGTTTAAAACCCACTGCTGTAATCAATTATCTTTTGGTTGGAGGAAGGAGGGAAAATTTTCATGAAATTTCAATATACAAATTTAATCATACTCCAAATAATACTAATAAATTCCTAAGGTTTTCCTAATTTTACTCTAAATATGACCAAAAGAATGTTAGGAGTAATTAAAAGAAAGGCAGAATTTATATAAATTATCGAAAGAATAAATATTTCTTAATGAGATAGTATCAATATTTGTGATAATAATTATCAAAGCACCAAGTAAATTAATCCCACAATAGAATTCTTCCCTGTCACACCAAATCGACTAATAATCTATAGAACTGCACTCGTTTTATGTTTACTGTGAAATCTATATTCGTTGCTTTTCACGCAAAATGAATGAATACAAACATTTACTACAAAAATATAATTATATTAACTTAGTATCAACGATAACAGATAACAGTTTTTTATTAAAAGACATACATGGACGACAAAGATTTCATTCACTTGTAAAATATATCATTAATTCTAATTTGCCAAGACAATAAGTGCATTTTAAGTATAAAATAATAATTTTGATTCTGATTTTTCTTCCCATGTTTGTAAAACCACTTGGATATAATCCAAAATATTAATTTATTCTATTCTAAAGATAAACTGCAAATCGGAAAAAAGTTAAGATTTGTTTTTACTGGAATAGTTTTATAACAGTTTATTCTATCAAAATAGTATATTTCAATACTGTAAAAAATAAGTAAATAAATAAGAATCAATTTAGTACTTTAGGAAATTAATTTTCTCATTAAATTTTTAATCGTATATTTCAACCAAAGTATACTGTTAAAAATAAATAAATAAAATAAGAATCAATTTAGTACTTTAGCAAATTAATTTGCTCATTAAATTTTTAATCGTATTTTTTTACTCATATAAAATATCAATATTTTAATGTTATTCTACATAATACGAAAACATACCTGTGGGCATGCACAAAAATGTTTCCGACATTGTTTCTCATAATAAAGACTTAAATCATGTCATTTAGTTTAACTTTATATATATATATATATATATATATATATATATGCTGTGAGATAGCTATGCCGAAAATATCTGAATTGGAATAGAAGCAGCGCAACTTGTCAGCCGATATGCACACAAATTAACAAGCATGTTTTTTTTTTTTTTTTTTTTTTTTTTTCCATGGACCTTGCGTATTAAGTTTGATGTACTTATACGCTATAGAAACTGAGACGTAGCTTTCCCATAAATGGCAAAAACTGCCTCACAGCAAAACCAAATGCTACCCGAAATACACCCAAATTGTATGAGCATAGTGTTTCATGATAGTCATCTTGTATAATGAATTATCGCACTTACGTGCCGTAGAAACTGAGATAAATTCTTCCCATAAAATGGGAAATTTGCAGCATAGGTGCTCCGCCTGCTGGCTGATATAGACCAACATTTAATCAACAAAAGTTTATTAAGATGGTCATCTACCATACTGAGTTTTATGCATTTATAAGCTATGGTAACTGATATACAGTAGTAACAATAAAATACTACATATACAATACCGAAAATATTACTGATTTCGTAAATGGTCAATAGGAATCACAGATCATATTATATATATATATATATATATATATATATATATATATATATATATATATGTATACTACTTTAATAAATAAAAGTTTTATAATCATTAAAATTTTCTCAATTTTCTATGGGTAATTTTTATAAAAAAAATCAAAATGGAGAAAATTTCAGTTTAAATCAGCCATTTGTGGGACGATATATGAAAAAATCTAATCAGCATCAATTTATATCTAAGGATAACTGAATATAAACTGTTCTAGAATCCCCTCCATTACTTCCTGAGGTGCAACTCCCACAAAATTTTAATAACACATAAAAAAATAAACATATTCTAAAATTTATGAAATCGTGTTTATATCAAAACTTGTAAATTCTTCAGATACTTGAAGTAGGAAACTTTCACGAGTGAAATATATGGATCTTGTAAAGAGTAAAAATTAAAAATAAATTGTAGACGAATAAGAAATACTTTACAACATTTTGCGTTATATTAATTAACACATTTTAGTATAATTAAAATATACATATATATGTGTGTGTGCACATATTTAATGATGTGTAACTAAGTTATCACGTATTTTATTTCTTTTTTTTTTTTTTTTATTTGTTTTAATATCCTAAATGTAACTATTTGCTGTATACTCTTAAAATATTCAGAAAAGTAAAATCAAATACTATTATTTATTATTACAGCTAATTAATTAATTAATTATTTAAGCTAAACCTTTATGTAAATAGGTTCATTCAGACGACCTGCTACTTTTCGTATAGAATTTTTATAATAATTTGACTCTTTTACAGTATTTTGAAATAAATAAATAAATAAAAAAAATAAACGTATTCTTTTGAATCAATTATAATAAAATATCTATTTATCCTTTTTATGTTTTTATTTATTTATTTATTTATTTACGTTAGATTTTAAACGTTACATCGTTTTCAAAGACACGTAGGAACCACAATTTTTTTCTTTTATTCTTTCTTTTCCTTTCCTTTTCTTTCCCTTTTTTTTTTTTAATTATTATTAAAGAAAACAGGTTGAAAAGAAAATCATGAATAATATGTATATTTATTCAGTACATATTTCCAAATACATTTTATATAGTTTGGTATTGGCTGGGGCTTTTTCCTACCGCAAACTATTAAAGTAATACATTCGAATTAACTCAAGCTTGTACGTTAGGGCTTAAAACGGCAATTTTAAAGAGACAGCTTACCATAAAATTCTTCTATGAAGATAAACGATTTTATGTAACATCAAGTGATATTCTAATGACATTAATGTTAAGTATTTATCCAATCCCCGATTACAGTCGGCAGCAAAATTATCCGAGCACTAGCAAAAATTCTTATGTAAAAAAATTACACTTAATAATGTTTTGTTAAATAAATCGTTGTCGAATTACGTTCTTAGACTGACTAATAAGAGGATTCGACAAGTATTTATCTAACAAAACTGTATTAAAAGTACCCTTTTTATATAGAAATTTTTGCGAGTTCTCGGATACTTTTTTTGCTGACTGTATGTGATCATCATGGGGCACTGGAGCATAAGTTTTTCTGGAGCGCCTGTCTTCGTGTTATATTTAAATTTAATGTACAGTTGCATATTTTGAGCAGTAAAGCTGAACATTTCTGTCGGTCCTATATTAAAAATATATGTTATTTTCCCTGTAATGGCGGCTCCCCTCTCATCATTTTTATAAACAATACGAAAAAACTATATTTATAATGCCTGAAATATTACATTTCTCGTAACTAAAGCACAGACAATAAGAAATAAGAAAAAAAAAAAAGTACTTTAATAAATGAGAATTTAATAGCTGTTGATTTTTTCGCAATTTTGTCTCAATTTTATATAGGTAATTTCCATTTAATTATAAATAAAAGAATTTTTAGTGGTAAATATATATTACGAAATTTTGACAATTTGAAGAACCTTCAAACCTGTTGGCTTCGAAAAAGTTCCATATTTTTACATTTATTAATATGGCCCTTTATATGCTCCAATCTATGTAAGCACCTTTAATGAACCTTTCATATTTCTTCTATAAATTCGAATTTGCCACTTTTAAATCGGAAAATGATTTGACTGTTTGAAGTACAGTGGTATATATTTTATACCACGAAGTTTTAACTCTCAACTGCAAAACTTTAGAAGAAACCAGAAACTTTAAACAAAATGTTTTTTCTATTACTAAGCAAGAAAAATTCCTTTATTGCTTTTCTTTAGACATTGCTTTTAAATTATGGTGGCTTTTGAATTTAAATGCATGTAAATTCCTAGCCCCTTAAAGGGATAAAGTACTATGGCTAGTTAAAGGATTTTGCATACTATAATAATAATAATAGTAGTAATGATTAAATCAATTAAATATTTCAATTTTTGATACAAGCTTAATAAATTTGTTATAATTTAATTTTAAAATAAAAATATAATTTCTATTTCTTATTTTTTTATTAAAAGAAATAACTTTTAACACGCTTTACATTCTTAATTCTAATTGCTAATGAAAAACTAAAATTTATATTATTATTATTATTTATATTATTATGAGGGAAAAAAATGGTGTTCATCTATGATCATATAGAAAAAGAGTCTAATTCCATATATTCAACTGATAAACCAGACCTATTTCCCTACATGTATTTCTGAAGTAGTAGAAATAATAATCAATAAAGAGAATTCTATCAGAACAATCGAAATCGCAAACCAATGAGTTATTATCACTTAGCCACTTGCTTTTATAAAGGTCGGGGACAGAATTACCTATATAATTGCGTAAATATTGGAAAAAATAATTGCGTAAAAGTTTGATACCAAAATATTGAACTTTTTACTTTCTCTTATCCATAGGGTCGAGAAAGTATTGTTTTAGGGTCAAATTTTCGAACGTGAGTTTTTGTTATATTTATATGTTCTGAGGTCCCCTGAATACGAAAATCATGTTTTTAGCGATAGTGGATGTCTCTGTGTCTGTTATCAGCATATCTCAAGAACAAATAGTAGCAGAAATTCCAAACTCGGTAATATAAATGTGTATCATATAGAGATGCTACAGCAGGCTTTTCGTTGAGATAAAGATAATGGTTCGTGTACAGGGACATTCAAAAGTATTCAAATACATTACGTCTATGGGGAAATTGCAGGTAAGTAGAGTTTAACATCTATAGACTGCACTAAACCAAATGAAATGAATATGTGTTTTTTATAATAAAGATAGTCAACTGGATTTTTTTGTGTGTATGTAGAAGCCTCGCCCCCCCCCCCTCGAGTGGAGTAAATTTGATGGGTATCTTTCAAAAGAGCTCGCCAATACCTTTAAAACAAATGGTTGAACCATTGATCTGCGATAATTTAAAATGAAGTTATCGATATTTTTTTTTTTTTTTACTGTAATATTGAGAAAAAATTCAACTTTTTTTTGGATATTTAGCGTTATACTACTTCTCTAATATGAAAATCGTCTGCATATAATAAAAGATAATTTTTTTAAATAATAATTTTAATGAATTATTTTTTAAAACAGAATTATTTTTTAATAACTGAATTAAATTCTATATAAATGTAGGTGCAATAATGAAACGGGGGGTTGAGGAAGGCGGTAACCCCCCCTCACACAGAACTAATTATCATATAAAACTCTTCCGAAGCCTAATTTGAATTGTTTAACATAGGTTTACAGTACTCGTTATCTTACCTCTTATAGTACCTGTATTTATAGTATTAAATTTCAGGGTAAGAGAAAGTCGTGTGAGTGACACACCAGATTATTTAGATTAGGATTATTTTTATTCTTATAAATCCGAAGCACTTTAGTAACATGTTTTCTTTGCTGTCACAGCTCAATAATTCATTGTAATGTTTTAATGCACCGAGTAGTCCAAAAATTATTAAGATTGTTTAACTGTATGATCTTAAATATAAGAACATTGCATGTAAAGTCTCAGAGTAACATCACAAGTGGTTTTAAAAAATTCAATCATTACAAAATATGTATATATATTTAATTATTTCAATATGATTTCGGGGTTTCTAATCATTAATAAATCTTTGTGACGTCTCTTGTGAATATATATTTTATACTAGCAGGCTTTGACAGCTTCGCTGGTCAGTAAATTTAAAGGAAACTCTTGTCTATGTAGCTTTATCTTATACTATTAAGTGAGCAATATTTGTATATTTCACTGTTCTCGAAAACGGTAGCTCGGACAGTCACGAGATTTAACACAAAGCTGCCCCCCGAAGGGTCATTGTGCACATCGAAGTCAGATTTTCGATTTTTTGATTAGGTTTTTCTTAATTAATTCAAATGTGAAAAAAATAACCTTCTAATTTCTGATAAATAAGCCATTTAAATTTTAACATTTTATCCATAATTTAATTGTTGCCAATTTTTTTTTCAACAAAATAATAATAATTAAAAAAAAAAAAAAAAAAAAAAAAAAAAAACCGTACATTTATTTAAAATGAGGAAAATAAATCAGAAAGATTAGAAAATAAATTAGAAATATCAGTCGCATCGTTACAAATAAGATACCAAATGAAAGGGAAAATTTTTGTAAATCCGATGCATTAAACAGCTTATCAATCGGATGATCAGTTTTTTCTTAATTAATTAAAATGTGAAAATAATAACCTTCTAATTTCTGATAAATAAGCCATTTAAATTTTAAAATTTTATCCATAATTTAATTGTTGCCAATTTTTTTTTTCGACAAAATAACAATAATTAAAAAAAAAATGTACATTTATTTAAAATGAGGAAAATAAATCAGAAAGATTAGAAACTAAATTAGAAATATCAGTCACATCGTCACAAATAAGATAGCAAATGAAAGGGAAAATTTTTGTGAATACGATGCTATAAACAGCTTATCAATCGGACAATTAGATTTTGTAAAATTAACTAAAGTATGAATTTTAGGTGGCAACAGCAGAAGATTGTATGGAAAGTATGGAAACCGTTAGGAGAAAAAAAATGAAAAATCTGCTTCACATTAAGTCACATGATTTTTAAGTGGGATTAAAAATTGCAGTTTTCAAATTCTTTTAAATTTTCTCTCACGAACACAAAAATATAATATAGCCTGTACCCCACAAGACCAACTTGCATTTCAAATTTCATCAATCATTTTGATTAATTAACAAAAGTTATTATTATTATTTTTTTTTTTCAAATTAAGTTTTATTCTATCTTCGAAAAGATTTATGTGATCATAGATATAATAATATATATAGATCTATCATCCCCATATTATCGTGCAAAGGTTTTTGATGCCGAAAAAACAGCTTTGGAATCAGCCATTAAGTGGTATTGAAGGAAAAAAGGAAAAAAAGAAGAATGAATTTCAAACTATATCTGGAGCTTTTCATTCAACTTTAGTAAATAAATTATTCATGAATTTTATTTGCTAAAACATTCGTGTGTATTCCCGTGTGTATTCACTCGGGGAAAGACTGCCATAAAATCGCCGTCTTTTCCCGAGTGAAAAGGAATCACTTTTTTCTCCCCAATGATCAATCTATATATTCTTACTATATCTATGTATGTGATGCGATACATTAATAATTTGGGTTTTAAAAGTTTTTTTAAATAGATTATTTAAACTCTATGAACCAAATTTTTTTTTACCAGTTTCATTAACAGATCCTGCTGGGCGATTTTTTAAATCTTGGTGTTGAAGTACACCGAACGTTTTTCGACTAAAAGTTTAATATAGCAACAGCCATTTTAATCTAAGTAGCGCATAAAATATATAAAAACATAAATGATTTATTTTTACGCAAAATTTACAGAACAAATGCAGTTTTAAAGGTAGGAAATTTATTTCAACAAGCACTATTTTAAACCTAAAAACCATTAAAAATATAAGCAGAATATAAAGGATTAAACAAAAAAGAGTCTGGTAAAATTATTAGCCTTATTAGTCTTCCCCTTTTCATACAAAAAAAAAAAAAAAAAAAATCCATCGCTAATATGGCGACAAAAATTCAAAAGCCGCCAATGGAGCGACATAATAAAGTTGTGTAACACAATAATGTTTACCTATTTATTTATTTTTTTATATAATAATCACTATGCTAATTTACCATACAAACAAATGAGCCTCTGTGTGTTACTGCACTTGCACGCTGTCGAACAGAAATATTTGAATAATTCAAATTAATATTTAAATAAATAAATAAAAATATGTTTAATGGGAAATGTATATAACCATAAAAAGATTAGTTGTCTAAAATACGGCAGAAATAGCGCTCATAGCATATTGTTACAAGGGATTAAGTCTTATTGTTACAATGGATTAAGTCTAAAATGGTGACAAAAATTCAAAAGCCGCCAAAGAGAACTATATTAAGGCTGTACTATCAGGTTTACAACCCATGAATTGTATATAAACACAAAAAATTAATTGTCTCATGCGACAGACGTAGCCGGTCACAGCATATTGTAATATTTGGCGTGAAATTGCTGTCATTTAATGGTTGATTGGATAAACAAAATAAACATATGAAATAACATAAAAGCAAATATTATGTTGTCTAAACCCAGTTACATTTGAGTCCAGTCCGAGTTACATGTGAACAACACGTATAGTGTTGTTCACATGTAACTGGGATTCAAATATAAAAGGGAAACTCCAATTTTTTCGATACTATCTATTTCGAAACTGTTATATAATAAGCACCTAAATGGAAGCTCATTGTTAAGCTATTGTCGCATGTAGTAGGGACAAGCGCCCGAGTTGCAGTGGATGACCAAATCGCTGCCGAATGCAGCAGGGACCTGGAGCGAGCTTTTGAACAATTTCAGTAATTTATTTTATTTTATTTTTATAAAGCTATATAGAAAAGAGTTTCCTTTAAATTTAGTGGCCAGCGAAGCGGTAGTAAAAATAAAATGAAACAAAATACTGAAATTGCTCAAAAGCTCGTTTCAGATCCCTGCTGCAATCGGCAGCGATTTGGTCATCCGCTAAAACTGTCCCTATTACCTGCGACAATGCCATACCAGTGGGCTTCAATTTAGGTGCTTATTAGATAAGTTTCGAAATAGATACTATCGAAAAAATTGAAGTATCCCTTTTATATTTGAATCCCATTTACATATGATCAACACTATACGTGGTGCACTTAATGTTTGCTTTTACGTTATTTCCTATGTTTATTTTGTTTATCCGATCAACCATAAAATGACAGCAATTTCACGCCACTTTTAAAACACAAATTCTTAATATATCGTATCACATAAACCTTATCAAATTTAGAATAAAATTTAATTTGCAAAAAAAAAAAAAAAGTGTTTATTAACCAAAATTGATGAAATCTGAACTGCAAGTTGATCTTGTGTTGTACAGGCTGTATATTATATTTTTGTGTTCGTGAGAAAAAATTAAAAAAAAAAAAAATTGAAAACTGCAATTTTTAATCCCACTTCAAAAACATGACTTAATGAGTAGCAGATTTTTTTTTCTTCCAAACGGTTTCCATACAATCTTCTGTTGTTGTCACCTAAAATTCATACTTTATTAAATTTTAAAAAATCGATCCGATCGATAAGCTTTTAAATCCGTCGGATTTAAAAAAATCGCCCTTTTCATTTGGTACTTTATTTGTAACGATACGACTGATATCTCTGATTTATTTTCGAATTTTTCTAATTTATTTTCCTCATTTTCAGTAAATGTACCTTTTTTTTTTTTTTTTTTTTTTTTTTTTAATTCTGTCGAAAAAAAAAATTGGCAACAATTGAATTATGGATAAAATATAAATGGCTAATTTATTAGAAATTAGAAGGTTATTATTTTCACATTTTAATTAAAAAAAAAAATAAATAAATAAATAAATAAATAAAACTAATCAAAATTTCGAAAATCGGGCTTCGAGGAGAGGTCATTACGAACCTCCCTGCAAATGTGTGTAGCTCTGCGATCAACCGTTTTCCTAAAAAGCTCTGGATATACATACACAATGACACACACACACAAACATCTTATTTTATTATATGTATAGATTCAAAATTGTTATAAAATCAAAACTTCTTGATATTTGCCACATTTTGAATATGTTTTTACGCAATCGCATGAAGTATATTATAATTCACATGCTGTAGAATTAAAATCTCAAAAACTAATTTTTATTTTAAAAGTTTTTCAACCCAAAACATTCACTTGATATATTTTTACGATTTTTTTTTAAGTATATGCGTAGCTGACAACATCCTAATTAATATTCTGTAGTATATTAGTTTCCGCCCCTTTTCCTCCACCACTTTAATTTAAGAGGAATTCTCTCCATATTTAATTACAATTAAATAAGAAGAAAAATACTCTAAAAAAAGACTTGTGTGAAAAAAAGGCGGGTACTAACAATACTATGATATATTAATTAAAATGTTGGCAGCTATGCATATGCGTCATTTCTTGTATTTTCTGTTTTGTAAACATAAAATTTAATTATGTAAAAATGACATCCTATATTATCTTGTATATGGATTTTTCTAAGAAAGAATGCTAAAAAATCTTTCTAGAAATTTTGATTAAAAACAAATATAATTAAAAATTCATTTTGAATAATTCCATAATTTAACTTGCAAAGAACACAAAACAATCAATAATATAAGTTTAGCCTATTTCATATGCATGAATAGTTTTGAATTATGTGAAATTATAAAAACATTGCAAATACTTTTAATCATATTTGAAACTATCAAGCATTTCTTTAAATTCATATTCATAATGAATGCGCACGTTTTTTAACCACTTAAATACAGTCACGTAACTATACTGGATGACTATTAAGTATAAATTTTTCCAATAATTGTTTTTTAAGCTATCAAAGTAAAATTTAAAACTCCATCAGTATAATTTTTACAATCTAAAGAAAAGTTCTTTCTGATCAGAAATACTTAATTATGATAATTAATTGATTGAAAACTTTTATTTCAATATAATTATTTACTTTTAGAAAGAAACATATAATTTTATCTCCAAGTCTTTCATAAAAGCGATCATGGAAATTTATTGCGGGTAAATAAAAGTTTGATTTTGAAAAATATTTAACGGAGGATGTACTTATTAGACAAATAATAGTGTATCGATGTGATTTAATTTTGAAACAAAATATAAAATTCAATATTAAAAGATATTTAAAATAAGTATTGCATGGAATAACCGCTGCGAGTGAAATTATTTTCCTACTTTTCTAATCTAAACTGTTTTCTAATCTAAAATATTCTAAAATATTAATGAATGTTTTTAATATTTTTTTAGAGACAGCATCTGAAATGGTTAAGGAAATTTTTTATTGATATGTAAAATTAAGAGGTATGTTATAATTTTAATACATTTTTAAGCTTCATATTAAATCTTCTTTGAATTGTATTCGGTTTTGCGTCGTTGTTGAAGAAAAATTTAGTGAATACTTCTGAAATAAATTATATCTAGCATGCATTGAATAGTTTGAAGAAAGTTATTGTAAATATATATATATATATATATATATATATATATGAACAAGTTTATGTATATAATTGGAAAAAAGACACGAAAATAATTGAGAAAAGCATCACTCAATTATTTTCCTTCAGAATTAAATAAATAAAATAAATATAATTTAAATAAATATAATTACACACACACACACACACACACACACACACACAGGTTGGCAAGACGTGCAAACTGAGGACTATGTGTATACACCGCCAATCGGGGACTTCGTAAATAATTGACTTAAAAGCATATTTTTGATAAATAACTATTAATAAAACTCATTCAATTATGAATCAGCTTTGATTTTTCTTAAAATTCCTAAATTTCTCAATATTTCTCAATATGTATTTTTACCGTCTAAATGGGGACCTCGATACACCGCAACACACACAGTGAACTTGATACACACAATCAACTGGGGACTTTGTAATTTTACAATCAAATGAGGACATTGACTATGTTGATACACACAATCAAATGAGGACATGAAGATTTTTTCTTTTTATGTTATGGTACAATTCACATTATACATGTTGCACATAGTTTAAGAAAATATTTTACAATAATAATAACGCTCAGACTTGCTAAGTGACTCTGTGACGATGCACGATGGCGAATTAAACGCCGCATAAAGTTTTCGGGAAAAAGAAATTTGTTAAATGTATTGTAATGAAAGTATTTGTAATTATGTGAATAGTTTTTGTAATACAAGTTAATAGTTTTACTAGTATTTTAATGAGTTTCAAAGTGGCTTCTAGTGATCAAAATACCACTTTATAATTTATTATGAATAAATGAAATTTCGTACACAATATTAAGTATATTGTATTGTAAGCCTGTTGATATTGTATAATTTGAAGCTGAGATTTCTGTTATGTTAAGACATTGCCTCCTAAACTAGATGCCTTCCGCGTGGCTCGGAAACTTGGCAAGAGTTCAATCGGTAAACAGCGCCACCTGGTGCAGATTGCGCAACTTTTTTATTCAACTGTCACCAATAATTTTCATAAGTGATATATGATATATATAATCGACGTTTCTTCGATTCTATTCGCCTTTTATGTATATCAAATCACACTTTAAAAATTTTTGGTGGCTGTTGAATAAAAAAAGTCGCGCAATCTGTACCAGGTGGCGCTGCCTACCACAAAGTTTCCGAGCCACGCGGAAGGCATCTAGTTTAGAAGGCTATGGCCTATGGTTAAGATAATTTACAGCGCCCCCTAATGGGAAAAATGTATTAACAGTGTTGTATTGGAAGGGTTTGTTTGAAATTAGAATATATTGCTTGTTTAAGTGAGTGTATGGTGTTACAGCTTCTCTGGTGGTCAAAATACGAATTTATATTCTATTATAAATATTATTTCGCACACATGATTAAGTATGTTCATCACATGATGGGAAATTAGGATTTTATTGTGATAAAATGCTTACAGTGCCCCATAACATCAAGAATCTTAACTGAATGTGTTGTAATGAAAGAATTTGAGTGAGATTAAGATACATTATGTGTTTAAGTGATTGAATAGTTTTAAAAATAATTTAAAAGTGTTTCGCAGTGCTTCCTGTTGGTAAAAAAAGCAGGTAAGAAAATTGTGCTAATACAAACTGACATTCAAGAACATAATGCAGATTGGTAAACCAACTTATAATATACATCGACAAGCTGAGACGAATACATAGCGGCAAGTTAAGACATAATACACACTGGCAAGCTAGGACATAATACAAACCGACAAACAACGGCATAATACACACGTGCTGAGATAGGACGTAATACACACTGACAAACGAGGGCATAATACACACCTG
Organism: Salticus scenicus; assembly: GCA_963930645.1. Lineage (NCBI taxonomy): Eukaryota > Metazoa > Arthropoda > Arachnida > Araneae > Salticidae > Salticus > Salticus scenicus. Next base: position 146,622,844 of record OZ005649.1, read on the forward strand.
CAAGCGAAGACTTAATACACAACGGCAATTGAAGACCTTTTACACACAGGCAAATGAGGACATGATACACACCGGCAAGTCAAGACCTTTTACACGCAGGCAAATGAGGAGGTGATACACACCGGCAAGTCAAGACCTTTTACACACAGGCAAATGAGGACGTGATACACACCGGCAAGTCAAGACCTTTTACATACAGGCAAATGAGGACGTGATACACACCGGCAAGTCAAGACCTTTTGCACACAGGCAAATGAAGACGTGATACACACCGACAAATCAAGACCTATTACACACAGGCAAATGAAGATACGCACCGGCAATTCAAGACCTTGTGCACACAGGCAAATGAAGACGTGACACACACCGGCAAATGAAGGCGTGATACATACAGGCAAATTAAGACGTGATACACACCGGAAAGTCAAGACCTTTTACACACAGGCAAACAGAGACATAATACACATCAACTATTTAGGATGTAATGCTCACCACCAAGCGAGGAAATAATGTACACCTGTAAGGCAGTACTTAATGAACTATAGCCATAACTAGCCGACTAACAGATGGTTCAAAAGGTTTTAGCTTCCATGAAGAATAAAAATACTTTTATTAATATGAATAAAAGTCATTGTATATATGATTGTATGTCTTTCATCTCCTAAACCCCTGAACCGATTTCAACCAAACTTGACACAATCAGTGCTTATCACAATGTTCGAAGCACTGCGGGTGTTTAAAAATTTTAGTGCACGCACAATGGGAGGGGGTGAGAAAAAACTCGCTGGAAAACCACACTTTTGTATGTTTCCTATAGTAATAATGTATCTAGAAACTTCAAATTTGATATTACCTCTGATTTATAATTTTTTCTAAGTGGATGTTTCAAAAAATTCGAAATTCGAAAAGATGAAATGATTAGTTAACGTTCTAAAACTACGTTTTTATCAAAAATGTTCTGAACAGTGGGAAGCAAGGGAAGATTTCTTCATTACAAGCATTCCTTCGGTGCGCAAATTTACACGATATTTTAAACGCCTTCTAAATCAGTTTATTTTCGAAACTAAAAAGAATAATTCTCTATATTTTCTTGACGTTTTGATTTCTATATAAAATGATTAGTTTTTAACCATTGTCTTCAGAAAACTTTATTATGACTCTCTTCCACATAATCTCTCACCCACCCCAACAGAAAATGGCTGCTTTCTGTATTTATTCTTACCGGCTTCATTTGCTTTCATTTTCTTTGATTTTAAGAAGAAATTAACATTTAAAGTATCTTGCTCTTTCTCTAGCTATAATTCCTCTATGGCCGATAGAGCTCTAAAAACCAAGAATTCTAAATGTTCTCTTTTTAACTTGAATTACCAATGTTTCAATCATGTAATTTTACATTTTTATTGTTCCTTTTTTTTTTTTTTTTTTTTTTCCAGAGCATCTAAATTTTTTCATAATTTGGAATTAATATAATTTTTAAATTCGTCAACAATATTAAATTCGCTTTTCCTAAAAATTCCATTCCAACTGATAATTGACGTGGTGTTTAATAATACCTAAATTATTTGTTGAAATAGATAGAAGCCTTTTGAAATATCATATAAATAAGCCCACACACAAAAAAATAAAAATAAATAAAAATAAAAATAAATTAAACAAATGCCCGTGATGAAAAGATCTCCAAATTTTCTTTTACTTTCCCTTATTGGTCTCATGGGTATTTTTATTTTTACTATTTATTTATTTTTTTATTTTTAATTTCTAAAATTGACATTACTTCCTCTCCTGTCCCCTCTTCCCATTTGGATTTCTTGGAAAGTCTTTTTTACATTTTAAAAATCTTATTAATATTTCTTCAGCGTCTTTCATATCTAATGTTTGGAAATTACTCACATAACTTTCTCATGATCGGTCTTTTCTTTCTTTCTTTCTTCCTTACCTTTTTTTTTTTTTTTTTTTTTTTTTTTTTCTCTTTTAATGTCACCATTTATTTTTTTTATTAAATTTATTTTTGATATTTTTTCTGTCCTTTTATATAATTATTCTTATTACACCAGATCTTTTCTTGATTTTAATTTAGCTTGTCTCTTGGATCATTTTTGTGTGTTGCCGCTTTGCTACATTCATTCCGACTTTATTTGCCTGACTCAGAGTCACAGTTTTATTTCGACCTTAAACTCGGAACATTTGTCGCGATTTATTCCATTTTGTGATGTTTACAGATTTTTTTTTTTTTTTTTTTACTTATTGATATACAGGATTAGTTAAAATAGTCTAATGTGTTTTAACGAAGTGAGTGGGCAACAACTCGTTGAATAATTTGAAACATATTTTTATATTTAATAACAACTTAAATATTTTTTTGTTAATGTGCACATAATATTCAAACAGGGGATTGTGGATCGGCGAGGCTATAGTCTTTCAACCAAAATGTATGTCTTTAAAAATAAGAAGATTTTTGAAGCAATTTTTTAAACTAATTTTAAAGGATTTTAAATTACTCTAGAAATTTTGAAATAAATAACATCTTACACATTAAACTATAGTAATATTCTGCACTAATGTGAATAACGGAAAGAAATGTCAGTGATACACCAGATTACTCTTTTTCTGGTCAGGGGGGGGGGATGATTTCATCAATTTTAGAAAATTATGGAGTGGAAGGCTGATTTTTTATACCAACTATGTGAAAAATACCAGAGCCGGGAATAGAAACCGGGACTTCCGCTTGAGCATCCGCACGTGAAGCGGAAGTCCCGGGTTCGATTCCCGGCTCCGGTATTTTTCACTTAGTTGGTATAGAAAATCAGCCTTCCACTCAATAATTTTCTGAAATGCACTTTCAGGCTTGAGGAATAAATTTTCTAAATTAGATTTCATCAAAGTTATGATTAAATTTGAATGATCTACTGGCAGCTGACGAGTTCTTTAAAATGTATTGTCCAGGTTTATCCCCAGTTAGATGTGATAATATTGAGATCTGACTGTATATTTATAATCAAATTTTTGTCCGTGTTATATAGGCCCTGCTTAAAAGTTGGTTCAAATGTCCACAAGCAACATAGAATTATTTGTATATTTTTTGTCGCTACATTACAGACCATAGGTTGCATTTTAATACTGTTAATTTACATTCAATATAATATTATTAACGTGCATTTTTAGAGTGCTGAAAATGAAATACTTTGCATATATTTTTTAGCATAAATGAATATGTAGATAATTGTATCGTATTTAGTATTATTAAACTGTTCTTGCTTTGTGTAAATATATATATTAAAGCATAATAACTGGAATTTTTTTTTATTTGCACATTTTTACATTTATTTTAACTCCTAGTAGAAATCTTTGAGATTTTGGACAATGATAGTGATTTTACATGATTTAATTCATTACTGTCTCAGAAACAGCTCATTATTTTTTAACCCTGTTACTGTAAATGCCGTTGTTGGAGATATATCAATTTTTGGACAATGTCAAAGTTATTTTTCTACATTAATTGAATTGTTCAACATATTTTCTTTTATTTCTATGCTTCAATTCCACATATAATAACTTAGTACTTGGATGACCGAGTTCACTCGGTCTCATCGTAAAAATCATTTGTAGTGTAGATACTGTGATTTGTTTTCAGGTAAACATAAATATGTTTATGATTTGTTTGCTCAAGGCGGAGAACGAGTTAACAATGCAAGTTAATATTCCTCGATATAAGGAAAATTCAAATCCAATTATCATATTAAATCTCTAACTACAGTTTATTATCACAATCATTTACGTAGTTTTTTAAAAGACAAGATTTCTGCTACACATTATTCTAGGACAGTTACGGTTCACTTTTCTAAAAATGATGATAAATGAAACCGTTTTTAGTTTTAAAAATAAACTCTAACAATTTTTATTTAATCCTTTCAGCAGTTTCTATTTAAAAATAAAATAAATAAAAGGTTATGCGCATTTTTTTGTGGTATGTGGTTTATCAGTGAACGCTAATTATAATGAAGATGAGTGTTATTCAAACTCAAATTGAAATGTCATCTCAAAACCACATCAACTCTAAATATTTATTAAAAACATTCGAGGGTTAAAAAAAAAAAAAAAAAAAAAAAAAAAAAATCAATTCAATTGTAAACTCAAAAATTCCCTAAATCTAAGTTTTTATCAAAATTATTGAAATAGTTTCTAGAAAACCATGTCTTTTCCATATTTTGCTATGTACGAATGAAGGTTTACAGTAAACTCTAATTTTTATGAAGATGGGGATAAATCAGATGGGTTTCTCCTCTCAAAAATAAACCTAATGCTAATTTTTTATCAAAACAGTTAGAGCCATTTTCTGGAAAGTTTCTGTCGTAATTTTGCAAGAGGCAGAGTGAGTGCTAATTGTGTACGTTAATTTTCCTAAAAATGAAGAAAATTCAAATTGAATTGTCATCTAAAAAACCCCATACCTTAAATACTTATCAAAATCGTTCGAGCAATGTTCTTAGACTAAGAAAATGATTCGACGGGATTTATTTAATAAAACACTAGTAAGTGTACTTTTTTTTACATAGGAATTATTGCTAGCAATCGAATGATTTTGCTGCCGACTGTAAAGCCGTATGTTGCAATTGGCCGATAAAGGGTTGAAAACGGACGCGAATTTTCCTCAAGATGACGATATTTCTAACCACTTTAACTCTTCAAAAAACACTTAACCACAAATTTTCATCAGAATTATTATATTCATTTTCAAGTAAACCTAATTTCTGCCATATGATGCAACTGGCTTATAAAGGGTTTGCACCGAACGGGAATTTCCCTGAAAATGAGGATATTTCCCATCGATTTAGCTACCTCAAAAACATTTAACTCCTAACTTTTATTAAAATAGTTTTATCCATTTCATAGCACATCCAATTTCTGTTATACGGTGCAAATGATCGATAAAGGGTTAATATCAAAAGGGAATTTTCCTGAAGATGAGCATACGTCCATCCAATTTATCTCCCTTAACCTCAAACTTTCATTTGTATTGTTTTATTCCTTTTCCAGTAAACCAAATTTCTATCATACCGTGCAACTGGTCGATAAAAGTTAACAGTGAACGGAAATTATCCTGAAAATTCGGATTTGTCCCACTGATTTAGCAACCTTAAAACCAACCTCCAAACTTTCATTAAAATCGTTTCATCAATTTCAGAGTAAACAAAATTTCTGTGATTTGGTGCAACTGGCCGATAAGGTGTTAATATCAAACGTTAATTTTCTTGAAGATAAGGATATGTCCAAACTATTTAGCTCCCTTAAAGACACTTAACCCTAAACTATCATTAAAATAGTTGCATCCATGTTCGATTAAACCCAAATATTGCCATACGGTGCAACTGGCTAATAAAGGAATTAATGCAAACGCGAATTTTCCTGAAAATGAGGACATGTCCACTCGATTTAACTTCATGAAAAAGACTTATCCCCAAACTTTCATTAAAATCGTGGCATCCATTTCCGAATAAAACAATTTCCGCCATATGGTACAACTAACCGATAAAGGGTTAAAAGCGAACGCGAATTTTCCAGAAGAACTGAATATATGGAATAAATTTAGCTCCCTAAAAAAGCTTAACCCCAAACTTTCATCAAAAATCATTGTATTTATTTGTGAGTAAACCCAAATTCTGCTATATATTCCAGCTAGCTGATTAAGGGTTAACAGAGAACGTGAAGTTTCCTGAAGATAAGGCTAAGTCCAATTGTTTTTTGGACCCGTAAAACCCCTAACCCCAAAGTTTCATGTTTCATGAAAATCGTAGAAATGTTCCTCAAGACAAACTAGTTGGCATAGGTGGATTCTGCTCAGTTCCCCACCATATTTATGTTCTCATAAATTTCTAGTGCGAGACATATTATAATCATGTTAAAAAACTAGTTGGCATAGGTGGACTCTGCTCAGTTACCCATCATAATTATGTTCTCAGAAATTTCTAGTGCGAGACATGTTATAATCATGTTAAAAGAAATGAATTTGACCAAAGCTTGATGAAGTGACAGAATGAAATCACCGCCTAATAGGCTATCCACCGTTCACTTCGATATATTTACCTTATTCTAATCTATTCATTTATTTTATCTGGGTCAATTCCGTTGTTTAGTCTTCATGCTACTATTTTCAATGCAACAATCCTCAAAATTCATATTTATATGAAAAATTTATAATTTCGCTATGTTGATAAAATCGTAAATTGCGAATAATTTACGAAATTTTACTAGTAGAATATTTGTATTCAATCATGTTCAAACCAATATCATAAACGTAATTTTGAAGTTGTCTAATATATTTAGGATCCTCAAAATGGAAGTTTATGCTCAATTTTGCCTTATTCTGGCATGTTAAATAAATCGTAAATTCCAAATAACTTACGAAATTTTTAAATTGGAAAAATCATAGTCTATGATATTCATGCCAGTATCCTAAATAATATTTCGAAATTGGTTTGACATCTTTACGATGAAAATATCCCTCAAGATTTACGTTTAAGTGAAATTTTGCTATATTCTGCCATGTTAAGAAATTCGTAAATTTCCAATAACTTACGAAATCTTTATATTGGAAAATTCATAGTCATTAATATTCATGCCAGTGTCTAAATAATATTTCAAAAGTTGTCTGACATCTTTACGATAAATATATCTCACAAAATTGACGTTTATGTGAAATTTTGCCCTATACTGCCATGTTATGAAATTCGTAAATTTCCAATAACTTGCGAAATTTTCAAAGTAGCATGTTTATAGTTACTGATGTTCATTTCGGCATCAAAACTGATATTTTAAAACTGGTCTGACATTTTTACAGTAAAAAGTTTCCATTTAATGCACGTTTAAGTGAGTTTTTGTCATATTCTCCCATGTTAAGAAAATCGTAAATTTCTAATAACTTACGAAGTTTTTAAATTCGAATGTTGCAAATGAATAAGGTTCTTGCCAGTGTCGAAAGTAATATTTTAAAACTGATCTGATCTCTCTGCGACAATTTGTTCTTGAGATATCGTGTACACAGACTAACAAACTAACGGACTAACAGACTAACAGGCACCCTACAGACAGACACCATACAAATTTTGTCATTTTCGGATTCCTCACACCTGAAAACGTGTAAAAATGTCAAAAAACCGAGGTCGAAAATTTTCACGATTACCTAAGTTCCCCATACCTATAGTATGATGGAGAACTAATCTTATACTATTAAGTGAGCAATATTTGTATATTTCACTGTTCTCGAAAACGGTAGCTCGGACAGTCACGAGATTTAACACAAAGGTGCCCCCCGAAGGGTCATTGTGCACATCGAAGTCAGATTTTCAAATTTTTGATTAGTTTTTTCTTAATTAATTAAAATGTGAAAATAATAACCTTCTAATTTCTGATAAATAAGCCATTTAAATTTTAACATTTTATCCATAATTTAACTGTTGCCATTTTTTCCGACAAAATAATAATAATAATAATAATAATAATAATAAACGTACATTTATTTAAAATGTGGAAAATAAATCAGAAAGATTAGAAAATAAATTAGAAATATCAGTCGCATCGTTACCCAATAAAAGGGAAAATTTTTGTAAATCCGATGCATTAAACAGCTTATCAATCGGATGATTAGTTTTTTTTTAATTAATTAAAATGTGAAAATAATAACCTTCTAATTTCTGATAAATAAGCCATTTAAATTTTAAAATTTTATCCATAATTTAATTGTTGCCATTTTTTTACGACAAAATAATAATAATAATAATAATAATAATAATAAAAACCGTACATTTATTTAAAATGAGGAAAATAAATCAAAGATTAGAAAATAAATTAGAAATATCATTCGCATCGTTACGAATAAGATAGCAAATGAAAGGGAAAATTTTTGTAAATCCGATGCATTAAACAGCTTATCAATCGGACAATTAGGTTTTTTAAAATTAACTAAAGTATGAATTTTAGGTGGCAACAGCAGAAGATTGTATGGAAACCGTTAGGAGAAAAAAAAAATGAAAAATCTGCTTCACATGATTTTTAAGTGGGATTAAAAATTGCAGTTTTCAAATTCTTTTAAATTTTCTCTCACGAACACAAAAATATAATATACAGCCTGTACCCCACAAGACCAATTTGCATTTCAAATTTCATCAATTAGTTTGGTTAATAAACAAAAGTTTTTTTTTTTTTTTTTTTTTTTTCAAATTAAGTTTTATTCTATCTTCGAAAAGATTTATGCGATCATAGATATAATAATATATATAGATCTATGATCCCCATATTATCGTGCAAAGATTTTTGATGCCGAAAAGAAAGCTTTGGAATCAGCCATTAAGTGGTATTGAAGGAAAAAAGGAAAAAAAGAAGAATGAATTTGAAACTTTATCTGGAGCTTTTCATTCACCTTTAGTAAATAAATTATTCATGAATTTTATTTGTCTGTATTCCCGTGTGTGCATATATTCCCGTGTGGAAAACATTCGTGTGTATTCCCGTGTGTATTCACTCGGGGAAAGACTGCCATATTTTGGTAAAATCGCCGTCTTTTCCCGAGTAAAAAGGAATCACTTTTTTCTCCCCAATGATCAATCTATATATTATTACTATACCTATATATGTGATACGATACATTAATAATTTGGGTTTTAAAAGTTTTTTTAAATAGATTATTTAAACTCTATGAACCATATTTTTATTTTATCAGTTTCATTAACAGATCCTGCTGGGCGATTTTTTAAATTTTGGTGTTGAAGTACACCGAACGTTTTTCGACAAGAAGTTTAATATAGCAACAGCCATTTTAATCTAAGTAGCGCATCAAATATATAAAAACATAAATGATTTATTTTTACACAAAATGTACAGAACAAATGCAGTTTTAAAGATAGGAAATTTATTTCAACAAGCACTATTTTAAACCTAAAATCCATTAAAAATATAAGCAGAATATAAAGGATTCTTATGTATAAACAAAAAAGAGTCTGATAAAATTATTAGCAAAATAGTCTCCCCCTTTTCATACAAGAAAAAAAAAATAAATAAATAAAAATAAATAAAAATAAAAATCCATCGCTAATATGGCGACAAAAATTCAAAAGCCGCCAAAGGAGCGACATAATAAAGTTGTGTAACACGATAATGTTTACCAATTTATTTATTTTTTTATATAATAATCACTATGCTAATTTATCGTACTAACAAATGAGCCGCTGTGTGTTACTGCACTTGCACGCTGTCGAACAGAAATATTTTAAAAATTCCAATTAATATTTAAATAAATAAATAAAAATATGTTTAATGGGAAATATATATAACCATAAAAAGATTAGTTGTCTAAAATACGGCAGAAATAGCGCTCATAGCATATTGTTACAAGGGATTAAGTCTTATTGTTACAATGGATTAAGTCTAAAATGGTGACAAAAATTCAAAAACCGCCAAAGAGAACTATATTAAGGCTGTACTATCAGGTTTACAATCCATGAATTATATATAAACACAAAAAAATAATTCTCCCATGCGACAGACGTAGCCGGTCACAGCATATTGTAATATTTGGCGTGAAATTGCTGTCATTTAATGGTTGATTGGATAAACAAAAGAAACATATAAAATAACGTAAAAGCAAATATTATGTTGTCTAAACCCAGTTACATTTGAGTCCAGTCCGAGTTACATGTGAACAACACATATAGTGTTCTTCACATATAACTGGGATTCAAATATAAAAGGGAAACTCCAATTTTTTCGATACTATCTATTTCGAAACTGTTATATAATAAGCACCTCAATGGAAGCTCATTGATAAGCTATTGTCGCAGGTAATAGGGACAAGCGCCCGAGTTGCAGTGGATGACCAAATCGCTGCCGAATGCAGCAGGGAAATGGAGCGAGCTTTTGAACAATTTCAGTAATTTATTTTATATTATTTTTATAAAGCTATATAGAAAAGAGTTTCCTTTAAATTTAGTGGCCAGCGAAGCGGGCAAAGCCTGCTAGTAAATATAACACGTGAAGCGATTTACTCGTTTAATATAAGAAAAGGATTGATACTTTGCTAATTCAAGTCTTCACTCCTTGTGTTCGATCATTATAAAGATGAAGGATTATAATATATATATATATATATGTGTGTGTGTGTGTGTGTGTGTTATTCTATGAGTAAATATATATATATATAAGTTTTATTTACCTTCATATTAATTTTTGGTTTAAATATATGTTGCATTTGTTTTCACTCTTTAAATAAATCGGCCATTTCTGTCTGTAAATATTTTTGGTTACATGCTTACAATATTCAATCAATGCCCCTGATGTGCGTCGAGTATTTTATGCTTCCATTACATGGATTTTTGTTTATTTATTTATTTTAATTAAATATTCCGTTTCTTCATTTGATTTTTTTTTTTTTTTTTTAAGCTATGAAATGTATAATAGAAAGCAGGTATTGTAAAACAAATATGATCAAATGCCAATCGATCAATAAGGTTCAAAAGAAATATATATCCATGAATAGTTAAAATAATATGAATTAATCCAAAGTATTCTCACTGTAATCATTGCGAGTCATTCCATGTAAAATCAACAAAAAAAAAAAAAAAAAAAAAAAAACAGCATTTTTAACCTGCCTCTCAGATTTTTATGAAATTGGGCTCATTTATTTGTTCTATTGAGAAATGAATGTATACCAATTAATTAGTCCCTATCTCTTTTAGTTCTTGATATACGGGGCTACAAAAATGGGTAAAAAGTGCAAATTTCCGAAATTATTCTACTACAAATGTACCCATATATTTCCTTTCCTATTAAATTTAGTGATAACAAACAGGTATCATTAGAAAGCTTATAATACAGGCTTTCAAATGATTGATCACATATATATATTTTTTAATTTTTTAATGTTAAAGTCAAACATTTTGTCCTTTGACCTTCAATATCTAATAATAATAATAATAATAATAATATATATATATATATATATATATATATATATATATATATATATATATATATATATATATATATATTTAATTATGCGTTATTTTTACTTTTATTATATATAATTATTGTAAAAACATGGGACGGCCATAGGCTGCTGAGTTATAAAATAAAATGTAACTTTCCATCAGTATTTTCATAATATCATAACATAAGGTTTATGCATATTTTGTTCCGTAATTAACTTAGAGGTATAAAATTGGTATCATTAGAAAGGTTATAATACAGGCTTGTTTAGGGGGGGGGGGGTTACATGTTTAGGGGCTGTGCAGAAATAACTGTGTAATTTTTGGTCTACATATCGCTTGTTTTTCGTGTACAGGGACACACCAAAGATAGAAAAATAATATTTATCCATATGTTATTCGGACACAAAACTCAGAGAGTAACACATAACAAGTTGGCAAAAGGAACTATTCAAATAAGAAAAGTTATAATCGAGACGAATTCCAATTTCAAAAAAGGTTCTACAAATGGGAGATTTCATTAATAACTAAATTAACTATTTTAATGTATTATTTTTGTAATAATTCTTAAATCTTCAAAACTTTCATGAATTGGAGTTTAATTGCATATATATATAAAATTAGACCTACTAGTCCAGTTTCTATAAAATCACATGACTTTTTCTTTTTTCATTTAAAGCAAATAAGTTTCTCAAAATAATAATAATAATAATAATAAATAAAATAAATAATTAAATAAATAAAATTTTATTTTTCCATATTTGTAGTATGAAGTTCTGACATATTCCTGGACAGAAAAACAGAGTTAGGATTAAAAAAAAAAAAAAAAAAATACATTCTACATGTACGTATGTATTATTTTGATCGAATGACTTTTTGAAAATTGTGACATAAAATTTTAATTAATTTTTTTCTTTTCTTTTCTTTTTCTTTCTTTTTTTTCTTTCTTTTTAGTATTTTTTTACTCGGGAAATTCACTACATTTTTGTCTGTTTTCAAAAATAAACGAGTGAGATGGCAGACTGAAATTTATTGAATTTCACACACCAGGGACACGAAGTCCTAAAAAAATTTCAGGGATTTTTATTTATTTATTTATTTACAAATTATAGGGGGGGAAAAAACACTCTTATGCAAATTTATGTACATTACTTCTGTGAAATTGTGATTTTATGTTTTATACTAAATCTATCAAATATATAATTAAAATCTGTGAATAAATTCAAATAAAAGTGGATTTACATTTGTTTTGAGACTACATAATCGACCTAGATGTTACAACTTGCTTTAAATCACTTATAATTTTGCATAGTAAGAAATAGTCCATTATAGACTTAGAGTTTATAAATACGTAAAGAGAATTGATCTCAATCTAATACAGAACTCGAGTGTTAAATTTATTTTCTTTTAAGAAAAATGTTTTGTATGTATAATTTTAATACAATATAATCTTAATTTTTCATTCAAGTATAGAAAAACCGTAATAAAAATTCAAACCTTTATATATTTGTCCTCACCCCCTCTTTATTTATTTATTTATTTATTTATTTATTTATTTATTTTTACACCTAATTTCTAAACAGTTCGAAATTTTTATCATTTTATATTCAAAATTATTATTATAGAAAATTCAAATTAAACGATGAAAAAAAAAAAAAAAATGCATTTCACGAGTGGACTTTTGAATGATTTCTAGTTTCTATTCATGGAAGTTTCGGAAGAAATCACGGGAAACTCGAATGGCTGAGCCAATAAGCCTTCAAAGCAAAACTTTTCGGTCACTGATGGGAGTACTTATTCTTTTTTTTATAACATTGGTGTTAAACATTTTCACTATTCTTTGTCACTTTAATAGATTTTTCCACGACAATACGACCAAATACTCAAAACCAGTAATTATTTGAGAAAGAGATTTTAAGTTTTTGAAATATCTTGCGTAATCTGATGTTTTAAAAGCAACTAGATTTACATCACTCTATTGCATAGTCACTACTGTAAAGTCACCCTTACTATAGTGTCACTTTACTGCATAATTATACATTTTTCCGCCATTTATACATTTTATTTCATTGAATCTCCAATGAAGTTTTTCTAATCACTTTCATCCACTTCTTAAATTTATAATACCTTATGAAATATTAAAAAAGAAATATATCATATTAAGTAAAAAAAAAATTGTCTTTTTGTATAATTTGACAAATAGATTGCGTGTACAAAATTAAAGGAACAATTTGCTTTCCCATTTTCTTCTTTTACACGTAATTTTCAAAGAAATAAGCATAGGAACATAAAATTTGGATGGCATATTTGTTATCATATAATTAATTGTTTTTAAGTAATTTTTTTTAAATAAATAATTAATCTTTATTTATTTATTTTTTTCAAAAATAAACTTTGAAAAAAAATAAAAAAATAAAACAAATAACAATTTTAGAAAGGGTAATGTGATGAAAAATGGCCATAAGGATGCAATTAAGACAGTGAAGATGCTTATACATATATGTATCAGATTATAACCAGATTTTTACTCCTGTATTCACTTTTCTGTTTGTTTTTCTTTCCTTCATTTTTTTTGCATGTGAATAACTTTTTTAAAAAAATTCATACAAACATAAAAATTCGATAAAATGTTCATTATAAAATTATTTATTAATATTTTTATTAATCTGATGATTCTCATCTATCTATATATTAATAGGCAAGCATAAAATTTGTATTCCCTTTTTAACATATTAATAATGGGAGTAGAGGGTTGAAATTGGTATCATTCGAAAGGTATGGTTAGCCGGAAGGTGCGAATACAAATATTATTTTCTTACGATGTCAAGAAGTTATTTAAAAATACTTTTATTTTTTATGCATTTTCCCCCATTTTTCCCTTTCATACACGTATTCCTTTACATTAAAAAATACCTAAAAGTGGAAAGTTGTTAAATCTTGCAATTTCATAAAACTCAAATAAAACCATAGACACAGTAATTTGTATAGCATCCTTATACGCAAGCGAAGTGATGACGTCACTGGCCGGCCGTGGAACCACAAAGATTTCCTACGTTCATCGTCCATTGGATTTTTTTTGTAAAAAAATATTAAAAATTATCTCCCGATTTTAATTCCCATATTTGGGTATAGTTATATATAAGTTACTGTCTACATGTGTCAGATTGAGTTATTTTTGCTGTAAAATTGATAAAATTTTAATTTAAAATTTCAAAACTGTAGAAAAAAAATGGCAAACTTCCAGGTTCGAATGTAAGCATTTACTCCGTCGTAAGCATAAACGTTTAGTTTTAGTTAAAGGACAAAATAGTTTTAAAATTTAAAATAAAATTTTTGTCAATTTGACAGCAAGATAACTTAATCTAGCACATGTGCACGATAGTTAATTTATAATTATATCTAAATATGGGGATTAAAATCGGGAAATAACTTTCCTCAATTTTTAATATTTAAAAAAAAGAATTCCAATGGACAATTAACTTACTTAGCCCCAACAACGGTCAGTGACGTCACACTTCGCTTGCGTATATCTTTTGCATCAGTAAGAAAAAAGGTAGAAGATATGGAAAAACTTTTGATTTCCGGTTTTCGATAAATTTACACGTTTTGAGATTTCCTTGCATTTCAATCCACTTAAATCGACTAATTATTTCTTAAAAAGTTGATTTATTACTAACTGCTGCATGTATAAGAAGAAAGTAGATGATACGGAAAAAATTTCGATTTCCGTTTTTCGCTGAATTTACATGTTTTGAGCTTTCCTTACGTTTCAATTAACTGAAATTGGCTACTTATTTTTAAAAAAGTGGATTTATTGTTAGCTTTTGCGTGCATAAGAAGCAAGTAAAAGATACGGAAAAACTTTTGATTTCCGGTTTTCGATTAATTTACACGTTTTGAGATTTCCTTGCATTTCAATTAACTGAAACCGACTACTTATTTTTAAAAAAATTGGATTTATTGCTAGCTTTTGCGTGCATAAGAAACAAGTAAAAGATACGGAAAAACTTTTGATTTCCGGTTTTCGATGAATTTACACGTTTTGAGATTTCCTTGCATTTCAATTAACTGAAACCGACTACTTATTTTTAAAAAAATTGGATTTATTGCTAGCTTTTGCGTGCATAAGAAACAAGTAAAAGATACGGAAAAACTTTTGATTTCCGGTTTTCGATGAATTTACACGTTTTGAGATTTCCTTGCATTTCAATTAACTGAAACTGACTACTTATTTTTAAAAAAGTGGATTTATTATTCTTCCCTCTGCATATATAAGAAGAAAGTATAAGATTCAGAAAAATTTTAGATTTTCGGTTTTCGATAAAGTTTCACGTTTTGAAATTTCCCGAACTCAATTCGACCATTTTTGCAAAATATCTTTCTTTTTGAGTTCAAACACTGTACTTTATGAACCAAAGTAATTAATTTAACTGAATTTGATATTTGGTTGGACCTGGGTTTGAAATGGTGCCAGTTAGCTTTAGGGGGGATATCACCGAACAGGGGGAACTTCCACGTCGCGATTTCCTCTCATTTCTGGAAAGGCTCAACATCAGCAGAGAGAAATATATTAAGTAAAACTCTGCTGATTCAGTTAGAGTGCATATCGGCAAAAAATTGCCGCAGCTGTGTTGCAATTTAATTCCGTTAAGACAAGGAAATACTTTGCTTCGTCTTGCTTTGCAAAAAAAAAAAAAAAAAAAAAAAAAAAATGGTCGAGTTTTGACCACTGGGCGATACTAGTATATATAAAAGAGTAAACTCACTGATTCACTCATTCACTGACTCAACACGGCTGGGGCGATTCTATGGGAGATAGAGTCACAATTTATAGTGAGCAGGTTGGTTTTAGGACCCTGACGCTCACTAAGATGGGATTTGCGAAATACCCCCTCGTTCCCCCCCCTGGGGGGCAGAAGGCAAAAACCACCTTTATAAGCATAACTCGGCTCCAAATTACTTCACGGTGAAGAAATTGCAGATGGGGAGACTAGACTTGAATACAAAAAAAGTCATTTTCTGCGATTTTGGAATTTTGGATTTTTAAGGGGGGTAGGGGGTAAAAATGCGATTTTCGGAGGCGCATAAGGCAAAAACACATTTATAAGTATAACTCGGCTCCAAATTACTTCACAGTGAAGAAATTGCAAATGGGAAGACTAGACGTGAATACGAAAAAAAAATCCCTTTCTGCGATTTTGGAATTTTGGATTTTTAAGAGGGGAAGGGGTGAAAATGATTTTCGGAGGCGCATAAGGCAAAAACACCTTTATAAGCATAACTCGGCTCTAAATTACTTCACGGTAAAGAAATTGCAGATGGGGAGACTAGATTTGAATACAAAAAAATCATTTTCTGCGATTTTGGAATTTTGGATTTTTAAGAGGGGAAAGGGGTGAAAAAAGATTTTCGGAAGCAGAGGAGGCAAAAACACTTTTATAAGCATAACTCTGTTTCAAATTACTTCACGATGAAAAAATTGCAGATGGGTAGACTAGATTTAAGTACAAAAAAATCATTTTCTGCAATTTTAGAATTTTGGAATTTTAAGGGGGGAGAGGGGGTAAAAAAGATTGGTGCGATTTTAACCATATGGAAAATAACTAATAATAAGAAAAATTGTTTGACATAATCATAACTATAATTGATGTAAACTAGAGTCCTGCGTATTGATTTTTTTGCGCTAGATTGAGTCATTTTTTCTGTAAAATTCATAAAATTTTAATTTTTAATTTCAAAACTCTAGAAAAATAAAATGACAGACTTCCATTTTCGACTATAAATATAAACATCTCATTTCAAAGGAACAGATTTGATATCTGTCGTCCATGGCAAAATAATAATAATAATAATAAAAGATGGCCAAATTATCTCACGAACATATTTAATTCCTTTCAAAAATCATGGTTATTTTAATAAAGTATATTAAGAGAGCAATCAGTAATATATGAAACAATATTTCGTACAATATATACGCATTATGAAAATATTCATCTGGCATGTATGTTTCCGCATTACGTTTTAATCGCCAAATACACAAAATGCGGAGGACGAACGGATATCAAATCTATGCCCATTCCGTTTCTAGAGTTTTGAAATTTAAAATTAAAATTTTTTCAATTTGACAGCAAAATAACTTAATCTGACACATGTGCACGATAACTAATTTGTAATTATACCCAAATATGGAGATTAAAATCGGGAAATAATTTTCCTCGATTTTTAATAATTTTTTACAAAACTTGGGGGCTCTGCCCCCTGCTCGCTTTACTCACCAGCCCCAGAGGGAGGCTTCGCCTCCCCCCGACTCACTTTACTTATTAACACATGCAGAGCTCTGCCCGCTTATTCTCTTCTTTCTTTCACTATAAAGGAATATTAATAGTGCATACTACAAGTCAAAAGCAGAAAATTATGGAAATCCTCATATTCAATGTCAAATTTATATATATAATATTTATATATATATATAATTTTTTTATAGAAAGAAATTCATAATATCTAGACCATTTTGCATTACAACTTTAGAATATGATCCTTTTTATTTATTTTTTACAACCTTAGATCCGGACCGCGGTACTCCAGGCGGTAAATCACCGAGCTCGTTATTGGAAGATTTCGGGCTCGGTTCTCAAGCCGGCCAAAGACAACACCCCCCTACCGGGTGTTGCCAAAGACCGTCTTGTATACTAATTAGTATACAAGACGGTCTTTTACGTGCACCAGCCACCATTAATGGTGGCTGGTGCACGTAAAATATGTCGTGGCCGCAATATCCTCCATGTTCCCATCAAAATTATGCCTCTGGGGGCCACCGAAGCGGGGTAGCCATCCCCTTCGTATAGTACCAAAACTGTGGTGGCATGTCTCCGGAACATCCGTACGGGTGCGTCCCAGACCGTCGCCAATTATCCATAGAGCAGGAATGGTGCGACGTCAAACACAACCTACCTAATTATCTACCTACCTACAACCACGAATCCTATTTTAATTTTTCCGGATAAGAAAATTAATTTTCTTAGAAAAAAAAGTTGATATTTATTTTCTTCCTTTTTTACATCCATGGTTTCGGGCCGCGATACTCTAGTCGGTAAAGCACCGAGCACGTAATTGGAAGATTGCCGATTCGATACTTGAGCCGGCAAAGACCGTCGGGTACACTAATGGTGGCTGGTGTACACAAAATCTGTCGTGGCCGCAAAGTCCTCCATATTCTTATCCACACTATACCTCTGGGAATCACCAAAGCGGGGGGAGGATCCCCTCCGTGAAGGATCAAACTTGTGATGACATGCCTCCGGAACATCTCTAGGGGTGCGTCCCAGAACGACGCTAATTACCCATAGCGTAGTACTAGTACGACGTTAAATCCAACCTACCTACCTAGGAAATTTTGTATAAATGTCCTTTATTGTTTATGAAAATGTTTAGGGAGGGCTATGTACCGCAGTATCTTTCAGTTTCTAAGTTAATACGCAAAAATGCAATTCAGTGTTCAGATCAGACATTAATTAAAATTTAATATGAAATATTGTTAAATGATTATTCTGAAACAGAAATTTTTTTTTTAACCTTTTCGTTACGGGAGGGACAACCGTAATCCCGAGCAAAAAAGTGTTCAAGAATACGGGGCTGGGACTGCCGTTTTCCCAATCATTTTCTCCCCTAAAGCATGAGGTGCAGTAATCGGTTTTCTCCGTGGGTGTCTTATTAATTACCGGTGAAGGGGAGATGTGTAGGGATGACAGTATTTCATATACGGATAAAAGGAGGGAAAATCATGCCGTGCGACGACATTTGGTATTGTTGAAGCAATCGGAGTGCGGGCGCCAGTACAGGAAACCAGACGGTCACGTGATGAAAGAGAACCTTTTTTTATTATTGTTATTATTATTTTTGCTCTCTCGGAAACATGTTCGTTTTCGAGCAGTCAAGTAAAAAACGGTTCAGGTACTCATAATCTAATGAAAGCATACCTGATAATTCTAATTCTAATGTTATTCGTTAATCATTATTCGTTAAATCAAATCAAGCTTTTATTTAATTTGTAGTCGATTCTAAAACCATGTGCAATCATGAACTATTCTCAGTAAAACTTTATTCTTGAATTGACATTCTAATATTCAGGCTGCATTCGTACAGCCAAGTAATCCATTAATTGTTATATTATTAAAACAATAAGTATTCTTCTGTTTATTCTTTATAATTCATTCAAGGCATAAAAAAATGTCTTTATACGTATTCTGAATGTTTAAACCTGTGCTAAAGTTTGTGAAAGATTCTGTTTTTATTCATAAAATTCTGAAAGAAAATATCAGATTAAATCAACTATAGAAAGTAATCGGATTTCATCTTTATTGACTTGTATCTCCTAAATGTTTTTTCAAGCGACCAGAGGAAATGCAGGAGAGAGGTGAGTTAGCTTTTCTTAATATTGCATGCTGAAATTTAGTTTCGTTTACATTCAAACTGTTTTTTATGCAGGTCAATTCTTTATGCATTAGTCTAGTTATAATTAATCAACATGTTTTTGGTCCGTCTTAGAGCCATGAGGCTATCGATGATTTATATATATATATAAGAAAAAAAACTATATATATTTAATATGTATTTGATATTCTTATTCTTATTCGTAATCATTTATTCTTAAAATGATTTATTTTTGTTCTTGAATGTTTGTTCTGTAATTCGAAGGCCTATAGTTATGTGTATTTAAACTTATATATTCTAAAATGCCGAAATTATCTAAGCAAGTTTTATTATTTGAAAATTTATGTAAGGAAATCGATAGTTTTAGAGATAGAGTAAAGGGGTGTAGTAAAGATGAACAATCTAAGGTTAAATTATTAAAAACCAAAGTTCAATCGTATGATCATGAAATCGCGGAAATATTTAAAAATTTATCCGCTAAAGAGAATGAGGATTATATGGATATGTATTTGAGATATAAAGGAGTGGTTTTTGATTTACTGGTGGAGTTAGAGGACAAAACAGAAGTAAAGGCGTGCGATTCAGATACTCACGCGGAAAATAAAGATGAGAAAAATGGAAAATCGTCTCTTATTAAATTACCTAAATTTGATCTTCCAAAATTTTTTGGTGAAACCGAAAATTGGATTTCTTTTAAAGAAATTTTTAATTCGACAATTCTACAAAATAATCAATTATCCAAAATTGAAAAATTGCAATATTTACATTCTTCAGTGCGCGGAAACGCAGCTAAATTAATTCGAGGATTCGCTCTAAAAGAGGAAAATTTAGATCAATGTTGGGAAATATTAAATGAAAGATATGAAAATAAGAGACAATTAGCATTGAGTCAAATTAACAAAATATTTTCTATGAAAATTGTAAAAGCAAACAATGCTAAAACTTTACTTGAGTTATTAGATACTTGTAACGAAGCCGTCAGAAACTTAAAAACTTTGGGTTTAGATTCTAATGCGTTAAGCGATTTAATTATAATAAAATTCATGATGGGGAAATTGGATGAATCGTTAAAACAGAGATGGGAATTAATGTTGGACAGTGATAAATTGCCTGATCTTGATCTTTTTAGGAAATTCGTTGAGCGCGAAGCGCGCGGTGTTGAAGAGATAAAATGTAAACAAGACGTAAAATTCACTAATTCGAAAAATATACATAATGTACTGAGTACAATTGTGAAAAGGGAAAATACGTGCATTCTTTGTAATGAGCATCATCCGTTATTTAAATGTCCGACATTTAATTCAAAACCGGTTAATGAAAGATGGAAATTCGTTGAATTAAATAAATTATGTCAAAATTGTTTACGCCAAAATCATAGGCTGGAGAATTGTAGGATAAACATTAATTGTAAAAATTGTGCAGAAAAACATCATACATTGCTACATGTTTATGGTAGAAATATAAATTCTGAAAGGGCGAATCATGTATCGCCAGATATATCAGTCTCTAATAGTGCTCAGTTTTATTCTAGTAATGTTTTGTTATCTACAGCACTAATTAAGGTTAAATCGAATAAAGGAAAAATTATGCATTGTAAAGCTTTGATAGATAATGCTAGTCAAAATTCATTAATTACTAAGGAATGTGCTAAGCGACTAAATTTGCCCTTACGGAGCACGTCGCATAGTATATTAGGGATTAATTGCGTTTTAGCAGAAACTGCTCTTAACAACACAGAATTTAAATTCACTCCGCATTTTTCGTCGGAGTCATTTTCAGTCAGTGCTTTTATAGTTGATAGGGTTACCTCACCTCTCCCTAATTTCCAACTACCGCAACATGATTGGCCACACATAAAAGGATTGCAACTAGCGGATCCAAATTATCATATTAGTGGTCCAATCGATATTCTTCTTGGGGCAGAATTAGTCGCCTCAATCTGCAATGGCAGTCCAATTCAAGGGCCAGCTGGAACTCCTACAGCATTTCCCACTAAATTGGGTTACCTCCTTTCAGGAAAAGTCGAAAGTCTTCATTTTACAAACTTAAATTTATGTCACCTCACTGTTGATGATGACTTAAATAATACATTGAAACAATTTTTTGATAGAGAATCTACACAAAATGTAGATACAAAAAATTTAGAAAATGATCCTGTGGAAAATATTTATTTCACAAAAGCAAAAAGGAATACGCAGGGAAAATATACAGTTCATCTACCGTTTAAGCCAGATAAGGCACTAGGTGACAGTAAGTCAGGTGCTATTTCAAGATTTCTTTCCATTGAAAATAAAATTAAAAAGAATCCACAATTAAATGTGGAGTATTCGAATTTCATGAACGAATATATAAATTTAGGTCATATGACAAAATTAAATCAAAACAAATTTAGTGAAACGCCACATTATTATTTACCGCATCATGCTGTGGTAAATGAAAACTCTGAAACAACAAAATTACGTGTAGTATTTGACGCCTCGTTTAAAACAACAAATAACAAATCTTTAAATGACATTCTATATATTGGTCCTAAACTACAGTCAAATATTTTTGACAATTTAGTAAAATTTCGAGCCAACCCTGTAGCGTTCAGTGCAAACATAGCTAAAATGTATCGGCAAATCTTAATTGAAAGGAAACATAGAATCTACCAAAGAATTGTTTGGAGAGAATCTCCCAATGACCAATTATCTTTTTACGAATTGAATACTGTCACCTACGGAACAGCTTGTGCACCCATTGTTAACTTCTGTATCCGAGCAGCTCCTCCTATCCCACCTACCAATTCTATGCATCATTCCTGTCCCTCACTTGTGGGTTTAGTGCAAAATGCTCGCATGTCTGATTTAACCCTTTACGGTGCCAAAAAAGGTGTCGACAATGTTAATCATAATTCTCTATCAATACAAGGTGAAAAATGTGATAAAACTCTGTCCCTAGAACCAGTCTCTACTCTTAAATCATCTGACATTCCAATTAACTGTCAAAAATTATCTGCTTATGAGTCTAATGTTTTCATAGAGGAAAATCTGTCTGAAAGTACTTCGATCATTGACTTTCCTGCGAATTCTCATTCACCTTTTTCAAGCTCTGTTAAAAGAGTACCGATTTCTGCGACTTTGAGTCCAAATCGTTTTATTGATATTCGAAAACACCTCCTGAGCTATAAAGTTGAAAATACCCTAAAAAATGAAAATACGATGTTAAATAAGGAAAATCTCGCACTTCAGAAAACTTTAGATAATCAAGATTCCCCTACTAAAGACCTCCACATCCATAAAATACCACCCATGTACCCTCTACATTCAGTTGCAGTTCAGGAACAATCCTTTGACAATACCCTTGTAGGAAGCTCTAAACCTCCACTCGCTCTCAATCTCCAAGAAAACCAGCAAATTTTGTTACCAGAAACCTCACTAACTTTCATGTTTTTAAGTCTCTCTTCTAGGTGTAATTTTCTTATACAGGCGAAAAGGACATTTTGGAGAAGGTGGACTAAACAACATATGCAGAGCCTCAACCAACAGCCAAACCAAGCAAATATGTCAAGCAACTTGTCATCCCTGTTCCAAGTATGTCGACTCCTGCCCCGGTGCCTTCCCCGCCCGCGCAGTATGTTGAAGCAATCGGAGTGCGGGCGCCAGTACAGGAAACCAGACGGTCACGTGATGAAAGAGAACCTTTTTTTATTATTGTTATTATTATTTTTGCTCTCTCGGAAACATGTTCGTTTTCGAGCAGTCAAGTAAAAAACGGTTCAGGTACTCATAATCTAATGAAAGCATACCTGATAATTCTAATTCTAATGTTATTCGTTAATCATTATTCGTTAAATCAAATCAAGCTTTTATTTAATTTGTAGTCGATTCTAAAACCATGTGCAATCATGAACTATTCTCAGTAAAACTTTATTCTTGAATTGACATTCTAATATTCAGGCTGCATTCGTACAGCCAAGTAATCCATTAATTGTTATATTATTAAAACAATAAGTATTCTTCTGTTTATTCTTTATAATTCATTCAAGGCATAAAAAAATGTCTTTATACGTATTCTGAATGTTTAAACCTGTGCTAAAGTTTGTGAAAGATTCTGTTTTTATTCATAAAATTCTGAAAGAAAATATCAGATTAAATCAACTATAGAAAGTAATCGGATTTCATCTTTATTGACTTGTATCTCCTAAATGTTTTTTCAAGCGACCAGAGGAAATGCAGGAGAGAGGTGAGTTAGCTTTTCTTAATATTGCATGCTGAAATTTAGTTTCGTTTACATTCAAACTGTTTTTTATGCAGGTCAATTCTTTATGCATTAGTCTAGTTATAATTAATCAACAGGTATGATTCTCGGTCTTGATTGCGCTAGCAATATTTTAGTTTCTTTATTTCTTTTCTTTTAATATTTCATACTATAAAGTTTTGATATTTTTAATATCAAAGCGCGCCTTTTGAGGTTTTTGTTATTGGTATAAATTCTGTGATTAAAATACTATTTTTTTTTTTTTTTTTTTTTTTTTTTTTTTACATACAGTAAAGTAATGTTTATACTTCTTTCATACTTCAACACATTTTTTACATTTAAACGCCAATTTGAAATATTCTCAGATCCTTTTTACTTATTTTATACAAAAATATTTCGTTTATACAACGTATTTATTGGTTATACTCCGTTTTGCAATCTTTTAAATTTACAAACTGTCTGAGTCCGCAATTCTTTGTGCTTCTTTTTATCAATACTATTTTGTTAGAAACTGTATTTTATTTTTTATTGCATTAAAAAATAAATAAGGAAATAAATAAAAGAAAAAGGAAATCCAACTAATTTAATTAGATTCATATTTTATGCAATACTTACATACAATAAGCACTTCAGAAGATTATTAAAGATTTTTTGTAATTAAATTCTTACCAGCATGAATATAATTCGTTTAATGAATGTTGCCTAACATGGCCAACGCATATTACAGTATTATATGGAATTTTCTATATATTTGTACTTAAGATAATCAATTATATATTTTGCTGTGATTTTTCTCATGTTTCTGAAATTATATTCAATTTTGCTGCATTAGTATGTAATAAAAATTCTTTTGAAAAAAAAAAAAAAAATATATATATATATATATCTTGTATATTTTGCAATGCTAGTTTTTATTTATATTTTAAGAACATCAAAATTCCTATACGAAGCGATAATTTTTTCTACTAATTGCATGTTATTTTCTGTAATTTTTCCTGTTATAAACTTGTTGATTTTGCTATATTATGCATCGGTAGCTACATTTTTATTTATGAATTAAACAAATGTAAAATTTTTATTTAAATCAAATTTTTTTTTTCTTAAAGAAATTTACATCCTTAAATATAATATCAATATTATTTATAGAAGCTGCAAAATCAAATATATAGTGATTTATTATCCGAGTAAAACAGTTTGGCATTAATTTAAAATTTATTTAGCTAAATAAATAAATAAATGAAAATTATCCTTTTTCTCATTTAATTTTTTCTTTTGGGTTTTGATATTCTGTATATATTTTTAGTCATGTATTTTACTTGTATTTTTAACGAAATAACATTATTTAATCAAGTTTAAAATAACTTCGTTTGTTTTTTATTCTTCTTAAATTCATATATTTTGCTTTAAAATTCAGATCTGTATAACATGTCAAATTTTAACCTTTTTAAATAACACTTTTTATTCATTTATTTATTTCACTTTTTATTTATTTATTGTCTAATTTAAAAAATTTATTCTGCTAGTAAAGCAAGACTTTTTCTTTTTCTTTTTCTTTTTTTTTTTATATATATATATATGGTACTCAAATGCGGTAATATATGGTACTCAAAATGCGTAAAAGTTGGTTACTATGATAATAAATCTATAAAATACAGATTAAAAATCCATGCAAAACAGTTTGGCCAGTTTTATTTACGCTATGTGCTTATATAATAAAAAATATTTTTTTTCCTAAAATTAATATTAAATTTCGAAAAAGGACTAAAAATTATTATTTTTTAATTACACATATGATACTTAAAAAAAAAAGTTATTATTTAAATTATCATAATAACTTTAAAAGAAAAAGGAAGGAAAATTCACTTTAAAATTTACACTGTTTGCTCACTTGAAACAGCCATTTTTCAATAGTATTCAAAACACTAAGGAAAGAACATTTTACATTAACTATATTAAAATGTTAAGGAGAAAACCACAGAAAACCCGTGTCTGAGCTGACGAATACATCCTGGTTTCGAACCCGACATCTTCCACTCACCTAAAGGTACTGGGGAATTCAATGTCGGACATTTTGGCCTCTGGGGAAAATTTAATCATGCATGTCGATTCTTGCGTTTAAAAAATGTAAGTTATAGAATTAACTATTAGAATAAAATGTACTATTACTTATAGAATTTACTATTACTTATTGAATTAACTATTAAAACATATTATAGAGCTGTATTATAGAACTATTAAAGAACTTTTATAGAATTGACTATAATTAACCCCCAAATGAACTTAAAAAAAAAAAAAAAAAAAAAAAAAAAAAAAAAATGATAGGTTTAATAACTAAAAGTTGCTTTATTTCCATTCGACAATACATGGATGTAATCTATCAGATATCAATACTAATTACACGTATAGTATTGAATATATTAACACAAAAGTAAAGCTAGTGATGTTGCGTGTTTTCAAGGGAACAGATTTTATTCGTGATATATGACAGCGTTTACCATAAGAATATTTTCTTAATAGTTATAATATTATTAAAAAAATGATTTTTATTATAGTAATTTGATGAATTATTTTGTAAGCACTGAAAGAGTTCCACCAAAATTTACTTTTGGGTCTATCAATGATATTACATGCCGCAGAAGTCAAAATAATACACATATTTCTCTACAAAACGATTACCATAGAAGGGAGAATTAATAAATGAGATATAAACCTTGACATTATTTAAAAATATTTCTTTACAAAAGCAACAAACAAATGAAAATAGAAAGGAGAATAAATAAATAAAATATAAAATTTAACACTATTTAAAGATTATTCTTTCCTTAAATAGAATTTTCAAAATATCTACTTTTTTCGTGTGTATTGTTCAATTAACATTTAACAGAGGACTTTTTTTTTTCTTTTTTCTTTTCTTTTTTTTTTTTTTTTTTTTTTTTTTTTTATAAATGTAAGTGTTATTTCTGCAATATGAAGTTTTGTGAAATTTTTCGTTGTTCGACTATGTTAAAATAGTAATAATATTAATAATGATAATAATATACAAAATTTTCAAATTAGTAAGTTAAAATTCCAAAGAGGTTTGTTAATATCAAAAATATTTTAAAACTGGTCCGAGGTTTTTAGGATGATTTATTCTTCAGATAATTTCTACAAAGTTTAACAAATTAAGAAATTAACTAACAAAAAAAAAAAAAAAAAAAAGTAACGTACAAACTAACACGCTGACAAAATTATAAATGGGCACTTCACCTATTTAGTGATTTTCGTATCCCTCAAGCCTAAAATGTGTGTAAAAGTCAAAAACTGAGATAGAAACTTGTTTCGAATACCTAAATTATTCGTTCTTTATAACAAGAAGAGAACTAAAAATTATAAGCTGTAAAAGTTAATACAATGGAAATAATCATCAGGAAAGCAAAAGGTGTTTTGGGAGTAAAGCCGATTAACTACACTAGGGCCAGAGTCCTGAGGGGAAGTGTCCTCGATGGGGGTCTTTCTAAGAGGTTTTATCCCGTATTTACGCAAGTTTCGGAGAAAATCACGGAAAACACCGGACGGCTAGGTCAACGAGTGCAAATTGGGATCGAACCCGTCACCTCACGTCTACCAGCTTTGAGCGCAGAACCGCTTCGATGTTGATGGGCCCTGGAAAGCAAATGACAAAGTTATTATGGAAGAAAATAATAACCATGAAAGCAAATTTCCGTGTGTTATGAAAGTTACACTTTCGTATTTTCACTCCTTATGTTAAATTTTGTTTAGCTCTCTATTGAGCAAACAAGAAATATTGCAAAGCTTCATTCTTGTGTCTTTTATTACTTGGATAAAATTATGAAATATTAACTTGAAGGACTTTAAAATTAATCATAATTATCTTGTGTACCCCTCTTAGTTTCAGAAGTTATGCGTCTCGGCGTAATCAAGCATTGTTTTTCCAACCAATTAAACATATTTCTTAAAAATAAATAAATAAAATAAATAATAAAATAAATTCGTTTTTTTTTTTTTTTTTTTTTTCGTTTGTTGATAGCTTAAGAAATTTCTAATTATTAAAAACTGCAATATTTGAAAATAATAATAATAAATGAAATTGAATCCTTTTTCAATATTTAAATGATACAAAAATGGATAAATAAAACTTGAATAATAAAAATAATAATTTTCAGCATATCTGGGGAAAAAAAAAAAAAGCATCTAAATAGGTACGTACAAAAAGTGCGTACAAAATGAACGTACAAATAATTATAGTTTTAATTATATTTATTTACTTTTTCTTTATTGTTCAATTTTAGAAAGATTGTTTAGTTACATATCTACATATATTCAATTTATATTCAATAATTTAAGGAATGAATAAAATATTTCATAAATAAAACTTTTCTCTAGTTCCATTCCTTTCAAATTTTAATATGCGGATATGATAATTCTTCTATATAAATTTGAAATTATTTAATTTTCCATAACTTTTGATATTCAAAAGCAATAATAAATAATTTTTCTTCATATGGCTCAGGTAATTAGCACTACATTTATTTATAATTATGAGTTTATTTACGTCATTCTGTATTTTACGAAAAATAAACCATTAATTTCTATACTAATGAAATGAAATATCCAATTATTTTCAAAAAAGACAACTTGATTATTGATAAGCGTTATCATTTAATTTTAACGAGAATAACTTTGTTCGAGAATGTGCTTATCTCGATCAACTATAAGTGAAAGAGATTATTTATAAATAAGAAATGTGTTGCTTCTGACATGTGAATTCTTTTCCTTTCCTTTCTACACGGGGAAAATAAATTCCCTCTTTTGGTTATCACTATTCGAAAATGAGTTCCACGTGCGCCACCCACAGTGACTACTCATTAAGTAAGGGGGTGAAAATCGCTTCGATTTTCCCGTATAGAGAGGAGTTTGTTGGAAATACACACCCCGTTTTCTAAAGGTTAATCTGTCCCATCCCCCCCTTCCCCTCGTAGAGACAAAAAATAAAAGTGCCCTTTTCTCCGTGAGCCAGAAAAAAGGGCCCTTCTCTTAATTTCTCCTTGTAAAACTCATGCTAAACATCAACGAGAGAGTAAGTTTTTTATTTCTACGTGGGGGGGGGGATGGCAAAAGAGACGGATAAAAAGAAAACATTTCATTTTTTAGTAACATTTTTCAGATTTAAATCATACATTGAATTTTTGCGTACAAACTCAGGAAGAGAAAGAAACTGATACTTAACCTCACTGTAATGTTTTATACACGGTAAGTAATATTTCTAGGAAATTTCATTAAATCGATACCAAGATGGTACACAAATATATTAGCCCTTAGTTCTCACAGTTTTTTATAAACAATAAGAGATATTTATGCAAAATTTCTTTAAAATGTAAACAAAGTGATTTAAAGCAAATTTTTTTTTTCCTCATCACCACCTTCCTCCTAGATATATATAACACTCTTTGAAAATTTTCATTAAATGTAGGTGACAGTTTTTAAAATTTTAATTAAAATCCGTAACATTGTGATACTTATACAATCATTTTTCTCTTTTACCCCCTCCCCTTAGCTCTCAAGATATACATAACAATCAGCGTAAATTTTCCTTAATAATCAGTGATATTTATAAAAAACTTTATTAAAATGAAAAATATAGTGATATAAATATTCATTTTCTTTTCTTCTGTGCCCCCCCCCCCCAGACATGTGTAACTTCACTGTAATTTTTTATTAATAGTAAGTGATATTTACACAAAATGTCAATTAAAAGAAATAGATAATAAGTGTTGTTTAAAAAGGTTATTTTAATTTTCATCTGCCCCCCCCCCCCTTATCAACTGTAGGTAACTTTCATTATAATTTTAATAAAATATAATTGATAGTACAAATTTTCATATAAATAAGTAGCATGGTGATATAAAAACAACCATTTTCTTCACTCTGCTCCCCCCCCCCCTCCTCCCTTAGTGAACCGTTCAGATATGTGTAATACTTACTGAAATTTTTCTTAAACAGTACGTTGTATGTACATATATATATATTTTAAATCGATAATAGGGTAGTTTAAAGAATAATATATTTTACTTCCATCTGCGCTCCTTTGCACTCCCCCCCCCCAGGTATATAATACATTCATTGTGATCGTCATTAAAAGTAAGTGATAGTTATAGAATATATAATTAAAATCGGTAAAATGGTGATATAAAAAATCATTTTATTTTTCTCTGCCCTCCTCCCCCCCCCCCCCCTTCTTTAACTCCCCATCTTCCAAGTATGTCTGAAACTTACAGTTATTGTTTCACAAATTGTACGCAGTGCCTGATTTAAGGCAGGGCATTAGGGGCATGTGCCCTGGACTCTTACACTGAGGGGGCCTCCAAGAAACTCCATCATACATTAAAAATACATAGATATACTTAAAATAAAAATTTTTCAAATTTTGCTATAGTGGTCGTTGTTTTTTGATTTTTCGTCAATGGATGGCGGTGTTACTGTATATAAATCAACGGTATGATCTTTCAAGAAAACTATCATTTCATTGAAAAAATTGCAATAGTTTCACTAAACACAAATACAACTGCATACTACTGATACTGCATTCCAAACTCTTACAGGTTAACTAAATCTCAGGATCGCAGCGATAAAATGAAAAGTGGAGAGAATTTTTAGACGCGTGAATCAAAAATATGCGATTTTTTTTTTTTTTTTTTGTAATATTAAAGCATGAGGAATAGAGCCCATTGAACTTGAGTGCCATGGGCCTCCATGTGAGTAATTTGGTCCCTGATTGTACGTGATTATACAACTTTTTTTTTTTTTTTTTTTTTTTTAAATCTATAATAGGATATTTTTAAAAAGAATATTTTTTATTTCCATAAAATATACAAAAATACAAAATTCCATAATATACAAAATTTCATAAATCGGTAAGAAGGTGGTATAAAAACAATTGTTTTCTTTCAACTTTCTGCTAACTTAACCTCCCCCTTTTCTCAAACAAAAAATAAATGAATGGTGTACCAAATCAAATAAATTCTAAAAATGTAATTTGAAATTCATTATTTGATATTTATTATTTTGCAATTTGCGAAGTGAAAAAGTGCCCTTATTACCGGTGCCCTTTTTTTCCAGGATCCCAGACCGACATATATTTTCTAAAAATGGTCAAATCATTTTCAGTATCTTTCAAAACATGTAATTCCCATCGAAAACCGGAAACTGAAAATTTTTACGAATCCAATACTTTCTATTGAATATAAAATAAAATAAAAATACAATAACTTAATTTGTGATGCTAAATTTACTATTCATAGAAAATCAGTGCTTCAGATGATTATAAAAGATATTTTGTAATTAATGCCTATCTTCAATGTAATCATCACTTATTATTATTATTATTATTTCTACTTAAGGTAAGCAATCATAATGAGTATTAAATTTAATTATTATATTAAAAAATTATAAATTCATAATACTTCATTAAATACTACTATTAAATAAAAACTAAATCTACCATTGAAAACGTTAAAAATTTTAAAATACTATTCTTAATTATTATTTTATGTAATAATATTACGTAAAAATTCACTTGTCTGACTAAATTTTTACGAATAAAAATTGCATATTAAAATTTCGATTGTATGTCTTTTTAATATTTTGTCAAACCTTTCAAAAAGGCGTATTGTATAATATACTTTTGTGTTCATTTCTTTACATCTTTTTATACGGCAACGACAAGATTCTTCTAGAAAGGAAAGCAAGATTTTAACATCTGTAAAGAATTTAAGGGGGGTTTTCTGTTTTCTGTATCTGAAAGGAAGGAAACATCATAAATTCTGGCCTTTTAAAATCTTCCTTATGTATTAAGTGTTCAAAGAGTAGTTATACAGTAGTCTTAAGTAGGGCTATAAGGAGAAGGGCCACTACATAGATTATGATTGTGAACTGTGAGGTGAGAATACAAAAGAACAAAAGCAGAGGGTAACTTAATGGCATTGCCAGATGAAAGAAAAATCTGAAGAACGCTTCTAGGAAAAACATTTCCTTCCTAATTCTGTCATTGTCTACACAAAGAAAGCCTTTCTGTTTATCCATGCTCAAAAAGTAAAATTAGCCTCCAATCTCCACCCATCCACAATTCTTTAGATTTTTCAATTTAACCATTAATTTAATTTAATTTATTTTTTAAATAACTAACATTTATATAAAATCGCACAAATATTGAATACGTGAATATATTAATAAAGGCTAAAATTTCTTCTTTAAAACCGAAAAAAGTTGGAAAATGAATGATTCAAATATTCAGAGCCCTTATGTAAATAATATATATATATATATATATATATCTTAATATATATAAATCTCGTGTCACAATGTTTATCTTCAATGGACTGCTAAACCACTTAACCGATTCTAATAAAATTCGCACACCATGTGCAGTTCGATCCAACTTGAGAGATAGGATAGTTTAAATCTCAAATTATAGTCGCAATTTTAATTTATTGCTAATTATTTGTCTGTTATTATTTGACAGTCACAATTATCTGTTAACTCCAAATGATTCTAACAGATGTCGATACCTTTCGACTGGGTTGAAATGAAAGCTGAAATATATTTGGTGCTGCCATCTACACAAAGAATCTTCAACATTTTAACCTATTAATAAATTTCGTATAATTCAACTAGCAGACCCGGTCACGCGTTGCTGTGACTAAGTTATACGTTGAATTATATTCCAGTAAACTATTTAATACAGTTAAATTATTATTTACGAATAAAGACGAAAACGTTGTAGCTGATGTAAATACCCACAGGATTGAGATTTGAACCTTAGGTCAAAATTTGGAAGCGATTGATAAAAATTTTCGTAGAGTTGATATTAAGCACAAATTAATTTTATTGTAGGGTCTTATAAATTTTAATGGAGAAGTGATATATATTATTGCTAATGCTACTTAGGATAAAAATGCTAAAATGACTAATATATAAATTAAATTATATTAAAATTCTATTAAAATAAAAGTATAAAAGAAGCAGACGATTTTAAAATTAATTTTTATGGAGGAGTGAAATATAATATATGCTATAATGGATAATTTTACTATAAAATGACCTCATCATCTTCATCTATATAAATAAAGAGAAGTGTCTGTGTGTGTGTCTGTGTGTGTGTCTGTGTCTGTATCTGCGCTCTGGTGCTCACACTACTGATCGCAGAGCTTCCAAATTTGGCATATAGGTACCTGGGACCATGCATGTGTGCACCTCATCGAGATTTTTTCGAATTTCGAATTTGAATTTTTTAAATTAAAGTTTTTTCGATTTTAAATATTGGCTTTAATGCTTCATTTTTCATAGATTTATTATTTTGCTTCTATCGTCTGCGTATCTTAGCAACGGCTATTACGCAACTTATTTTTATTGAATACATTCATTTGAAGGCGATTTTTTTTTTTTTTTTTTTTTTTTTTTTTTTTTTTTTTTTAATTTGTTATATTTATTAATCGTAATGCAGCAGAAAAAATTTATAACAGTTATATTTAATTTTTTATAGTAGAACAACTTCTTATTTTTCAATTTTTAATTAATTCCTTTAAAAGAAAAAACTTTTATTTGTTAATTTTTTTTAATTTACAGTATTTATCGGGAAAAATAGTAGTATATACGTAGTAAAAAGGATTAAAATGATTAAAATTTATTTGTTTATATGTTATATTTATTTTTTAATCAACTTTTTGTTTTGTTTTATTTTATTTCATTGGTCGGAATCAAATTGTAATAAAGTGTAAATAGCATGGGCTATAAAATACATGGTTCAAAACTAAAATATTTAATAGATGCTGAGATACAGTCATCTTTAAAATCGTAGTTCTTAAATTGTAGCAGATCCCCCCTACCGTCGATAAATATCCAGATTGAAGTGCCCGGAAAAGATCTTTCTACAGTCACGGGAAATCTAGACCTGATGCAGTGCGGGCGGGAAAAAAGCTGCCGTAGACAGCGGGTACCCTAAGCGAAGTTTGGAGCAATTTCATTTTCTTTTCTTTTTTTTTTTTTTTTTTTTTGGTTTTTTCAAGAATGTGGTGTAAAAAAATAAATATTAATTCAATTCTTTCAAAAATTCATTTAAATATAGTGACCAGCGAAGCGGGCGTAGCCTGCTAGTATATATATATATATATATATATATATATATATATACACATTTATATTTGACGGTGAAAAATGCTATCAGTACCACTGATGAAATATATTTTACTCTTCAGATATTTTTAGCATATTATTCGCCAGTAAGAATTCTCAAATTATCCTTTTTCGTTTTCCTTTATTTTGTTACCCTTTTTTGTATATTTATCGTTGCCATTTTTTCCGTTGCCATTATTTCCGTTGCCATTTTTTCCTGTTGCCATTATTTCCGGTTGCCATTATTTCCGTTGCCATTTTTTCCGGTGCCATTATTTCCGTTGCCATTTTTTCCGTTGCCATTTTTACCTAAATTCGTGGGGGGGGGGGGTAGTACCGGTTGTCTTCTTACCGATTTTAATGAAACTTTATATAATCGCGTACAATTTGTGAAAAAATTACAGTGTCAGACATAATTGGAGGTGGGTGGCAGAAGAAAACAACATGATTTTTTTTTCTTGTATCACAATTTTACTTATTTTAATTATATATTCTATTATTATCACTTACTTTTTTATTAAGATCAAAATGAGGGTTATATATACCTAGAGGGGGGGGGGGCAAAAGTGTTTGCAGATGAAAAAAAAAGTTTTTTAAACTGCCCTAGTATCGATTTAAATAAAACATTGAATATATATATACTTACTGTTAAAAAATTGCAGTGAGTGTTACAGATATCTTGGGGGGGGGGGAGCAGAATGAGAAAAGTAGTCGATTTTATATCGCCATGCTACCTATTTATATGAAATACTGTATGACTATTACTTACTTATTTTATTAAAATTATAATGAAAGATACATGTAGTTCAAAAAAGGGGGGGGGGGCAAGTGAGTGGGGTAGATGAAAAAGAAAAATAAAATAATATTCTTAAATAATACTTTTTATCGATTTTTTTATTGGCATTTTGTGTAACTATCAATTACTTTTAATGAGAAACTACAGTGAAGGTTACATGTCTAGGTGGGTGGGTGGGGGGGGGCTGTTTACAGAAGGATAGAAAATGAATGTTTTATACCCCAATGCTTTTTATTTTGATAAAATGCATCATAAATATCATTTAATTTTCAGGAAAATTTACGTTGACTGTTATATATATTTTGGGGGATATGGAGGGAGCAGAAGAAAAAAATCATTCATAAATACCACAATGCTAGCAATTTTAATTAAAATTTCTACAGTTATCACCAACTTTAATGAAAAATTATGGTGAATGTTACCTATACTTGGGGGGAGGGGGGCGCAAAAAGACAGATTAAAAGATGAAAATTTTTTTTTTTTTAATCTTTTTATTTATTTTATTTTATTTTATTTTATTTTATTCTACAGATTAAAATCATGCATTGAATTTTTGCGTACAAACTTATGAAGAGACAGAAACTGAGATGCACCCTCATTGTAATGTTTTATAAACAAGTAAAATTTCATTAGATATCCAACAGGGTGGTGTAAAATATGTATTCTTTCCATGTGTCCTCTAGCTCTCAGTCGATAATATAACCCTCTCTGCAATTTGATAAACAATAAGAGATATTTATACAAAATTTCCTATAAATGTAAAGCAAAGTGATTTAAAAAGAACTTTTTTCCCCCTCACTATTCCACCTCCCCGCCCTCCTGAGTATATGCAACACTTTTGAAAATTTTCATTAAAAGTAGGTAATAGTTGTTATAATTAATTTAATTTTTATAATTAAATTTTATTATTAAATTTAATTGTTATAATTAATTTTAATTTTTTTTCTCCATTTTAACTACTTTTTATTCTATTCATTTATTTACATACTTATTAATTTTGTCCAATTGAGTTCATTGTAATTTTTATGTAGTATTAAGCTTTTCATTTTAAATTATTGATAAATGAAAAGTGCGTTACGAAAGACGATTCATATTATATGTAATTATAAACTGAATTATTGTATATGCAAGTATCGACATTTTATATAAACATGTAAACTTAGAGATAAGAAATAACATATAGTAATAAATGAAATATTATATATATATATATATATATATATTCGGGCATTGCATGCTGTAAATTTTTAGCAGTTTGCATACAGCATGATAGGAGGATCACCTAATTCGCATACAACATTCATTTAATGCCCTTGAAAAAGTAATGAATTTGTATGTTTCTATATCAAGTTGCTTATTTTTTTCTTTTCGTCAAATTTATTCATTTTTTACAGTTCTTCATGTGATACTTGGTTTCATATAATTGAATGTTTGAAAAGGTTTTCGATATATATCTAATAAAAGATGCAGCAAAAATGGAGTTATTATTTTCGAATTTTTAATGCATATCAGGAAGAAAAAGTTGTCAAGCCATACTCCTACTATTTTTTAATTAATTAATTAAAGTAATTAAAACATTTATTAATTACTTTCAAATTTTTTAATACATAATAATAATAAAAAGTTGTCTTTTATTAGAGAATACTCATCTATTCTTTTCAATTCTATTCTATATGCATTATTCTTATTTTGAAAATAAATTATTTTACCACTCTCTAAAGGGAATGTGAAAAAACATTTACTACTACTACTACTAATAATAATAATTTGAGCTTATTTTGTTACTCTGAACTTTGAACGAAAGGATTTATTATTATTATTATTTTATTACATTTAAACGAAAAAAATATTTCATTACTGTAAGATTCTTAATAAGTAATAGCTACAAAAGTTAATTTTAATATAAAGCATTATACATAATTTTTTTTTTTTCAATCAATTAATATATTTTGTTTTGTACCGTATCAATTAACTAAGGGTAAAAAAGGATTAAATAAATAAAAATAAAAATAAATAAATTAAATTAAATTAAAATTAAAATGACTGAAAATACATATGGTTTATTACTTCCAAATTATTATTAGGTAAGAGCGAGAAAAAGTTGTTTTTATAATAATAAATTATTTTATTATATAAATAAATCAATTACATTTTTAAACTTTCGCATATGACATTTTTAAAGCAATCTCCAGTAATATATATATATATATATATATATATATATATATAAATATTTATCAATCTGTGTATATTTTTTCCCCATCATGCTATAGGTGTAGGGATCTTAGGCAATCATTCATAAAAATTTTCATCCTTGTTTTTTTTTTTTTTTTTTTTTTTACATTTCTACAAGTTTTGAGGTGTCTAAAAATCACAAAACTGATATGGTTTATCCGTTTCTGTGTTAGTTAATTAATATATGTACTCGACATCATATGATTTTTTTTTTTAATTAAAAACTTCTTATACATTAAGAAATTAAAAATTAATAAGTTTTTATTATTAGTTTTAAAAATAAATTTTAATTTTAAATAAAATTTTCAAAAAGTTAAATTTTTCATAATAAAAATACTTGTTTATCCTGCCCCACCAGTCTTAAGCCGTGGTGGCCTCTGCTCCTTCTTAGTTTTGTTTGAAATTCATTTGTTTGAAATACTGCCTTTATTTCACATAGCTTTCAGTTTTTATACTAAACATGTGTACTCATCACATACTCACTCTAAAACATTCTTACAAGCTTTTAAAAAGCATTTTTATTCATGTATGTTCTTTTATTACTTTTTTATGGTGACTTTTTTCCCGCATGACTTTCTTTCCGGTGACTTTTTTTCGTGACTTCTTTTTCAGGTGACACCGTTTATACGTTTTTTAAGGGACCGTTCAAAAAAAACGTACAAATGAAAAAATCGTACAACTGAAAATTTGTTTTAACGCATTAATACATAATAAAGGATTATATTATTATTAAAAATCAAATTAATTTTCACGATTTCCTTTACATTTGTTCGACTAAGATAATTTTTAATGAAATTTAAAATAATTTTAAAAAGTAGGATAAATTTTAAAGATAATTAAAAATGTAGTCATTCAGGAAATTTACTTAAAATTTTGATTTTAACCTTTAAAGACAGTCTTTCGTTTTCTAAATAAAGATGGCATTTTTTGCAAACGGTTAAAGAAAAAAAAATTGCTTTGTCTCTCCAACAGCAAGATGTCAAATAAGAATAAGCATGATAAGAAATAAGAAAGTCTTCTGGTATCCTATTCAAATTTACCCAAAGGAAGTGAGTAATAAACCTTTAAGTTTACAAATTGCCTATAAAGTTGTGAGACTTTTTTTTTTTTTTTTTTTTTTTTTCACATCCCGTCCCTAGAATGCAATTAAAGGAGAGAGTGGGATGGAGGTCTACAAGTTATCAGTTTTCTTTCTCCCAAAGAAATCCTGTCCACTTTTATACTTATCAATTCCCCCAGTCCCGAATGCTTGCTTCCGAAAGTTTCTCTACCCCCCCCCCCTCCCCCTTGCAGGCTATCAGACCTACTTGGGCGTTATTGAGTTGCGCTTAAGAATAGGAGGTACTACTCAATTGCGCTTAGGGCCTTCATCCTCATAGACATCAGTTGCGCCGAGATCATATCCCCCCCCCCCCCCCAAAAAAAAAAAAAAAAAAAAAAAAGAGCATAAACGCATCAATTGCGCTCGTAGGTTTTCAAAAAATCAGAAAAAAAAATTCTAAATGATTTTAACTATTCAAATTTGCATAATTTGTCAATAAAGCTTTCTGATAATCATTTATATTTGTTTGTTTCAATTTTTTGAAAGCTTTTCAGGAATAAATTTGTTTTTTCAAAAAACATTTTGCATACCAGAACAAATTATTCAGCTTATTCTGTCATAAGTTCTTGATGGCATGAGATTTTTGGATTTCTTTTTGAAGTACTTATGTTTCATTTAAATGGGAAAATATTTTGAAAACTTTACAGATAAGACAAAACTAAATAAAAATGTGGTGTATATTCAATATTTAAACTTAAAACTTCTTCACAGACCATAAAATTCAATCCAGCGCAACCGTTTTCGCAAGGACTTGGCATTTCTTCATCAGGTGCAAAAAACATGTGCTACTGCCTTGGAGGCAAAAGCAAGACTTGCTTTTATTTGTGTAATATAAATATTTCTTTAAATAAATAATATAATATAAAAAAAAAATTAATTGCTCTTGTTTGAATTTATTGGAGCCTATTATCTTTACCCAGGCGATACCACGAGAATAAGTAAATAATATTTTCCTTCCCAGAAATTATAATTCGTTACCTTCCCGTATACAA
This sequence comes from Salticus scenicus, assembly GCA_963930645.1. Classification (NCBI taxonomy): domain Eukaryota; kingdom Metazoa; phylum Arthropoda; class Arachnida; order Araneae; family Salticidae; genus Salticus; species Salticus scenicus. The sequence continues at coordinate 146,661,781 of OZ005649.1, forward strand.
GAGGGGGGATGACAATGAATGTTATCAGTAATTTTTCTCGCGAGCGCAATTGATGTACTTTTAACAATGGGGGGATTAACGTACGCACAATTGATGTGTGCCAGTGTACTTAAATGATATTTTAAACTTAGGAAAAGCTGTATTACGATACATGACAGGATACTTCATTTCGTATATGCCCGCCTTTTCTTTCTTTTATAGTTAACCATGTAAACCTATCTGTTACTTTATTTGAAGTATGAGAATGTCCCAACTGAAAATACCTCAATGTCATGACAAAATATTTCTTTTTCCTACCAAACACTAATATTCGTTATGCAATGTCTTTTTTTTTCTTTCGATTGTACAGTATTATTATTGTAATAATAATAATAATAATAATTATTTATTTTTGTATAAATATTGGAAAAATATAATTCAATAAATTAAAATTGAGTTTTCCGCAATGCACTTTTTAAAAGAAATTTTCTTACTTTATAAATTAATTTTTCTTTTCCTAAGATATTTTTTTTTTAGCTGTTAGTTAGCTCGAATATTGTGCTAACTTAGCATTTCATTACCTAGATAAATGTTTCTGAAGGCTACATATATCATGTTGACCAAACAAAACTCTATCTCCTAATTCTTCTCAATAATGCGATCATTTTTCATTTTAGCATATGCTTCGCAAATCGCAGGTGCCATTTTTACCGGTGCCATTATTACCGGTGCCATTTTTACCGGGTGCCATTTTTACCGGTGCCATTATTACCGGTGCCATTTTTACCGGTGCCATTTTTTCCTACATTCAAAATAATCATCGGTCCTCTCCAAATCAAACTGATGGATATAAAATTACCAAACAATGATAAAAATGAGGGAGGGGGGTGTATCTAGAAAACGGTGGGTGATTGGGCAAAATGGTGGTCATATTCGGATTCAGGAGGTTATTTTACATAAGAATACGCTGAAATGGTATCAGAGGCAATTTTCATGCCGATAAGTGTCATATATTTTCAAAATATCTGTTGTAAAAGTAAAAAAAAAAAAAAAAAACTGAAAGAAAAATCGGGATTAAGTTTAACATTTGAAGGCAAAGGCATCTTTATCTATCTGTAATGAATCCTTAACACCCTTTTTGGATACTTTTTTCTTTTTTTATTTTTTCCAAAGCTTACTTTAGAGAAAAATGAATAATTATTATTAAAACAAAACAAAAAAAGAAATATTTACGGTAAACTTATGTAAAATTTGATCAATATTCGATAATGAACATGCCCTTCAAATTTTAAGTTTATTTTTTTATTTCTTTGGAAATGAAATCGTTTGTCATCGTTGAAATTGTCATCGTTTAGAATTTGTTGAGGAGTCCTGATCCTCCCCCCTCGTAGTATTGTTCGCATGTTTTAAAGTAATGTTTTCTCTTTCCTTTAAGTATGCGCGCCATCCTGTTTAGTTATTGAAAACAGTTTCGTTAAACAGGTTGTGAAATGATAAGAAAAATGCTAGGGGTCAGTGAGGTGAAAGTCGATCCCTCGGTTTGGTGAGTGATGAGATTCACAGAGAAGAGAAAAATTTTAGATAAAGATAAAACAGAGGATTCTGATTAAGAATTTTAAAAGAAGACATATGCATATGTACGCTTGTCTGTATATTTCTTACAGAAGGGTTACTTTCATAAAACTGGACGAAATTATTATTACATAAATTAGCCGTTTCTTTCAGAATTTTTTATTTTTTTTTAAATGTTATCTTTATCGGCTGCTTCTTTATATTTATGTCTCTCTAACTTTTATTAGAGAGAGAGAGAGAGAGGTGGGGGGGGGGGATTGTTAACCGAAAAAAAAAGAAATCACTGAAACAATGTTACGCGGAAAAGTCTCCCGGAAAAATTGTGCAATCTTCTTCATAAATGAAAAAATCGGCTTTTTAATAACTTTCAGTTTTTAAAATTGTTTCTTCTATTTCCGTTTAGATGTAGCAAAAATATTATTACTATTACTATTATTACTATTATTTTCAGATTTTTAATACGTATGAGCGAGAAAAGATTACCAAGCGTGCAATACCCACAATATTTTTTTAAATAACTAATTAAATTAATTAAAGTGATTTTTGCATTACTTTCAAATTCTTAATACATAACAATGAGGAAAGTTGTCTTTTATTAGGAAATACTCTATTTTTTCTTTTCAATTCTGTTCTATATATATCATTCTTATTATTTTTGAAAATGTATTATAATTGTCCCCTAACACCCTCTAATATATATATATATATAATGCAATGTTTGAAAAGGTTTTCGATACATATATATTGAACAATATATCTTTGCTATTCTTAGCTATATTGTTTTACGAAATCTTGCAGCTCTCTCTCTGCTTTAAAGAAGTACATGCTTCCTGACCCGATAATACTTCTAATTTTAAGCATTTTTTATTCCAATTAATATTCCTGTGGTCCTTTATTTATTATTATTATTATTTTTTTTTTTTTTTTTTAACTTTTGAACTGGATTCTTAATTTCTGAATCACTTTTAAGACTTTTAATGAGTTCCGTCATCCATTTTGTACGTCAATACGTCCTTTTACTCATGTGGGTGTAATTAATTTAAATTGGTTTTGACTCTTACTGGACCTATATGAATTGCAACATTTCTGTGCTAGTTTTTGTACTGTGTTACAATCAGTTTTATTTTTGTTGTGTTGGTTTTAGCGTGTATCTATTAAATGCTATAATTTTAAAGTCAAAATTTATTACAATATCTATCATTTATATATATATATATATATATATTTATATTAATATTATTATTATTACTTTGAGTGAAAAAAAAAATTGAAACGAAAAAAAAAATAAATATTACTTTAAGATTCTTAATACGTAATAGCTAGAAAAGCAATATTAAACATTATGCCTAATCTATTCTTTTTCGATCAGTTAACATATTTTGTCTTGTATCATATCAATTAATCCAGGATAAAATATGAAAAAAAAAAAAAAAAAAAAAAAAAACTAAAAATTACCTAAAACACAGATAGTTTATTACTTTCATATTTTTAATACGCGATATCGAGCAAAAGTTGTCTTTTATAATAATAAATTATTTCATTGTGTAAATAAATCAAATATGTTTTTAAATTTTTGTCTTAGTGCATTTTTTAAAGCAATCTGCATTTAAAAAACAAGTCCTTCCGGCTTATTCGGAAGGGTAGGTTGATTTCTTTTTCCTTATCAAGCACGGCTACAAATTATTAACGAATTAGTAGAAATATTGATGTAGGCTATCTACATATGGAGTTTTAAGCAAATTGGTTCATAAATAACTTTTTTATGTGACTTTAAAATTTTCAAGTGGCCGTCGCTTGGAAACAAGATGGTGGGCCAAGTTTACAAATGTATCAAATGCATTTGTGAGATAAGACTACTGTACAAATATAGTTGGAATTAATTCAGAATATCAAAAGTCATCGTGTTGAAAAATTGAGTGGCTGCCACTTGGATCAAAATGGCAGAGAAAGTTGTTCAGTGAACTAATTAATCTAAGATATTTTTACAAATTTGAATTTTTTTTTTTCTTTTTTGTAGAAATTCTTTCAAAGAGGCTTAGTAAGTTGATTAAGCATTACTTTTCTGCATTTCCAGTTTGTTTTAACGTTAAAATAGCGTAATTTTCCCTTAAAAACGCATTAAAAAGATCCAATATAGCAGGTAATGGATTTGGCGACAAATTTGGCGACTTTTTCACTTGGCGACTTTTGGCGAGAAAATCCATAGTTCATTAATAAACTTCATCGAGGCACTTATATAATCTATGTATACATCAAAATACAAACAAATTCGGAATACGCTTTTTACAATTTGAATTTGAAATTTTCAAGTGGTCTCCACTTGAAAACAAAATGGTGGAGCAACTTGGTTAAGAAACTCATCCAAGATATCCATAACACAAGTTAAGGCGCTGTCCAAATTAGGTTGGATTTGGAATATTATTTAGGAAGTTATCGTGATTTAAAATTTTCAAGTGGTAGCCTGATTTCAAGTGGCCCCACTTAAGATATCTGCCAATTTATTAAAAATGGCAGATAAATTTCATTAATAAAGTTCATTTAGACTCTTATGTAGTCTAGATTTACATAAAATTCAAGCAAATCTTGCTTTAAATAAGCTTTTTACAATGTGGGTTAGAAATATTCAAGTGGCTGCCACTTGAAAACAAAGAGTCGGAGCAACTTGGTTAATGAACTCATCCAAGATATTTATAAGATAAGTTAAGACACTTTTCAAATTTGGTTCCATTTGGAGTATTATTTCGAAAGTTATTATGGTTTTAAATTTTCAAGTGTTAGCCTGATTTCAAGTGGTCCCGCTAAACTTAAGATATCCGCCACTTTATTAAAAATGGGGGATATAGTTCATTAATAAAGTTCTTTGAAACACTTGTATAAACTATGTATGCATCAAATTTCAAACAAATTCGGAATACGTTTTTTACAATTTGAATTTGTAAATTCCAAGTGGTCTCAACTTGAAAACAAAATGGTGGAGCAACTTGGTTAAGAAACTCATCTAAGATAATCATAACACAAGTTAAGACGCTGTCCAAATTTGGTTCGATTTGGAGTATTATTTCGGAAGTTATCGTGATTTAAAATTTTCAAGTGGTACCCTGATTTCAAGTGGCCCCACTTAACTTCAGATATACACCACTTTATTAAAAATGGAAGATAAATTTCATTAATAAAGTTCATTTAGACCCATATGTAGTGTATGTATGCATCAAAATTCAAACAAATTCGCAATACGCTTTTTACAATTTGAATTTGAAATTTTCAAGTGGTCTCCACTTGAAAGCAAAATGGTGGAGCAACTTGGTTAAGAAACTCATCTAAGATATTTATAATACAAGTTAAGACGCTGTCCAAATTTGGTTCGATTTGGAGTATTATTTCGGAAGTTATCGTGATTTTAAATTTTCAAGTGGTAGCCTGATTTCAAGTGGCCCCGCTTAACTTAAGATATCTACCACTTTATTAAAAATGACGGATAAATTTCATTAATAATCTTCATTGAGACCCTTATGGGGTCTATATTTACATCAAATTTCAAACAATTTCGGAAAACGCTTTTTACAATTTGAATTTAAAATTTTCAAGTGGTCTCCACTTGAAAACAAAATGTCGGAGCAACTTGGTTAATAAACTCATCTAAGATATTATAAGTTAAGACACTATCCAAATTTGGTTCGATTTGGAGTATTATTTCGGAAGTTATAGTGATTTTAAGTTTTCAAGTGGTAGCCTGATTTCAAGTGGTCCCGCTTAACTTAAAATATCTGCCACTTTATTAAAAATGGCGGATAAACTTCATTAATAAACTTCATTGAGACCCTTATGTGGCCTGTATTTACATCAAAATTCAAGCAAATCTTGCTTTAAATATGCTTTTTACAATGTCGGTTTGAAATTTTCAAGTGGCTGCCACTTGAAAACAAAAAGTCGGAGCAACTTGGTTAACGAACTCATCCAAGATATTTATAAGATTAGTTCACTGTCCAAATTTGGTTCGATTTGGAGTATTATTTCGGGAGTTATCGTGGTGACAAAATTTTCATTATAGATAGATAGATATATATATATATAGATAAACGAAGTGATTGCAATAGGTCGATTTCTAAAGAAATCAACCTAATAAAATGAAATAAAATAGTTATCAATATGTGCCCTTTTTCATTACTCATCATATTGTAGCTATGAAGATATTAGACAGTCATAAAAATTTTCATCCTGGGTTTTTTTTAAGATTTCTACATGCTTTGAGGTGGTGTGAGGAATTTAAAAATCATAAAACTGATATGGTTTCAGTTTTTTGGCTCGTTTGTGTGCTTGTTAATTAGCATGTATACACGACATCCCAAGAACTTTTTTTTTTTTCTTCAAGAAATTAGAAACTTCTTATACATTCAGAAATTAAAAACAAATCCATTTTTATTATCGATTTTAATGAATTTTAATTTAAAATAAAACTTTAAAATACTTGAATTTTTATATTTGAATATATACATATATAAATAATAATCGGTTATTATACATAAAAGCTAAGCAACAGATACAATATCACTGAAACCACATAGACCAATAAGAATGAATTTATATATATATTATAAAAGCACCTATTAATACATACATACATATAAATAAATGTCATAAATCACCATTTTAACTCATAAAATATATGATTGATTTAGTTCTTATAAATTGAATTTATAAGTATCAGTAATTATAAAGTAAATTTTTTCACTTAATAAGACGGAAAACTCGAATGAAATATTAACAATTGGTGTATGGGTAGAAAATATTTCGAGAAAAATTACTCCATTATTTGCTGACGTTTCGAAATTCACCATCACACCATTTTTTTTTTTTTTTAATTATTCTTTTTTTATTTATTTATTTATTTTTTACGCATATAAAATGCTGAGGTGCCATTACCTTCTTTCGAAAAATAAACGAGAACAACAGTGAAAATAAATATGCGGCGCATAGATTACAAACATTTTCAAACACTGTACATACACATCTGTAATTGTTCCATCTGTACACACGCGTAGTTTACTCATCAAATTTAACGTATTTGCCTTCATGATGACACTTTATAAAACATTTAGTTTACAAATATGTATATATATATATATATATATATATTTTTTTTTTTTTTTTCCTTTCTTTCTTTTTTCTAATTTCTAAACGGTTTGAAATTTATATCATTTTATTTTCAAAATTATTGTTATAGAATTTTCAAATTAAACGATGAGAAAATACTTTCTGTGGATGGTCTTTCTAATGGTTCTTAGTTCCTATTCATGCAAGTTTTTGAGAAAATCACAAAAAAATCCGAATGGCTGTAACAATGAATGCTACTTGTGTTTGAACATGACACCTTACATTTACCAGATTTGTTAGTAGATCAACTCAGCCATTAGTGGGTCTGGTTGATAATGTAAATGAAATATGAAAGGTTAAAAAATTTGTTTTTTTTTTAAATTCATTCTTCGATTAAATTCGTTAGTATCAATACACCGATATATTATCAAGCACTACTAACTTTACACGATTTTGGTTGAAGTTAAGTTTCTTAAAAGCTAATTTGTTATTTTCGATGACTTGTAATTTAGTTTCAATATTAATGCTAGGTTTCGTTTTTCGTTCTAAAAAAAAAAAAAAAAAAAAAAGAAATGCATGTGTCAATATGTAGATTAATGCCAATTCTTTGCGCAAATCTACATCTGCGTGCGACATCCTCCTTGCATATCTATTGAAATATCTTCAAGCGAACTTCGGAGAAAACCATGAAAAACTCGAATGGATAGGCAAACATGCAGGGCCATGCTTAGTTAGACAGATGCGAAAAGTGCGGTCACACTAGGCCAGAAAATATAAGGAGTCGCAAATATTTGTTTCTTTTCCCTGGAATACTGCATCATATTACTTTTATTTAGAAAAAAAAAAAAAAAAAAAAAATTAGGCTCTTTGAATAATAAAAAAAAAAAAAACACTACTTAGAAATGTAATCTAAGAATAATCTTTATTAACACTTTCCAACAAAGTATTTAAGATTTTGTCTCTCCGTATGCTCCTGCTTTAATTTTCCGTTAATATTTTTAGAATGGGTTGAAAATGACAGGAATAGAGCAAACGTTATCGTATGCATAAACTCACAATAGAATTTTGAATCGCTATCATCTGAGAGAGGGCATTATCCTTTAAAGTATATATTAATAACTTTACACTCTGTACAACGTAAAGAAATTGTTATAAATTATTCATGTTTACAAAATACACCTACTTTTTTTCTAAGAATACGACAAAGTAAGTACTTATGATTGTTTACAGTCTCCCAAAATAAAATTCAATTACGTAATTTTCAATTACGTTATGGGATTCCATGGAAATTACTTAATGAAAAAATTCTGTAATGCTACACTTTTATTTTTATTATTATTTGGGGGGAATGGGGGAGGAGCATGTAATTTTAGATTATGTAGAGGGCTACATAAAAAACAGTCTACTTTATACTTTCCCTTTACAAATAAAGTTTTAAAGATAGTTTTTGTGAAACTTCTTCACCTACAGTTGAAAAATAAAATAAGAACATAAAAATGTAATGCTGTAATAGAAATGAAGAATATAGGGGTTCGTAGTGTAATTTAGGTTTTTTTTAAGGTTCATGTGTGACAGATCTACAATGAAGTGATGATTGTTTATTGCAGTGAAAGTTTTATGGGTATATTCTTATAGAAACACTGTATATGAATGTGATAGCTGTCATACGACACTGTTCTGTAGTGTAAAAATTATTTTTAAACTAGCCACATGCCTCTCATAGACAGGGCCGTTGACGGGGGGGGGGGGGGGGCACAGGGAACAACTGCCCAGGGGCCCGGGAGTTGGGGGGGGGGGGGGAACAGAACAGAAGTGACAAAAATCTAAATTTTAAAATAGGAAGTTTCACTTTTTTTTCTTCTTAAAAAGTATGTACTTTCCACAATTCTAAAAACATGGGAAAAGGAACAAGAAATTTATATAAGAACCGCTTAGCAGTCGTAAATACTAGCGGCGATAATGAGCCCGCGTTGCGGCGAGACTTAGGTCCTAAAAGGGATAGGGGAGCGATATTATTTTTACCTATGTTTTTACCTGGGGGGGGGGGGACTAAGTGCTGCCTCTGGAAGTAGATGCAGGAAGGGTATTACTCATAGACAAATAAGATGTGGAATAATAAGGAAGCCTCTTTTCCTTTTCTTTAATCGTTTCTTTAACGCATTTCACATTTGGAAAACCATTAGTATCAACTACTCAGAATTGAGTGGGTAAACTGTTGCTAGGAAAATTTCGCAATCAGTCAAAAAAATAAATAAATAAATAAATAAAACGAAGGAACAAAGCCAAAGAATTCCGAGTAGAATAGGAAAAATATTTCGTATGTGCAGAACTTCCTTCGAAAGTTTCTAGTCAACTCGTTACACTGCACGTATCCAACCTGATATATTCAAAGAAATTTCTAATTGGAAGGACGTTTTTGGTGTTTGGGAATAAGGCCGATTGGCTGTATTAGGGTCCAAGGCCGGAAAGGGAATGCCTTATGTGGAGGTTTTTCTAAGGAGTCCTAGCCCGTATTTACACAAGTTTCGTAGAAAACCACAAAAGACTCCGAACGGATAGATCGACGAGTGCGACCTAGGATCGAACCCGGCACCTCATGTCTACCAGCTATGAGCGCAGAACCGCTCAGCCGCTGGTGGGCTTCTAATTGGGATGAGTGCGACCAAATAAATGCACAAGAACTATAACTGGCCGGATATTGATAAAAAGTTACATAGATGCAATGCAAGATAAAGATTTACTAAAAATGCAAAATTGTTGAGAAAGTATGAAGTAAAAATCACAAGTAAAAAATAATAATAAAACACTGAATTTCATTTATAAAATTTTAGAGGAAAATTTAAAGCATCGTGAAATATACAGTGACCATTTTTTTCTTTTTACACGCACGCAAGATGAGAAGACATTAATAATAATAATAATAATAGAAATTCACTAGGGTTTAATTAAAAATATGCCTAAAATTTATAGAAAATAGGATTTTATTTTTAGACAAAACTTAACTTGAAATTTTTTATTTAATTGAGAAATGAAGTTATCTAAATATATAATCTGGAGCAATAGGAGAAAATATTGCACAGGATGGGAGGATTTTTCATTTAATCTGATGCAACAAAAGTTTTCTGAAAAAAAAAAAAAAAAAAAAAAATTATATATATATATATATATATCTGTAATATGTATTTGAAAAAAAAAAAAGTTTCAATTATAAAATAACGAAAGTTTTTTTTTTTGCTTTTAAATATTAATCAATCGTAATAAAAATAGCTAAGTATTAACAAATATTAACATATCTTAAAAAATCGCAGAAAAAACTAGAATTTCTATATAGTTCAGCAACTTTTTTTTTTCTCTATATATTAGTTTAATAACAAATATTCTAATTTGTAGAGTTGCCTGAAAGATACACCCGTAACAATATGGTATTGCCGTGTTTGAAAAATGAATATACCTTCATTTAATTCTTTCAATCAGATTTTTTAAAAAAAGTCAAAACGTACATGTTTATAATTATTCATACTTCTAAATAGTGTTTCATTATCTAGTTCTAGTATTGATTTTTTGCAAGCACAAGGAATTAAATATATGTTTAGTTTAACAATAGTGATTCTCTGAGTTGTGTAGAAAATAATAATCAAAAATTTTGTTTAGTTTTCATAAATTTTTATGTATCTATACTTTGAAATCAAAAGTAAATCATATGTAACTTGCACAATAAATTAATAAAAAAAAAATATATATGGCTCCTGTCAGTAGCTGAGATGTTCTCCTCTAGAAGCTGGTAGATAGGATATGTCGGGTTCAAACCTAGATCAGGTTCATCGGCCTAGACGTTTAGGTTTTCCTGTGTTTTTTTTTTTTTTTTTTTTTTTTTTTTTTTCAAAATTCGCATGAATGCCATTTTTTTAACCTCTTAAATTTCAGAAAATGATCTAATTAAAATATTGTTGATGTAGTATATTTTAAATTAGTCTTTAATGCTTTCCATTTTTTTCTTTTTTCAAGAAGCAAAAGTTTTAATTAAAGAAAGTTTTATTTACTGTGTTGTATCTATTTAAAATTTCAATCAATTCATTCCTAAAATCAAATAAATCAAATACAATGACTGAAGGTTCATGTCAGTAATTCATTATTCTAACTCCGGAGCAGAAACGGGAGTACAATCAATAAACTCTTATCTTTTATGCAGATCAAAAGGCGTTGTGAGTTGTGTAGTATTTCTGCTAAAAATGTTTGGTCAAGTGAAAGGATGAAACACATCAAAACTTGAAAGAGTAATCGCTGCTCATAGCCACCATAGTCAGTATTCATCTAAAAAAGAAACAGATGGGGGGTCTGCATCTCATTTGGTGCTTTGCTTATCTCGCAAGCAGTGAGCCCAATCTAATCTGTGCAATGTCCATTGGCCGCTGTCCATGGGGATGAGGGTAAAATATATGTAATTACCAAAATTCTCATTTAGGAACATGGTTAACAAACGCAAACGCTAAACATTACTTTTTACATTCAGATTGTATATTTTGATAAATGAAAAGAAGAAAATTATCAATGATTTTGCAATAAAAAAAGCAAGAAAGATCCATTTCTAAAAAAAAAAAAAATACTGTAACTTTTTTTTTTTTTTTTTCCTTATATATATGTGTGTGTGCATACAATATTTTTGAAACTTTCGGTATACATGTGTATTCAGAAGATACACTAAGCGACAAAAAAAAAAAAAAAAAAAAAAAAAAAAAAAGCCGCACTGCAGAAAAAATTAAGTATACCTTTTTTATTTGCAATAACTTTAAAATAAAAGGTTGAAACAAATAAAACTATCATGTTTGCATAATATCAAAGGTACGAAATTATAGCTGTCTACATTTTCGATTTAATAATTCGCTTTATTACACTCTACGAAATACTTTTTAAAAATCTGCATAAAATTTTCTTTTTGAACATAATGCAATAACCATACACTTTGTTTTCTATTATTATTTATTATATGAAATAAACAAGTTATATTTTAATATATGAAATAAAATAATTTATTTGTTAGATCTAAGCAATTTTTTGTTAAAAATACGTATTCTGCATTGGGTTAATTCCACCTTTATATGGAACTACTGCTTTAATGCGCAATGGCATAGTTTTATACAGTATTTTAATATAAATTTCAGAAATTTCACTGTGCCAAATATCACAAATAATTTTTTCTAGTTCTGCCAGAGCTGTAGGCTGCAAATTTCGAATCCTCTCCCCTCTCCCCCGCCTTTTTATAGACAAAACATTTCGAGCGGATTCTGAATTTTGTATTCTAGTATTCTTGGATTCTAGGTGTTTGCTTCACCCGTGAGATTTCTGTATTTTACTTCCTTTCTTGTTCCTACTTTTATTTTAACGTATCTTAACCTAAATATTTTAAGCAACACCATTCATACTAATAGTGTGCATGAACTGGATGTTCAAATTTACAGTTTTGTAAGGATGTAATAATAATAATATAAAAACTGAAAATCGTATTTGGAAAAGCATAAAATTGTTTTAATTTTTCTTAGAAATGTTTATTGCAATAACTGTGAATATTTTAATAAGAAAAAATTTAAAAGGAAAAAAAAAAAAGAGTATTTTAATAATTTCTTTTTTAGATATATAAATTAAGGATAATCAGAAAAAATTCATTCTTTTGATAATCAGTTTGCATGAAAATAATTACAAAATAATTTTAGTTTGTCAAAATCCTGTAAAACTAAAAAAATTTCGAAATATGCTGAAATTATTTCTGTTCACTGTTTTAATGATGGTGTAAGTGTCAGACCTAAAGCCAGTTGACTACGCTTGGACTGTATGGTGTGGTTTTAGCCCATATTTAATCAAGTTAATAAAACAAAATGGAAAATCTTGAACAGCTAGGTCAAAGTGCGGCCTAGGATCAAACCCGGCACTTCCCGTCTACCAGTTTCGCCATTAGGACTGCTAGTTCATTAGGACTGCTGTATTAGGACTATTTCGAGGTCTAATAAAAAAGATATTCTATTATATTCTTTGTGGAATTTAACTTAGAGTGAAAAAGGATGTTATTATTTTCAGTATTATAGGTGCTCAGGGCGATGGATAGGTAATTTCAACAATTTGAATCAAATAAACGCACCACGGACACTGTATAGCAAGGTGCATTATCATCTGGAAATGCTGTTTGTGGAAATGTCCAAGATACCTCCAAAATAGTCGGTCAGGTACCACTTTTATAAAGACTGTGTTTTATTTCGAGTTAATTGATCCTTTGAGCATAAAAATTTGCCCGACTGTTTGAAAAGTTATGCACCTCCGTATCATAATGTACGGAAAATGTGTCACTGTTTTAAAAGTGCGATTTTCATTAAGTCGGTCAAATTTTCGTTGTCAGATCTGCTTGTTTTCTTTAACTCGAAATAAGTTAAACTTGACTCATCAGAGAGAACCAGTTCAGCCCAATAATTAACTAACCATTTTTTAATTTTTTTAGTCTTCTGAGGTCTTGCTTTCCCCATTCTCTTCACTAAGAATGGAATTTTTTTAAATTTTCTGCCATTTAAATGTGATTTGTTTAATAGTTGCTACACTGTAGTTAAAGAAATTATGCTGCTAAACACTTTTTCTGAGTCTCTTTTATGTTCTACATGTTCTACAAACCGATTTTATAAGGAATAGCTTTTTAACTTATTGTCATCTCACTTGGATGAGCAACATGGCCGCTTAAAACCAAATTTCCGGTTGAAACGGCTAAGAAATGTTATATCTTGTTAAAAACCCTTTTACCAATATTTCGTTAACATTTAATTAATTTGCCATCTCACGTATTAAAATATTTTTTGATTTTCCTTCAAAAATTATTCGTTTTTGTGGCATCGTTAACTGTCTTATTCTTACCATTTTCGAAATAATGTCTAAAATTACAATTTTCCTGACAATTGCATTTTGTTTTTAACACTGGACTCAAAGCTAAAGTGTATGTGGAGGATGACATAATAAAATCTGTTCGAAAATTTGCATTTTAAACGATAAAATTGGAGGTTGTAGAAGGCGAAAAAATATATCCAAATGCGGCTTTTTTTTTTTTTTTTTTTTTTTTTTTTTTTTGTCGCTTAGTGTACATGAATAGTTTCCAAACCGTGGCCCTCAGCATTTAAAAGTAGCATCATTTCAACGACGAAAAAAACTTTGGAACTAGGTTATTATACATAATCTCCTCAAGCACAATACAAACAAAAAGTTATTATTTTTCAGTTTTCTAGAATCGTATTCAAAAAGGCTGGAATCTGTACTCTACAAGAGCATTCTGATAATATACCATTTTTCTTAGGTTGATAAATCATCTTTCTGGGATCAAAATTTACTCACTTAAAAGAACTACTCACTGCTTAAGAAATACAAAAAACATATATATATATACATACTTCTTTTTTCTTTTTTTCTAATTTTTAATATGTATATTTAATAATATTAAAAAAAAACTTATAATAATAGCCCAAGTCATTATGCCTTTACTTTTGTTTGTTTAAAAAATTACTATTTTAAATCTTGTTAATCACAGAAAATAAAGTATTAAAAAAAAAAAAAAAAAAAAAAAAAATGGCAGAAAAGAAATTATCAGAAAACTTTCAGCCTATTACTGTCGGCAGCAAAATTATTCGAGCGCTAGCAATAATTCTTATATAAAAAGTACACTTAGTACTGCTTTATTAAATAAATCCTTGTCGAGTCATGTTTTTAGGTAGTCTAAGAACATAATTCAACAAGGATTTATTTAATAAAACAGTATTAAGCGTACTTTTTTCATATAGGAATTGTTGCTAGCGCTCGAATAATTTTGCTGCCAATAGTATATACTTTTATGAATCTACTCAGCTCGCTCGGTAATTATTAATGTTCACTTCATTCAAAAGTTAATTTTTTAAATATTGAATTATAGACCAAACAGATTTTCAGGGGATAACTTATTAAATAAATAAAATTCAAGGTTGTCAAAAAGAAAAGCAGAATTTTTAAAAGAAATTTTTAGATTAAATTTCATTTTTTTAAATATATTACATTTATATTTGAATCATGATATCTTTATTTTAAAATTTTATATTTAACTTTAAAGTGCAATAGATTGTACATATATCAATCACTGATTGATCACAAGTCTTCTTTTGTAAATTAATTATATTGAGAATGAAAAGCAAAGCAATTGTATGTTTTTGTCAGACTTCTTATTTAATCAAATTTCATTACATAAATGTATAGTTCGATAATGTACTACCTATTGTATCACTGTATTTCATTGGAGCTATTTGAAATACCACAGTACCCAAAAATTTAAACCATTTTTCGATTGCAATTTAAGAAGTGATTATGTGTAGGGGGGGGGGGGCTTACTTTCATTTGCCCAGGGGCCCGTAATTCTTGTCACCGGCCCTACTCATAGACGAAGGCGATCGAAAAAATGAAAGATTACATAAATCACGTATGATGTTGCCTGGCACAGTAAAGAATGTGAAGCAGGGGCGTCGACTTTAAAAAAATGCTGTCGGTGCTCTGCTCAGGAACAAAGCTTGAGCGGGGGATGTACAGTCCCCTCCCCACCAATGTTTTTAAAAATATGGCGGCATATGAGATTTCTTTTCTATGTGCTGTTTTGCACCTGAAAGAGGTGGATCATAATTTTGTTAATAATGTTATCTGTGAAAAACGCTAAGATTCATGTAACACTGGCCTTCTCTGTCGACCAGCTGATTCACCGGCTAAGAAAAAATGTTGCATTAAAAAGTATGACTGTAGCAAATTCTCGCTCTGTGAGGGGCTGCGGCGCCTTCTTCCTGCTTCAGACACTTACAACAGCCTTTTTGCTTACCGTACAAACTACAAAGTACCCTTGAAAATTCTGACCGTATTTACGACTTAAAAAAGAAAAAAAAAAAAAAAAAAAAAATCTGACCATAACAAATTCACGTACGGTTAAAATGGCAATTTTCCCGGTCTCACACACTTACAACAGCATATTTATTTATGCAAATGATTTTTGAAATTTCTAATATTGGCGAATTACTGCAATGTAGCGACTGCGGCGCCCTTCTCCCTTTTCAGACACCTACAACTGTTTCGAAAGTAAAAAGGGGATCTTTCTAAGTAGTCTAAGCTCGTATGTATACGTGTTTTAGAGAAAACCATGGAAAACTCCAAATGACTAGCTCGGTGAGTGTATCTGGGATCGAACCCGACGCTTCTCGGTGAATTTTAAAAAGCCAAATTGCTTTGTGCCACTGTGAAAATCCGCTCTGTAAAATCTAGTTATTGAAAATTTTAATGAATGGCAATAAATTGCTTTCAGCTGTATCTTTAAATACTTGACAAAACACTTTATCCTAATTTCATTGTAAGAAATCCAAGAAAATGTATTTTCCCTTTTACTTTGAAATTTCCTTCTGGAGGATCCTTTTTTGAACCCTGTTTCAGGTTGAATATTGGATTCATTTGGCTTTGAATAAGAATTATTTTTATTCGGTGATGTTGATAATCTTATTAAAAAAAAAAAAAAAAAAAAAAAAAAAAAAAGAAAGAAAGAAAGAAATTTATCCATCTTTTTAAAGCATGTAAGAATAAATTAGCATGATATTTAGGATGTTAAGCACTGTTAAATAACCTACTGATTGTATGACTGATTCTAAACTATAAAAGAAAATCTGAAAGTCGATATTTTCTAAATTAATCTGTTTAGTCTGACATTTCCATTATTCCTAGCCAAACAGAAAAAAGCCAATTAGAATTCTTTAAATAATCCTCATTGTGATTCCCTATCGTTAATAACATTGAAAGTCCTCCTATCCTTCTGAAATTGGCGACAGGACTTCGCTTTCTACTTTATCGTAAAACCAGATGTTTACAAACACATGTTTACTATTCATTTAAACGTATATTGCCTGTAAAGAATAGTTACCTTGAAAAGTTAACTGAAAAGGGGAAATATACAAAGAGAAAGAGTGATTAAAAAATAAATCGCAAGTGTGCCTGCCGCTTTAAGCTGGTGTTATAATTTCTTTAACATAACTAAATAAATTATTTGAAGGAGAAAGCTAAAATATTTAATAGGTTATATTTAATAGCATTATTTAAATATTGATTTTAAAATTCTTATTGTAACTTTTAGAAAGTTAAAATTTACGATACTTATTCTTAAACTTTAAAGTGTAATTTTTATATCAGCACCATAAGATTATAATTTTAAAAGATGTGAAAGAAAACCTAAATTAAACATTAGAAAAACAAAATTTTAAATATTATACTTCCTTCAAGACATTTTCATTGAATTTTAATGCATAGAGGAATTTTAACCATATATATGCCTTTAAAAATAGTTGGTAATATTAATAATTTTGTTATCTCCGATTTTTACACTTATTGTCATGGCAAACCTTGGGATTTCATTTTTAATATATACAGTATACTTAAATTTTGTATATTGTAATTTCATGAAATTTATCCCTCCTCCCTCCAACCAAAAGTGAATTGGTTAAAGCAAAGGGTTTTAAACCGATTAAGGGCAATGCGAAATATTCAAACAAGGGTGTTTTAAACTTTATGCCGTGAAAAGATTTTAGTTGCACATCATTCGTCAAATTTTGACGGGTATTAACTAGTAATAATTAAAACTATTACAACGTTAGTTTCATATTTAAAAAAGTAATAAAAAATAAATAAAAAATAAATCATGTTATAAGTTTCATTTTTCAATACTTTTTATTCGCATGAGTAAAGAAATATTTCTTTTTATGTAAAAAATAAATGAATAAATAAATAAACATTAAGTAAAAATCGTCAACATTCAATTTTATTATCATCAGCTTGAAAATTTTATTTAAATAAATAATATTTAAGAAAAAAAAAAAGAGAAAAATTGCATGAAATGTAATTTTTTAAAAGTTCTAATAGGAATATCGAAAATATATGTTGCAAATATGCACGAATTTCTTTTTATAGAAGAGAATTTCTAAACTAAACGTGCCATAGTTTGTACTGTACGTCAAACACAGACAGGCAAATTATTTCTTCTATTAATATAGTACCTTTTCGAAATTTGAAATTTAGCACTGAAATAGCTCAAACATTCCGCGCCAATGGCTTTACTTACGCAATAGAGATATTAATCTTAGTACACCGCGAAAATGGGGAAACAAAAGTTATAAATAGCAATAGAAATAAACATAAGAATTAACATATAAATAAGTAAAATGTCGTCATGGAAATGTCAGTAAAATGTCGTTCCTTTAGCAATGGTGTATCTTATCTATTTACCTACACATTAATTTTTAATTCATATAATTTAAATTTTTCTACATTTCGAAATTCCTTCTTTTTAGGAACTTTTCTTTAGAATATGCCTAAAAAAGTCACAATTTTATAAACAGTTATTAATATTGCCTCACAAACACATAAACTAATATACTATTTGTTGATTTTTTTCTATATCAATCCATTTTTAGCTAAAATTTGTTCATCCGTGCGAAGCCGGACGGGTCCGCTAGTAATTATGAATTCATTTATGTAATACATAAAAATCTATTATTAATTACATTAAATCAAATATGATTCAAAAATTAGTTTATATTTTCTTAAGTATTGTAATTACCGTTTTTTAATTAGTAAACAACATAATTTTAAATTAACATAATCGTAACAGTATTTTATTAAGATTGTTAATGAATTTATTCAACATTACAGTGAAATAATTTTTTGAGCGACCATAAAACTAGTTTAGTTCGCTCTTACATTTGCTCTGTATAATGAATTTGAAATGAATATGAAATGTTATATGAAACATTTATTAAGTTTTCATTCATATTGCTCTAAGTGCTATCATCTCTCTATGTTTAAAAAAAATTCCATATGTGATTGTTTGTTGAATAGTTCTTATTTTTCTTCCTGGTTTTGATCATTTTAATGACGAATTATTATACATTAAGTAACTAAGCTACTTAATATGTAAGTTACATTGTTTGTAAGTTTAATTTGTTGTAAGAATACAAATTTCCTATATAGCACAAAATAATAATAATGATAGTAAAAATAATTGTCTATGATTTAAGTGTTTAAGGAATATTATGAATATTTTTCTTTTTTCTGAAGTATCTCAAAGTATTGAAAATAATAAATAAAATGAAATGAAATATGAGAGAAATTAAAATACAAATTATAAATCAATGATGAAGATTGTGATATATATTTTATACAGATGTAACTTCCCCTCTAACATTCCATACACACCGTAGGACATATTTCTTATAATAGCTAATTCCTATCTGTTTCTTATTTTTCAAGTTTAGCTATGTAACAAATTTCATCTTTAATTCAATAATAAACTATAATATAAATTGTTGAGAGTTTTAATATAAAAATACATAATAACAAGATAGATTTTAATATAAAATGTTATTCATTAAAAAAAAAAAAAAAAAAAAAAAAACAGTTGATTTTAAAGAAGAAGAAAAAAATGGGCAATTTTTACCGTTAGTATAATTTTGTGCCCCTCAGAAATTTTGTGCGCAAGGAATAAGTCTTGGGTTTCCATGCGATAGCCTTGGGTTCCTGAGCCCCGTTGGCTGTGCATTTTAGTTAAAATAATTAAAAAAAAAATTAAAGCAAATGTATTGTTTACTTGTATGTTAATGTCGGCATATAGCATTAATTTTGTTCTAAAGAAAAGGTTGTTGATATTGTACATTTATAATTACATAATTAATAAATATTTTTCGAATTTGAGTGGGAAAAACAAAATTTCCTGAGCAGTTTAATAAATTGCTTAATTAGAATGTTTGCTCAAACTGTTTGTTAAATATTTATTGAATTCTATCTTGTGCTAAAATTTTCTACAAATCCTAGATATTTTCGAGGAAAAAAACAGTTTTAAATGCAATATTTTTTCAAAAATTCAATATTTATGCATAATTCAATTCGAAATCATTAAGAAAATTTCAGAAAATTAAAACTGAAAATTTCAGAATATTATTTTATCAAAATTTTTGAATGAAAATAGAAATCTCTAAATTATTTTATCCATAATTTTAAAAATATTTTCAAAAGTACTTATAGGAAACATCAATCAAGTATTTCATTGAAAGATTTACAATTTCAGCAAAGGTAGATTTGAAAACTAGGAAAATGTAGTTTTAATTGCATGTAACAATAATAATAATGATAATAATAATAATAATAATAACATTTAATCATTTCTGATAATTAAACTTCTTTTTAACGATAGTTTTTTAATGACTGTAACGATTGAACTGTATCTACAAAACATAAGCGTAGGAAAGGGAGGGTGGGGCGGTCGCTGAGGGGAGTCAACCCCCCCCCCCCATTAGTTATTACACAATTTTCCTATAATCCCCCCCCCCCAAAAAAAAAAAAAAATAAATAAATAAAAAAAAAATAAATAAATAAATAAAAATAATAATAATAATAAAAATAAAAAAAATATATCACCCATTTAAAACCAAAATTAGAGTTTTATAAATGTTCATAATTGCTACTATTTTATAGTTAATACGAATAATCATTAAATATTAATTAACATTTAATTATTAATTGATTTTTTAGAATAATTTTGAGTCATTTTTAAAATGAAATTTTTTGAAGTTCTCCCATAATTTTTGAATTGCTAAGTGTGTGTGATAATTTTTTTTTTTCAGCTCTGGCTCAAAATCTAATATGTAAAATTTTATAATGTACCTTGACATATACTGATGTCAGTTGGTTTTCTGTGAAAATCGTCTAACATGTGCCGTTGTAATGCTACGATTTCTCACATTTTTGGAAGGCTATAGCTAAGCTTTTGATTGTGCATAGCTTCGAAAACTTGATATTTGAAACAGTGGCGTAGCGAAGGGGGGGGGGGGTCAAGGGGGTTATCATGCCCCGGGCGCCTCTTGCAGAGGGGCGCCAAATGATCTTCAACACAAACAAGTTTTCTCGTAAAATTTCATTTTTGTTTTGATCGATTTCTCGGAAATATACTTTAAATTAATATGTAATATAATTGAATGTTTGCGTTCTTGATTTGTCCGATAAAATATGTTATAAATAATATTTGAACACAGCTCGAATCATTAAAATGAAGAACGAAAAGGAAAATATAGTTTTACAAAGATATATATTCGTAAAAGGATTTCTGTTTTTAAAGAAAATAATCTAAATTGTTGGGGAAAAACCACTGCTCGTAAAACTCATCAATCAAGAAAGATCTATGAAAAGGACGGTATGTATCTTCCGATTTGGGGATCGACTTCCTTGGAAGTTTCAGGTTTCAGATAGCACTTGTTAAACATGTATATTCTGAGAAACTTCTAATTGGAAGACTATAAATGAGTATCCACAAGAGCTATTATTGACTGGATATTGATAAATTGAATAGAAATAAAGGCGATATATATTTTTGAGATTTTACATGGGTGGTCTTAAAAAAAAATGCAAAACTGTTCTAAAAGTATAAAATAGAATCTACGAGCGAAATAAAAATAAAACACTAATTTTGAGATACAATATTTTAAAAAATCGGGGTGCTCTAAAAGAAGAAATGAATAAACTAAATTAGTTTAATAAGAGAATCACTTAACTAAATTAGTTTAATAAGAGAATCACTTTTTTCACTTTATAAATAAAAACTTTAAAAATTTTATATTGCGTGAAAGGCATTTTTATAATAAAAGGCAGTTTAAAGAAATTGGTCGAACTCAACAAAGATTTATATCGCCGGGGTTAATACGACTGGCCTAGTATGATCTGTAATCATTTAAATGTCATGAAATGAAAGACGAAACTAGAAACACAAACCCATTTGTAACTTTGACACTAATACAAATATAAAAATTAAAAACTCTATCAAAGACAGAATTGAGATTAAGTGCGGAGGACTATTAATTTTAATCTGTAAAATTTTTAATTTTTAATTACTTTTTATCTCATCTTTTGACCGTAAAACTGGGCCACATACTTTTTAAAATGACTGACATGAAGTAAAGCGAAGGCGAAGTATTGCCATCCAAATTTCATACTTTAGTTAATTAAAAAAAAAAAATCTAATTGTCGTGTCAAAAAAACTGTTTGCACACCTGGATTCACAAAAATCGCCCCTTTCATTGGGTACCGAACTTGTAAGGACAGGACTGATATTTCTAATTTATTTTTACTTTTTTGGTGTTTTACAAGACTGGTATACAATAACTGGCAATGATGCAACGTTTTAATCCAGTTTGAAACTAATAGTCCTTCATCCTAAAAAGTGTACTCAACATTTGTGCAAACTGAATTTTATTTTTAGCTATTAAAAAAAAAAAAAAAAAAACATAAACTCATGTTTTTTTTTGTTTTGTTTTTTTAATTATTAAGGAAAAAATGTTTGAGTCATAGAAATATGCTTAATAAATGACTTTTCCCCTTCTTTTGGCTCTTCAAATTTCGAATGTTATTCTGTAGAAGATAGTTTGATAACAAATTGAGAATCTTTAAAAATAAAAACGAAAGGAAATTCCTTGCTTTTAAATATTCATTACACCAAATATAATTAAAAATAGTTAATTGCACAGATATTAACATATCTTTTATCAAGTACAGTAAAATGCAAACTTCTTTATAGTTCAGCAAATTTTTAAAAATATTAAATTAATACATTTTCAAGCCGATAAAAGGGCCGTACATTCATTATTTACATTTTTTTGCTATTTGGTGTTAATTATTTGCCAGAGGTATAGGTATTAAGTGCATGTTTAGTTTACAGTTTTGATATTCTGAGTTACGTGGAAAATATAATCAAGAATTTTTTTATTTCTACAAATCTCCATGTATTTATGCTTTAAGGTAAAAGTCATAGGGAAAATTTATCAATGGAAACTTACTGAATAAAGTGTTCCTTTCCAGTAGGGGGGGGGGGGGGCACCCTACCGTGGAGGATCAAAATTGTGATGGCATGCCTCCGGACCACCTCTAGGGGTGTGTCCCAGACCGTCGCCAATTGCCCATCTGCGCAGCACTAGTGCGACGTTAAGCCCAACCATCTTTCCATCCAGTGGTACAAATATTCTGCTCTCAAAGTTGATAGCATAGCTGCCAACATCCTAATTAATTTTCTGTACTGCTGTTAGTACTCATCTTTTTTTCACATCAACGATCTTAGAGGGTTTTTTTTTTTTTTTTTTTTTTATGTAATCATAATTACATTTAGAGAGAATTACTCTAAAAATAAGCCAGTGCGAAAAAAGCGGCTGATACTAACAGTGCTATGAAGATGTTGGTAAATTAAGATGTTGGCAACTATATGATAGACGGGAGGTCCCGAGTTCAGACCCAAATCGCACTCCTCGATCTAACCTAGCCATTCAGAATTTTTCGGGGTTTTCCCCGAAACTATCGTGAATATGGATTTTCTTATTTTTTCTTAACTACCTACATTTGGAGAGAATTACTCTAAAAATAAACCAGTGTGTAAAAAGCGGCGGACACTAATAGCATTACGGAATATTAACTAGAATGTTGGCATCTATGTGATACATGGCAGGTCTCGAATTCAAACCCAAGTCACACATATCGATCTAACTTAGCCATTCAGAAGTTTTCGTGGTTTCTCCTGAAATTAACGTGAATATGGATTTTCTTATTTAACCTTAATTATATTTGGAAAGGATTACTCTAAAAATAAAACGGTGTGAAAAAAAAGGAGTATACTAATAGTACTACGGAATGTTATTAGGATATTGGCAGCTATGTGATACGCGGGAGGTTCCGAGTTCAAACCCAAGTCACACACATCGATCTAATCTAGCCATTCAGATGTTTTCGTGGTTTTCTCCGAAATTAGCGTGAATATGGATTTCTTATTAATTCTTAATTATATTTGGAAAGGATTACTCTAAAAATAAAACGGTATGAAAAAAGTGGAGTATACTAATATTACTACAGAATATTATTAGGATATTGGCAGCTATGTGATAGACGGAAGGTCCCGAGTTCAAACCCAAGTCACATTCTTCGATCTAACCCAGCCATTAAGAATTTTTCGTAGTTTTTCCCGAAGCTAGCATGACTATGGATTTTCTTATTTAATTTTAAATATATTTTTAGAGAATTACTCAAAAATAAACCAGTGTGAAAAAAGCGGCGGATACTAATAGTACTACTGAATATTAATTATGATGTTGGTAACTATGTGGCAGACGGAAGGTCCCGAGTTCTAGTTCAAATCCAAGTCACACTCCTCGATCTAACCTAGCCATTCAGACTTTTTCGAGGTTTTCCCCGAAACTATCGTGAATATGGATTTTCTTATTTAATCTTAATTATATTTGGAAAGGATTACTCTAAAAATAAAACAGTGTAATGCGAAAAAAGTGGAGAATATTAATAGTACTACGGAATATTATTAGGATATTGGCAGCTATGTGATAGACGGATGGTCTCGAGTTCAAACCAAAGTCACACTCCTCGATCTAACCTAGCCATTCAGAATTTTTCGTGGTTTTCCCCGAAACTAGCATGAATATGGATTTACTTATTTAATCTTAATTATATTTGGAGAGAATTACTCTAAAAATAAACCAGTGTGAAAAAAGCGGCGGATACTAATAGTACTACGGAATTTTAATTAGGATGTTGGCAGTTATGTGACAGACGGGAGGTTCCAAAATCAAACCTAAGTCACGATAACAGGCACACACACAGACCAACCGCTAAAGACCTGTTTTTAGAATTTGGAGGCACCTCATATTGTGAAAATATCACAAAAACTTAATTTCCAAAATTTGATTTAAAAACTATGTGCTTCTCTACCACACTTCGTAAGTGAAAGTTAAAAGAAGAAAAAAAATGTGTTATTCTACAAATACTAACTGCATTGAACTCAAAAATTTTAAAGTGGAATTCGGAAAATTAATAAGTAAATAAAATAAAAAATCATAGATAGGTGGGGGGGGGGGGGGGGGGGCGGGCGCCGAAAAGGAATCCTGCCCCGGGCGCCAGTTATGAAAGGGATATTATGAAACGCCACTGATTTGAAAGGGATATTATGAAATAACATGCTGATTCAATTAACTGCAATTCCGTGTACTAGAAATATGTCTGCTTCTATAGTTTATAAGTGCACAAAATTTAATATGTGAGATCACCATTATAAAAAGAAAACTCACCAAATTTGGGTGTGTATGAGTTTACGGGTGGCGCTGCTATAAATGACTTTCTGTGGCTTTGCATATGATTGAAATTCCACCAAAATAAAGGTTTTTTTTTTTTTTTTTTACAATAAAAATTGCACGTATGCAAATTTTTATTGTAAAAAAAAAAAAAACCTTTATTTTTTATGCGTGTTTGTTGGTACGTGGCACTCTTAAGAATGATACAGAAGAAAGTTTTGTTACGCACACAATATACTAGTTTTTTATATTATGTGTATTTTAAAAAAAATAATATCCTACAAAATTAATAAAGAATTTTTGTAATTTCTTTTTTCCTTACTTGGGCGTTTTTTTAATTATTTTTTATTTTTATCTCTATTATTTATTCTTTTATTTGAAACGTAATATTTGTTATAAGTAAATCGTTTATATTGCGAGTATTTTTAAATATTAGTTAACAAAATTTGTTTGAAATCAGCAAAAACTGATATAAAAACCATATTGTTTTACTTCTGATCTCCAGTTTCCCCAGCTATATCAAAACTACATTGCATTTATTTCTTACTTAGTAACAATTGAAGATATTTTTCTGGGAATAATTGATGATAATTTTTCGTAAAATGAAACTGAAGAGAAATAAAATTTTCGTTTGTCCCACCCCCTCCCGTAGATTTACAAAAATTCCAAATTGCTGTGTTTTTCCTTAATAAGTTATATAAAATAAGAAGTTTCATTGAAATCAGTGAAAAGTTATATAAAAATCTTTTTTCGTGTGTGTGTGTGTGTCTTCCACTGCCAAAAAAGCCCTTCTTTACATATCTAAGGTATTTTTCTTTAATTATTATGAAATAATAATATATAATCTTCTTGCAATTGAAAAATAAAATACTTTTTCATTTTTATTTTGTCCTCTTCTCCTTCCACAAACCACTAAATATATAAGAACTCTATAAATCCCGCCCCCCCCTTTTTTTTGCTCGATAAAAATGCCAACGAAAACAATGGAAACCAGAAAAAAAGGCATTGGTGAAAATTGTAACAGTAACTTCTAAATGAGTAGAGTTACGAATATCTGTGCAAATAAAGAGAGGTGAGTCTCTATGTTTATATTTGTGATTGACGTATGGGCTGGGCTTAAAAGAGTAGTTTTCAAATGAATACAACTAACTCACGACAGTCGTGTATATTTTGAAATTGAAGATAACATTTCCTCTTTGCTTTTAAGGTATGAAATACAAGTTCGCAATGATTTCTTTTAAAAAGAAATAAATATTTTTCTTTCTACAAATTAAATTTGGATGTAATTTAGTTGCTATATTTAGGGACGAAAACAGATATTACATTAAATTAATTTGTTATAATTTTAATAAAACAGTGTAGTTTTATGATTTAAAAAAGTTTATTTTAGCTCCGCTTTAATGATTTTCAGTGCAAAATCACAATTATAAGGACAGCTCGAATCTTAGTAATTTTTTTTTTTCAGTTATTCTTTAAATTAATATTTTATGGGGTCTCTTTTTAGGGTGAAACAGTCAGACTTTCTCTCTGGTATATATATATATATATATATACTTTTTTTATTTTTTAATATTCAGTTTCAATACCATTTCATACAGCATAGATGATATTTTGAATACATTTAAACTATTTAAAGTTGCTTTCCACTTCCATGCACTTTTCTATTATGATAAGTTAAAGTTTTTTCAACTTTTAGGCCACGGGAAAGGCAATAATACAGAAGTTTCTTTCTTCAAACTATTTCCTATTGCTCTAGAAGTATAGAAAAAATGTAAGTCTTGCTGAAAAAAATATTATTACCCCCTCAAAATCTAACAAAAATCTGAGAATTCCACGTTTAAAATTTGAGTATGAATTTTCCAATATAAAAATTTCGTAAGTTATTGGAAATTTGCGAATTTCTTAACATGGCAGAATAGAGTAAAATTTCGCATATACGTCAATCTTGAGGGATATTTTCATCATAAATATGTCAAACCACTTTCGAAATATTATTTAGGATACTGGCATGAATATCATAGAGTATGATTTTTCCAATGTAAAAAATTCGTAAGTTATTTGGAATTTACGATTTACTTAACATGGCAGAATAAGGCAAAATTGAGCATAAACTTTCATTTTGAGTATCATAAATACATTAGACAACTTCAAAATTACATTTATGATATTTGTTTGAACATGATTGAATACAAATATTCTAATAGGAAAATTTCGTAAATTATTCGTAATTTACGATTTTATCAATATAGCGAAATTGTAAATTTTTCATATAAATATGAATTTTCAGGGTTATTGCATTGGAAATAGTAGCATGAAAACTAAACAACGGAATTGACCCTGATAAAATAAATTAATAGATTATAATAAGTAAAATATATCGAAGAGAACGGTGAATATCCTATTAGGCGGGGATTTCATCTGTCACTGTATGAAGCTTTGGTCAAATTCTTTTTTTTTTAACATGATTATAACATATCTCGCACTAGAAATTTATGAGAACATAAATATGATGGGGAACTGAGCAGAGTCCACCTATGCCAACTAGTTTCTTAGAAATTTATAACTTCTTCGATTCTATAATAGATTATTTCATAATAAACAAAATTCAATATGATGTCCTGCAAATGATGATGATGGTGTTTTCTTCCTGCGTGAAAATATAGGACGGCGGTCCTAAAAAAATGATGAAACAATGATCTCATGTATGCCTATTAATTATATAGATAAATGGAAAAAAAAAAAAAAAAAAACTATTTTGACATTAGCTTTATTCGAATTTTTTTATGACTCTGGTAATGAATTTATTTCCTTTTAAACCGGGAAAGTATTAAAAACTGTTTTGGGGGCAACATTGTTTCTTTCTTTTTAAAAAAAATTAAAGTTAAAATGGGGTTTTATTTAATATCTTTAGAACTAAAGACCTTACTGCGACGTTAAATAGATATTTGTCGGATTGATAAGTATGCCAACATTTGTAGCGATGAATGGAACAGTTTACTTTTAACTAATTAAAACCTGGTATAACACGACGTTTATTTTATCAAAATAAAATCACGTTCCAGATTTTTTTTTGGAGTGGTCGTACCTCACACCGTTTGGGAGGCCTCTTGCTTATTATTATATGTAATATATATGTATGTATATATATATATTATAAAAAGTGACCTTCCAATTTGTTAGAAAAGCAAAGTTTTTGATCAGTACATTTTGCCTGTTTTAACTTATACTTCAAAAACTTGGTCTTTAACATGTAAAGCTATACAAAAATTTCAAATAAACCAGAGAAGCATAGAGAGATGCATGTTAGGATTCACCCGAAGAGACAAAAAGAGAAACGCTTGAATTAGGAAACAAACAAAACTTATTGATGATATTTCTAGAGTCAAGAAGTTAAAATGGAGCTACGTTGGGTATCTTGAGAGAAGAAATGATGATAGATGGATCACCAAAGTTTTATTTTGGATGCCGAGAGATAAGAAAAGACCGAGGAAGAGAACTGTGTCGTTGGAGAGCTCGTTTAGAACGAGCAGAATGGAGAGGAACTACAGAAAATAGGGCAGTTTGGAATCACCCAAGAGAAGCCTTCATATTGCAGTAGATGATAAAGGCTGAAATTGATGTTTGATGATGATATAACGACGGAATAAATAATGTAACACATAATTGCTTCATTTGAATTTCAATAGCATTCATCACCATGCATTCTCAATTTCAAAGTAGTTTAATCAAATAAAACTGCAAAATGAATTTCAACTATTCGAAATATATACATACATTATTCTTAATTTAAACTCGTGTTTTATATATAAAAAAAAAAAAAAAAAAAAAAAAAAAAAAAAGATGTATATGGTATTATTTGTTAGTTTTAAATTGCGAAAAAAATGTTTCCCACAAATTTAATTTCAGCCTATATCTATTAAACAGTTAAAAAATTTACTTTTGAGTACTGCATCGTTTTGGCAAAATTTTATTAAATCTCGTTCGCTTTAGTAAAATATAGATAATCAAAAAATTTTATTTATTCTTTTGTTTTTAAATAAGCTATGGCTTGTTAATACTTTGCTTTCAGAAAGTGCGAAAATTATAAAAATTCAAGTACCACATTTTTTTTTTTTTTTTTTATAAATCTCATTTGCTTAAGTGTCTTTCGGACTTCTGTGTTTCTTTTTACGTCATCAGTATTTCTGGTTCCACTCTTTCGAATTTGATGACCAAGCCCTCATCATACTCTCCAGCTTTGCTTTTAGCCCCTGCTTACTACAGTTCTGTATTCGCTACGTCCTGGCTTGTAGGTGCGGTGTGTTGTACATTACGTCCGAGGTTGCCGATGTATAATAAGTCTTCATTTGGCGGTATTGTCTTCATTTGTCTTCATTTATGTCCTTGTTTGCATGTGTGTATTATGTCCTCACTTGGGGGTGTGTAATGGATCTTAATTTGCCGATGTGTATCTCGTCTTCATTTGCCTGTGTGTAAAAGGTCTTGATTTGCCGGTGTGTATCACGTCTTCATTTGCCTGTGTATAAAAGGTCTTCATTTGCCTGTGTGTAACAGGTCTTGATTTGCCGGTGTGTATCACGTCTTCATTTGCCTGTGTGTAAAAGGTCTTGATTTACCGGTGTGTATCATGTCTTCAATTGCCTGTGTGTAAAAGGTCTTGATTTGCCGGTGTGTATCACGTCCTCATTTGCCTGTGTGTAAAAGGTCTTAACTTGCCGGTGTGTATTAGGTCCTAAAAGGGCGGCGTGTATGATTTTTCTTTTATGCTGTATTTATCAGAATGTAATCCGTGTATTAATTTTATGCATGTCACCATATTTTTAATTTACCAATTTCGTTTTTTCTCAAAGCTAGATAAAATAAATAGTTTTACAGTTAAAATATGTAGTTATCTGCACAATTATGCAATGCTATATATATAACTGAGCTGCCCTTTATGCGTCCGTAAAATTATTTATTTTTGACATTTCAGGTGTAAAAAAATATATATATATTTTATTCTGGATATTAGACACTAAATCCTTTTTATGGTATCAAATAATTGATTTTACTTTATTACACACTAGCCGCTTTTAGTAAACAACTGTTTCGCTACATATGTAACTTATGGCAGTGTAAGTCTCTTACTCGAGAGTTTTGTAGTGCCATAACCACTAATCATGTGTATTGCTTTAATGAACTGCAATATTGACAAACATTATCAGGCTTTTGGTGTACCGTAAAAAATACTGACTCTAATGACAAACTCCTGTTCATAAATGTCCGTGGTGTTTTCTTTCTTTGACAGACATTACCAGACTGTTCACGTATCTTGAAAAAAACCCACCGTTCATGTTTCTACTTGCTAATCTTTCCAATCTGATGTATTGCATTAAGCTCCCGGGTCACTTACATAACTTAATTAAAATCATTATAGTAAAATATTAAATAATTTAACATCGCTAAAATATCCGTTCTACATAACATTTAAAAGTAAAAAACCTCTCCCCCTCAAAAAAAAAAAAAAAATTCCTCCCCCCCCCCCTTTTTCTATGACGTAAGTTTTCACCAACCCTAGGAAACAAAGTTCGAAAACAATATACAAAAATACCGTACTTATAAAAATATTATATAAACGTAAATTATTATATATATAAACGTAAATTATTTATTATTGCTAAAATTTCATTTCGATATATAGTATAAAAATAAATTCAAACAAATGCCTTTTTTTTTTTTTTTTTCCCTTTCTTTTTATTTTAATGATGAAAATTTTACAAAATATTCCATTTTCACAGGTAAGTATAAAGAAAATTACAGAGTATATGCATCATAATTTATTTAATATAGTTATAATAGTTGTAAAATACCTAAGACACCCATAAATTTATAGTCCATTATAAATTCATATTTTGACCTCTAGGGCCGCTGTGAAGCACGTTAAAATAGCATCAAAACCATTCAACCATTTAAATGCACAATATATTCTAGTCTAACATAAATCCTTTCATAACAAGAATTTTTCGCCGTAAGAGATGCTGCAATTTTTTTTCTTTTTCTTTTTTCCTTTCTCTCTCTCTCTCTCTCTCTCTCTTTTTTTTTTTTTTAACATAACAAAACACTAATATCACTTCATAAAATGGTTATAAATAATTACGTCTAATAAACATTATTTATTCATATAAATTAATTATTAAATACAGTTGATAATTTTCTTCCTAAAATAAAATATTGTAATAATTATTGATTAAAAATATTTAAAAAGGTATTAAATCTAGCTGTTAAATAACTATTGCACATAAAACCTACAAAATGTGTACAGTAAGTATCATGAAAAAATCATATGTCAGCACTACGGGTAATATAAATATTAAATAAGTATTAACAAATTCATCTAACCAGACTACATTCTTTAATAAAGACTACATTCTTTTTTTTTCAACAAAATAATAATAATTTAAAAAAAAAAAAAAAAAAAAAAAAAAAAAAAACCGTACATTTATTTAAAATGAGGAAAATAAATCAGAAAGATTAGAAAATAAATTAGAAATATCAGTCGCATCGTTACAAATCAGATACCAAATGAAAGGGAAAATTTTTGTAAATCCGATGCATTAAACAGCTTATCAATCGGATGATCAGTTTTTTCTTAATTAATTAAAATGTGAAAATAATAACCTTCTAATTTCTGATAAATAAGCCATTTAAATTTTAAAATTTTATCCATAATTTAATTGTTGCCAATTTTTTTTTTCGACGAAATAACAATAATTAAAAAAAAAATGTACATTTATTTAAAATGAGGAAAATAAATCAGAAAGATTAGAAACTAAATTAGAAATATCAGTCACATCGTCACAAATAAGATAGCAAATGAAAGGGAAAATTTTTGTGAATCCGATGCTATAAACAGCTTATCAATCGGACAATTAGATTTTGTAAAATTAACTAAAGTATGAATTTTAGGTGGCAACAGCAGAAGATTGTATGGAAAGTATGGAAACCGTTAGGAGAAAAAAAATGAAAAATCTGCTTCACATTAAGTCACATGATTTTTAAGTGGGATTAAAAATTGCAGTTTTCAAATTCTTTTAAATTTTCTCTCACGAACACAAAAATATAATATAGCCTGTACCCCACAAGACCAACTTGCATTTCAAATTTCATCAATCATTTTGATTAATTAACAAAAGTTATTATTATTATTTTTTTTTTTCAAATTAAGTTTTATTCTATCTTCGAAAAGATTTATGTGATCATAGATATAATAATATATATAGATCTATCATCCCCATATTATCGTGCAAAGGTTTTTGATGCCGAAAAAACAGCTTTGGAATCAGCCATTAAGTGGTATTGAAGGAAAAAAGGAAAAAAAGAAGAATGAATTTGAAACTATATCTGGAGCTTTTCATTCAACTTTAGTAAATAAATTATTCATGAATTTTATTTGCTAAAACATTCGTGTGTA
Source organism: Salticus scenicus (assembly GCA_963930645.1). Lineage (NCBI taxonomy): Eukaryota > Metazoa > Arthropoda > Arachnida > Araneae > Salticidae > Salticus > Salticus scenicus. Next base: position 146,694,046 of record OZ005649.1, read on the forward strand.
TTCCCGTGTGTATTCACTCGGGGAAAGACTGCCATAAAATCGCCGTCTTTTCCCGAGTGAAAAGGAATCACTTTTTTCTCCCCAATGATCAATCTATATATTATTACTATATCTATGTATGTGATGCGATACATTAATAATTTGGGTTTTAAAAGTTTTTTTAAATAGATTATTTAAACTCTATGAACCAAATTTTTTTTTACCAGTTTCATTAACAGATCCTGCTGGGCGATTTTTTAAATCTTGGTGTTGAAGTACACCGAACGTTTTTCGACTAAAAGTTTAATATAGCAACAGCCATTTTAATCTAAGTAGCGCATCAAATATATAAAAACATAAATGATTTATTTTTACGCAAAATTTACAGAATAAATGCAGTTTTAAAGGTAGGAAATTTATTTCAACAAGCACTATTTTAAACCTAAAAACCATTAAAAATATAAGCAGAATATAAAGGATTAAACAAAAAAGAGTCTGGTAAAATTATTAGCCTTATTAGTCTTCCCCTTTTCATACAAAAAAAAAAAAAAAAAAAAATCCATCGCTAATATGGCGACAAAAATTCAAAAGCCGCCAATGGAGCGACATAATAAAGTTGTGTAACACGATAATGTTTACCTATTTATTTATTTTTTTATATAATAATCACTATGCTAATTTACCATACAAACAAATGAGCCTCTGTGTGTTACTGCACTTGCACGCTGTCGAACAGAAATATTTGAATAATTCAAATTAATATTTAAATAAATAAATAAAAATATGTTTAATGGGAAATGTATATAACCATAAAAAGATTAGTTGTCTAAAATACGGCAGAAATAGCGCTCATAGCATATTGTTACAAGGGATTAAGTCTTATTGTTACAATGGATTAAGTCTAAAATGGTGACAAAAATTCAAAAGCCGCCAAAGAGAACTATATTAAGGCTGTACTATCAGGTTTACAACCCATGAATTGTATATAAACACAAAAAATTAATTGTCTCATGCGACAGACGTAGCCGGTCACAGCATATTGTAATATTTGGCGTGAAATTGCTGTCATTTAATGGTTGATTGGATAAACAAAATAAACATATGAAATAACATAAAAGCAAATATTATGTTGTCTAAACCCAGTTACATTTGAGTCCAGTCCGAGTTACATGTGAACAACACGTATAGTGTTGTTCACATGTAACTGGGATTCAAATATAAAAGGGAAACTCCAATTTTTTCGATACTATCTATTTCGAAACTGTTATATAATAAGCACCTAAATGGAAGCTCATTGTTAAGCTATTGTCGCAGGTAGTAGGGACAAGCGCCCGAGTTGCAGTGGATGACCAAATCGCTGCCGAATGCAGCAGGGACCTGGAGCGAGCTTTTGAACAATTTCAGTAATTTATTTTATTTTATTTTTATAAAGCTATATAGAAAAGAGTTTCCTTTAAATTTAGTGGCCAGCGAAGCGGTAGTAAAAATAAAATGAAACAAAATACTGAAATTGCTCAAAAGCTCGTTTCAGATCCCTGCTGCAATCGGCAGCGATTTGGTCATCCGCTAAAACTGTCCCTATTACCTGCGACAATGCCATACCAGTGGGCTTCAATTTAGGTGCTTATTAGATAAGTTTCGAAATAGATACTATCGAAAAAATTGAAGTATCCCTTTTATATTTGAATCCCATTTACATATGATCAACACTATACGTGGTGCACTTAATGTTTGCTTTTACGTTATTTCCTATGTTTATTTTGTTTATCCGATCAACCATAAAATGACAGCAATTTCACGCCACTTTTAAAACACAAATTCTTAATATATCGTATCACATAAACCTTATCAAATTTAGAATAAAATTTAATTTGCAAAAAAAAAAAAAGTGTTTATTAACCAAAATTGATGAAATCTGAACTGCAAGTTGATCTTGTGTTGTACAGGCTGTATATTATATTTTTGTGTTCGTGAGAAAAAATTAAAAAAAAAAAAAAATTGAAAACTGCAATTTTTAATCCCACTTCAAAAACATGACTTAATGAGTAGCAGATTTTTTTTTCTTCCAAACGGTTTCCATACAATCTTCTGTTGTTGTCACCTAAAATTCATACTTTATTAAATTTTAAAAAATCGATCCGATCGATAAGCTTTTAAATCCGTCGGATTTAAAAAAATCGCCCTTTTCATTTGGTACTTTATTTGTAACGATCCGACTGATATCTCTGATTTATTTTCGAATTTTTCTAATTTATTTTCCTCATTTTCAGTAAATGTACCTTTTTTTTTTTTTTTTTTTTTTTTTTTTTTTAATTCTGTCGAAAAAAAAAATTGGCAACAATTGAATTATGGATAAAATATAAATGGCTAATTTATTAGAAATTAGAAGGTTATTATTTTCACATTTTAATTAAAAAAAAAAATAAATAAATAAATAAATAAATAAAACTAATCAAAATTTCGAAAATCGGGCTTCGAGGAGAGGTCATTACGAACCTCCCTGCAAATGTGTGTAGCTCTGCGATCAACCGTTTTCCTAAAAAGCTCTGGATATACATACACAATGACACACACACACAAACATCTTATTTTATTATATGTATAGATTCAAAATTGTTATAAAATCAAAACTTCTTGATATTTGCCACATTTTGAATATGTTTTTACGCAATCGCATGAAGTATATTATAATTCACATGCTGTAGAATTAAAATCTCAAAAACTAATTTTTATTTTAAAACTTTTTCAACCCAAAACATTCACTTGATATATTTTTACGATTTTTTTTTAAGTATATGCGTAGCTGACAACATCCTAATTAATATTCTGTAGTATATTAGTTTCCGCCCCTTTTCCTCCACCACTTTAATTTAAGAGGAATTCTCTCCATATTTAATTACAATTAAATAAGAAGAAAAATACTCTAAAAAAAGACTTGTGTGAAAAAAAGGCGGGTACTAACAATACTATGATATATTAATTAAAATGTTGGCAGCTATGCATATGCGTCATTTCTTGTATTTTCTGTTTTGTAAACATAAAATTTAATTATGTAAAAATGACATCCTATATTATCTTGTATATGGATTTTTCTAAGAAAGAATGCTAAAAAATCTTTCTAGAAATTTTGATTAAAAACAAATATAATTAAAAATTCATTTTGAATAATTCCATAATTTAACTTGCAAAGAACACAAAACAATCAATAATATAAGTTTAGCCTATTTCATATGCATGAATAGTTTTGAATTATGTGAAATTATAAAAACATTGCAAATACTTTTAATCATATTTAAAACTATCAAGCATTTCTTTAAATTCATATTCATAATGAATGCGCACGTTTTTTAACCACTTAACTACAGTCACGTAACTATACTGGATGACTATTAAGTATAAATTTTTCCAATAATTGTTTTTTAAGCTATCAAAGTAAAATTTAAAACTCCATCAGTATAATTTTTACAATCTAAAGAAAAGTTCTTTCTGATCAGAAATACTTAATTATGATAATTAATTGATTGAAAACTTTTATTTCAATATAATTATTTACTTTTAGAAAGAAACATATAATTTTATCTCCAAGTCTTTCATAAAAGCGATCATGGAAATTTATTGCGGGTAAATAAAAGTTTGATTTTGAAAAATATTTAACGGAGGATGTACTTATTAGACAAATAATAGTGTATCGATGTGATTTAATTTTGAAACAAAATATAAAATTCAATATTAAAAGATATTTAAAATAAGTATTGCATGGAATAACCGCTGCGAGTGAAATTATTTTCCTACTTTTCTAATCTAAACTGTTTTCTAATCTAAAATATTCTAAAATATTAATGAATGTTTTTAATATTTTTAAGAGACAGCATCTGAAATGGTTAAGGAAATTTTTTATTGATATGTAAAATTAAGAGGTATGTTATAATTTTAATACATTTTTAAGCTTCATATTAAATCTTCTTTGAATTGTATTCGGTTTTGCGTCGTTGTTGAAGAAAAATTTAGTGAATACTTCTGAAATAAATTATATCTAGCATGCATTGAATAGTTTGAAGAAAGTTATTGTAAATATATATATATATATATATGAACAAGTTTATGTATATAATTGGAAAAAAGACACGAAAATAATTGAGAAAAGCATCACTCAATTATTTTCCTTCAGAATTAAATAAATAAAATAAATATAATTTAAATAAATATAATTACACACACACACACACACACACACACACACACACACACACACACACACACACACACACACATATATATATACCGGGTGCATCAAAAAAATGTATACACTCTTTGAACCGACATAGAATAAAACTGCATTTCCCGTGCTACAAGGTTTAATTTCTGGGAGAAATGAATGATATCTTTCTTCAACAGTTGGCAGCAGAACTGTCGCTCTAATTACTCAACCAAGTTAGTGGAAATGAAGTAACTGCAAGATGGCGGAAGTACGTTTGAGCTTTGAAGCGCGTGGAAGTGCGGAAACAGGTAATTAAGTGGTACTGGAAATTTGAGAATGTTGCTACGGTTCAAAGACACACTTTGGAATGAGATTCAAGCTGTGTGCGTAGAAATCCCATTGGACACGTTGGTGCGATGTACGTAATCAGTGGTGACTCGTACACGTACTCAGTAATTCATTGTAATGTTTTAATGCACCGAGCAGTCCAAAAATTATTAAGATTGTTTAACTGTATGATCTTAAATATAAGAACATTGCATGTAAAGTCTCAGAGTAACATCACAAGTGGTTTTAAAAAATTCAATCATTACAAAATATGTATATATATTTAATTATTTCAATATGATTTCGGGGTTTCTAATCATTAATAAATCTTTGTGACGTCTCTTGTGAATATATATTTTATACTAGCAGGCTTTGACAGCTTCGCTGGTCAGTAAATTTAAAGGAAACTCTTGTCTATGTAGCTTTATCTTATACTATTAAGTGAGCAATATTTGTATATTTCACTGTTCTCGAAAACGGTAGCTCGGACAGTCACGAGATTTAACACAAAGCTGCCCCTCGAAGGGTCATTGTGCACATCGAAGTCAGATTTTCGATTTTTTGATTAGGTTTTTCTTAATTAATTCAAATGTGAAAAAAATAACCTTCTAATTTCTGATAAATAAGCCATTTAAATTTTAACATTTTATCCATAATTTAATTGTTGCCAATTTTTTTTTCAACAAAATAATAATAATTAAAAAAAAAAAAAAAAACCGTACATTTATTTAAAATGAGGAAAATAAATCAGAAAGATTAGAAAATAAATTAGAAATATCAGTCGCATCGTTACAAATAAGATACCAAATGAAAGGGAAAATTTTTGTAAATCCGATGCATTAAACAGCTTATCAATCGGATGATCAGTTTTTTCTTAATTAATTAAAATGTGAAAATAATAACCTTCTAATTTCTGATAAATAAGCCATTTAAATTTTAAAATTTTATCCATAATTTAATTGTTGCCAATTTTTTTTTTCGACAAAATAACAATAATTAAAAAAAAAATGTACATTTATTTAAAATGAGGAAAATAAATCAGAAAGATTAGAAACTAAATTAGAAATATCAGTCACATCGTCACAAATAAGATAGCAAATGAAAGGGAAAATTTTTGTGAATCCGATGCTATAAACAGCTTATCAATCGGACAATTAGATTTTGTAAAATTAACTAAAGTATGAATTTTAGGTGGCAACAGCAGAAGATTGTATGGAAAGTATGGAAACCGTTAGGAGAAAAAAAATGAAAAATCTGCTTCACATTAAGTCACATGATTTTTAAGTGGGATTAAAAATTGCAGTTTTCAAATTCTTTTAAATTTTCTCTCACGAACACAAAAATATAATATAGCCTGTACCCCACAAGACCAACTTGCATTTCAAATTTCATCAATCATTTTGATTAATTAACAAAAGTTATTATTATTATTTTTTTTTTTCAAATTAAGTTTTATTCTATCTTCGAAAAGATTTATGTGATCATAGATATAATAATATATATAGATCTATCATCCCCATATTATCGTGCAAAGGTTTCTGATGCCGAAAAAACAGCTTTGGAATCAGCCATTAAGTGGTATTGAAGGAAAAAAGGAAAAAAAGAAGAATGAATTTGAAACTATATCTGGAGCTTTTCATTCAACTTTAGTAAATAAATTATTCATGAATTTTATTTGCTAAAACATTCGTGTGTATTCCCGTGTGTATTCACTCGGGGAAAGACTGCCATAAAATCGCCGTCTTTTCCCGAGTGAAAAGGAATCACTTTTTTCTCCCCAATGATCAATCTATATATTCTTACTATATCTATGTATGTGATGCGATACATTAATAATTTGGGTTTTAAAAGTTTTTTTAAATAGATTATTTAAACTCTATGAACCAAATTTTTTTTTACCAGTTTCATTAACAGATCCTGCTGGGCGATTTTTTAAATCTTGGTGTTGAAGTACACCGAACGTTTTTCGACTAAAAGTTTAATATAGCAACAGCCATTTTAATCTAAGTAGCGCATAAAATATATAAAAACATAAATGATTTATTTTTACGCAAAATTTACAGAATAAATGCAGTTTTAAAGGTAGGAAATTTATTTCAACAAGCACTATTTTAAACCTAAAAACCATTAAAAATATAAGCAGAATATAAAGGATTAAACAAAAAAGAGTCTGGTAAAATTATTAGCCTTATTAGTCTTCCCCTTTTCATACAAAAAAAAAAAAAAAAAAAAAATCCATCGCTAATATGGCGACAAAAATTCAAAAGCCGCCAATGGAGCGACATAATAAAGTTGTGTAACACGATAATGTTTACCTATTTATTTATTTTTTTATATAATAATCACTATGCTAATTTACCATACAAACAAATGAGCCTCTGTGTGTTACTGCACTTGCACGCTGTCGAACAGAAATATTTGAATAATTCAAATTAATATTTAAATAAATAAATAAAAATATGTTTAATGGGAAATGTATATAACCATAAAAAGATTAGTTGTCTAAAATACGGCAGAAATAGCGCTCATAGCATATTGTTACAAGGGATTAAGTCTTATTGTTACAATGGATTAAGTCTAAAATGGTGACAAAAATTCAAAAGCCGCCAAAGAGAACTATATTAAGGCTGTACTATCAGGTTTACAACCCATGAATTGTATATAAACACAAAAAATTAATTGTCTCATGCGACAGACGTAGCCGGTCACAGCATATTGTAATATTTGGCGTGAAATTGCTGTCATTTAATGGTTGATTGGATAAACAAAATAAACATATGAAATAACATAAAAGCAAATATTATGTTGTCTAAACCCAGTTACATTTGAGTCCAGTCCGAGTTACATGTGAACAACACGTATAGTGTTGTTCACATGTAACTGGGATTCAAATATAAAAGGGAAACTCCAATTTTTTCGATACTATCTATTTCGAAACTGTTATATAATAAGCACCTAAATGGAAGCTCATTGTTAAGCTATTGTCGCAGGTAGTAGGGACAAGCGCCCGAGTTGCAGTGGATGACCAAATCGCTGCCGAATGCAGCAGGGACCTGGAGCGAGCTTTTGAACAATTTCAGTAATTTATTTTATTTTATTTTTATAAAGCTATATAGAAAAGAGTTTCCTTTAAATTTAGTGGCCAGCGAAGCGGTAGTAAAAATAAAATGAAACAAAATACTGAAATTGCTCAAAAGCTCGTTTCAGATCCCTGCTGCAATCGGCAGCGATTTGGTCATCCGCTAAAACTGTCCCTATTACCTGCGACAATGCCATACCAGTGGGCTTCAATTTAGGTGCTTATTAGATAAGTTTCGAAATAGATACTATCGAAAAAATTGAAGTATCCCTTTTATATTTGAATCCCATTTACATATGATCAACACTATACGTGGTGCACTTAATGTTTGCTTTTACGTTATTTCCTATGTTTATTTTGTTTATCCGATCAACCATAAAATGACAGCAATTTCACGCCACTTTTAAAACACAAATTCTTAATATATCGTATCACATAAACCTTATCAAATTTAGAATAAAATTTAATTTGCAAAAAAAAAAAAAAAAAAAAGTGTTTATTAACCAAAATTGATGAAATCTGAACTGCAAGTTGATCTTGTGTTGTACAGGCTGTATATTATATTTTTGTGTTCGTGAGAAAAAATTAAAAAAAAAAAATTGAAAACTGCAATTTTTAATCCCACTTCAAAAACATGACTTAATGAGTAGCAGATTTTTTTTTCTTCCAAACGGTTTCCATACAATCTTCTGTTGTTGCCACCTAAAATTCATACTTTATGAAATTTTAAAAAATCGATCCGATCGATAAGCTTTTAAATCCGTCGGATTAAAAAAAATCGCCCTTTTCATTTGGTACTTTATTTGTAACGATACGACTGATATCTCTGATTTATTTTCGAATTTTTCTAATTTATTTTCCTCATTTTCAGTAAATGTACCTTTTTTTTTTTTTTTTTTTTTTTTTTTTTTTTTTTAATTCTGTCGAAAAAAAAATTGGCAACAATTGAATTATGGATAAAATATAAATGGCTAATTTATTAGAAATTAGAAGGTTATTATTTTCACATTTTAATTAAAAAAAAATAAAATAAAATAAATAAATAAAACTAATCAAAATTTCGAAAATCGGGCTTCGAGGAGAGGTCATTACGAACCTCCCTGCAAATGTGTGTAGCTCTGCGATCAACCGTTTTCCTAAAAAGCTCTGGATATACATACACAATGACACACACACACAAACATCTTATTTTATTATATGTATAGATTCAAAATTGTTATAAAATCAAAACTTCTTGATATTTGCCACATTTTGAATATGTTTTTACGCAATCGCATGAAGTATATTATAATTCACATGCTGTAGAATTAAAATCTCAAAAACTAATTTTTATTTTAAAACTTTTTCAACCCAAAACATTCACTTGATATATTTTTACGATTTTTTTTTAAGTATATGCGTAGCTGACAACATCCTAATTAATATTCTGTAGTATATTAGTTTCCGCCCCTTTTCCTCCATCACTTTAATTTAAGAGGAATTCTCTCCATATATAATTACAATTAAATAAGAAGAAAAATACTCTAAAAAAAGACTTGTGTGAAAAAAAGGCGGGTACTAACAATACTATGATATATTAATTAAAATGTTGGCAGCTATGCATATGCGTCATTTCTTGTATTTTCTGTTTTGTAAACATAAAATTTAATTATGTAAAAATGACATCCTATATTATCTTGTATATGGATTTTTCTAAGAAAGAATGCTAAAAAATCTTTCTAGAAATTTTGATTAAAAACAAATATAATTAAAAATTCATTTTGAATAATTCCATAATTTAACTTGCAAAGAACACAAAACAATCAATAATATAAGTTTAGCCTATTTCATATGCATGAATAGTTTTGAATTATGTGAAATTATAAAAACATTGCAAATACTTTTAATCATATTTGAAACTATCAAGCATTTCTTTAAATTCATATTCATAATGAATGCGCACGTTTTTTAACCACTTAACTACAGTCACGTAACTATACTGGATGACTATTAAGTATAAATTTTTCCAATAATTGTTTTTTAAGCTATCAAGTAAAATTTAAAACTCCATCAGTATAATTTTTACAATCTAAAGAAAAGTTCTTTCTGATCAGAAATACTTAATTATGATAATTAATTGATTGAAAACTTTTATTTCAATATAATTATTTACTTTTAGAAAGAAACATATAATTTTATCTCCAAGTCTTTCATAAAAGCGATCATGGAAATTTATTGCGGGTAAATAAAAGTTTGATTTTGAAAAATATTTAACGGAGGATGTACTTATTAGACAAATAATAGTGTATCGATGTGATTTAATTTTGAAACAAAATATAAAATTCAATATTAAAAGATATTTAAAATAAGTATTGCATGGAATAACCGCTGCGAGTGAAATTATTTTCCTACTTTTCTAATCTAAACTGTTTTCTAATCTAAAATATTCTAAAATATTAATGAATGTTTTTAATATTTTTAAGAGACAGCATCTGAAATGGTTAAGGAAATTTTTTATTGATATGTAAAATTAAGAGGTATGTTATAATTTTAATACATTTTTAAGCTTCATATTAAATCTTCTTTGAATTGTATTCGGTTTTGCGTCGTTGTTGAAGAAAAATTTAGTGAATACTTCTGAAATAAATTATATCTAGCATGCATTGAATAGTTTGAAGAAAGTTATTGTAAATATATATATATATATATATGAACAAGTTTATGTATATAATTGGAAAAAAGACACGAAAATAATTGAGAAAAGCATCACTCAATTATTTTCCTTCAGAATTAAATAAATAAAATAAATATAATTTAAATAAATATAATTACACGCACACACACACACACACACACACACACACACACACACACACACACACACACACACACACACATATATATATACCGGGTGCATCAAAAAAATGTATACACTCTTTGAACCGACATAGAATAAAACTGCATTTCCCGTGCTACAAGGTTTAATTTCTGGGAGAAATGAATGATATCTTTCTTCAACAGTTGGCAGCAGAACTGTCGCTCTAATTACTCAACCAAGTTAGTGGAAATGAAGTAACTGCAAGATGGCGGAAGTACGTTTGAGCTTTGAAGCGCGTGGAAGTGCGGAAACAGGTAATTAAGTGGTACTGGAAATTTGAGAATGTTGCTACGGTTCAAAGACACACTTTGGAATGAGATTCAAGCTGTGTGCGTAGAAATCCCATTGGACACGTTGGTGCGATGTACGTAATCAGTGGTGACTCGTACACGTACTCAGTAATTCATTGTAATGTTTTAATGCACCGAGCAGTCCAAAAATTATTAAGATTGTTTAACTGTATGATCTTAAATATAAGAACATTGCATGTAAAGTCTCAGAGTAACATCACAAGTGGTTTTAAAAAATTCAATCATTACAAAATATGTATATATATTTAATTATTTCAATATGATTTCGGGGTTTCTAATCATTAATAAATCTTTGTGACGTCTCTTGTGAATATATATTTTATACTAGCAGGCTTTGACAGCTTCGCTGGTCAGTAAATTTAAAGGAAACTCTTGTCTATGTAGCTTTATCTTATACTATTAAGTGAGCAATATTTGTATATTTCACTGTTCTCGAAAACGGTAGCTCGGACAGTCACGAGATTTAACACAAAGCTGCCCCCCGAAGGGTCATTGTGCACATCGAAGTCAGATTTTCGATTTTTTGATTAGGTTTTTCTTAATTAATTCAAATGTGAAAAAAATAACCTTCTAATTTCTGATAAATAAGCCATTTAAATTTTAACATTTTATCCATAATTTAATTGTTGCCAATTTTTTTTCAACAAAATAATAATAATTAAAAAAAAAAAAAAAAAAAAAAAACCGTACATTTATTTAAAATGAGGAAAATAAATCAGAAAGATTAGAAAATAAATTAGAAATATCAGTCGCATCGTTACAAATAAGATACCAAATGAAAGGGAAAATTTTTGTAAATCCGATGCATTAAACAGCTTATCAATCGGATGATCAGTTTTTTCTTAATTAATTAAAATGTGAAAATAATAACCTTCTAATTTCTGATAAATAAGCCATTTAAATTTTAAAATTTTATCCATAATTTAATTGTTGCCAATTTTTTTTTTCGACAAAATAACAATAATTAAAAAAAAAATGTACATTTATTTAAAATGAGGAAAATAAATCAGAAAGATTAGAAACTAAATTAGAAATATCAGTCACATCGTCACAAATAAGATAGCAAATGAAAGGGAAAATGTTTGTGAATCCGATGCTATAAACAGCTTATCAATCGGACAATTAGATTTTGTAAAATTAACTAAAGTATGAATTTTAGGTGGCAACAGCAGAAGATTGTATGGAAAGTATGGAAACCGTTAGGAGAAAAAAAATGAAAAATCTGCTTCACATTAAGTCACATGATTTTTAAGTGGGATTAAAAATTGCAGTTTTCAAATTCTTTAAAATTTTCTCTCACGAACACAAAAATATAATATAGCCTGTACCCCACAAGACCAACTTGCATTTCAAATTTCATCAATCATTTTGATTAATTAACAAAAGTTATTATTATTATTTTTTTTTTTTCAAATTAAGTTTTATTCTATCTTCGAAAAGATTTATGTGATCATAGATATAATAATATATATAGATCTATCATCCCCATATTATCGTGCAAAGGTTTTTGATGCCGAAAAAACAGCTTTGGAATCAGCCATTAAGTGGTATTGAAGGAAAAAAGGAAAAAAAGAAGAATGAATTTGAAACTATATCTGGAGCTTTTCATTCAACTTTAGTAAATAAATTATTCATGAATTTTATTTGCTAAAACATTCGTGTGTATTCCCGTGTGTATTCACTCGGGGAAAGACTGCCATAAAATCGCCGTCTTTTCCCGAGTGAAAAGGAATCACTTTTTTCTCCCCAATGATCAATCTATATATTCTTACTATATCTATGTATGTGATGCGATACATTAATAATTTGGGTTTTAAAAGTTTTTTTAAATAGATTATTTAAACTCTATGAACCAAATTTTTTTTTACCAGTTTCATTAACAGATCCTGCTGGGCGATTTTTTAAATCTTGGTGTTGAAGTACACCGAACGTTTTTCGACTAAAAGTTTAATATAGCAACAGCCATTTTAATCTAAGTAGCGCATAAAATATATAAAAACATAAATGATTTATTTTTACGCAAAATTTACAGAATAAATGCAGTTTTAAAGGTAGGAAATTTATTTCAACAAGCACTATTTTAAACCTAAAAACCATTAAAAATATAAGCAGAATATAAAGGATTAAACAAAAAAGAGTCTGGTAAAATTATTAGCCTTATTAGTCTTCCCCTTTTCATACAAAAAAAAAAAAAAAAAAAAAAAATCCATCGCTAATATGGCGACAAAAATTCAAAAGCCGCCAATGGAGCGACATAATAAAGTTGTGTAACACGATAATGTTTACCTATTTATTTATTTTTTTATATAATAATCACTATGCTAATTTACCATACAAACAAATGAGCCTCTGTGTGTTACTGCACTTGCACGCTGTCGAACAGAAATATTTGAATAATTCAAATTAATATTTAAATAAATAAATAAAAATATGTTTAATGGGAAATGTATATAACCATAAAAAGATTAGTTGTCTAAAATACGGCAGAAATAGCGCTCATAGCATATTGTTACAAGGGATTAAGTCTTATTGTTACAATGGATTAAGTCTAAAATGGTGACAAAAATTTAAAAGCCGCCAAAGAGAACTATATTAAGGCTGTACTATCAGGTTTACAACCCATGAATTGTATATAAACACAAAAAATTAATTGTCTCATGCGACAGACGTAGCCGGTCACAGCATATTGTAATATTTGGCGTGAAATTGCTGTCATTTAATGGTTGATTGGATAAACAAAATAAACATATGAAATAACATAAAAGCAAATATTATGTTGTCTAAACCCAGTTACATTTGAGTCCAGTCCGAGTTACATGTGAACAACACGTATAGTGTTGTTCACATGTAACTGGGATTCAAATATAAAAGGGAAACTCCAATTTTTTCGATACTATCTATTTCGAAACTGTTATATAATAAGCACCTAAATGGAAGCTCATTGTTAAGCTATTGTCGCAGGTAGTAGGGACAAGCGCCCGAGTTGCAGTGGATGACCAAATCGCTGCCGAGTGCAGCAGGGACCTGGAGCGAGCTTTTGAACAATTTCAGTAATTTATTTTATTTTATTTTTATAAAGCTATATAGAAAAGAGTTTCCTTTAAATTTAGTGGCCAGCGAAGCGGTAGTAAAAATAAAATGAAACAAAATACTGAAATTGCTCAAAAGCTCGTTTCAGATCCCTGCTGCAATCGGCAGCGATTTGGTCATCCGCTAAAACTGTCCCTATTACCTGCGACAATGCCATACCAGTGGGCTTCAATTTAGGTGCTTATTAGATAAGTTTCGAAATAGATACTATCGAAAAAATTGAAGTATCCCTTTTATATTTGAATCCCATTTACATATGATCAACACTATACGTGGTGCACTTAATGTTTGCTTTTACGTTATTTCCTATGTTTATTTTGTTTATCCGATCAACCATAAAATGACAGCAATTTCACGCCACTTTTAAAACACAAATTCTTAATATATCGTATCACATAAACCTTATCAAATTTAGAATAAAATTTAATTTGCAAAAAAAAAAAAAAAAGTGTTTATTAACCAAAATTGATGAAATCTGAACTGCAAGTTGATCTTGTGTTGTACAGGCTGTATATTATATTTTTGTGTTCGTGAGAAAAAATTAAAAAAAAAAAATTGAAAACTGCAATTTTTAATCCCACTTCAAAAACATGACTTAATGAGTAGCAGATTTTTTTTTCTTCCAAACGGTTTCCATACAATCTTCTGTTGTTGCCACCTAAAATTCATACTTTATGAAATTTTAAAAAATCGATCCGATCGATAAGCTTTTAAATCCGTCGGATTAAAAAAAATCGCCCTTTTCATTTGGTACTTTATTTGTAACGATACGACTGATATCTCTGATTTATTTTCGAATTTTTCTAATTTATTTTCCTCATTTTCAGTAAATGTACCTTTTTTTTTTTTTATTTTTTTTTTTTTTTTAATTCTGTCGAAAAAAAAATTGGCAACAATTGAATTATGGATAAAATATAAATGGCTAATTTATTAGAAATTAGAAGGTTATTATTTTCACATTTTAATTAAAAAAAAAAATAAAATAAAATAAATAAATAAAACTAATCAAAATTTCGAAAATCGGGCTTCGAGGAGAGGTCATTACGATCCTCCCTGCAAATGTGTGTAGCTCTGCGATCAACCGTTTTCCTAAAAAGCTCTGGATATACATACACAATGACACACACACACAAACATCTTATTTTATTATATGTATAGATTCAAAATTGTTATAAAATCAAAACTTCTTGATATTTGCCACATTTTGAATATGTTTTTACGCAATCGCATGAAGTATATTATAATTCACATGCTGTAGAATTAAAATCTCAAAAACTAATTTTTATTTTAAAAGTTTTTCAACCCAAAACATTCACTTGATATATTTTTACGATTTTTTTTTAAGTATATGCGTAGCTGACAACATCCTAATTAATATTCTGTAGTATATTAGTTTCCGCCCCTTTTCCTCCACCACTTTAATTTAAGAGGAATTCTCTCCATATTTAATTACAATTAAATAAGAAGAAAAATACTCTAAAAAAAGACTTGTGTGAAAAAAAGGCGGGTACTAACAATACTATGATATATTAATTAAAATGTTGGCAGCTATGCATATGCGTCATTTCTTGTATTTTCTGTTTTGTAAACATAAAATTTAATTATGTAAAAATGACATCCTATATTATCTTGTATATGGATTTTTCTAAGAAAGAATGCTAAAAAATCTTTCTAGAAATTTTGATTAAAAACAAATATAATTAAAAATTCATTTTGAATAATTCCATAATTTAACTTGCAAAGAACACAAAACAATCAATAATATAAGTTTAGCCTATTTCATATGCATGAATAGTTTTGAATTATGTGAAATTATAAAAACATTGCAAATACTTTTAATCATATTTGAAACTATCAAGCATTTCTTTAAATTCATATTCATAATGAATGCGCACGTTTTTTAACCACTTAACTACAGTCACGTAACTATACTGGATGACTATTAAGTATAAATTTTCCAATAATTGTTTTTTAAGCTATCAAGTAAAATTTAAAACTCCATCAGTATAATTTTTACAATCTAAAGAAAAGTTCTTTCTGATCAGAAATACTTAATTATGATAATTAATTGATTGAAAACTTTTATTTCAATATAATTATTTACTTTTAGAAAGAAACATATAATTTTATCTCCAAGTCTTTCATAAAAGCGATCATGGAAATTTATTGCGGGTAAATAAAAGTTTGATTTTGAAAAATATTTAACGGAGGATGTACTTATTAGACAAATAATAGTGTATCGATGTGATTTAATTTTGAAACAAAATATAAAATTCAATATTAAAAGATATTTAAAATAAGTATTGCATGGAATAACCGCTGCGAGTGAAATTATTTTCCTACTTTTCTAATCTAAACTGTTTTCTAATCTAAAATATTCTAAAATATTAATGAATGTTTTTAATATTTTTAAGAGACAGCATCTGAAATGGTTAAGGAAATTTTTTATTGATATGTAAAATTAAGAGGTATGTTATAATTTTAATACATTTTTAAGCTTCATATTAAATCTTCTTTGAATTGTATTCGGTTTTGCGTCGTTGTTGAAGAAAAATTTAGTGAATACTTCTGAAATAAATTATATCTAGCATGCATTGAATAGTTTGAAGAAAGTTATTGTAAATATATATATATATATATATGAACAAGTTTATGTATATAATTGGAAAAAAGACACGAAAATAATTGAGAAAAGCATCACTCAATTATTTTCCTTCAGAATTAAATAAATAAAATAAATATAATTTAAATAAATATAATTACACACACACACACACACACACACACACACACACACACACATATATATATACCGGGTGCATCAAAAAAATGTATACACTCTTTGAACCGACATAGAATAAAACTGCATTTCCCGTGCTACAAGGTTTAATTTCTGGGAGAAATGAATGATATCTTTCTTCAACAGTTGGCAGCAGAACTGTCGCTCTAATTACTCAACCAAGTTAGTGGAAATGAAGTAACTGCAAGATGGCGGAAGTACGTTTGAGCTTTGAAGCGCGTGGAAGTGCGGAAACAGGTAATTAAGTGGTACTGGAAATTTGAGAATGTTGCTACGGTTCAAAGACACACTTTGGAATGAGATTCAAGCTGTGTGCGTAGAAATCCCATTGGACACGTTGGTGCGATGTACGTAATCAGTGGTGACTCGTACACGTACTCAGTAATTCATTGTAATGTTTTAATGCACCGAGCAGTCCAAAAATTATTAAGATTGTTTAACTGTATGATCTTAAATATAAGAACATTGCATGTAAAGTCTCAGAGTAACATCACAAGTGGTTTTAAAAAATTCAATCATTACAAAATATGTATATATATTTAATTATTTCAATATGATTTCGGGGTTTCTAATCATTAATAAATCTTTGTGACGTCTCTTGTGAATATATATTTTATACTAGCAGGCTTTGACAGCTTCGCTGGTCAGTAAATTTAAAGGAAACTCTTGTCTATGTAGCTTTATCTTATACTATTAAGTGAGCAATATTTGTATATTTCACTGTTCTCGAAAACGGTAGCTCGGACAGTCACGAGATTTAACACAAAGCTGCCCCCCGAAGGGTCATTGTGCACATCGAAGTCAGATTTTCGATTTTTTGATTAGGTTTTTCTTAATTAATTCAAATGTGAAAAAAATAACCTTCTAATTTCTGATAAATAAGCCATTTAAATTTTAACATTTTATCCATAATTTAATTGTTGCCAATTTTTTTTTCAACAAAATAATAATAATTAAAAAAAAAAAAAAAAAAAAAAAAAACCGTACATTTATTTAAAATGAGGAAAATAAATCAGAAAGATTAGAAAATAAATTAGAAATATCAGTCGCATCGTTACAAATAAGATACCAAATGAAAGGGAAAATTTTTGTAAATCCGATGCATTAAACAGCTTATCAATCGGATGATCAGTTTTTTCTTAATTAATTAAAATGTGAAAATAATAACCTTCTAATTTCTGATAAATAAGCCATTTAAATTTTAAAATTTTATCCATAATTTAATTGTTGCCAATTTTTTTTTCGACAAAATAACAATAATTAAAAAAAAAATGTACATTTATTTAAAATGAGGAAAATAAATCAGAAAGATTAGAAACTAAATTAGAAATATCAGTCACATCGTCACAAATAAGATAGCAAATGAAAGGGAAAATTTTTGTGAATCCGATGCTATAAACAGCTTATCAATCGGACAATTAGATTTTGTAAAATTAACTAAAGTATGAATTTTAGGTGGCAACAGCAGAAGATTGTATGGAAAGTATGGAAACCGTTAGGAGAAAAAAAATGAAAAATCTGCTTCACATTAAGTCACATGATTTTTAAGTGGGATTAAAAATTGCAGTTTTCAAATTCTTTTAAATTTTCTCTCACGAACACAAAAATATAATATAGCCTGTACCCCACAAGACCAACTTGCATTTCAAATTTCATCAATCATTTTGATTAATTAACAAAAGTTATTATTATTATTTTTTTTTTCAAATTAAGTTTTATTCTATCTTCGAAAAGCTTTATGTGATCATAGATATAATAATATATATAGATCTATCATCCCCATATTATCGTGCAAAGGTTTTTGATGCCGAAAAAACAGCTTTGGAATCAGCCATTAAGTGGTATTGAAGGAAAAAAGGAAAAAAAGAAGAATGAATTTGAAACTATATCTGGAGCTTTTCATTCAACTTTAGTAAATAAATTATTCATGAATTTTATTTGCTAAAACATTCGTGTGTATTCCCGTGTGTATTCACTCGGGGAAAGACTGCCATAAAATCGCCGTCTTTTCCCGAGTGAAAAGGAATCACTTTTTTCTCCCCAATGATCAATCTATATATTCTTACTATATCTATGTATGTGATGCGATACATTAATAATTTGGGTTTTAAAAGTTTTTTTAAATAGATTATTTAAACTCTATGAACCAAATTTTTTTTTACCAGTTTCATTAACAGATCCTGCTGGGCGATTTTTTAAATCTTGGTGTTGAAGTACACCGAACGTTTTTCGACTAAAAGTTTAATATAGCAACAGCCATTTTAATCTAAGTAGCGCATAAAATATATAAAAACATAAATGATTTATTTTTACGCAAAATTTACAGAATAAATGCAGTTTTAAAGGTAGGAAATTTATTTCAACAAGCACTATTTTAAACCTAAAAACCATTAAAAATATAAGCAGAATATAAAAGATTAAACAAAAAAGAGTCTGGTAAAATTATTAGCCTTATTAGTCTTCCCCTTTTCATACAAAAAAAAAAAAAAAAAAAAAAAAATCCATCGCTAATATGGCGACAAAAATTCAAAAGCCGCCAATGGAGCGACATAATAAAGTTGTGTAACACGATAATGTTTACCTATTTATTTATTTTTTTATATAATAATCACTATGCTAATTTACCATACAAACAAATGAGCCTCTGTGTGTTACTGCACTTGCACGCTGTCGAACAGAAATATTTGAATAATTCAAATTAATATTTAAATAAATAAATAAAAATATGTTTAATGGGAAATGTATATAACCATAAAAAGATTATATATATATGAACAAGTTTATGTATATAATTGGAAAAAAGACACGAAAATAATTGAGAAAAGCATCACTCAATTATTTTCCTTCAGAATTAAATAAATAAAATAAATATAATTTAAATAAATATAATTACACACACACACACACTCACACACACACACACACACACACACACACACACACATATATATATACCGGGTGCATCAAAAAAATGTATACACTCTTTGAACCGACATAGAATAAAACTGCATTTCCCGTGCTACAAGGTTTAATTTCTGGGAGAAATGAATGATATCTTTCTTCAACAGTTGGCAGCAGAACTGTCGCTCTAATTACTCAACCCAGTTAGTGGAAATGAAGTAACTGCAAGATGGCGGAAGTACGTTTGAGCTTTGAAGCGCGTGGAAGTGCGGAAACAGGTAATTAAGTGGTACTGGAAATTTGAGAATGTTGCTACGGTTCAAAGACACACTTTGGAATGAGATTCAAGCTGTGTGCGTAGAAATCCCATTGGACACGTTGGTGCGATGTACGTAATCAGTGGTGACTCGTACTCAGCAATGTATTGATGCTGAAGGCCGCCATTTTGAACAGTAATCACATTTTGATCAGAAAGTGCATTTATGTTTCAAATTGGACTTTTCCAGCAACTGAAGCTTGTACAACGGTACATAAATTTTCTATGACGGTTCAAAGTGTGTATATATATTTTTTCACGCACCTGATATATGTATATATATAGTATATATATATATATATATACCAGGCGATCAAAAAATCACAGAAAAAATAAAAATATATTAATCAAAAAAACCTGGCTGTAGATCTATGCAGTTTTCTCTGAAATGTACAGAAAACTACGAGATTATATATATACTAGCAGGCTACGCCCGCTTCGCTGGTCACTATTTTAAAATGAATCATTATAATTAATGAATTTTTTATCATGTGAAAAAAAAAAGAAAAAAAAACTCTTATCGGGAAAAATGTCGCACCGGGTCCCCACTGCCTTCGGCAGCGTAGACCCGTGCGCGATGCGCACGCGCGAATGCATATATATGAGCGCCCTAATAATTTTACAAATTCGAATATATCCGCAATCGATTTGTAAGTGTCGAAAACCTCTATATACCAATTTTGAACGATCTAACTGTATTTTTATTTTTTTGTCCCCCCTCTCCCCTCCCCCTTCTCGCCCCTCCTAAAAACTTCACACTTTTGAAAATATCCCCATTCGACATGCAGGCCTCTTCAACCTATCTGTACCAATTTTGAATGGCCTAGCTGTATTTCTATTTGTTTTTGCCCCATAGCCCCCCTTACCGCCCCTCCTAATAATTTTACAAATTCAAAATCATCCGCAATCGATTTGTAAGTATCGGAAACCTCTATGTACCAATTTTCAACGATCTGACACTATTTTTATTTTTTTGCCCCCCCCCTCCCCTCCCCCCTTCTCACCCCTCCTAATAACTTTACACAATCGAAAATATCCCCATTTGACTTGCAGGCCTCTTAAACCTATCTGTACCAATTTTGAACGGCCTAACTGTATTTCTATTTGTTTTTGCCCCATAGCCCCCCCTTACTGCCCCACCCCCTTACCCGCCCCTCTTAATAATTTTACAAATTCAAAAATATCCGCAATCAATTTGTAAGTATCGAAAACCTCTACGTACCAATTTTGAACGATCTGACACTATTTTTATTTTTTTGCCCCCCGCCCCCTCCCCTCCCCCCTCCCCTTCCCCCTACTCGCCCCTCCTAATAACTTTACACAATCGAAAATATCCCCATTCGACTTGCAGGCCTCTTAAACCTATCTGTACCAATTTTGTACGGCCTAACTGTATTTCTTATTGTTTTTGCCCCATAGCCCCCCCTTACGCATGTGAAATCACGTTTTGCCCCCCCCCCCCCCGACCGAATTTCAAAAATTCCAGAAACCGATTTTTAGACATTTGTATTAGCTATATTTAAAAGCAAAAATTTTACGGATATCTGTTTTTTTGTTTGAGATATGGAGGATTTTGTGAAATTACGTTTTGCCCCCCCCCCTCCCCCCCTTGGGGGGCGAATTTTGTAAAATCGCTTGCGGCGTTGTCTTTCTCGGGTCGTAAACATTAACCGTGCCAAATTTGGTCCCGCTCGGTGAAACGGCCTAGGATTCTATAGCGAACACACACACACACACACACAGACAAACTCTGCTCTTATATATATATAGATATATAAAAATATTAGTTTCATATTTCCCCCAATATATTGCGCTGTAAACGTAGTATCCTCGCACATTTTAAACAGGGCCGCTTGATCAAATGACGTCATATTGCAAATACTGAACCATTGTTTAGGAAAATTTCCCAATGCTGATAGTCATTTTATTGAATGATGGTTGTCACATTGAGCATTTATAGTCCTAATTACGCTATTGAATACACTGCTCCACAGTAAAATAATAATAATAATAATAATAATAATAATTTTATAATTAAAACACCATCTAATGAAGAAAATTTAAACTTACTGTTTAGGAAAAAGTTTGTTACCTAAAAACTCCCCGTGTTTTTCTTTGCTTTTCAGTAAAAACCGCATAGTTTTACTGTCAATTATAATTTTATTAATAATATATTTTTTTATTTTTTTCTGTGAATTTTTTAACCCCCGGTATATATAGGATTAAAAATAGCAAATGTCTTAAAGATACAACTTTATTCAAAACTATTTTGATGATTATTTGTGATACAAGATTTACAACTTACATACTTTTCCCATGAAATAATTTTTATCAACTATAAGTGGAAGTATTGTATTTGGTCCAAAAATTCAGTATCGAGATTTCACCTGATTTACACGTTTTAAGGTTCCCTGAGACCAAAAAAGTGATTTTTGGTAATTGGTCAGTGTGTGTGTATGTGTTGTGTATATGTATGTGTGGAATGTTCTGGCTATCATATCTCCGAAACTAATAAAGACAGAAGTACAAAACTTCAGAATTAAGACAGGTCTGGTGTACAAATGAATTTTACAAATTTTGGTGAAATTTGAAAAAACAGAAGTGGGACATCGGAGACCGGAAGTGGGATCGTAAGTCCGTATCTCAAAAACGGCTCTAACAATTTTCTTGAAATTTGCTATATAAACACTCTAATGATATCCTTTCGAATAATATAGTTTATTAGTTCAGGAAAATTGATAGGCGTCTTGTCTAAATAGCTCAATTTCAGGTCTTGCAAGCGCGTTCCTTTAAAAACGGCTGTACGGACTTTCTTCAAACTCGCCATATTAACTCACTTTTATATACATTTTTGTATGTAATTATTGTTTTCCGGACAATAATTAATTTTTTGTAAAAGTTGGTATCTCAAAACGACTCTAACGATTTTCTTGAAAATTGTTATATAAATCCATTTCTTTTTCGTCTATTACGTGGTTATTAGAGGAAATTTAACAATCTTCTTGCTTAGGTAGGTCATCTTCAAATCTCGGAAATTTGTGTTTCAAAAAATAGCTCTACCATTTTTTTCTCTTATTTTTTATGCAAGCTTCGTTTTATATGTCTTCATAAGTTTCTCATACAGGAAAAATTTTAGATGACATTTCAAAAAACACACATTTCAGATCAAAAACACATTCAGATCACATTTTAGATCAAAAAATTTTAGGTCACATTTATGTTTTCTGATCACATTATCTCTCAAAAATGCATATAATACGTGTGATAGTGGGTAATGGATAGTGGGTAATCGTGTAGTTGTTTCGCACCAGATTTTTTTTTTTTTTTTTTTTTTTTATTTTATCTGGTGAATTTATAGAATAGATTGAGGTGCTCCTTATGACGATTTTCGAAATAGTGTTTATCTTTGGTCGCATGCATGTATCTTTTTTTTTTTTTTTTTTTGTGGGGGGGGGGGGGAAGCTTTTTTATCCTATGTTGTGTATTCGGGAGGGGCTAATTGACTTAGTTAGGTATGACGTTAGTTGAAATAGCTATAACATAGCTATGGCACAACTTGCCTTTCCTTTATGATTGTTCAAAGGCTGAAGAACCTTCCCTAGATGCAGAGTTTTCACCCTCAGCCTTATTACATGACGATGGTGAGAGTTTTCATTCGACAGTTCCTACAAACTCCGGCGAATCACAAAAAGATGCAAAAAGGTGAAATAAAACAAGACCAATAACAAATCTTTAATAAAATCCAAGGCCTCCTGAATACAAATTAAATTCTTTTGTTTCGTAAAATATCAATCCCGCCAGATTCAGAGTTTTCACCCTCAGCCTTCTGCCATGACGATGGTGAGAGTTTCCATTCGACATTTCTTTTACACTCAGCAGACTACAAAAAGAGGAAAAAACTTCACATAAAACAAGACCAATAACGAATTCTTCATAAGATCCAAGGCCTCCTGATCACCCTGAATACAAAATTGATTTATTTTGTTTGGTGAAACATTAATCCTGTCAGATGTAGAGTTTTCCCCATCAGCCTTCTGCCACGACGAGGATGAGAGTTTTCATTTGACAGTTCCTACAAACTCCAGCAAACCACAAAAAGATGCAAAAAGGTCACATAAAACAAAGGCAACAAAGATTCCTTCGAAAAATTCAAGGTCTCCAGGTCGTCCTGAATACAAAATTAATTTATTTTGTTTGGTGAAATGTCAGTCCCACTAGTACCTTAAGAAAATTAGTAAAACCGATAGCAATGAGTTTCGCGAGTACACCATGGTCAAAAAGGGCGAATGATAAAGATGACTACATGAGAATGATTCAAATGTGTACTACCATAGTAAATTTGGGCATTGAACCCACCTGTCGAAATGAGCGAGTGCATAACTATTACATTTGTGGTCGAATTCAAACATTGTATTGAATAACTATAGGCAGCTATATTACTAAGCAGAACTTATTTTGATTGGTAAATTCATTATTTGTTCATATATATAAGCAGAATTATTTAGCAAATATTATTAAAATAAATAGTTTTTTTTTTTAATAAATTGTTTTTGTTGAAATTTCTTGATTTTGCCTAATCATCCATATCCATATCACGTTATGCTAACGCACAGTCATGTCTATATCAACTACTTAAAAGCTCTCGGGAAAAGTGTTTTTGGTCGCTTAAAGAAGTATTTAATTGGTGGGGTTTACATGATTTTGTAGCCGAAGATTAAAGCTTCCTGATGTATTCTCCAGAATTTCTTTAAATATTATTTTAAAAAATACAAAATAACAATAAGCAAAATTTATGCCATTACTTCGTGTCTACCCTAATTCAATTTTCTCTATATATTAAAAAATAAATAAAAAAAATTACTGTCGTTGGCGACATTTTTTTTTTTTTTTTTTTTTTTTTTTTTTTTTTAAATCTGCGACCGCATTTCCTCACGGAGGGCAATGTGTTCCGCGGCATGAGAAGTATCAATATGTTCCGAATACTCTAATGCAGACATTTCAGTTGAATAAAAATTTCTATTATCTTAATTAATGAAGCTATTAATTTAAAATGCCGGGTTAATAAAGGTATTCTATTTGCCCTCTTGCAAAAAGTTTCTCAAATCGTCGTTCTTTCAGATTTATGACGTCATTTTCCACAGGAAAAATAAAATGTGATTAATAATGTAAAAAATAAATAAAATAAATGTCAATGTTGCTATTGGTAACAAAGAAATTTTTCGTTTGCAATTAAATAATAAAAACCGTTATCTTAGGTATTTTCAATGAAAAAATTAATTTAGGATTGGAATTTGTCGTCTGTAGATCTCCTTTTTTTTTTTTTTTTTTTTTCCCCTACGTTTAGACTGTCAATTTCTTATGTTATATACATGTATACATATATATACATGTGTGTGTATATTATATATATATATTAATAATGAATTAATGTGTTTGTATAATTGATTGCATTTCTTTTTCCCTTTAAAGTGTAGTGTATTTATAGTTTTTCTTTAAAAACATATTTTAAAGTACTTCGGATATATTTTGGCATAAAAAACATTTTAGATTCAAATTCAAACTCATTTATAAATAACAGCATCTTCTAATTTTGCATTGATAATTTTTTAACATTACAGAATTACATATTTCTAGGACACATATTATATTTCTAACTATGGCAAGAAAAACGTTCAATCACCTAAAACTCTTATATAGAATCGAGTAGATTTTATTCTTCATTATTTTAAGAAATATGTCGGAGAGAATTAAAAACTGAAGCCGCTGGAGATTTTTCCAAATTAAAACAGTAATAACATATATGTATATATTTTTTAAAATTAAATTAACTAAAAAATTCAATAGTAAAAAGTATAGACATTAGACAAAATAGGCACTAGATTTCTTTTTTTTTTTTTTTTTTTTTTACAAGCAATTATACCAAAAATTTCCTTGCCAAACAGGGACAAAAATATAAAAGTCACCAAGGGCATCATATACTAAAGCTGTAAAGCAAAAAAGTCTAAATATTTCAAATTCTTTCAACTCGAAAAAAATACTGATTTTTAGCATAATATTTCTTTAAAAAAAAAAATATTAAATATTATGTATTTCGATTTTACATTCGATTTGAGGATTTCTATAGCCTTTTTCAGCTTTTGTCTTGTGTTATGCACTATTAATATTCCTATTCAGTGAAAGGCAAAGCAGCGAATAGGCGGGCAGAGCGCCGTAGGGGTTAATAAGTGAAGCGAGTCGGAGGGAGACAAAGCTTTCCACTGGGGTTGATGAGCGGGGCGAGCAGAGGCAGAGTTTCCTTGTGTTTAAAAAATAAACTAAATTCAGATGCTTCTTTTCCGAAACAAATAAGAAAAATTGTATAGTCAATTTTATTTTTGCTTAAATATTATGTGTAATTTTCCTTTTTACATAAGACAACTGACGTTGAAACACACAAATTGATGCAATATTCATCAGTGAAGTAAATTTATATAAGAAAAAAAAATTATTTTGGACTTGGAAAATTTAATTTAATATTTACCTGAATAGCAACATAAAATGTTATTTTTAACAAATTATATTTTACTTCCATTCTAGATGTTATATGCGGCTAGTTTCAATTGAAAGTCTTAAAAAAAATGTTTTTTAAGCAACATTTTTTTTCCTATTGAGAGCAAAATTAGCATACATATTTTAATATTATAAGCATACATATATAGCTTTATATTTTAAACTAACTCTAAAATGTAATTGCTTTCTATAATACATTTTCAGGTCGAAATTTAAAAAAGGTACTGTGAGTTACCGAAATGTAATATATTAAACAAACTATATGACATTTTCTATTCGTAGAAAACAAAACATTTTCATTACTTTCTTTAATAAAAACACTGACATTTTTCGTAGATAAATGAAATTGAGAAATGCGTTCTTAAATCTTTCTTCTGTTCAGTTGGCGTTCATATACACAATGAATAATTGGATTTCGAAAGAAAATTCTTTTTTCACTTCTCCGGATATATTTAATTTATAAAATTTTAGGATGAAATTTAATTTATTTTGAAATGAGTTCAGTAATGTTTATAAATAATTAAAATATTCATATCACATTTAAAATGTAGAAGAGTAATAAAAAGTAATAGAAATTAAAAAGTTTTTTTATGGAAAATAAAAGAGACGTTAAGCGTGAAGCTGAATGATTTGAAATCTCTCTGTTGTCGAATAAATGTTGAGACTCTTTTTTTTTTCTTTTTCGTATGCATGCATATTTATCTGTCTGTGTTTTTCCGTAATTTTATACCTATATTAGGTAAATACAGTAAATAAGGAATGGCGTTTAGGAGAATTGACGCCATCAAAATATAGACATATTTAATTTGTTATTAAATGAGTTAATCTTATCTATCTATCTATCTATCAATATATATATATATATATATATATATATATATAT
This sequence comes from Salticus scenicus, assembly GCA_963930645.1. Lineage (NCBI taxonomy): Eukaryota > Metazoa > Arthropoda > Arachnida > Araneae > Salticidae > Salticus > Salticus scenicus. The sequence goes on from OZ005649.1 coordinate 146,721,336, forward strand.
ATATATATATATATATATATATATGCATGTGTATATGAAGAAAGAGAGATAAGGGGGAAAGAGAGATAGAGAAAAAATAAATAAATAAATGTGTGTTAATAAATGTGAATAATGGGTAATAAAAATAGCACATCATTGCTCTTTGTCTACAGATCCAGTACTTAGTACTATACAATCACTTACAAAAAAGTAAGACCAGTAGCCGATTTTTAGGATTTTAACTCATTGTATCATTTGCACAGATTATTGCGTCATATCATATGCTGATTGCATCAGACGCGTTCTACTGCTATAGATAAAGGTGGCTGGACGTTTATCGTCAGTTGTTTATTGGATTTTGTCGTAAACAGTGCTGCTGTGTAATTAATGCAATGAGTAAAAACTTTCACTTACTGTTACAAAAAGGTCAGAAATATTGACCCTGTATAAAATTCGCTTTCTGAACGTCAAATAAGTTCGAGGATAAATATGAGTAAGACAGCTTTGCATCAAGCTGTTAGTAAATTTAAAATTTCGGGAAAATTTGTGGACCTTAAGAGAAGCGGTCACCCTAGAAAAACGAGTGCACGTGATGCTCATGTAACAAGAAGTATGATCGTACGAGATCCAAGAATCTTCTGGAATACGATAATTAGACATTCTCTGGCTGCAAAAGGCACGAGAGTCAGTTTGAGCACTATTTGAAGTCGTTTGGCCAAAGATTTTGGTTTATCATCCCATAAACCTGCAAGGAAATCTCAACTTACTCTAAGTAAAAAAGAAATGACTGACTTTCGTCAAACAATATCAGAATTAGAAATTGGAGTAGGGTCTTATTTTTGGATGAGTTTGTTTGTGCAGCAATTATCTGCACGTCCTGCGTTCACCGCCCAAGGGGAAGAAAATATGATGAGAGATATACGATTCAAACTGAGAAACATCCTCAAAGCCAAATGATCTGGGTTGCAATGTCTGTGTCCGGTACTGATAGTCTGTATTTTGTGCCACCTAAAACCACTCTGAACGGAGAGCGGTACCTTAATTTGTTACGTGAGAAGTTGTAGCGTCACATGCGTGTTTATAAATGTTCAATTTTCATGCATGATGAGTGCCACGTCCGTGAGGAAAATTCATAGCCAAGAGAGTCCGCGGGATACATTCTTAGCCGAAATTGTTGAACATCTAAATTCGAATTATCATAAAGAGTAAGAAAAAGAAGAGATTAAAAGCATGAAAAAAAAAAGATATATAATAAATATTTAAATTATATATACCATGGTTTATTAAAATGAATATAATATTGAATTTAGAAAGAAAAAAAAAGAAACACGCACACATACAAGAAAAATAATAAGAAGAAAAAGGAGAGCATAGAAAAACGGTTTAGTTTGGTTTTGGTATTTATTATTTATTAGGATTTTTGAGGAATAGAATAACGGTGAAAAGACTTAATATTTTTCTTGGAGCTTTTGAAAAAAGAAGGTCTGGACTGATGTAGCTGTTAGAAGAATAACTTACACATATATAACTCGGCCTGTGTCATTTCTACTAAAGCGAAATGTGCGACATACATATAAAGTCATTTCAACTAAAGCGAAGTCTGCGACAATGAGACTCCCTGTCACAGGGCGAAGAATGTCAAGATACAATCTGAGGGCACAGTAAATCAAAGTGCTTGACTGGCCAGGTAACAACCAATATTTGAATCCAATAGAAAATCTATGGTCTATTGTGAAAAATAAAATCATCGAAAAGCAACCATTCACTTGTTGAAGAAATAAACCATTTCTGGTGTACAGACACTTCTAAAGCTTACTGCAAGTGTCTTATTTATGCCTAAGAGTATTGCACAAGTTGTTAAAAACAAAGGAGGTCCTACGAAATGCAGATTTTAACTACAGTAAAAAAGCATGAAGTACAGTCTATTTTGTTCTTTTATATGCAAAATATGTATGTTATTTTTGCGGATTTCCATTAAATCTGACTTTTCTATGGGTGGTCTTAAACTTTTGCAAATGTCTGTGTTATGATAATAAAAGTACAATATATTAAATCAAATATATTCCGATTACATGCTAACATATTATTTCTGTAAATTATACTAAAAAAGCCTAAATTTCAAATATAACACTTGTGATTCCCCTTAATCTTATTTCATCACATTGAAAACCGAATATTTGGTAAAAACAAATATTTGTTCTCTTTAAATTTTGCTTACAAAAAACGGTCTTTTTAATGCCTATAATTTTTTCAACGATTTAGCTGCATATATACATAATTATTACACAAACTTGCGATGGAATTTTTTTCTTTAAAATGAAGTCTTTTTCTAGAGAATTTGATGCTAATTAAGGAAAAGCTATACAAAAGTTTCCATCACGTACAGTTTTGACAAAAATTGGGATTGTTTGAGCTTAATGCTCCACTTTCTCAACTCCAATTTACATTATTTCCCGTAAAATCTGGGTGCCGTGAGTGAAGAACAATGATAGCTATTTCATCAAGACATCAAAGAAATGTAGAGGAGGTATCAGGAACGATGGAGAGTTAACATATTAACAGATTATTGCTGGATGTTGCTTAGAGAATCCCTCTCCCTTTTAAGGTCTTCAAGCCGTGCAGAAGAGTAAAGTCCTAATGAGTTATTTTACGTAAAGAAGAATATTTAAAAGGTAATGATAGACTATTTTTATGTATTTTATATATAAATAATTTCAAATTTATTACAGCCTCAGTATGACATTTTCCGATTTTCATCCTTACTTTGTGAAAAATCCTTACGTGATAGGAAGAAAATATAAGCACTTCTGAATTTTGCGTATCAAAACACATTAGAGACACCCAACGCAGTACAAAAAAAAACGAAAAGCATAATTTCGCAAGCCTGTGTTATTTAAGCATTTTACCGAACTGAGAGAAGCATTGTCACTGATTGAGGTAGGTATAGAAGCAAGATTACTTTTGTGTTTTAAGAAAAAAAAAAAAAAAAACTAAATCAACCATTATCTTTTAAATACTTTTTAAAACAACAATGTTTCTACTATTTTGAACTACGTTGAACCGAGTAATGATTAACGTTCGATGAATCATTGTTTTTTGTAGCATTTTACAGTGTATACCCTTTATGAATTGACAAATCGTTATACATAAGGACGCTTTTTATTTAATCCATAATAGTATTTAAAAAATAAATTTAAAGTATTAGGTTAAAAAATCAGTATTAAATATCATATCAAATAAAAATGATTTTTCATACACATCTATTTAATTTGGAATATCTGAAATTTTTAAATCTATGGCTCTATGCAGGCATTTATTCCAGATAACAAGGAAATTGTGCAAGCAAATATTCACAAATAATGCATACAGCCGCATATTAGGTAGTTCTAAGAATTACAAACATTTATTTATTTATTAAAAGCAAACACTTTTTTATTTATGAGACAAAAATTTTTTAAGTTAAAATACATTTAAAAAACAAAAATTACATATAAAAACAATTAAAATCAGACGTTTCGAAACCCGTCCGGGTTTCCTCATCGGTAATTACAACACAATATGCAAACAGGACATGAACACTCAAGGAATTTAAAGGAGTACAGAATATTCAGGAGCCAGTGCGCATGCTTCATTGATAGTGTGGAGATGCTTGGCAGTGTGCCAGCTCTCAAGGAAAATACCCGATTTATTTTACTTTTTATTTATTTATTTATTTATAAACCTCAACCAACATATTTATAAGTAAATTCAAAGCCCAAAATTCTTCCCTCCTTATAGTCCAAATTCGTACTGTGTTTAATAACGAGAAAATACACCCAATGACATTTTGTTTTCTCTTATATTTCAAACCCAATTTTTAGTTCTATAAATAAAACATGAAGTTACATATTAAAACAATGAATAACAATAATGCCTTGTACATTATATCCATGCTTTATTTGATATATATATATATATTATAGTTAGATACAATTTATCTTTATTTCTAGTTTGACAGTTTATATTTGTTTTTTCAATCGAAATTCAGTGCTTAAATCATAAGTTTTATCGAAATAATGTATAGAAAAAATAACCTTACAAACGAATTCTTAAATTATGAAATCACCAACTGCATTTCGCCTTAGTAAATTATAACGGCATTTTTCAACTGTGTTTTATTACCTGACGGATTTTTCAGGTGACTTTGTGTTATTATCTACATTGATAAATACTTTTAGATTAATTGATTATTCCAAATAATATTTAAAATTCATTTAGATAAAGTTATGTGGTGGTTTGAAAAACGAAGTTTTTCTATAATTTTATGGTAGGATTGTAATTTTCTGATACTCAATTTCGAATTATTTTAAGTAATAAAGAAACAGAAATACTATTATATTAAACTTTTTTAATATAAAGTCAGTATTTGCAGAAAAACTAACTTTATTTGGATCCAACACATTTTTAAAATTGTAAGCTTCTTTTACATATTTTGCATCTATTTTGAAATCTCTTTTTTCAAGAAATGAAAAACTTTCTTGAGAGTCACACGATGAATAGGAAAGCTTTCTTTCACGCAGAAATTCTTGTCAAGTTTTACTGCAATATCAAAACTTCTCACTCTAAAAATATTTTGCTTGAGAGTATAAAAGAAACGTTTGTTCACTGTTTCTGCAAAAAATAAACAACATAATATATTTTAATGTCAAAATATTATTCTCGGTAATTTTTAATGAAAAATTTTACTTTATATTAAATATATATATATATATATTCATACATATATTATATAATTAATCGGAGCAGTATGTAAAATTTAATACAATGATATCAAAGTTTATATATATGGTACTTGAAGTTGAAAATTTTGTATATTTTGCTTAGAAAATAGCCTAATATTTCTTTTCAGTACTGTTTTCACATATAAACAGTTTATACGCATAAGAAAAATAAAACAAACTTAAAAATTCTTTTAATTTATAAACCTATATTCTTTATTCCTCCCCCCCCCCCCCCCCGAATAATGATAATAATAATAAAAAAATCTTTTAAATTTTAATGTGAAAATAAGCATACATATCTTTTTAGGAAAATTTTTAGAAAAAAAAATGTGTTCAAAAACTATATTTTACATAAAATATCTTATTTTAACTTTTTAACATTTCAAACGATATAATATAGTTAAAAGTTAAGGAATTTCAAATTTTTAATAAATTTATAAATTGTTTAACTTTAAATTACTTATTAGCAAATTGTATTTCAAAAAAACTAATTTTCTGTCTTTCTTTTTTAAAACTTTCTAACAGTGTTAAGAAAAAAGATTTCTTTGACTTTAGCTCATCTCTCAACTCAAGTTCAGATTTCTGTAAAATTTTAAAAATATCTTAAAATCCATATATTTTATTTATTTTTACTGTGACATAATGAAAATGGACAAATAATAACAAGTGGGACAACAATGGACAAATGGTAACAATGGTAACAATGGACAAATAACAAACAGTTCCGTAATGAAAATGGCATGTATAACATTAATGGTTTGCATTCATAAAATAATTATGCATATTATACATAAAATGGCAAACACATAAAAATAATTATGAAACATTGCTGCTCACAAAATACATTTCTCTAAAGCTTATTTCAATATCTTTATAGTGCAAAAATCATAACCATATAAACGGATACTAGTTTTCTCCAAATAGTATGTTTTCTATAGAGTATGGTATAATTACCAACAAGGTTTACAAGTTTACACATAATATTCGGATATAAGTGACTGCTTTAAAAAGTGCACACTTTTAATAAAAATAGGTAAATAAGTAAATAAAAATATAACAGTTCAGCTTCTTTTTATGGGAAATTCTCATTTTTTTTTATGTTTGGGGGCAAAATCAATAATTTTAGGTTACACCCAATTTTCCACGGGATTTTTCCGAGATATTCGCAGAAACTCCGTTTTAAACATAAAAATTAAAGTTATTTCATGGGACTTTCCAGTGTTTTAGTTATTCTTACATAATAAGTCCCTTAATTTGAAGTGAATGTTTTACAATATAATTGTAGTTGTGTTATGAACTTTTAACATCCCCCAACAAGCTAAAATATATTTATGACTTCGGTTCGTCCGTTTATTTGGCGGTCGATTTGTATGTCTAACAGTACTCTAATTTTGAGTAACAAAATAGACATATCAATCAGATGCATTATAGTTTTTAACTGAAAATTTGCCAATGTAAATTCTTAATGCTTTAAAGATTTTTTTTCATAAATATACAACCTTCTTTATTCGTACATTTTTTATCATATACTCAGTTACACAATATCAATGTATGAATTTGGTTAAGAAAAGATTATTTTTTCTTTAAGTAAACGTATAAAGATACATAAAATGTCTTCGTCTATAGTTATAACAGAGCTTATTTCTGTGTACCCCACCTGCTGTCAGAAAATATACAGGCCTACACAAAAGTAATTTAATTTATCCCGTTGAAAAAATAGTTTTTGCAATATTTCTAACTTTATTCCAAAAACATAATAGATTTTATTTATCTAGGATAATTTTAGATAATATACATAGATGAAAAAAAATAACCTTATGTCTTCTCTAAAAAAAAATGAAATGGTAAAAGTAATTGTGATGAGATCACTTCCTCCATAGTTAATTATAGTGGTATGTCAGTAACTGGCCACTTAAACACAAATATATATATATATATAAGAATTAATGATAGAAAGTTATTAATTTGATTGATAGAACACATAACTAAATCTAACAAAATGCTCTTTTACAATTTTCAATTGCAACCGGTGTTTTAATTCTAAGTTAACATGGAACAATTTCAAGTTTGTCCGCAAAGCTTAAAATAGATAGCTGTTAGTTGTATCTATGTGTTATTAAATGTGCAATTCAATTTTAAAACATCATGATGAATTTCATACCAAAACTTTATTTATTGAGCTTTGTATAGGTCATTTATAATTGTTTTAAATAAATAAATAAATAAATTCTCATTTCCAGTTATCCTTTTTTCATATTTTTTAATCGTATTCCCATTTCCTGTTATCTTTTTTTCATCAATTTATTCGATTAAGAATGATAACTTTCATGAATTTCGCATAAATATCTCTCCCAGTTAGTCCTAGCGTTATGGTCCTAAATGTTCACTTTAGCGTAAGTAATTTAAAATTAATTTAACTATTAATACTATAATTAAATAAAAAAAAATATGTTTTAACTTTAAAATTGAATTACAATCACTTTTATGTATGTGCTGTTGGTATTATCATGTATCTATTAATTGCTAAATTTTATAACGGAATTAAATTCTTCAATTTATGTATACACATATATATAAACTAAACCTAAACCTGAAATCTAAATAAAATTCTTTTGTAAAAAAAAAAAAAAAAAAAAAAAATAGAACCGGCTCCAAAAAACAACTAATATTCAAACAACTAAAAATTAAATGAAATGGAAAATGCGAATAAAAGTATAAAATAAATTATTTCGCCAAATAACATAAACACTACAATTAATAATAACATTTGAAGTCGGCGCAAAATTAGATAAAATTTGACTTTTTAACATATTTGTTTTTAGACCGATAGCTACAAAAGATACTACCCCGAATGATTCATAAATCTTCATGGTTTCCTTTATTATTTTTTACAATTGGTCCATTAGTAACATTTAATGAGAGCAATTAACATCGTTTGAAATTCAGTATTTATATTTCTAAGAAGTTACAAGAGTTTTCTTTACAACTTGGTATAGCTTTGACATTTGTCGTTCTTGGCAGTTTTTGGATTTGGCGATGAAGTCGTCGTACAAAAATATACACGCGAGATGCATATTTTCGTAAGATACATTGTACTAAATATTGTTTCATATTCTCGATTACTCTCTTAATATACCTTATTAAAATAACCATGGTTTTTGAAAGGAATTACATACGTTCGCCAGATAATCTGGCAATCTCTTTTTTTTTTTTTTTTTTTTCGCAAAGGGCGACAGATACCATGTCAACTCCACAAATATTTGCAGCTTAAGAAATCTTAACCTTATTTAAAACAGAATAGTTTTTGGCTGTGTTTTGTACATGCCAAAGTGAGATGTATATTTGGAAAAGAATTTGATTTTTGTACTGAATAAAACTATCATTTTTTATTTAATTTTGCGCCGATTTCAAAAGTTATGATTAGTTATAGTGTTTATGTTATTTGGCGAAAGAATTTATTTCATATTTTTAGGCACAATTTTCGATTTCATTTAATTTTTAATTGTTTGATTATAGTTGTTTTTTGGAGTCGGCTCTTTTTTTTTTTTTTTCAAAATATATTCATAGCAGAACATGAGAACACGTTCGGTGGCAGTGTCACATGTCGCAACCCGCAAGAAAAGTGATAAATTCTAAAAATGGTAATTTCGAGTTTATGTCACTGAAAAATATATGAAGTGTCCCAATGTGCACAAAAATGTTACATCTCCATCTCAAAAATCATCCATTCGAGTGGTAGTTCAAGTCAATAACTTTTTTAAAAGTTAAAATTTCTCAAATACTGCATTTTAAGCTTGTGTCACTTTTCTTGTCTTTATGGGATATGAGGAGAAGAACTATCTATTGAAAGCACATGCATTATATTCAAAACGTTTTAGAAATGTAAAGAAAGGATGAGCTACATTCATAACCAAAAATCCTGTTAGGAAGGATTTTTGGTTACGAACGTATTTTTATTGCATATACTATAAAAGTATCCAATATCAGTAAATATGCGAAATATGTTTAATATCAAAGGAATCGATAGAGCAGGAAATTCCAAATACACAGATGCACGTTAAAAATATTCTCTTTTTAACATTCATATTTATAAAGTGTCATTCTGTGCTAAATCGATAATGTTTTACAACTTTGTAATTTGCATTTCTTCCCCTAATTCATAATATTTTCGAGATAGAAATTTTATTTCCGCTGTTTTCTACCGAAGGCGCTGCAAGCGGTCGCATCTCGTAGAGCGTGGCCACTATCATACTACTATTACGAGTGTAGCTGCAGCCGTTCAGCATTTAAAAGAGTGAAAACAGACTTTTGTGAGCACCCTATAATTTGTTTAGATCTTAATGAAATCATAATGGGACCTATTTCACGCCAAGATCTTTACAACAAAAGAAAGTATTAAAATTGGAGCATCTCTTAATGAAAATATAAGCTAACAAATAGCAACAACAGCAAAAACGTATGGTATGAATTAGGAACACCTCCTTTGTTAAGTCGGTTAAAAACGACAATGCGCTAAACAATATAACCGCTTACAGTAACCGTATTTTGAACTACATAGCACACGTGTATCCCCAGTGCGTGCACAACGTGCGCAATGTAATTCAAATGTGAATAGTGCAAGAAATTGCGAACAAACAAATGCACGTTTTTAGCGTTTTATTTTTAGCATCAATGTCTACAAACTGTCTTGTTGTACTAAATCGATGATACTCTTCAACTTTGTAAATCACTTTTTTTCTCTATCTTGAACCGTTTTCGTGATAGGAATAGTAACTCCGCCATTTTCCACCAGGTGGTGCTGTAAGTTGTTTAATCTTGTAGCTCATGGCCACTTTACTATACCTACAAACCACTTTTATGAAGATAGCTACAGCCTTTTAGCAGTTAAAAGAGTCGAGGCTGAATTTTTTGGGCACCCTGTATTTTTTTTTTTTTTTTTTTTTTTTAGATCGTAAAAATATTACAATGGGATCTATTTCAGACTAAGACCTTTTCAAGAAAACAAAAAGTATCAAAATCGGAGCATCCGTTCAGAAATTATGAGCTAACAAACAAGCATTTAAAAAAAAAAAAAAAAAACATACGGTTTGAATTGAGAACCTCCTCCTTTTTGATTTCGGTTAAAAAAAGAGGTGAAATAATGACCAAAACGTTTGAATTTTCATGGATACCTCTATTATGAAAAGTTATGTAATGAAGAAATGGGGAGTACACAACTATAACAAACCAACATGCAATTTTGCACCTTTCTACGTCCAACCTTTTTTGTGTTATACGAGATACATACCGTGTGTCACTTAAGTCTGTAAATACTTAAAAAATTCATAAAAATTGAAGGAATTGGTAGAATTAAACGCGGATTGCAAAAAAATCACTTTCGTAAACATTTTCTTTTCTTTGGAAAAAAAGTATATTTAAATTTTCGTCGATAGAGAGTTCGCACAGACACTGTTACAAGAGACCCTATATTCTGGAGAGACTGGACATGTCGCGACGGTTTTTTTTTTATGAAATCCGCTTCATTAGTGCCAGTTGCTCCATTACTTGCTATTACGCTGAGCAAGATTTCTTATTCTGAGTCACATTTGCAGCAGAATTTACTATGAATTACATTACATTATCAGCAGTTAAATTGCTTTTCTTTTGAACATTTTTGTGAAACATAAAATGATTTAATTATTTTGTAAAACTTATTAATAAATTTGGCTTCTGCTATGTTGCATGCTATATTTTAATATATTTAATGCAATTTTTATTTAATTTATTTGATTGATTATTTTACAAATAAAATAAAGTTTCATTGACAATAAACGTAAACATTTAGCAGGAATTTTCCTAATATATTTTGAAACACATATTTAAAATAATATTAAAAAAGAGAAAAAAAAAAATTCTTAATTGCCAGTATTCAAAATGCATCCGCTTTAAAGTATATAGAGAAAATAGTACATATTTTATTGGCATATAAAATATAAATTTATTTTCAATAATATTTTCGTTGATAAATTTTATAAATAATATTTAAAAATATCTGAAAATTAATTATTTTTCTTTACATAATATTTTTACAACATAAAAAATAGAGGAAAATTTAATTGATCAGAAGTAAATAAAATAAAGACATGTGATTTTGCCTGTAAAATATAAGTTAATAAATTTACTTATTTTTATTAATTAATTAATTTTTACTTTCTCTTACCCATAGGGTCGAGAAAGTATTGTTTTTGGGTAAGATTTTCAATCGTGAGTTTTTGTTATATTTGTTCTGAGGTCCCCTGAACAAGAAAATCATGTTTTTAAAGAATGGTCTGTGTGTCTGTCTGCCTGTATGTCTGTGTGGATGGATGTCTGTGTGTCTGTGATCAGCATATCTCAAGAACAAATAGTAGCAGAAATTCCAAACTCTGTATTCTAAACTTGTATCATATAGTGATGCTATAGTAAGCTTTTCGTTGAGATGAAGCAAATGGTTCGTGTACAGGGACACTCAAAAGTATTCAAATACATTACGTCTATGGGGAAAATTGCAGGTAAATAGAGTTTAACATATATAACTGCCGAAGGCAGTCGGGACCCAGACTCCTCACATTGGGAGAGAGAAAACCTCTACCAATCACATCGAGAACTTAGGTTATTAATAAAGATATGGCATTTTGACAACTCATTTAAGTTTAATGTCCAGCGAAGCGGGCAAAGCCTGCTAGTTATTTTTATAAAATGATAAAAAACAATTTCCTTTTTACTGCGATTTCTTCATCATTTACTTGGCAAAAACTAAGATCCTGATATTTTTGTTAAAATTTTTCTATTCTTATAAAAATAAAGCAATGTATGTCCTCAGAAGAAATAAAAATTGCTTCCTCTTATCAAGATATTTTGCTTATTATAGAAATATATAACAAAAATTCCCCTGTTTTCCAATCGGAGTTGTTTAAATAGTAACCATATCTTATCGAAAGTTAAAAAAATAAAAAAAAGGTTTCTTCTTCTTTTTTTTTTTTTTTTTTTTTTTTTTTGTCTTACGAAAATGATTTCATATTTATATTCTGCATTGCTTTCTGAACAAATACAATAAAATTTTCTTCCATTTATGTCATCACTTTAGTAAAGTGTCAATCGTGAATAAGAAAGCTTTATGTTCTACGGGGATCGCTCTGATTTGGCACTAAAATGGCCGATTTTCTGTCATTGTCCAGTCTTTTCAAATACCGAGTCTCTAGCTGTTACTAGAAACCCTGGATAATCAGACAAGGGTCGCTAGCTGTTACTAGCGACCTTTGACAGGAAAAAATGGATGCCAAATTTGAAATCACCGCACCAAATAATATAAAAATCAGTCATTTTATTGCAAACAATTTTTCATGGCTCAAATTTTGCAGGCCTGTGTAGTGTAAATTATTCCAATGAATATAGAAATGAAATCTTAATTTAATAATAATAATAATAACAGTAAAACGAAAGTAACCTAGTTTCATTGCAAAAAAAAAAAATAAATAAATAAATAAATAAATAATAATAATAATAATAATAATAATAATGCCTTGCTTTAAAGAGTAAATAACTGGAGTAATATATTTAATTCCTTGTAAAAATTGCAAATATGTTTATATACGTGAAACTGGCCGTACAGCAAAAATTAGACTACAGGAGCACAGACGATCTTTTAAAAATTGCAACCAAAATTCTAAAATTTTAATCCATTCAATAGAAACCGATCATATTCCTGACTTCGATAATATAAAAATTCTAAATTCTGGTTTTGATAATTATAAATTGCGTATTTTCCTTGAGAGCTGGCACACTGCCAAGCATCTCCACACTATTAATGAAGCATGCGCACTGGCTACTCAGTATACGATACTCCTTTAAATTCCTTCAGTATTCATGTAATGTTTGCATATTATGTTGTAATTACTGATGAGGAAACACGGACGGGTTTCGAAACGTCTAGATTTTATATGTTTTTATATGTATATTATAATTGTTTTTAAATGTATTTTAACTTAATTTTTTGTCTCATAAATAAAACAGTTTTTGCTTTTAATATATATAATTGAGACGGTTTGATGTTTGTGTACTTTAAAGAGTAAGTTTAAAAACAAATACTGAAAACTCATCAAAGCACGATCAACGCCAAACATTATAAAACGGTTATTTTAAGAAGCAGGAATCCGGACAAGCGTATATCCACTGACCATGTGTGCTAAATATCTGTCACATTTCTGAGATTATCCAAGGCTTCTAGATGTTACAATATGTATCAAGCTGTTACAAGATGCATATCAAAGTGTTTAAATAGCAGCGTTTTACGATTAACAACTCATTTCTGATTTTTCCTTCTACTTATTAATACATACGTTTTTAATCATACTCATCTTCTTTGATGCAATTAATCGGTGCCATTCACGATGAAACCTCTTGCATGAAATCGGATATGCTGCATGTTGTAGTTAGCTGTGCTGTACCTCGCTTGTAAACTGTAATTTGTGGTGATAATGGACACACAGAATAACAGTAACATGCTTATAAATATTTTCTTCCAATCACTTAAACATAATTTTACGTAGAAATGTGTGATATACTCCCGCACATCACCCTCTGTTGACGAAAATTTAACTATTCTTTTACCAAAAATAATCCCCTTTAACGAAAATAACTTTTTCAAAACCGCGTTCAATTCTAGTAATTCCTTTATTTTTTATGAGTTTTTAACATATTTACAGACTTATGGGTAAAACTGTACATACAAAACACTATAGTGATCATATTAAAGCACCTTTATAATGAAATAATTTTGAAAATTTCACAATTACCTAGTACTACTTTATCATTTGTAATCGTTGTTTTTCTCTTATCTTTATATCGAAAAATTCATTATAACTGAAAGAGAAATTTGTTTTTAGAAATTTCTACAGTTGGTAACAAAAGTATCCGAACATAGCAAAAATTCTTATATAAAAAAGGTAGAGTTTATACTGTTTTGTTAAATAAATCCTTGTCGAATCATATTCTTAGGCTGACTAAGAACATGATTGGACAAGGATTTATTTAACAAAACGGTATTAACTCTACGTTTTTTATATAAGAATATTTGCTAGTGTCCGGATACTTTTGTTACCGATTGTACTTTATGATAAAAACATATGTTTTCCTATTTATAAAGAAAAAAGTTTATATAAACAAAATTTTTATAATATTGTATATATGTAGAATATATTCAATATAAATTTATAGCGCATTTGAATTTTCACTAATAAATACATTTTCAAGTTAAGAAAAATTTAATTGAGAATTTATATATATATATATATATATATATATATATATATCGGTACACACAACGTATTTATGTACATTCAAATAATTGTTGTTTTGATTTTATTTAAGCATAAAGACAAAGGGATATTTATGCATTAAAAACAGATACGCTATTTTTTTTCTGGGAAACTAGGAAAAAAAATATATTTACATAGTATCTTCAGAAAAACCTAGTCATAAATATAAATGAAAAAAATTCCCATGGTATTTCCATGAAGTACAGATAAATAAATACATTTCAAGAACTACATTTTTGCATTTCATGAGACAGATAAAGTGAATAATAACACGTAGGCACTTGCTCATAAAATGATGAAAATGGATTACAATGAATTGTTTCCGCGGCTCATAAAAGCATTTCATTCAAATATGTTCAATCGATTCTCTGAATAATACAACCATTTCAGAAAAATATTCATACAAAAATCTGTTTAGTAAAAAAGTTTTTATTTATTTATTTATTTATTCATTTTATGTCGCTGACATTTTTCTTATATCAGTATGATTTGTTAAAAATTATTCACTTTGATTAAGCATTTTTTAATTTTTCTTTTTTAAAGGTATATATAGATTGCAAGGATAGAATGCACTGTTAAAACGAACTTATCAAAAATAAGCAAAATCTTCTAATTTTTAAGAATGTTTGTTTCTCATAATAGTTACTAGTAGACACTTCTCATTTTAAATTTTTTTTCTCATTTAACTATTCATTTCAAACTTACATCCCTTTAGATGCAATTGATAAATTTTCTAGAGCAGAATATTCTCGAATTCGAAAAGTCTAAAAATTGCATAATAGTAACTGAATAATTAACATAATGATATAAGGAAAAATTAGAAATAAACAATTTAGATTTAAACAAAAACCATTTTTAAACATTTTCTATTGATGGGGATCGAATCCACAATCTCTGGCTTCGTAGCCCGATGCTTTACCTCGGAGCGACGACGTTAACAAACGAAACAGCACTAGTTACAATAATACAAGAGTGAAAAACAAATGAATAATTAAATGAGAAAAAAAATCTTCAAAATGAGAAGTTCCTACTGGGAGCTGTTACTGTTACTAATGCCACTGCGCCCCCAGTAGTGAAAATACCCGGAATTAAGGCGGTAGGAAGCGCCTTCCATTTTAAAGCAGCAGAACGAGAATCGAAAGAACAACTTCGCTTGAAAACCTGACGAAATATGCCAGCACAGCTAAAAAGAGCTCGAATTTTGATCCAAAACCTGGCCGACTTAATCCCATCATCTGGTACCCCCAGAGGTAGAGTCATATTCTGCAGATGCATTTACGATTAAATAAGAAGAAAAATGCTCTAAAAAGATAGTGGTGTGAAAAAGAAGACGGGCTAACAAAACTACGGAATATTAATTAGTATGTTCGCAAGTATGCATTAGCGTACATGACGGTCTTTAGCCGGCTCGACAATCCAACCCGCAATCTTTCAGTCATGAGCTCGCTGCTCTTACCGACCAGGCTACCAAAAATGAAACTTCTCAAAAAGAAGAAGATTTTTGAGAAATGTGTTTTAACAATGTACATTATTCAAGGGATTTATAAAACAAATTAAAAGCATTTATCGTAACGTCTTTCATGAAATTAAAATATTAGTAATTATACATATTTTTTCTAATATTCCCATTTTTGAGAAAGCAACGTCTCCCACATTTTTTGAAAAAAAATCTTCTCAAAAAGATATGAGGAGGCTCATCTTCTTTCTAGGATGTGCGAATAGAATTTTTATTTATTCCGAAATTTTTCGAAAATCTGCTGTTAAGAAATACTTGTTTCTAGTGCAATTAATCTCAATATAATATTCAGATTTTTTGTTGTTGTTGTTGTTGTTGCTTGTTTGTTTGTTTATTTATTTGTTTGTGTATTTGGATCGTTAAAATATAATGAAGTAATCCTTGATATTTCTATGAAGTACAGAAAAATAAACATGTTTTGCGAAATACCAAATATAAGTACTACTTCGCAATTTTAAATTCACATCAATGTGTAAGAATTCTGCATTATTATTCCTCTAGAATCGTCATTTCAGTTACCACATTCTTTCAACTGGTCTACATAATAATTTAGACATTCTTTACACAATTTCTGAAATTGTTAATAGGTAAGAGTTTAATAAAGATTTTGTCGGGGTTTTTTCTATTACTGTTACGTAAATTTATTGCACAGATGAAGATAGTTTCTAATTTAGATGGAGAGTAATATTATATAAATAGAAATGATGAAAATTAATTTTTAGATTTGCATATACATCCCGAAAATATGAATCGTAAAATGCGTTTTTACACTATTTCTGAAATTGTTAATAGGTGAGAGTTATATAAAGATTTTAACGGTGTTTTATATATTAATGTTAATTAAATATTTTGCATAGATGAAGACAGTTTCTAATTTAAATATAGAATACTGTTGTATAAATAAAAATGATGAAAAAAAAAAATAATAATAATTTTATCTTTGCATTATAACATCCTAAACATATGCATCGTGAAATGTGCTGTTAAATGAGCTTTTACACTATTTTTAAAATTGTTACTAGGCGAGAGATTTATAAAGATTTTATCGGAGTCTTAACTATAAATATTATAAAAATTTCTTTTCAAAATATAATAAATATGATGAGAATGTCGAATTAACATAATATTCACATGTCTTGCAGTTTTTACTTTCTCTTACCCATAAGGTAGAGAAAGTATTGTTTTTGGGTCAAATTTTCGAACGCGAGATTTTGTTATATTTAGACGTTTTGAGGTCCCCTGAATACGAAAATCATGTTTTTAGCAAATAGTCTGTGTGTATGTCTGTGTGTGTGTCTGTGTGTGTGTGTGTGTGTCTCTGTGTGTCTGTCTGTTATCAGCATATCTCAAAAACAAATTATGGCAGAAAGTTCAAACTTGGTATTCTAAATGTGTATCATATAGGGATGCTACAGTAAGCGTTTCGTTAAGATCAAACAAATGGTTCGTGTACAGGGACAATCAAGAGAATTCTAATACATTACGTCTATGGGGCAAATTGCAGGTAAGTAGAGTTTAACGTCTATAGACTGCACTAAACCAAATGAAACGAATATATATTTTTTGTAATAGAGATAGTTAACTGGGAAAAAAAAATTGTGTATGTAGGAGCCTCGCCTCCCCCCCTAGAGGGGGAAGTCCCCCCTCGAGGGGAGTAAATTTTCATGATGGGTATGTTTCAAAAGAGCTCGCCAGTACCTTTAAAACGAATGGTTGAACCATCGGTCTGCGATAATTTAAAACAAAGTTATCGATTTTTTTTTACTTTTAACGAAAAAAAAACAGAAAAAAAATCGTATTATTATTATTATTATTATTATTATTATTTTTTATATTCAGAATAAAATGGACTTTTTTTGGATATTTAGTGTTATGCTACTTCTCTAATATGGAAATCGTCTGCCTTATCATAAAAGATAATTTTTTTAAATAATAATTTTAATAAATTATTTTTTTAAAAAGAGAATTATTTTTTAATAATCAAATTAAATTCTATATAAATGTAGGAGTATTAATGAAACGGGGGGTTGAGGGGGCGGTAGCCCCTCTCATTCAGAACTAATTATCATATAAAACTCTTCAGAAGCCTAATATGACTTGTTTAACATAGGTTTACATAACAGTACTCGTTTTCTTACCTATTAATCTGCAACCTGTATTTATAGTATTAAATTTCAGGGTAAGAGAAAGTCGTGTGAGTGACACACCAGATTATTTTAATAATAAATTTCCAGTCACATAATTTCTGATTATACGTTCAGAGTTCATGATAAACAATACCGAAAGGCTAATTACTGTACAGAACGTATGTATATCAGTGCTGCATATATAAAAAAGTTACTTATTTTCCCTTACTTCTCACGTAATAAAAATATTTATATTCAATAAAATAGTAATATTTTACATTTTTTTTATAACATTTATGTAAAAAAAAAAAAAAAAAAAAAATAGCTCTTGTACACTTTACATCAAGTATCAAAGATTTTCTTCTACATGACATAGCATACAAAAATGTTTCATTTTAATAAAATGTAAAAAATGAGATACAGATGCATTTTATCGCTATAAAAATTTTTCTTTGCGAAATACTCAATAAAAATTTTAACTAAAAGGAAAAAAATGTGTAGTGTAAAAAATATCATTAGTAAAATGTGTAAAGTAAAACGCGTGGTACAGGGTAAAACTTATCAAGATCCCCAAAGTCTCGTTTCTATTACTCACTGTAAAGATTTTTTTTCTATACTATATACTGTTTTATATTTACAAGATGTACCAAAAATTGTGACGTGGCTTGTTTCGTTAACTTTTAGAGAAACGGGCAATGCAAATTTAAAATTATTTTCAAATTGAGGTAGAAAATACTACCTGAAGAAAAAACTCCGTTTGTTAAATTTTGAAAAAAAAAATACATTTTTTGAATTTTATACACAATCTACCAATAAGTATTAGGACACTTTTGAATTTAAACGTTTTGTCAAATATCTAGGAGAGTTCTTTAGGAATCATCTTGAAAATTTGGTTGTGTAAAGAAAATGTTATACCGCCTGCCTTTCAGCAAAAGTTGTATCCTGAAGAGGAAAAGGGTAACAGTAAAAAATTAAGCAAAATTAAAAATGTTTTAGATCACCCTGTAAAAAGTAAAACTTTAAATGCGTTTTTGTGACAGCATGTGATTAAGATGATTTGTTTCATTATCTGTGTAAATTTTTATGAGGCTACCACATATATTCATGAAGATTTTTTTTTTTTTTTTTTTTTTTAATTCAAACAATTTTTTTTTTCATTTTTTTAATTATAGCCTGTAGGGTATTAGACACTGTGCAAAGACATTTTTAGGAAATTTGGCATACGACGTTAGATACAGTATACTGCAGTCAGAATGCAAGAAATAATATAAAATGTTAAATATGTTGTAAAATATGAGCAAGTTTTACTAAATAATTTTTAACTACGCATGCGCTAGCTTTTAAAAATATTCATTTGTACAATTTAATAGCCAAAAGCATTGAGCAACTTATATGAAAACGTCAAACAAATATCGTGTAAATGCAAAACGTTATGAGAAATAGAATGAATTTCAGTTCTTCTAAAAAAAAAAAAAAAGATGGTAGGGGATTTTATCAATATTTATTTACAATCAGTGAACACTGTATTCCCATTGGGCATTGACTGGATCAAAATAAAAATATGAGTAAACCCCCGTGTAGTTTAGTTTTTATTTTGAGAGAACTGATATTCTGTTCATTTTATCTCTCATATTTCTTTTTTCAATTTACACGATATTTGTTTGGTGCTTTCTTATAAGTTTCTGACTACTTTTGTCTAATAAATTATAGAAATGACACTCTTCAAAAGCTGGCGCATGCGTAGATAAAAATTATTTAGTAAAAATGCTCATATTTCGTAAGATATTAAACATTTTTGCATTCTGATTGCAGTATGCTGTGTCTAATGTAGAGTGTTTATTTTTCTAAAAATATCTATGCACTGGAACTAGTACTCTACGTGTTATAATTAAAAAAGTGGATTTTTTTTTTTTTTTTTTAAGTTATATCTCCATGAATATATGTCGTAGAATCATAAAAACTTGTACAGATAATGAGAAAAATTCTCGTAATCTGCTGTTAGCAGGAACACAATTATTGATTTTTATACCTGTTATGTCATCCTTAAATCCCCTCTTTTCTACTTCCTTTAGAATAAATCTGAGTCCTTTTTTTCCTCAGGACCTTGGTGTCTAATTTTCCTTTCTCTTAGATTCCTTATATTAGTTATAAACCTGAAAATAAACGCTAAAACATGCACAATTTCAGCAAAATTATTACTAATAGTTAATATGTGATCAACATATTTCAAATTTTGCTCTGTAACATTAAATTAAAAAACTTGTTCAGAAAAAATGGGGCCTTTTTTAGCCTCAAGACAATAATCTTCCTCTCGAATGATAGTGTTCTCATATACAATTTGCAATTCCTGATCAGTCTTAAATTGTCTTTCACCCATGAACTATGTTTATAAACTTCTAAACGAAAAGCCAAACTCTCGGAAAATGTCCTTGGGCTGCACACGCCGGATTGCTATTGCAACCACGCGAGAAATGTTGTCGTCAGTCACTATGAGCGTACGGCCTTCCCGAACACTCATTGGCATGCAAGTCTTCATGGCATTTTCGAAATTCACACCACCATCACCTCACACTTCTCAAAGCGAGACATCATAGACCCATACATGGGCTGAATTTCCTTTGGATTTGGATGGGTGTTCGTCCTTTGCTCAGTAGAAAACGAATCACCCTTCATTGCTTTTACAATGCGCCGTGGACATGTGAAGCCATGGAGGTGTACCATGTGTGTAGCTCAACCACCATCTTCAACAAATGACAACAGCGGAGCTACCGGTAGATAAGGCTGGTCATATCGAATGAGGTCCACTTCTTTGAATTAATAAGTTGACTTTGTATCTACGACCGCATTTTAGCTTAAAAAATTTTTAAAAACTTTCTGATCCGTCGTCGTATTATTAGGCATTAAAATGTATAAGAAAAATAGATATTCAACAAATTTCCGTTTACTTTTCGCTGTAATAATAATTAATTTTAATAATTTACGATAGTTTTCTATTTCAATTTCAACAGTACTGTTGTTACATAATCATATGGATTTTTGCGATCGCTCAGGGCAATTTGTAATATTTTGTCTATTCTTTTTTCAGTTAGAAATATGTAAAATATATGCAGTCTTAAAATTTATATCCCATATATTCAAGTGTTTACCTTTTAATACAAAATATTTAATACGCTTAATTTATAATTTTAGAGTAATATAAAACCTATTTTTTTCTTATATATATATATACAATTTTAAGACAAAAATTGTGTCAAATTCCTTTGTTTCTCCACTGAAGATTACTATTGATATTGATGAATTAGAAACGGTATATAACCTTTCGATGAATTTGATCATCATGGAGGAAATTAACAACCGAGTTAAACTTGCATGGATAGCATCTGGAAGAAATAGCGCTATATTGAAGAGAGATCTTCTAATTTCTTTGAGAAGACAAGTTTTTGATTACTGCATTTTTCCTGTTTTAATTCATGCTCCAGAAACTTGGACTTTAACGTGTAAAATTGTACAAAATTCAAAAAACCCAAAGAAGCATGGAGAAATTCATGTTAAGATTCACCTGAAGACCTGAAGAGATAGAAAGCAAAACACTTGGATTAAGGAGCAAATCAAAGTTACTGATGTTATTTCTAGAGTTAAGAAGTTAAAATAGGGCTGGGCCGGACACTTTGCGAGAATTAATGATAATAGATGGACCAAAAAAGACATATTCTGGGTACCAACAGATAAGAAAAAACCAAGAGACAACTATGTAGTTAAAGAAATGATATTGTGAAAGTTTGAAGAGCAGAATAGAGAAGAATTGCAGTAAACATGGCAGATTGGAATCATTTAAGAGAGGTCTACATTCTGAGGCTGAAATTGATGATGACAATATATAATTTCAATTTTAATTTTAATTTAATTGTATTAATTTTAATTACTTTTCTTAATTTTATTTTTTATTTAAATCCGACTTTTGTTTAGAACGTTTCATGCATTTTTATTTATTTATTTATTTTATGAGAAGCAAATGCGAATTTTCTAACAAGATTGATTATGGTTTAACGTTGACCGTACATTTTGCATTAATGATTAATTTTTGCTAATGTACTAGTGCTTGTTTTACCTGTAAAGTTCGTTTACATCCGATTTAAAATTACTCTGTCCTTTTAAATTAATTGAATTAGAATAAAAAGTAACCTTAATCTTTACACATATACTTAATTTTTTTTTAAAGCTCAACTTTACTTTCACTGAATTGCTAAAACAGCTACCCTGTTTTCATGACATCGGTTTTAACTTCATTTATTTAAAAGACATGAAAACTTTTAAACGTAATTAAAAGTTGCAATAAAGAAATTAGGGCTTTGGGGTAAAAGTTTTTCAAATATAATCACTTTGAAAGCATTCTTTTTCTATATAAATTATTATTACATAATTATTATTATATGAACATAAAATCAAAGTAGGATTTTACTAAAAGGATTTTAAAATCAATTTTATTTTATCAGAGTACATTAGATTAGAAAATTAAGAAGCATGTTTTAAAATTCTTTACGTAATTCTAGCAATGGGATATATATGGATATATATATATATATATATATATATATATATATATATATAAACTCAGTTATATTAAAAAACATGAAAAATTAAAATTTTCTTTAAAAGAAATCAGTAATTTATTAAATGTTTTACTATTTCATAATATTTTGAAATTTAATGTATTTAGATGTTAAAAATGTTTAATTCCATGATTTTAAGTATTCACTTAACTACTTAAATAACAGAAACCGTTTCTACTTCTTAAACGAAACTTTTAAAAAAATTATGTTTCTGAATGCTTATAAAGAATCGAATTAAAAGCAGACTTAATATGTTTGAAATAATAAAAGAAAAACATACTTATAACAAAATCTTTGTTTAGTTGAAAAAATAATAATTATTAGGTAAATTTAATATTTTTAAACAATTAAACTTATACAGAAATTAGATTTATGATGTGCACATTGCTCAGGTAATTGGAATAATACAGCCTCGATGAGGAAATGCTTTGGCGTAAGGGCTTGTGAATCGAATAAATCATAAGAGAGATTCAAAATAAAGAAATAAGAAGCCGGGAGATAATGCAAGCCTTCACCAAACTAATGAGATCACAAGTTCATTATGAACATCTTTAGAACATTTTCTAATAAAAACACATGTATATGATTTGAAAGTTGATTATTTTCTTTTATGTTGAAATTTGGTATTAGTACGCACAGCATAGTGAACGGATGCTAGAATGTTCGAGCAATATTGACTCTTGAAGCAGGTAAATAACACATGATTTACTGAATAAATTTCCCCACTGATTTTTAAAATGTTCGGTATTTTCCGATTTCTCTTTAAATTGTTTAACTACCGCCAGGAATTAAAAAAAAAAAAAAAAAAAGTTTTGGAAAATTTAAAGATAAAGTTAATCCTGTTTCGCTATACAGACTACACTGAGAAAAAATTCTATAACTGACATCTAGAATCTAAATTTCGGCTCTAGAAAAAATAGTTCCATGTCATCCTTATAAATTCTAGTGCCCTTTGAAAGCGAGTTCTAGAAACCCCTATTAGAATTCTAGAGCGTTTGCCTATATTCTCGAGGGCAAAGATATTTAAAAATCTCTGCAAATAAATGCGAATACAAAAGGCGGGTTTCAGCAACTATAATCTTGGTTTATTACCCAGTTCTAGAAAATCAAGCGAGAATTTCTCGCAATACAAAAGATTCAGAATATCGTTTCACAATCTAGAAATGTGCAGACTAGAAATTATCCATCATTTCGTCTATTCTGTTTATTCGCATGCCTTATACACATAGCTCGGAAATCTATATTTCTAGTAAAGGGATTTAGAAAATGACCATTTATTCATTCTAGAGGAAGGCGGCATATTTTTTTTCTCAGTGTAAAAAAAAGAAAATACCTAATGATGACTGAAAGAATGTGTTTTAAGTTTAAGTCGTAAGTAAAGTTTCGTTGATACATTTACCTACGCACAAAATCAGTTCTGAATCTAAGAACACACTTAAAATCCGAGGCTTATTAATTTTTGTCAATGGCTCTTTTTCTCCGTAAAGGTATTTCTGTAGCAAATTAATTTAAATTTTAAAGCTAAATTTACTGCAGTTTTACAAGTCGAATAAAGTAGCAGTTAACAAACCTTAGAACTTAGATATGCAGAGGGCATTATGTAAAAATTGTTTTATACCGTAATTCACAGGAATTTCGTTTCTGGTGAAAATCGGGTAATTATGAAAATCCCTATCTATTTTGAAACTTTGAGTGTTTATTGTATAAAACGATTTTAAGTCATTGTTGATTCTCCTTAACTCAATGTATATCTTGAGTCATTTAAAGCGTAATCCGTTAACGCCCGACTAATTTTGCAAAATACATTTTGATGAATATTTCACTTCTAAATTAAAATAGACATCTGTCAGTAAAATATATTAAATTAAACAATTCTTCTGATAGTTTTAAATTTAAATCCTATCCTCATTTGAAGACGTTTAGTGTTCTAGTGAAAAAAACTTTCGAGATAGAAAAACTTCGAAATAATAGATTAATTTCCTATTATAAGCTGTCAAAGACCTCAATAGTAAAATATTATAACGTATATTATTATTCAACTTGACTTAAGTTGGTATATCTGCACAAAAAAAAAAAAAAAAAATTGTATGCAATGAATGAAAAATCATAAAATAACTATCCATATTATGTAATTATAATTAATAGCAGGCACAAAACTTCGAGGGATCATTTCGAGTTATGCTATAAGCTGTCATTAAAAAGCAGAAATCAATCCAAGAAACCAAACAAAATATACGTGCTATTTTATTAGTTGTTCTCAAATGAGGAAGCTGGGTGTTAATGGGTTAAATATAAGAAAGCTCCAGAAACTGAACTAAACCACTTGGTATCTAACTGGCACCATTTGCTCATTATTGACAGAATAAATAAAAATTCACTAACTTTCCTATGAAGAAAAACTCACTGTTTAGATGTAGATTGTGATCAGTGTTGCCAGATCTGGCGGATTTTTTGTTCAATAATCACCAAAAATATTGTAACGTTTGCCTAATCGCATCAAAGATTTATCGTCTATTATGTATATCAAATATCACTTTTTAAAATTATTGGTGACTACTGAATAAAAAACTCTGATTGTGATAGTTTAGTTTTTAGCGCGTTTTCACGTCAAATCAGACGATCCAGGTTTCAATCCCTGTGTGACTACTTTCAGTTCTTTTGTAGAATTGTTTCTACCTATATGTCAGAAATTTATAATTTATGTACTAGGATGAGTCGAAAAACGCTTTAGGGCGTACACTTTGCTTGTTGTAAAATGAAGAAGACCGTCAAAAAGTTAAAATTGGTTAGCATCTTCCTTTTGCTTCCATTGTACTTAAAATTAAGGAGACAGCCCACTTTTAAAAATACGAAAATGAAGACATTTTCGATCAAATTTCGAAATTAAAAAAAAAAAAAAAAAAAAAAAAAGAAAAAAGAAATAAAAGAATGAATGCATTTACAAATTCTTTTTTTTGTGTGTGTGTGTGTGTTAAGTAGTATGACATTATTCTATTGATTAAAAATATTATTTTGATTTATTTTAAAATAGAAATTTTTTTTAAATATTTTATTGCAAATTATTTTCATTTCTCACTGCGCGCAGAATATCTCAATTACAATTTCCTTTATCCTTATATAATTTTTGCATTAAATGAAAGAAAACATTCAAATTAAGAATCTAAACTTAAGATTTTTAATTATTATAATAATGTGAAGTTTAATTAATATTTTAATTTGAAATATGAAATTACCACTAATTTTTTTATAGTTTCACAAATATATATAATATATATATATATATATATATTTCTATTGAACATATTTCCAGTTCATTTTATTTATTATGTCAAAATGCATGGTTGAGAAACTTTTTGACCATCTGATCGTCGTTGACATCCGGTCACAGAGCTGTTCTTTTTGCCACAATACATTTATAATTAAAAATATATAAATATAAACGTTTAGCTTTTTTTCGAGTTTGAACTGCTAAAAAAATTAGACATAAGGTTTAGCTTCAAGTACATAGTTATATTTTAAATCTCAAGTTGAATTAAGTATTATTTTAAAACTTTGAAATAACTGGGCAGTAAAAATAACATTACAAATATGCCCTTTTTAAAGGCGGTCACAGGGTAAGTTCATATCTCAAATATCTTTGAAATATCATGCGCAGAGTGAGAAAGCACTCTTGAAAATAATCTGCAATAAAATAATATTTCAAAATTTTCTATTTTAAAATAAATCAAAATAATATTTTTAATCAATAGAATAATGTCATACTAGTTAATACACACACAAATAAATAAATAAAAAATAAAATAAAATAAGTAAATAAATAAATTGTTTGTAAATGCATTCATTCTTTTTTAAAAATTTCGAAATTTGATGGAAAATTTCTTCATTTTCGCATTTTTAAAAGTAGGCTGTCTCCTTAATTTTAAGCACGATGGAAGCAAAAGGAAGATGCTAACCAATTTAAATTTGTATGACTTTCTTCTTCATTTAAGGTAAACCAAAAAAATGTTTTTAATCGATAGGGTAATATCATACTAGTTAACACAAAATATTTTGTTTGTGCGTGTATTCATTCTGTTAAAAAAAAAAAAAAAAAAAAAAAAAATTCTGAAAGTTGGTCGGAAATTTCTTCATTTTCCTATTTTTAAAAGTAGTATGTCCTCTTAATGAAAAATTGCAAAAATCGAGCAATTTTGTATTTTTTTTTTTTTTTTTTTTTTTGTTAAAAGTTTTAAAATAACCTCATTTTAGTTTTTAATGTTATTTCATGGTTTAAAGGGATTAAATTCTCATCAATAACCTACTCTCTTTTTTTTCTTTTTTCTTTTTTTTATTCGTCCAACTTCAAAGAAAAAACATAGATTTACCAATAGGCAATTTGTACTGCGCAAATCTTCGTTTATTTTGCTAGAATAAAACGAACAAGAACTTATTTGAAAAAGACTGAAATGGCTTAAATTAGATTGAGCAGACAGCAAAAGACTGAAATGAAAGATGTTGTGTGTGTCCGATTGGTTTAAGGAAGGGGTGGGGCAGAGTAGGGAGGGATTACGCCAAGGTATGATTAGTGCCAAGCAGTTTCGCAGGAATAGGAAAGAAGAACTTTACTCTCTGATCCAGAAATTTGCATCGACTTATATTGGATACACATCTCTTTTTTTGAATTCATAAAATAGTATAACTCAAAGCATCATTTATTGCTTGTCTGATCTTTCAAATTCTTTACAAAAAAATAAAATTTTCATTCTGTAATGGCATTCTAACCAGTACTGATGGAAGAGCGGTGTCATCCACCGACTGAAAAATCTCGTCGGATGTCCGCTACAGTGGAGCATATGTCTCCTTCATTTTAATAATGTTTTGCTACCTTTTTCAACAAATTGACGGTCAAACTGCGGGCTTAAATAATTAAGTGGGTCAATTGGACAACAGCTTACTTAATGTGAAAAACTTTCTGTGGTTGTTTACAAACTCATAATTTGTTATTCCTGATATAGACAGAAAATTGTTGAGAAAAGACCAAAAGTATTTGTTGAACTTTTGAAATGCAATCACATTAGGAAATTGCTCAGAAGACTTGTCAAATCCGAAGCCTGGTTCTTTTTCCTTTTCCAGATTTCTAACTGGGGCCAACGGAGTCCTTACATTGCCTATAAGTTCAGAAGTTCCATCAGGTAACTTAAAAGAAATAGTTGCTTTCATCTTAAGATCATGCCTATTTGGTTTGCCATAAAAAAAAAAAAAATACTTTTTGACTGACTTAGATATGTATTTCAAGCAATCCAAACATATCGATACTTTTCAACGAATTGTTTCAAGTCGTCGATCTAGTACTAAAACTAAATGCGCTTACAGAGAATGTTCTGTTGACAATGCTCTTCGACGAAAGATAGTAAGTTCGAAAGCTCGATTACAGAAAGATCTAAAAGGAAAACAAATCATACTAAAGACGAAAACTGCCAGAAACTTTATGCAGCGAAAATAACTTTAAAACTTTCGATTGCATTGAAATTATCAATTGGAATTTTTGCGCGATCTATCCTCCCCAAATGCTGCGGTACCTAATTAAAGATGATATTAAATCACTCATCAATTCTTACCGAATTCAATCAGAGAAATACTGAAGTTTTCCTGTCACACCTAGGCTGTGGATAGGTGTGTCAATCTAGAGATAGAGTCCTCAAAAAAGTAAGTGGACATGAATCTGGGGAAGGTTGTGTCCGAGCAACACTGAAGTCTAGATCAGTTCAGCCTCAATTCTCCAAAACACTACTTTAATTGTGCAGTACAGCATTAAATGTGTGATAAATAGTTGTAAACATACACAAATATAAAGTAAATACCACAACTAATAATTGGATGATTGGCCAAGTAAGGCGTCTGTGGAACCCGACGCATAATCACCTCCACGTGATGACCATTTGGTACTCAGCCTCTTTTTTTTTTTTTTTTTTTTTTTTTTTTTATGAAAACGAGTAAAGAGTTGCATGGTAAAACTGTAAAATATTAATACATATTTTTTATTCTAAAATTTTGACCGAACAGAAGAAAAAGTATTGTTCAGATTATAATTTATTTAAGTTATTTAGCCCATTAACGCCCAGCGTCCTCATTTGAGGACAGCTAATAAAATTGCACATATATTTTTTGTGTTTCTTTGGAATGATTTCTGCTTTTCAATGACTGTTTATAGCATCAAGTTCATTGGAACTTATCAGATACTGGCAGGTGGACTTATGATATTTATCTTAATATTTCAATGGATTTCAAAATTAAAAATCAAGTATTACTGTATTTTATAACTGGACATGGAAGTTTTCCGAGCTATCTTTTTAGGATTAATAAGCTTCATTCAGACTTGTGTCCTTGTGGCTCCGTAGGTAATGCAATGCATTTCATTAGTACTAAATGTAACTTTTCAAAAGTTTATATTAAAAGATATACCGCAGAGACATTGGAACATTACTTTAACAGAATTGATAATTCTAGATGTCAAATAAAAAAGGTTGCGCAAATATATAATCTGCTAAATAAACACTATTCTCGTACTAAATATAACTTTTAATTCAAGAATTTGCTATGTATACGTGTTTTTATATATAGTATAGTTTTGTTATGTATTAAGTGAATTTATATTGGTCTTTATTCAAACGTAGTTTATTTTTATTTCTATTTTTTTTTCAGTCATTTTGTTGCAACAATGTTTTATAGAGTACATTGATTGTTTGTATTTATTGTACAATAATTGTACGTGAATAGTTAACAGCTTTAACTTATTACTTATATTGCTTTACTTTGTCAGTATATTTATAGTTTATTGTTCCTTTCTTCTTCTTCTTTTTTTTTTTTTATAGTTTATATGCTGCTCTTGAGGGTTGTGGACATTATTGTGTGTTAGGTTATTGTACAGGGCTAGTTAATTGTTAATTGCTTGTGTTATATAGTTGCATGTATCTTAGGTTTTAATCATTAGCTGCTATTATCTAATAATTGGTACATTTTTATGATAACTTTGTTCGGCCGGTTTATTTACGATTCGTTATTGTTTGAGTTGTAGCTTCTTATCTTAGGGTGCATAACGTTACTTTTTGTAAATTCTATATTGTTTATACTTTTTGTTAATATCGGTATTGTTTGTGTTACTTTATTTGTTCGTGTAACTTTTTTTTTTTTTTTTTTTCACGGCTACTTTAGTTCTATCTTTGTAATTTACTAGTTTGTGACCTTGTAATAGTTTCTGTTTATTGCTCGCTGTTCTCCGAGTTCGTTTCGGCGGCTCCGGTCGGCGGGTTGTGGATGGGTTCCTTCACTCCCACCTCCTCCCAGGCTTCGGCCGCCATAAACCTTCGGGTTGGCGGGAGGTTGGGTTGTCCTGGCATCAATCTAAATGATCCCTCAAAATTTTATGGGCCTGATAATAATTGTAATTACATAATTTGGATAGTTAATATGATTTTTCATCTATCGCATATAAATTTCTTTTTTGCGCAGATATACCAATTTAAGTCAAGTTGAATAATAATATATATTATAATGCTTTATTTCCGAGGTCTTTATCAGCATATAATAGGAAATTAATCTGTTATCTCGAAGTTTTTCTATCTATAAGTTTTTTTCTTTAGATCACTAAACGTCCTCAAATGAGGATAGGCTTTAAATTTAAAACTATCAGAAAAATTGTTTAATTTAATATATTTTACTGTCAGCTGTCCATATTAATTTAGAATTAAAATATACTGAGAAAAAAATTATACCGCCTTTCTCTAGAATGAATAAGTAGCCATTTTCTAAATCCCTTAACTAGAAATATAGATTTCCGAGCTATGCGCATGAGGTTCACCAATAAACTGAATAGATGAAATTATCGAGAGATTCTAGTGTACACATTTCTAGATGGTGAAACAATATTCTGAATACTCTAAATATTCTGAATCATTTGTATTCCAAGAAATTCTCGCTTTATTTTCTAAAATTAGGTAATAAACCATGATTATAGTTTCAGAAACCCGCCTCTTGTAGTCTCATTTATTTGCACAGATTTTTAAATAACTTTGCCCTCGAGAATATAGGCAAACACTCTTGAATTCCAATAGGAGCTTCTAGAACTCGCTTTCCAAGGGAACTAGAATTTATAAGGATGACATGGAGCTATTTTTTCTAGAGCCACAATTTAGATTCTAGATGTCAGTTACAGAATTTTTTTTCAGTGTATTCATCAAAATATTTTTTGAAAACTTAATTCGGGCGTTAATGGGTTGAACTATAAAATAAGCATAAAAATTGTGTTTATTTTAAAAGTTTGAACTATTTTATAAAAGACGCTATTTTTGCAAAATTTTACTAATTTTAAGTACCCTGCATTGAATCGAAGATGCTAACCAGTTTAACTTTTCCCCACTAAAACTCTCCGAAAAAAAAATATATATATAATATAATATATATATATGTACCCACACTAATGTGTGGTTAAATTTACTATCCTAATAAGTGTCCTATTTGTGTGTTTCTTTATATTTTTCTTACATAAATAAATGAACGTAAATACCTTACAATAATTAATGAGCATTGTAAAAATAAATAAACATGAGTAATTAAAATTATCTGTACACAAGATAAATTAATTAATTGAACGTAAAATTTCCTTTTCTTATAACTCTTTTTAAACTATTAAATTTAAATTTATTCGACTTAACGTACTTCGAATAGTCAATCAGGAGTGCGTTAAATGTTTAGTCAAAGGTTTTGACAAATCAATCATACTCTGAACATGCTACATAAATGATTAAGCGTGAAGATCATAAGGTAGTTGAAACTTGGTTCATAATTATATACATTTCTGCAATGTCAAATGGAGACGAAGCTGAATTGTCTGTCAAATCAAACAGGAATTAGTTAAAGTTATACATAAGTGGGTAGTATAGAAGCTCTGTGATATGCAGTTCAAACTTACACAATTTATGTATTTTGCTGATATATACCTTTATGTAATAATTATATTCAAAACAGATTCATAATGAAAATAGGTAAGATAAAACTTGTTTAATCAAATCTTTCATTTAATAAAAGAAAATATGATAGTTGAAAGAACTTTTAAAAAACAAGTATAATTAAAGATAATTTAGAAAATCACATCTAAAATTAGATTTGTTATTTATTATTGTTATATAGTTTTTGCTCATTCACCTTTTATCCATTTCCTATTTTTAAAAATATACAAAATGTTAATACTATTGAAGCAATTTAAAACTACTCATAAATTTCAATGGATATCTTTTAGAAAATTAATAAATATATATTTTTTTCCTTTCAGTTTATTAGTGACAATTTTGTATATTTTTGTATAATAAATAACTGCTAAATTTTATACTTTTTGTCTGCAGAAAAATTTTAATAGAAAATTTTTATATGTTTATGTTACAGTTTTCACTGATATAATAAAATGAAAATTTCTAGAAAATTTTTTCCGGTAGCCAAAAATGCGAAAAAGTCGGCAATTATAATATTAGTAAGATAGATAATAAAATAATGTAATAAAGCAGTATATATATTTTTTTAATTCAAATCCAATTTAGAAAAATAAATCATATTTTTAAGAAAATGTACAAAACTCTTGCAGAGCATATTAAAAAAAAAAAAAAAAAAAAAAAAGTATTTCAAAACAGTCAATGATGGTGCTGTTGATAAATGGATCAAGGCAAATTGTCTGAGCTAGAGACTTAGGTCAAAAAACAGGCATATTGTGTACACAATGTCTCCAGAAAGAATCAATTAATTAGTAACAATTGCATCGCAAATTACAAAGCAATAGCTTTAAACATTTATAATATGTTAGAATAAATGGCTCTTTATATTTAAGCAAATAACCTATGAAAACAAGTTTTTCTTGTGTTTATTGATTCAAAAATTAAAAATGTTCAATTTAGTAATATTGTTGGTTAGAAGAGAATTGGATCTGTACGGTTTTTTTTTTCCTTTTCAAACGCGTCATATTAACTCCCTTTTAAATATCCTTTGTATGTAATTATTGTTTTCCGGTCAATAATTGAGTATGCCATGTTTTGGTAAGAGTTGGTGTTTCAAAAACGGCTCTAACGATTTTCTTGAAAATTATTGCATAATCAATTTTAGATATCGTTTCTCATGTATTACGTAGTTATTTCAGGAACATTAACAACCATCCTGCTTAGGTAGGTTAATTTTAGAACTCGAAAATTGGTGTCTCAAAAAATAATTTTACCATTTTTCCCCTTATTTTTTTTAACTTGCTATGTAAACTTTGTTTTATACGACTTTACATGTGTATTCAATTTCTCATCCCGGAAAAATGTTGGGTTTCTACTTCGTTAGGTCAAATTTATGTCTTCCGATCATATCAAAAAAAAAAAAAAAATGTAGGTAATACGTATAATAGTAGGTAATGGAAGTCGTGTGGTTGTTTCCCCCCAGATTTTTAATGATTGATTGTATAGTAAACTTAGCTTTTATTATACTTTACAGTACAATTGTTCCATATCCGCCATTTCTATCAACGCTTAAATGCACAAACTGTATGCTTATGTCTCACAAAAATTATCATAAACAGTATTAGAAACATATAATCACTTTAATTTAACTTGCGATAGTATGAATTATTTCCTTTCACTGTTCAGAAAATCAAAAATAAATTGATTTGTTAAACTCTTGAGATAAGTGTTATACTCCTAGGAATGATAAAAATATAAAATATATTTAGAATATTATTAAAAGTATTTCTATTAACTGTAAGCCCTGTATGTATTAAATTTCAATATGTAAATTTCGGTAAATATTATAAAAAAATGAAAAAAAAAAAAATCCCTTTAAGAGCATTTTTCCTCTCCCTTTTTTTTTTTTTTTTTTTTCAAGTATTTATTTATTCTCAATTAACTAAGAAGAAAACGTATGTTGTGGTTGTCATAAAATTTTATTCTATATTTTTCTATATAAATTCAAGTCATTTATACCAAGATATAGTCATTGCTTAAGTTCCAATGAAAGATAAAAAGTCAAAAATGTCGATAAAACGCATTTAGCTTTTTTTCTTCTTATTTGATTAAAAAAAAAAAAAAAAAAAAAATGTTTGATAGCTTTGTTTCAAATTATCGTAATTGTATCCCTCACCACTCGTTTAAAAAAAAAAATTCTATGTTCTTTTGAAAAATACTCAATATAAAAATTTACACTTATTTGGGATGCAATGCTTTTACATGTACAAAATATTTTTATCCAGGTTAACTATTACTATTACCAGTAAATGTTTTAATTAGAATGTGTTTAATTAAAAACAATCATCATTAAGTCCATTTATATGAAATTCCGTCCTATACTTCATTAATAATAAT
Source organism: Salticus scenicus (assembly GCA_963930645.1). Classification (NCBI taxonomy): domain Eukaryota; kingdom Metazoa; phylum Arthropoda; class Arachnida; order Araneae; family Salticidae; genus Salticus; species Salticus scenicus. The sequence goes on from OZ005649.1 coordinate 146,755,019, forward strand.
TATGGGGGAAAAAAAGGAGCTAATTCTTCAGATAAGTGGTCCAAAGTTAAATATACACAAATGTATGTTGAAAGTTAACAAAACATAAATATTTTTGAAACTCTGGTCATTTTTTCTTGTATACAGATGATACAAAATAGTTCTCATACTTAAAGGGGCATTTTCTTAAAATGATCAATTCGTGGTAATGATATCTGAAAATGTATAAATCTATAGGGAAATAAAAGTCGAAATATCTTAAGAATCTAGTACTTTTTTGTAATAAGTTCTAACAAAAAAATGTTTTAAAAAAATTTTATTAATGTATAAACATTTAGAAAAGCTTTCGAAGTATAAGTAAAGAGAAATGTATACTGCCAAATAAAAAGAAATTTATGCTTAAATAATTAATTAATTACAATAACAATGGTGTTTCTGAAGGATACTTTTGATAAAAATAAATTTGAGATTAATAATAATAATAATAATAATAATAATTAATTATAATAACAATGATGTTTCTGGAGTTTTAGGAAATCTTTTTGCTTAAGATTTTATTTTCAAATATATCTGAATCATTACTATATTATCCATTTAAAAATTCACCAATTTTTGTAAAGAATAAATTAGTTTTCTCGAAACTAAGAATTATTAACGTATTTCAAGTATTCAAGAAATATTTTTATCATTTTTCGGTCTTCATTAACATTTAAATAGAAATAAATCTACCAAATCCTCATTTGGCGCATCAGACCAAAAGAACCAAATTTAACCAAAAGTTTATCGCTTTAAAACAAAAGTGACTCTTACTATCTACCTCTCTTCTTTTTTTTTTTTTTTTTTTCTTTTCCCTTTTACCAATTTCAAAAATTCTGTAAAAAAAACTCTGCATCTAGAATATTTCACTTTTATTATAATTATCCTGTATCTCCAGATTCGAAAACATATCAATAATTATATTGAAGCATTTATTTAATGAAAGTAAACATATTTATTATTATTTATAAATATAAAACGATATTTTATAATAATTTTATTTTTAATAATCGATTTAATATTAATGATTTCCTCTTATAACGCACATACCTTTGAACCTCGAAAAAACTAGATTTCTGTTTATGCAATATCCCTAGAAAGATTTAAAATTTGAAACTCTTCAATAAAAAGAAAACATCGTGTTTGAAATTTCATTTTATCTCGAATCATGTATTTGAATCTTATATTATATCCCACCAAGAAACTTTTTCTTTTTTTTAGATTTTTAGATTTTTGTTTATTCATATCAGGTATCTGCTTTAGGAAAAATAATCCGAAAGGAAATCTCTACAAAATATTTGACGAAAATTTTTCTACATTAAACTTAATAGATCTACAAGTTTCAGAACTTTAGAATTCTGATTTTGATGAACACGCGTTCTATTTTATTATTATTGTAATAACATAAAATTTTATATACTTCTCATGTGAATTCTTTATATGAAAAATGTATAAAATTTAAAATTTAATTAAAGTACATTTGTTTAAAATTCTGAATATTTCAATTTTGTTTAAGTGGGTATTTTCCATTCCAAGATTCTAATGTGTGCAGGAATATTACCATACGACCGCAGAAATCAAGAATTGTTGAATAATAATGTTTGAGTATTAGTTAAATAATATTGCCTTGTTTAAATATTATTGTAGGAATTATATTAGTTGAACAATACAACAATCGAAGAGAATGTACCGTGTTTCAGATTTCATCATACCAAGTCAAAAATTTCAAAATGTTTATTTATAGTTTCAATAAATAAATAACCCTAACAACACAGTTGTCCACAATACATCCCGAAGATATCCATAGGATGTCCATAGACGTCACTTTCATCCATATGACATCCTGAGGATGCCATTTAGAGGAGATGTGCTGTTAGGGAAGTAAATAATATTTAAACCTTACGTTTGTATACAGTCGGTAACAAAAGTATCCGAACACTAGCAAATATTCCGATATAAAAAAAGTAGAGTTAATACTGTTTTGTTAAATAAATCCTTATCGAACCATGTTCTTAGTCAGTCTAAGAACATGATTCGACAAGGATTTATTTAATAAAACAGTATTAACTCTACTTTTTTATACAGGAATTTATGCTAGTGTTCGTATACTTTTGTTACCGACTGTATGTATATACATATATATATATATATGTATGTATGTATGTATGTGTGTGCGTGTGTGTGTGTGTAAATTAAGAGAAATAATATATTTATTTTCATGGAATAAAATTTGTGATATTTTATTATAAACTCCTATAATTTAATATATATATATATATATATATATATATATATATGATAGACAGAAATGGAAATTATTAACATAAAGGTTACCAAATGTTTTCCAAACAACATACTTATTATTTCTTTTTCAGACCTTTGTTCAGACACGTAATAGGCGAGACGTATTAACCCTGTAAGATATATTTAACGCCCCAGCCCTACCGTTCCCGCTCTTTGATGTCTTTTTCTAGTCAATTTTGTCCCTTTATTACTTCCGGTGTGAGCCGCCTTTTTTTTTTTTTTTTTTTTTTTTTTAACACACTTAACATTGTGAGTTTTTTTTGGTTTTCGTCCCATGCTATTTCTATGTAGTTTTTACCTTTTTTTCCCTTCTTTTTCTACATTCTAAAGTGCGGTCATAACACGAGAAGTGAATTACATGTCGTATATATAAAAGTTTGTCTTGAACATTTGAAATTTTGGCTTTGGGATAACATCTAGTTAAGAACCTACTTTTTTTTTTTTTTCTCACTATAGGACACATGATTTCAGTATTTTTTCCCTACGTATATATGTACGTCAGTGAGTATAATGTATAACTCAAAAACAATTATTCGTAACACTTTAAAAATTTTATTCGAGATATTTATCCATCTAACTGTCTACCTTTGTTTTTGTTAAGACAAAACCTCTCTTTTTATATATATCTACAATAACTCAAAATGCTTGGTGACTATATGGCCTCCCGATTTAGAAACATCTAAACATCCAAAATTGTTTAAAAACGGCTAGATATAGAAGGGCTAAAGCGTAGTATATAGTAAGTGTATAATATCTAATTATGCATCTTTTCTTTTCTTTCTTTTTTTTTTTTTGTTATTGTATGATTTCCACTTTAAACTTTCAAAATAGCATACATTTAAAAAAATAAATAAATAAATAAAAACTAAAATCAGGCAGAGAACTGGCATTGAAAAAAAAAAAGTCTGAAACTTTAAATATACACCATACTTTTAATGCACAATATTATTAGATTTATCTTGTAACGAAAATGCGAGGCAAAATTTAATCTGCTTACATTTCCTATTTAACAATAATATTTTACCTTTTAACCATGCAGTACATTTTATTTATCAAAAACCTTTAACGTGGATTAATTTCCAGCTAATTCAATGTAGTATGTCATTTTAATTCAAATTTTTACAGAACTGCTGACGTCTTTTGTGGTAAAATTATTCGATTTCATTTGCTATGCATCGATGAGAAATTTGTGAATATTATATGTTTACGTAATGGATATAGAGAAAGTTTATATTTATCCCCTTAATACACATATAGCATAGTTTTAAACAAATATTAACTTATTTCAGATTTCCGTTTCAGTTAATTATTTCAAATGTCACTATTTTAAATAAAAGAAATTTATGATTTTCTAATATGAAAAGATGATAGGAGATAAATAGATATACACATTGATTGATTGAGTTAATCAGAACTGAAGATCTATAATTACATTTATTTTTCTTCAAGTTTTTTTATGCATTTACTATAAATATCTTTATACGAAGGACAACATAAGAAAAATAATCTATATTTTTAAAATACGCAAAACCCTTTTCCTCCTCAAAAATGTAGAATTGAGATATCGGCTGGTTTACAGGGCTACACAAAGTTATTCAGATGCAATAGAGTATATAATTGGAAATTGCTCACTACAAATTTACAGTGCTATGAGACCATTTTTAGTGCAGTGTCTGATGTGTATGTAAGTTTTAGTACATATACAGGGCAAAAAAAAAGCAAACATTTTATCGATTTTTCCTTAGATATAATGTTATAAAGATACTATTATGAGAATTATTCCTATCAAAGTTAAAAGTAAAATATATTTTTGTGGGTATGCGGAATTTGGCCGATATACAGGGTTACACAAAAACAATCTGTTACATGACATTCTTTAAAAGCAATAATATAAAAAATATTTCAGTTTTCTTCTTTTATAATGAAAATAAAAATGTCTTTCAAGATGCCATTAGGAGGTAAAATACCTTTGCAGATTAAATGGGTAACGGGTGATGTATGGAAAGTTTATAATCTAAGTGAACTCCATTACTTTACTTTTTTTTTCCTCCAAGAATTTAGGATTTTATTTTTATTAATAACTTCATCGGTAAATTTTATTAAAAGTACATATTTTCTACGTCTTTATAAAACATACATATATTTAGCTGTATAATTGAAATATTTACTGGTACAAAATATCAATTCAAATAATAAATTTGCAAAGACCAGTAGAGTGTTTATTTGAGCATGCGACAGTCCTATTGGCGCATTTAATGTTTTAAGTGTTTTTGTCTGTAGAAATTAAATAAACCAGTATTTTCTGTAGTAATGAAGCTTTGTGTAGTTATTGTATGAATAACATTATTCTGTTTAGCTATTTTTTGTTAATGAATTCAAGGAAATTATTTTGTACCTACATCGAGAGATTTTTACATTCTCTTACCGACATATGTCAGAGAAAGTATTGTTTTGGGTCTAAAAAAATTATTGCGATCGGACAATATATGTACGCTAAGCGACCAAAAGAAAAAAAAAAAAAAAGGCCGCACTTGGATATTTTCCTTTTCGCCTTCTACAACCGCCAATTTTATCGTTTAAAAAGCAAATTTTCGCACAGATTTTATTTCGCACAGTTGTCCTCCACATACACTTTAGCTTTGAGTCCAGTGTTAAAACAAAATGCAATTGTCAGTAAAATTGTAATTTTAGAAATTATTTCAAAAATGGTAAGAATAAGACAGTTAACGATGCCACAAAAACTATAAATATTTGAATGAAAATCAAAAAAATATTTTAATAGGTGAGATGGCAAAATGATTAAATAGTAACGAAATATTGGTAAAAGGGTTTTTAGCAAGATATAAAATTTTTTGGCCGTTTAAACTGGAAATTTCATTTTAGGCGGCCATGTTGCTCATACAAGCGAGATGACGGTAAGTTAAAAAGTCATTGCTTATAAAATCGGTTTGTATTACATTTAGAACATAAAAGAGATTCAGAAAAACTGTTTAACAGCATAATTTCTTTAACAACAGAACAGCAACTATTAAACAAAGCAGGTTTAAATGACAGAAAATTTGAAAAAAATCCATTCTTAGTGAAGAGAAATGGGAAAGCAAGACATCAGTAGGCTAAAAAAAATTAAAAAATGATTAGTTAATTATGGGCTGAACTGGTTCTCTTTGATGAGTCAAGTTTAACTTATTTCGAGCTAAAGAAAACAAGCAGATCTGACAACGAAAATATGACCGACTTAATGAAAATTGCACTTTTAAAACAGTGACACATTCTCCGTACGTTATGGTACGGAGGTGCATAACTTCTCAAACAGTCGGGCAATTTTTTATGCTCAAGGATTCAATTAATTCGAAATAAAACACAATATTCATAAAGGTGGTGCCTGACAGACTATTTTGGTGGTATCTTGGACATTTACGCAAACAGCATTTTAAGATGATAATGCACCTTACTACATCGCATCTGTGGTAAGTTTATTCACTTCAAATTGTCAAAATTCCCTATACATTCCCATGAGAACCTATAATTCTGTAAATAATCATAACTGTTTTCACTTGAAGTTAAATCCCACAAAGGATATAGTAGAATTTCTTCTTTACCAGACATGGAAATAGTCCTAATCGCGATCCGCTCGAAAATGTTTCGTCTTTAAAAAGGCTGCCAGAACTAGAAAAAAATATTTGTGATATTTCTACACGCAAAAATATCGACAGCTGTCAAACAGTATCATTACGGGCTTTGTCTTGCGGTCTTGCGGCTTTGTCATTACGGGCTTTGTATCATTACGGGCTTTGCAGTTGAATGTTTATTAAATAAGTGAATTCGTCGACTAGAACCTGCTTATGTAAATTCTACATGCAAAAATGTCAACAAATTCTATAACAATACCATTATGGGCTCTATATACAGGCTGACACATGCATTAAATAAAGTGCATACGTCTACTTGAACCTGCTTATGTTTTTAATAATTACTTTCTACTCGCAAAAATGTAGATAATTTTAATAACTTTATCATAACGGACAAACTTCATTAGCTTGATGGTAGGTCGTAAATAATGCCGAAATTCTTAGTATCTTTGGACATTAAAAATATAATTTTCGTAAATATCTCCTAAACGGAAAGTCACAGATAGAGCAAAAAGAGAGGTGCTTAATTAGATGTTATAACGAACCTATATACTGAATTTTAATGTCCTACGACCTGTCTTTTGTGAGTTATGTGAGATACAGGCATAGTCACATACATACATACATATAGCCGTCCAGAAAAGTCATGTAAAACCGTAAATATCTCTAAAATGTAAGCTCTTGTCCAAAGGCTTCAAGAATACTTATTAATTATTGACTTTTGTGGAGGAAAAAAAGAGTTTCATTCTATTGTTTCCTGAATATTCATTAGATAAAGTGTATTCATCGACTAGAATTTGCTTATATCTTTTAAGAATTACTTTCTACACGGGAAAATATCGACTTGTTTCATGACAGTATCATTACGGGTTCATTGAATAAAGAGCATTCGTCGACTAGAACCTGCTTATGTTATTAAAAACTACGTTCTACATGCAACAATGTCAAATACTTCCATGGCAATATCATTACGAGCTCTATCTGCGGGTTGAATATCATTAAATAACGTATATATTCGGCGACTAGAACCTGTTTATGTATTTTCTACATACAAATATATTAACAATTTTCATGACAATATCATTACGTACTCTATCTACGAGTTAAACATTCATTAAGTAGAGTTCATTCGTCGACTAGAACCTGCTTATGTACTTTCTGCATGCAAAAATGTCGACAGTTTACAAACAATATCATTACGGGCTTTGTCTACGTTGAATGTTTATTAAATAAAGGGAATTCGTCGACTAGAACCTGCTTATGTAAATTCTACACGCAAAAATGTCACCAACTTTTATAACAATACCATTATGGGTTCTATATACAGGCTGAACATTCATTAAATAAAGTGCATTTGTCTACTAGAACCTGCTTACGTCTTTAAGAATTACTTTCTACACTCAGAAATATCGATTACTTTCATAATAGTAACAATATGGACTCATTCAATAAAGAGCATTTGTCAACTTAGAAACTATTTATGTATTTAAGAATTATTTTCTACACGCAAAAATGTCAACAATTTTTATAACAATATCATTATGGGCTCTATATTTAGGCTGAACCTGCAATAAATAAAGTGCATTCGTCTACCAGAACCTGCTTATATCTTTAATAATTACTTTCTACCCGCAAAAATGTAGATAACTTTCATAACTTTATCATAATGGACTACATCATAGCCTGATGGTAGGTCGTAAATTCTTCGTATATTTGGTCATTAAAAATATAATTTTCATAAATATCTCCTAAACAGAAAGTCACAGAAAGAGCAAAAAGGGAGGTGCACAACTAGGTGTTATAACGAACCTATATACTAAATTTCAACGTCCTACGACCAGTCGTTTTTGAGTTAATGTGAGATACAGGCATAGCCACATGCATACATACATACATACATATAGCCGTTCAGAAAAGTCATGTAAAACCATAAATATCTCTAAAATATAAGCTCTTGTCAAGAGATTTCGAGAATATTAATTAATTATTGACTTTTGTGGGGGAAGAAAAAAGTGTTTTATTCTACTGTTTCCTGGAGATTCATTAAATTAAGTGCATTCATCGACAGGCATTCGCTTATGTCTTAAGAATTACTTTCTACACTGTAAATACAAGTGTCTGAAATTCAGACACAATTAAGTCTGAAACGGGTGTTCAATTTTAAGATGCTAAAAAGTGTCTTAAAAGGCACATCGTTTCACACTCGAAACGTCTGAAATTCCGCCATCTTTGATAATGTCTGAAGTGAATATTTTTCATAAATAAATAAATAAAAAGATGCATTTTATACTGTGTGATAGAGATTTTAGAATCTCCTAGAGCATAGAATATATATATTACTAATTTTTACAATAATAGTCACCGTTGCCCCCGGCGGGAATCGAACTGACAACCAATGGATTCAAAGTCGAGCGTCTCCCTAATCAAGCCATCGGTGCTCACGCTGTACACTGCTTGTATAACGAAATATATTCTAGTATCCGTAAAACAAATTGAAGTTTTATGTCTTTGCAATAAAACTGTTCATAAGAAGTAAAAGCTTAATACATATTATCTTAAATTTCATGTGTAGAGGTTTAGAGTGCTTTTTTTTTTTGTTTTTTTTTAAATGCGTAATAAATATGAAAAAATAGTAGCCTATGGATTTTAAACGATTTATTTTATTTTATTTTATTTTATTATTTTTTTTAACTGGTATTTGCAAGAAAACAAACTATATACATGAAACCCCCCCCCCCCCCCCCAAAAAAAAAAAAAAAAAAAAATTCTCTTTTACATTTTTAAGTGTAGGGAAACATAAAATAATTACGCGAAAAAAAATCAATTATGCACAAATTGTTTAAGATTGTTTAGCTACGAATTCGCTTTCTTAACTACAAGTTACATGCTTCGTTTATCTTAATATTTTTTTGATTTATTACATGTGAGAATTTTAAATAAAAATTAACTTTGTTTTTTACAGATTTGTTTTAACAGAAGAAGATCCGTGTCTAGTATTTTAAATAAGTTAACTACTTATATTACATAAAATAATGTCAAATTTATTTGTTTAAAAACATGTTAAAACAGGATATATGCATGCTGCTTAAAGTAGATTCCATATGGAAAATTTGTTAAGTAATACAAATGTCTGAATTTCTAAGTGTCTGAAATTTGTAATGTCTGAATTTTTAAGTGCCTAAATTATGTCTGAAATTTTATGTGTCTGAAAATGTTATATGTCTTAATTTCAGACATATCAACCTTATTCAGACACTTATCTGAGCTCATTTATGAAAAAGACACTTACGTGTCTTAATTTAAGACAGCGCATGCGCCTGAAATTTTGCATGCGTAAGTGTTTCAGACATTTATGTGTCTGAATTGACATTTCAGACACACTTCTGTCTGAATTTAAGACGGTTCTATTTACAGTGTACACGGAAAAATATCGACTTCTTTCATGACTGTATCATTACGGACTCATTGAATAAACTGCATTTGCCAACTAGAAGTTGTTTATGTATTTAATAATTACTTTCTACAAAATGTCAACTACATTCTTGACAGTATCATTACAGGCTCTATCTGCGGGCTGAATATTCATTAAATAAAAAGCATTCGTCGAGTGTAACCTGCTTATGTCTTTAAGAATTACTTTCTACCCACGAAAATGCTGACAACATTCATAACATTATCATTAGAGGCCCATTGAATAAAGTACATTCGTCGACTAGAACCTGCTTATGTTTTAAAGAAATACTTTCTACATGCAATAATATCGACTACTTTCATGACAGTATTATTACTATCTGCGGACTGAATATTCATTAAATAAAGTATACATTCGTCGACTAGAACCTGTTTATATACTTTCTACACACAAAAATAACAATTTTCATGACAATATCATTACGGGCTCTATCTACGAGTTGAACATTCATTAAATGGAATTCATTCGTCAACTAGAACCTGCTTATGTACTTTCTACACGCAAAAATATCCACAGTTTTCCAACAATATCAATACGGGCTTTGTCTTGCAATTGAATGTTTATTAAATAAAGGGAATTCGTCGACTAGAGCCTGCTTATGTAAATTCTATACGCAAAAATGTCAACAATTTTTATAACAATATCATTATGGGGTCTATATACAGGCTGAACATGCATTAAATAAAGTGCATTCGTCTACCAAAACCTGCTTATATCTTTCATAATTACTTTCTACCCGCAAAAATGTAGATAACATTCATAACATTATCATAACGGACTACATTATAGCTTGATGGTAGGTCGTAAATAATGCCGAAATTCTTCGTTTATTTGGTCATTATGAATATAATTTTTGTAAATATCTCCCAAACAGGAAGTTACAGAAAGACCAAAAAGGAGGTGCACAACTAGATATCTTAATTTTACATTACTTTATTTACTGTATTAGTGTTTTGGGAGAGAGGTGCATGGTTATGTAAACATGAATGCTAATCTCACACCATATTCTGCAGGAAGAATGCTTTTGTGCATATAAATAATAAAACGAATTTCGTTATGTTTTCTGCAATATAAATATATTTAATAATGATTTGTATTAATATTCCGCACAGAAAACAATACTTTAGAATATATTTTTGGATGTACCTGTACACAAACTAGTAGTAGTATTTACGGTTCTCTAAATAGAGAGTATGCTATAGTGAACTTGAATAACATATATTAGTTTCTAGGATTTTCATAAATATTTCCGGGAGTCAGAGGGCGGACAGACAGACAAATCAAAGTCGTAAACACTTTTGAACTTTGTAAGAAAGTGTTAATAACAAGGTTAAAATAAAATAGTGTTTTACACAAGTTTTGTTTGCGGTATCTTTTCATAATAATAAAAAAAAAAATGTATATTTATATTCAAAACAAAAAATTGCCAATAACGCGATAAATGTAGAAAAAGGTAACCTTTTTCAACATTCACGTGGTTTTATCTTTGCACCTTTTCTTGTATTCCCTGAATAATGCATGCTCCGTCCACTCTTATAATAGGTCTATGGGTTTATTGCATGTTTTTGCGGTTTTTAGAGATCCAACAAATGTGGTCAGTAGGGGAGATTTTGGGCCAAATGGGACGACCCCCACTAACCTTCTTTAATGTTTCAACGCTTGAACAGTTCGCTGTGATCATTAGAGTACTATTCACAGGCATTTCGTAGTACGATTATAACCAAGAACACACAATATTTTCGTTATTAATTTCGAAGCATTTCGGTGCAATTATGGAAATTTCATGATAAAAATATTATTTGTAGCATTCTTCTGTTAATATTTTCTTTCGTTATTTTTCATTCTGAAATGGGGATGTCCTTTTCTGGACAACGTGTAAATGTTATAGCTAAGGTAACCAGAATAGAGTACCACAATTATGTAATTACGTTTAAATATTTTCATTCTTAGTAAATAAGAATCAAGACTTAAAAAATCATGTTAAATAAATAAATTGTTATAATTTTCCAAAACCTAGAACATCTTTAAATTTGGGACTGCCCTCAGGTAATGAAAACATCTGGTATCCTTAGTTTAGGCAAAAAAAAAAAAAAAAATATGGGGGGGGGGTGTAAAATTAACTTATCATTTCAGCTTCTTCAAAAATATAATTACTATCATGCTTTCTGTTTACCGAAAATTCTATTCCCTTGTCTCTAGCATCATATGGAAACTCCGCTCTTAAAACAAATAAAGGTTCATATTGGTTTATTAAATCTAGTAAAAGAAATTCTCATTACATTGATCTTTATTTGTATTTAATTTTATTTCAGGTGTCGACGATGAAATAAAATATAATTTTCGTGAAATTTATTGATGGGTGTTTTGTTTTGTTATTCAGATAATCTTTACGGAGAGTAATAATTCTAGCAAGGTGCGTTTTTCCTTTTTAAAGTTGTATTCTTTTAATAAATAATTTTTTTTTCTCCAGTTTAAAGCGATGAAATTATGCAAAAATCTTGAATTTTTGTGAAAACTGAAATAGATTTTATCCACATAGTACTTAATTACACGTTCAGTGAAAACATTGCAAAAATTGGTTTCTGTTTATTTTAGAATTTTATGTACATTTATAGATATTCTTTACCTTAGGTTATGTTAGTTAGTTAGCTTAAGTTCCTACTATTACCTATTTTATTCAAGTCGCATCTCTTATAATAAAGAGAAGATTAGCATTTCCTGTCTGGTAAAGTTAACGTCCGAATAATCAAGAACTGTAAAAACTTACGCCACATTATTTTAAATAGTTAAGTAAATTAGTTTTAACTGATTTTCGAATTTAAACTGTACCCCGACTTTTCATAGAGTTTAAAATCACTATTGTTCTAAACTTTCTGCTTAAATGTTTGTTCATGTTCTATTCTAAGTTCAAACCTTATCTGGTGTCTTGGGAGAACAGTGACTCCAGTAATTATGTCTATTCATTTCAAATAAAATTTAAATTAGAAACTCAAGAGTACTTGGTAATACTCGTCTAAAATCATAATTCCCATGATAATTTGAATAAGTTGTTTATCAATATTCAATATAAAATATATAATAAAATATATATTAGCCTAAAGTAGACATGCTACTATCAAATGTAAATTTCTTTGAAAAAATAATTTGTACTTTAACTTACAATATTACATTAAAAATTTATTTAGATTTTCTAAGGGTTTTTACGGTCTGTTGTTTCCAGAACCAGATTTATATATATATATATATATATATATATATATATATATAAACAAAATAATCAAAACCAGATGAAAATTTAATCCCAAAATACATGAGGGCCTTCACCAGGGGAGCTCCCCCATGCAGGGAAAGGAATATGAGAAGTTTCTGACGAAACGCTGGTATTAACCAAAAAACACGTTTCTAGCCCCCAACTTCTCACAGATGGAAGCACGACCATACAGCAAACGAATTTTAATTAATACATAGCATAAAAAGCAAATAAATTCAGAAATAAAGTACAAAATATAATACATCAAATAAAAAATTCAAGAAATATAATACATCAAATATAAAATACAAGAAATTAAATAAAACAAGAATATATAAATGCATACGTGGACAAACTGGAATAGTCAGAAAATGGAAAATTGAAAACCACCCATTTATAAACATAGAACCCTTTTCAGCTAGTAGCGCCACTTACCAGCACTTCAATGTCGCCCAAAATGGAACAAAATACCTTAAGTGGTTTTGTCATCAAGAATACTGAAATGTTTATTGATTAAAATAACAGGATAGCGGTTAACAGTTTGTATATTTTTTATATTTTTCATAGCCAGATTCAGGTCTAAATTGTTATTGCAAATCATTTTAATTCTATTTATTTGGGTGAACATAATATTTTTTAAAACTTTATGACTTATACAGGAGAACCAATTTGTTAAATTAGAAACTTTAAAGTTAAAATCTTGTCTTTTATCATAAATCCCAATTAACCAATTATTATCTATTTTTTTTAATTTTTAAATCCAGAAAAGAAGTTTGGTCTTCAGAGTCAGTACGGCTTAAGACAAGATCGGAGGGATAAATTTCAGCTGCATATTTCGCAAAATCTACATAGTTTATTGTAATTACGGCATCAATATATCTATAAAACTTAATATCTTTGAATTTTCTTTCATAAACAACATAAACAAAAAAATGTTGGCGAAGGCACTCGAGTAACTTGTTCCCATCGGGATACCGAGAATTTGTAAAAAAAATAATTAACACCGTTAAACAAAACATTTTCGAAGATGCAAAATTTAATAAGGTTAATCCAGTAAATTTTATCGCATTCTATTACATGACAAAATTCTTCGTAATTTTTTCAAAAATTTCTAGAACCAAGTAATGTGGGATACTACCAAAAACGTTTTCAAAATCATAATTATTAATAGTAAAAATATTTTCTGAATTTTTACTATTAAAGAACTATGTAAAAAGTTGTGTTTCATTTGTTATTACTTAAAAAAAAAAGAAAGAAAAAGAAAAGAAAAAAAGAAGAAGAAACATTTGAAGACTTAATTTCAGTTTAAACAAAAAATGATTTAATAGGGAAATAGAAATGTGCCAGTTTAAATCTTAATTAATTTTTTAAAAAGCATTTTTTTTTCAGTTTATGATTATGTATCTATATGTGTGTGTATTTCTTCATATTAAAACACTAATGGTACAGTTAGTACGTTTTGTTGATTAAATAATATAGTTCCAATAGACAAGTTTTTCATTTCGTTTTTTCACGAAAATTTTTAATGTACACTGCTGGGATAACGGAGATTCCTCTACTAGTCTTTTGTGTGTTCCAACTATAGAGCCTTTTAAATTCTTTGGTAATTTTTTTATTTTTATTTTTATTTATTTATTTATTTATTTTAAGTATAAATATGCTTTATTTAGTAAATTTTACACTAGAATTTTCTATAACTAGAGTTCATTTGTATAGTTAACATTATTTATTTATTTATTTATTTATTTATTTTTGTTGTTGTTGTCCCAGTCGGAAAAACTAGGAAAATTAAGTAAAAAATAACCCTTTTTTAAAGAAAATTTATTATGACAGTTTCTCCAAATAAGTATTTTTATTGCACATAAAAGTGCTTTTAATAATAACAATTTCTAAAAAAAAGAATTCAGATAACCAGAACTTTAAGTTAATTTTATGCTAATTTTAAGAAACAGCGACATTTCTTATTTTCAACTGTATTGCAATATATATTACTTAAATTTTTATTCTTCTAACATATAATGTCTAAATATATGCAATAGCAATAGTACAATATTTAAAATGAATTTTCCTTATTACTTTATTATTTATTTCCATTATTTCAGTGCACGAAAAACTTTTCTAGTATTTGAAATTGCCAATAAAGAATACAAGTAGAAATGCTGAATTGCTTTCTTTGTTTTTCTCTACAATAAATAAAATAAAATAAAATAAAATAAGTCATTCTGCACTTTAAATATAAAGTTTTACTGGGAATCTTTGAAGCTTTAAATATATTTCAGTTAAATAATTCATCCAAAAACTTTTAAAAATATGCAAAATACTTTTTTTTTTTTTTTTTTTTAAATATTTTTGACTTCTTATGAGTGCAAATAAAATTCCATTTTCTCAAAAGTTCGAGAGGGGAAATAGAACTTTGTAAATAACGTTTTCAAACGAAAATATATTTTGTAAGTGCTCACAACGCTCATAAAAGCAAGTAGTACTTTTTTCTAAAATAAATAGTGTACACATAAGTTGAAATTTCTCACTAAACTTAAACAAATGTTATACTTTGGAAAGTGACCTATTATTCAAATCAAAGTATACATTGCTGCTATATTGCACTTCAAATGCTATATACACCGTATTTTTCTGTAATTTGAGATTTTGTATAAATCAAAGAAATAAAAACTGATATTTCATTATTCTTTAAATAAATAAATATATATATATATATATAGGTATGTATATTTAATATAAATACTACCATAAGTTTATACATTAAAAAGAAGTATATCTAAAATATATAATTTTCCTCAGAATTTTTATTAATGATGAATTTGTATTTATACTACTTTTTACTTTCTCTTACCCATAAGGTATAGAAAGTATTGTTTTTGGGTCAAATTTGCGAACGCGAGATTTTGTTACATTTACACGTTTTGAGGTGCCCTGAATACGAAAATCATGTTTTTAGCAAATGGTCTGTGTGTATGTCTGTGTGTGTGTGTCTGTCTGTTATCAGCATACCTCAAAAACAAATTATGGCAGAAAGTTCAAACTTGGTATTCTAAATGTATATCATATAGGGATGCTACAGTAAGCTTTTCGTTAAGATCAAGCAAATGGTTCGTGTACAGGGACAATCAAGAGAATTCTAATACATTACGTGTATGGGGGAAATTGCAGGAAAGTTGAGTTTAACGTCTATAGACTGCACTAAACCAAATGAAACGAATATATATATATTTTGTAATAGAGATAGTCAAATGGGAAAAAAAATTGTGTATGTAGGAGCCTCGCCTCCCCCCCCTGGGGGGGAAGTCCCCCCCCGAGGGGAGTAAATTTTCATGATGGGTATCTTTCAAAAGAGCTTGCCAATATCTTTAAAACGAATGGTTGAACCATCGATCTGCGATAATTGAAAACAAAGTTATCGATTTTTTTCACTTTTAACGAAAAAAAACTTAGATTTTTTTTTTTTTTTTTTTTTTTTTTTAAATATTGAGAATAAAATGGACTTTTTTTTTTTAATATTTAGTGTTATACTACTTCTCTAATATGGAAATCGTCTGCAGTATCATAAAAGATATTTTTTTTAAATAATAATTTTAATAAATTATTTTTTAAAAACAGAATTATTTTTTAATAACCGAATTAATTATCATGTAAAACTTTTCCGAAGCCTAATTTGAATTGTTTAACATAGGTTTAGATTACATCGTTATCGTACCTCTTAATCTCCAACCTGTATTTATAGTATTAAATTTCAGGGTAAGAGAAAGTCTTGTGAGTGACACACCAGATTATTTATTTTTAAAAAAATCACTATAAGGTAGGAATGTGTAGGAGAGATCGCGCGATACCGGAGATTGCACATATAAAGAATCGGAGGGAAGAAATGGAGTGCGATTGTTGATACTCCATGTCAAAAGTTCTGTATGAAAGCAAATAATTATTGAATAAAATGCTGCACAATCTCCCCTACAGAAATGAGAAAGTTTGCGTATTTGCTACTTAGGAGAGATTGCACATAGATTCCAATAAATTCTCTACTAGAAGAGATTACACAGTTTATTGGTAATGACAAGACAATGCGGATGAGTTTGTTGAATGTTTGGAACTATACCAGAAGACAACTTTGAAAAGTGACTGGACTATAGTTTAACCCATTCGAAATGGCGCACCTTTTTGGAAACCATTCCCACAATACGAAATTGAACATTATTCACGATTGGCAACGATCCACAAAGGCTATTTCTCTGGTATATTTTTACCTCTTAAGTACCAATGATAGCTTATGGGAAAATTATCCCAAATTATTTAATGTCATTGTATATTTGTTTAGCTTTTCAATGATGTTCTAGTTTTGTGCAGCTTTCGGCTGCTTTGGATGGTTTACACTGATATGCTTAGTTTTGTTATTAGATAACAATATCTTCATATACAGTCGGTAACAAAAGTCTCCGAACACTAGCAAAATTTCCTATGTAAAAAAAGCACACTTAATACAGTTTTGATAAATAAATCCTTGTCGAATCCTGTTTATAGACTGACTAAGAACAGGATTCGACAAAGATTTATTTAACAAAACAGTATTAAGTGTATTTTTTATATAGGAATTTTTGCTAGTGTTCGGAGACTTTTGTTACCGACTGTACACATAACATTCCGGTTCTTGAGTGTGTATCCAATTTCACAACTTTTTTTAATTGTTTAGTAAAAACAATCCCCCATTTACTTAATTTAGCATTATTTTAGTTGGATTAGTTCAAATTTAAGATATATTTTTTATTTACTTGAAATTCGATTTCTTTCGATTTGAGTTATTTTATTTTCTATACTGAGCATGTTTATGTCGAATTTTAAATCCCTCACATAATATCTATTGGTTATTTAATTTAAAAATTGAAATAATTTTTCAGATATTATTTAGATTTAATTTTATTCTGTGTTGTCCAGCCGCTATTGCCCATCTTTTTTGGTACAGCATATCTTAATCTGTGCATTTAATGAAATTCAGAATCGAAATCTACCTATTCATTCCACAAACTTCGAACAATTTAACCAATTTCATAGATTTCCTTAAACGTTAATGACTCTTCAAAAATATGCATAAATTCAAATTTATTAAAATTAGATTACTTATATACATACACTTTTTATTAAAAAATGAGAAAGCGAATTGTGAAAACTTTTTAATTTCAGTATTGTAAGTCCTCACAAAACAGAGGCTGATTTCAATAAAAGATTCAAAGCAAAAACGATGTAATATTACTCTCTTCTGAATTAATAAGATAATACTGTAAGTACAAAATATAATTCATAAATATCCTAAAAAGTTACCCACCCGTTTATTAAACATGATACAAGTGAAGCGCTTTGCTAAGAAATGAGACACTATACAAATTTAATTCAATTCGTCTAAATTATCAGAGCTATCGAGACAGTCCAACCTCTTTGTGATGCATGTTGGTTATCGGGTTGTTATCAAAGCCGATTAATCCCGCGTGAATCCCAGGAAAATTTAAAAAGTTCAAGAGTTTTTAAATACCTCGTATTCTCGAAAATTTTGGAAAAAATTACCGAAAATTCCAAATGGATAGGCGGAATACTGGCCCTTGAACCCATAATTTCTGGTCTATGAGTTTCGAGGAGAAAGTCTCTCGGCCAGTGGTTGAGACTCTTAATGATAGTTTAACCATTTTTATGGACATCAAACTAAAGAGCTCATATGCATTTATCTTCCGTATCCTATAATCTAATAATCAACAATTTTAAATTGAAATATCAGTAAACCTTTGACTATTTATAACGTCTTTGCTTGCATCTTGTTTACTTTTCATTTTATGTAGCTCCCTGTTTCCTCGTTTGTTTACAACATTGGCCGATTCCGATGAAGCAGTTTATTTAATGGATACTCCATTCTACACAGATATAAATATCTGCCATTTTCTTTTCGAACTTTTAGATCAGAGATAGTAAATTTTGTTTTCTTTTTAGTTTCATTACCCGATTACCGAAGGTAATAAGAGTATTATATTCGATCAAAAAGTTTGATATCAAGATTTCCCCCTGTTTTACATGTTTTCAGGTGTCCCGAGTCCAAAAATTTGTTTTTGGCAGTTGATCAATGTATATATATGTGTGTGCGTGTGTGTAAAAGAGGTGAATTTGAGTCTCATACCACAAAAACTAATAAAGGTAATACGACGAAACTTCAGAATTAAGACAGGTTTAGTAAAAAGTTGATATTACTTCCATTATCCGATGTGGTAGCGTAAACTCCTAAACAGCTAAAAGTTCAAAATTAAATAATTAGGCAGGAAGTAATTAGATCAGAATGGACATTATGCTTGATTAAAAACATTAATCGTTCATTATTGTCTTTTCATGCCTCTTTCAGATCCAAAGATCAACTTCTCCTTTTTTTTCTTCTGTGTACATAGCCCGAGGGGAAGATGAGGGAAACACCCCTGATCTTTTCTAGAACCCCATAGGTTCTCAGGATTTAGAACTAAACCTGAAAACTTTAATTTGACCAGTCATTTCGAAGCGAGCTTGATGTCACTGAGTCTTCCCTACCTTGATGAGCTCGTCGAACGTCGATATAATCAAAAGACAGTGGGAAATCAGGATCACAAGAGCCGACAACACACAAAGAGTAGTCTCCCAGCCCTGTCCTTTAACTGAGGAAAACAGCATGTCCATCCAGTCTTCGACGGTTGGTACCGGAGAGGGGGTATCATGCCGATTACCATAGTAACAGAAAGTATCTGCTTAAAATTTTCGTTGTCTATCGACTATTCTTCTGATTTAGATGTTTTAAGGTTTCCCGAGTTCAAAAAAGTTGTTTGGGGCAATTAGTCAGTATATATGCGTTTATTATTGGTGTGTGTATGTGTGCAGTCAATGTATGTGAGAAATATT
This sequence comes from Salticus scenicus, assembly GCA_963930645.1. Classification (NCBI taxonomy): domain Eukaryota; kingdom Metazoa; phylum Arthropoda; class Arachnida; order Araneae; family Salticidae; genus Salticus; species Salticus scenicus. The sequence continues at coordinate 146,774,598 of OZ005649.1, forward strand.
CTGACTACCATATTTTCAAAACTAATTAAAATAGAACAACAAAACTTTATAATTGAGACAGATTTAGTGTACAGATCATTTTTCGAAGTTTTGGTGAAAATTGGGAAACCGCAAATGGGACAGTGGAAACTGGAGGTGTGACCGTAGGCTCGTATCTTAAAAACAGTTCTATCGATTTTCTTTAAAGTTGCTTTATAAGTACCTTTTTAGATGCTTCTTCGTATGTAATAGTTAGTTCAGGAAAATTCATAGATGTCGTATATATGTAGGTCAATTTAGATCTTGTATGTGCGGTGCGGTGCGTTCCTTTAAACATGGCTCATAGGATTTTATCTCCATATTAACTCCCTTTTAAATATCCTTCTGTTTGTGTTTGTTAGTTTCCGGTATACACATGAGTTTGCTCAGTTTTGTTAAAAATCGGCAATGGGGCTGAAAGTCGGTATCTCAAAAATGGCCCTAAAATTTTCGTCAAATTTGATGCATATAACCCGTTTTTAGATGTTCTTTAGCATTTATCACTTGGGTGCTTCAGGAAAATTGGCAAACATCCTGATGAAGTAGGTCAGTTATAGATTTGGGAAATGAATGTTTCAGAAAAAAACTCTAATGATTTTTTTTTTTTAACTCGCTGTGTAAATTCTCTTTTATATGTCTTCACGACTTATGTTTTGCCCTTACAGGAAAATTGTTAGGAGTGTAATTTGTTCAAACAATTTTATGTCGTCTGACTAAACTATTTACAAAAATAGTACAAGTGGGTAATGGAAACAGTGTGGTTGTTTACGCCAGATTTTGTTGTTGCTGTTGTTGTTGTTGTTGCTGTTGTTGTTAAAATTTCTATTTTAAGTCACAAAAATCAGACATTTCATTGGCTTGACTGCTTTTTCTCTTTGGAAGCAGTATAGATATGATGACTGATTGCCTGCGGTTTTGTAATCATTTATTAGTTAGTTAAAATTAACTTTTTATGATGGCTTGGAAACTGAGCAAAAAATAGTAAGTGTAAATAAAATTATTAGTTATGCCAAAAGTTTACAAATATTAACTTGTTTTGGCATTTTTAATTTTGTTAGATCAAATCATTTAAAGAAAAAATATTTACGATATAAAATTCTTTTTTTTTTTAAATACTTTTTATATAATTATGAACATTTTCTTGCATATACATCGAAATTTAACTATGAAAAGTAGATTAAAAATTTTAAAATAATCTGGTGTGTCACTCACGCGACTTTCTCTTACCCTGAAATTTAATACTATAAATACAGGTTGGAGATTAAGAGGTAAGATAACGAGTACTGTTATGTAAACCTATGTTAAACAATTCAAGTTAGGTTTCGGAAGAGTTTTATATGATAATTAGTTCTGTGTGAGGGGGTCTACCGCCCCCTCAACCCCCCGTTTCATTAATGCACCGACATTTATATAGAATTTAAATCTGTTATTAAAATAAAAGTTCACTTAAAATTATATGGGCGATTTTCACACGCAACATTCCTTGAAACTTTATCAATCTTGATCAAACTTTTCCAGCAACAAACTTATATTAACTTCAAAATACAACATTTGGATCTCCTAAAATTATTCGTTTCTAAGTCACTCTAAGAGACACAGACAAAGATCAAACGATAAAAAATTTGACTACGGTAATCAGGAAGCCTCAAAACGTGTAAATGTACAAAACGCAAGCAATGAATATTTAGCTTAAAAACAAACATTATTTACCATATCTCTATGAGGATTTTATTTCAATTCCCGAACAGCTTTCCTGGAAATGGTAAAATATTATTAGTAAAGCACATCCACTAACAACAAAAAAGAATGTTATCGCTTAAATATTTGCAGCCCTGTGTATGTTTCGAAGATTATATACAGACCACATGGGGCATCTAAATATATTCCTATAGCAATCATGCTTGGCCCACCCTAAAATATACTTCGAAAAGTAAATTATTTCCCTACCATATTCTACATGAGACATGTTTTTACGCATATAAAATATATATATTCGTTTCCTTTGGTTTATTGCAGTCTATAAATGTTTTAAACTCTACTTACCAGCACTTTTCCCCCCATAGACGTAATGTATTTGAATTCTCTTGAGCTTCTCTGTACACGAACCATTTGCTTCATCTCAACGAAAAGCTAAGTGTAGCATTCCTATATCCTACACATTTAGAATACCGAGTTCGGAATTTCTGCTACTATTTGTTCTTGAGATATGCTGATAACAAGTACACAGACACACACACAGACCACATGGTTTTCGTATTCAGGGGACTTCAGAACATGTAAATATAACAGAAACGCACTTCCGAAATTTTGACCCTAAAATATACTTTCTCTAACTTATGGGTAAGAGAAAGTAAAAATATTTAAATTAAAAATATAATAATACATAAATAGCCTCTAATTTATTCTTTTCTAAATTTTTAAAATTCTTCTTGCTATCTTTTTACTTGTTTTCTATATGTATATATAGAGAAAGTATTGGATTCGTGAAAATTTCCAAACTCCAATTTTCGATGGATTTACACGTTTTGGGATATCCTGAACACGATTCGACTGTTTTTAAAAACATCTGTCTGAAGCATCTGTCTGTGTCACGAACTAATGAACGGAATTTTTAGCAAACTTGGTATTTAGTAGGAACTTGACATAAACTGGTGCTGATTATATCTGAGGATAAATCTCTCAACAGGTGGTGGTGCTCCCATATTTTGAAAATTTTTAATATGGCAATATAAGACAAAATTTCGTGTAAGTGTACATAAAGAGAGTTATTTTTAACATGTGATTGTGAAATTAATATGATAATAGTAGTAGTAAACTAGGGGGGGGGGAATTGCACTTGTGCGAGTATCACTTCTCCCCTGGAGTTGTAAATTTTGAATATGGGTGTCTTTCGAAAGATCTCATCAACACCTTTAAAACAAATGGTTGAACCATAGATTTGTGATAATTTAAAACAACGTTATCTATTTTTTTTTTTTTTTTAACGAAAAAAAAATCGTATTTCTTCTGATATTTGCAAAATATTAACTTTCTTTCGATATTATTCTGTCGGATAAAAATCGTCTGCATTTATAATGGAAAATAATTTATTAATTTAATAAATAATTTGAATTGCATGAAATTTATGTAACATTACATAGAAAAAAGTCTTGTGGTAGCCACATCATACTAGTTTTGTTTAATTTTTGTCTCATTTTTGGCATTATTATACTTTAACAATATATTTAAAAAAAAATTGGGTATTGGTTTATGGGTTCATTCATAAGTTAATTTCTTTTAAACATTTTTGCTGAAACGTTAGTAGAGGCCTCCAATGTTGAGAATGGGGACTCTAAATATTTTTGTCTGTTTGTCTGTTTGTATGTATGTATATCTCGCGATAGTGACCGCAAAAATCACGCTGTTGACTTGCAGTTTGGTACACATGTTCATGAGCCTCATAGAATTAGCTGTATAGTTCTGGGTATGTATTCTATTTGTAGTTTGTGCGCAGGAATACACCAAAGTTTTTCTTATCATTACGGCCTATAGACACAATTTGTACGTATTGCAACAGCGGCCATAAAAGTCCCCCGACTGACTTGTGAATTGGTACACATGTTTAGGAGCCATTCAGAAATCTCTGTGTAATTTTTGGTGTGCATATTATTTATTCTTCGTGTACAGGGACATGCCATAGCTTTTCTTATCATTACCGCATATGGGCATAATTTCATTTACGCGCATTTTAACATAATTACACTGCCATCAACAAAATGAAATTAATACACTTTATTGAGATACTTTAGAAAAATACTTTCAATGGAAAATGTGTGCTTAGGCTTCATAATTCATAAACAGAACCTTACAAATGTGTTTCGAAAATATCACGTAATAATTCAAATTATGTCAAATTTCAAATAACGTTTCATGAGCTACATATAATACATTGTATAGTTTTTACAGGTGTATATGGCGTTTATAGCTCGTTTACAGAGCCACAAAAAAGAATTTCGTGACATTGTAGCCTATGGACAGATTTCTGTTTAAGCACATTTTAACGCGATTATGGAGCATTCAATATTACAGGTTTAACATACATTATTAAGATTCTTAAAAATAAAGTTTCTCTAGAAAAATGTATATATCGATTAAATAATTTATTTACAATTCCCACAAAAGAATTCCGATTACATTCTGCAATTATTTAAAAAATGTCAAGTTTCGTTCAAATATGAATGAGATGCAATGAGTTTGTTGTATACTTTTTTTAGTGTATATAATTATTCTGGATCGTATTCTGGGACATACAAAATAATTTCGCATCATTATGGTCGATAGACGGCATTTTTATAAGAGTGTTTTAACATAGTTTGCTCCATTAAACACAGTAAACTAATATATATTATAAAAATCTTTAAAAGCATGCTTTCTGTGAAAAATGGTAGTCATAGAATTGATAATAGGTTTACAGTGCCACACAAAAAAATTTCGGATGCGGTACTTAATGCTTTCACGTGAAATTTCGTACAAGTACTTGTATGTTATAAGGCATTAACACAAGGCTATGAGAGACAAGGAAATATATATATACAGATAAATACAGACACACAGATTCGACGGCGGATTGAGGGAAACATATATAGTTATGTAGTGAATCAAATATAATAATAAAATTTATGTATTTCTTTGTTTTAAATAATATGGAATAAATAAAAATGATCTGCTTAATAACGAGTGACGTACGTTAATAGAACGTTGATACTCCTAATCTGCAGATCCATTAGTTTATTACTTATGTTGTAATGTTGAACAATATCTTAAATTCTATCATTCAAACATAAAAATGTTTTAAAAGATTACCTTACCAATGAATTCGCAAAGTAATACCCGAATATATTATTAAAATAAACTGTAAAATTGAGAGGACGGGATAAAAATTAGATAGCCAGGAATATTTCAAAATTTTCAAAAACAGTAAAATTTTGAATTTTTTTTTTTTTTTATTTAAATTATTTTAGATAAATTGTTATATTCTTAATATTTTTATATTTTAATGTGTATCTAGGCACATATTCTTAGTTCTAAGACAAAATTTTACAAAAATGTTTCATAATGCCCATCATCCCTTTAACTTTTTTCTGCTATTAGTCTTTAATGTTAGAATAAAAGAGCCTTTCCGTTAGAATAAAAGAGCCTTTCCTTTAAGAGACTTAAATTAGAAGTTTAAGTTTATTTATTTATTTTATTTTATTTTTTTTTTTTTTTTGCTAAAAAAAAAAATAATAATAATCAGCGCTTCTTATAAGATTTTAAAAGAATTCTCAAAACTTCTAATTTAAAATTTGAAATTTCGATAGTATTAAATTAGAAATTTAAATTTCTTTTTTTACATTTTCACACACACACTTTAAAAAACTGAAAACGTACTTAAATACTTAAATGATATAATTTTTAATGGATTTTTAATGGACTTTTTTAAGAATAACGCAGATTCTTTTTTCTCTTTTCATCACGATTTGCATTTTTGCAATTAGATTTTCAAAAGTTTTTAATTATGAACAAATTCAATATGCATAGAAAACTTTTAACTGCTTGCAATATCTGTTAAAATAATTTCATTCAATTAATTTATAGAAATTATTAAAAATGCAATATAATTCGTTACTCTTTTGAAGTAAAAATTGCATATGACAGTTTGAAGTTTTTTAAAGTGATAAATGTATTCCGGTATTTATCTCTCAGGTACAAAGAAAAGGCCGAAATGTTATTACATTAAGGCATTTAAATTATTAGTTTTATTACGTTTAATTCAATTTTGTGTTATTTTAACTTTCCTTTATTTTAATTTTCTAAATAAAATATAATTCAATAATTATTTAATTACACGTTATATTTCATAATTAACATTAATAAAAATTATAATTTGTTCAACGTGATTTTATTTAGGTTATTTGCAAAAAAAATATTCTTTAAATAGTAAATCATTTAACAAACAATAATTTAATTTCATGAGAGACATATTTTAAATTAACACAAAAAAATTCTCTGTTATTAAACTGTTTTGCGTATAACTTTTTTTTTTTTTTATTGAATCATCATTTTTATTCTTTAGTTTCATTATACCAAACAAAGATCGGTTAACTATTATTCAGAAGCTCTAGTTATTAGAATTTTCTTTAAATTGTTTCGTAGTAATATAAAATATATTCATAGAGTTTATTAGATGTCCTTTGAAATCTATAGTAAATATTTTTCATCGTGTATGTAGAAAGTGACCAAATCTTTTTAATATAACAGCGGTAAATAGTGGGTTCCGCATGTCATAAAGCAGCAGCTTTAAAAATATACATTTACAATTTAGTCCTTCTTTCTTATAAACATAAATACACAACAATAAATATATATTTTAAAAATTACGATATAAATGAAAATAATGAAAAATTTAAATGCAAAACAAAATTTAAATGTATAGCGTCAGAAGGCTATGAAACATTATATTTACCAATTCTTGTTTTAAAAGTTGATTGCAGATTTTAAGACGAAGTTCATCTAAAAAGAAACTTCTATGACTAATTCTCTTACCCATATGTATAAGGGAATGCATTTTTTGGGGTCAAATTTTCAATACTCAGATATTACTATATTAAACGCTTTGAGGTCCCCTGAATGGTTAGTGATGTGTATATCTATCTGTGAAACTGTTATCAGACTAATCCAAAAACAAATATCAACAGAATGTTCAAAACAATATTCAAATATGTGTTATAATGGGATGCTAGAGGAAAATTTTAATGAATATAGACGAATGTTTCGTGTACAGGGACGTGGAGAAATATTCAAATGCATTACGTATACTGGGGAAATTTCTAGTAGGTACAGTTTAACATATTTAGATTGTGAAATAAAATAAACAAAATAAAATTGACATTCATTATTTATTTCCACAAGAGCATATTTTGCATAAAATATTGTGTGAAAAATATTTATTCTTTTTTCGCATGGCTGCACAAAAGATTTCCGGTATGTTGGTAGTGTGTTTTGAAATTGCTAGAAATGCAATTCAAATTGTGTCAGACATTTCTTTTTGTTTTTCTTTGAGTGTCTGTGTTTGTGCTAAGCATTATTATTATCATTATTATTTTTTTTTTTTTGCTTGTGTTAAGTTTGTTGTTAGGTACGTATTGTATTTATAGATAATATAAGGGCTACTCAAAATTAGTCCAATACCATTCTAAGAGAAGACTGAGTGGTAATTATCTTTTACTATTAAGTGAACAATATTTGTATATTTCACTGTTCTCAAAAACGGTAGCTCGGACAGTCACGAGATTTAACTCAAAAGTGCCCCCTGAAGGGTCATTGCGCACATCGAAGTCAGATTTTCGAATTTTTGATTAGTTTTTTCTTAATTAATTAAAATGTGAAAATAATAACCTTCTAATTTCTGATAAATAAGCCATTTAAATTTTAACATTTTATCCATAATTTAATTGTTGCCAATTTTTTTTTCAACAGAATAATAATAATAATAATAATAATAATAATAATAATAAAAAAAAAAAAAAAAAAAAAAAAAACGTACTTTTATTTAAAATAAGGAAAATAAATCAGGAAGATTAGAAAATAAATTAGAAATATCAGTCGCATCGTTACAAATAAGATACCAAATGAAAGGAAAAATTTTTGTAAATCCGATGCATTAAACAGCTTATCAATCGGATGATTAGTTTTTTCTTAATTAATTAAAATGTGAAAATAATAACCTTCTAATTTCTGATAAATAAGCCATTTAAATTTTAAAATTTTATCCATAATTTAATTGTTGCCAATTTTTTTTTCGACAAAATAATAATAATAATAATAATAATAATAAAAACGTACATTTATTTAAAATGAGGAAAATAAATCAGAAAGATTAGAAAATAAATTAGAAATATCAGTCGCATCGTTACAAATAAGATAGCAAATGAAAGGGAAAATTTTTCTAAATCCGATGCATTAAACAGCTTATCTATCGGACAATTAGATTTTTTAAAATTAACTAAAGTATGAATTTTAGGTGGCAACAGCAGAAGATCGTATGGAAACCACTGAGCTGAAGAACAGCTGGAGCAAATGGTTCCAATACTTTTACACAGTGTTCGTGCGTGCCAGTTTTTCTGCAATCGTTCGCCTGTCGGGTCGTCTATTACTATTATAATCTTTAAAGAATTAAAATTTAAAATTGTAATGTCATGTTTAGCATATGGTTGTTCGAAAGACAACCTTTACACAATTTTACTTTGAAATATAAATATATCAAATGCTTTCTGCAATGCAACGCTCGGAAGACAAACCTTCAAAAAACGGCACGCGAAAACCGGTCTAGCATTTCCTCCAGTTGTTCTTCAGCTCAGTGATGGAAACCGTTAGGAGAAAAAAAAAAAAAATGAAAAATCTGCTTCACATTAAGTCACATGATTTTTAAGTGGGATTAAAAATTGCAGTTTTCAAATTCTTTTAAATTTTCTCTCACGAACACAAAAATATAATATACAGCCTGTACCCCACAAGACCAACTTGCATTTCAAATTTCATCAATTATTTTGGTTAATAAACAAAAGTTATTATTATTTTTTTCAAATTAAGTTTTATTCTATCTTCGAAAAGATTTATGTGATCATAGATATAATAATATATATAGATCTATCATCCCCATATTATCGTGCAAAGATTTTTGATGCCGAAAAATAAAGCTTTGGAATCAGCCATTAAGTGGTATTGAAGGAAAAAAGGAAAAAAAAGAAGAATGAATTAGAAACTATATCTGGAGCTTTTCATTCACCTTTAGTAAATAAAATATTCATGAATTTTATTTTCTAAAACATTCGTGTGTATTCCCGTGTGTATTCACTCGGGGAAAGACTGCCATATTTTGGTAAAATCGCCTTTTTTTCCCGAGTGAAAAGGAATCACTTTTTTCTCCCCAATGATCAATCTATATATTATTACTATATCTATGTATATGATATGATACATTAATAATTTGGGTTTTTAAAGTTTTTTTAAATAGATTATTTAAACTCTATGAACCATATTTTTATTTTATCAGTTTCATTAACAGATCCTGCTGGGCGATTTTTTAAATTTTGGTGTTGAAGTACACCGAACGTTTTTCGACAAGAAGTTTAATATAGCAACAGCCATTTTAATCTAAGTAGCGCATGAAATATATAAAAACATAAATGATTTATTTTTACACAAAATTTACAGAACAAATGCAGTTTTAAAGATAGGAAATTTATTTCAACAAGCACTATTTTAAACCTGAAAACCATTAAAAATATAAGCAGAATATGAAGGATTTTTATGTATAAACAAAAAAGAGTCTGATAAAATTATTAGCAAAATAGTCTTCCCCTTTTCATACAAAAAAAAAAAAAAAAAAAAAAAAAAAAATCCATCGCTAATATGGTGACAAAAATTCAAAAGCCGCCAATGGAGCGACATAATAAAGTTGTGTAACAGGATAATGTTTACCTATTTATTTATTTTTTTATATAATAATCACTATGCTAATTTATCATACAAACAAATGAGCCTCTGTGTGTTACTGCACTTGCACGCTGTCGAACAGAAATATTTGAAAAATTCAAATTAATATTTAAATAAATAAATAAAAATATGTTTAATGGGAAATATATATAACCATAAAAAGATTAGTTGTCTAAAATATGGCAGAAATAGCGCTCATAGCATATTGTTACAAGGGATTAAGTCTTATTGTTACAATGGATTAAGTCTAAAATGGTGACAAAAATTCAAAAGCCGCCAAAGAGAACTATATTAAGGCTGTACTGTCATGTTTACAACCCATGAATTATATATAAACACAGCAGGGACCTGGAGTGAGCTTTTGAACAATTTCAGTAATTTATTTTATTTTTATAAAGCTATATAGAAAAGAGTTTCCTTTAAATTTAGTGGCCAGCGAAGCGGGCAAAGCCTGCTAGTTTGAATAATTTGAAATAAACTTTAAAACTTAATAAAAGCTTTAAATGTTTTATGAATGTGGCTATAATATTCAAACATGATGTTGACGAGGATCGCATAGAAATTTCCATCAAACAAGATGTTTTGTGCTATTGTTTACAGAAATATTCAGGTATAGCACCTAAAACCTTTTTTTTTTTTTTTTTTTTTTTTTTTTTTTTTTGAGATTGAAAATTGTTTAATTAGTAGTATTGGCTGTGGAATCCCATAACAAAAGTCTTAGTTTGGGTATCAAATACTGGTTATAAATACAGCCTTTAAAATTTTCAGTACATAGTGTGCAAAAAATAGCTGAGAAAATTCCTTGAATTAGCCTGTAATGCTACAGTTTCTTTAAAATTCTACAGTTTTATTTCATTTAAAATTTTGCCAAAAAATAAAATGCTAAAAATCTTTGCATAAAGCATTTCACATAACCAAATTTTTTTCGATAAAATTAAGGTTTTTTTTAATACTTAGAAAATTTATTTTTATGTGCTTAAATTTAAAAGATTTTTTTTTTTTTTTGGAAACACTTAAAAAGATAATACACTTTTAATATTCTATTTACTTCCTTGTTATGTCAAATTAAAAAGAAAACTTATCAATCGTTATATAATGTATTTTTTATGTAATTACTCTACACTTACTGTTTTGAATAAAATGTTTATAATATTTAATGATTGATAATTTAAGCATTTCAAATCGCATCGCACTGTAATTTTACTTTTCCATATATATATATATATTAGGTCGTTGCAAAAGTTCGTGCGATTTTTTATTGCTTCATTTCATAAAAATACATCAAATCAAATGACAATTTTTAATCAAAATACTCTCCATTACTTTCTACAACCTTTGCCCATTTTTCGGGTAACAAATGTATACCACGGCAATAGAAGCTCTCGTCTTTGGAGGCAATAAAATGATCCGCGTCCGCACGAACCTTTGCAACGACCTAATATATATATATATTTTACCACAATATTTACTCAATTGTATTTTTAAATATTAACATCCTAATTACCGCCAATCATTAATTGAAATAGCAGGTTGGAAAAAGTCGGTAATAAACGTAAAAATTTCTTAAACCTAAAAAATAAAAAATAAAAATAAAATTGTTTTGCGGGAATGTAATCGCGTGGATGTAAATATATAACATGCGTATAAATTTTCAGCTCAATGGAATCAGGCATTTAGATGCAGTCACACTTTAAAGAATTTGGGCCCATAGACCATAATGAGAAAGAATATTTCTTTGTGTCCTTATAAAAAACTGAAAGTGGTAGAATCACCAAAATCTAGACAGTTCGTTCGACGGTTACTTATACCATAGGTATAAATTTTCAGCTCAATCGAATAAGGCATTTAAATGCTATCGCTCTTTAAAAAAATTGAGCCCATAGGCCATAATGATAACGAAATTCTCTTTCTGTCCCTGTAAAAACCCCACAAGTGCTAAAGTCACCAAAATCAATAGGGTTTGTGCTAGGGTGACCTATAGCATATGTGTCAGCTTTTAGCTCATTCGAAAAAAGCGTTTGAACGCTACTGTGTTCACTCGCATACATACGCATATAAACATACACATATACGTACACACATACTTACCTAATTTAGCGTAAAAATAGTAAAATCGAATCCAGGGGACCTCAAAACTTATAGAAATATCAAAATCTCAAAATCAGATTTTTGACATGATTACTATACTTTCCTTACATATGTATGGTCGGAAAGTAAAAAAACAACTGATAGGTGCATTGGTGTACTCAAGTCAAATAAAATATACGCAATTAATTATCAGAATGCCTCAAAATCGTTTATTACAGAAATATGTGTTCTACATGACCACAATAGCAAGGGGTAACTCAGATCCGTTTTTTTTTTTTTTTTTTTTTTTTTCGGCTATAACACAAGGCGAAATTTCAAATAATACACTTCCCTTAAAAACGGCCATCCAGCTCTTATACGATCTTTTAGCGTTCGAATTTTCTCAAATCGCTGAACAAGCTTAATGACGATTGTTGCTGTTAAAGGCTTGTGTACTTTCCCCATTCGCTTGAACTAAGAAATTATGCAAGAACGCAAAGCAACGGTCGCTGATTAAATGACCTCACAAACAGAGCTTTATCATTTTTACTCAGTAGCGTCCTTGTTCAAATTCATGGTTTACAATGGTGAGCTGATTGTGGATTAGGAGCTTAAATTTTAGCTATTTCATTTGCATATTTTCAGTAAATTGCTCCCACCAGCTCCATCTATCAGTTGTTGTTATGATACCTATGCAAACCATTTTTATACGTTCGGTTTTTGGTTTAGTTGTTTTCTTTATAATACTAAGAGTATTCTATTAGCAGAGCTATTAAAAATAAATTTATGTGTTTTACTAAGAAATGGTGCCAGTCTAAATCAATTTAGCTGCAATAAATAGCACAGATCAACGATGAATTTTTTTCCTTCAAGGTGATATGTTTTTCTGATGTATTTTTGAAAGCTGATTAAGGAAGAAAGCATTCGAAAATTTCCATCACTTACAGTTTGACAAAAAATGAGATTGTATGAGCCGAAAGCTTCACTCTTTCAACTCCCATCTAAATTTTTTTCCGGAAAACCTGAGTGATGTCAGTGAAGGTCAAGGACAGCTATTTCATCAAGACACCAAAAAAATGTACAGGAGGTATCAGGGACGATGAAGTGTTAACATGTTAACAGATTATTATTGGGTGTTACTTGAGAATTTCCCCTTCAAGCCGTGCGCAAGAAAAAATGCTCTAAAAAGAGCTTCGATGCAAAGAAACACATTTAAAGAATAATAAGTAAATAGTAGTCGATTTCAATGTATTTTATACATAAATTGCTTCGAATTTATGTATAAAATAAATTCGAAGCCTCTGCGTAAATTATTCCGATCTTCATTCTTACATTGTGAAAAATTCTTACGTGATAAGAAAATTTGACAATGATTTTTGAATTCAGCTGATCAAAATATTTAGAAACACTTAATGCATGAAAAAAAAAAATTCAAAAGTACGATATCGCAGACCTGTGTAGTTTTAGAAATTCAGTCAAAAATTTCACTATTTTTTTGTAGACAGCATTATACAATTCGTGAAACATAACATCAATTTTTTTGAAAGTATTGTTTGTATCAAAACTGCCTGAATCGGCAATATAATTAGGTGGAATACTGAAGTTTATATTTAAGCCTCGGTCATAAAAAGGGATGTTTTGAAACCATTGTTTATATGTTTGTCTGTGTGTACGTATATGTCTTTGGACATGTAGCTCCCAAACGAAGCGGCGGATTTCAACACGATTTTTTTTTTCTTTTTTTAATTAGAACGCTGATTAAATTGGGTTGTTTCTAGTTTAAATTTAAAGAAAATTTCTTGGATATATATTTTTTTTTTAAATAATAATAATTATCATTATTTTCAGGTTCTTTGCTTTGATAGCGAGTTGTCTATTTTCCAACTCATTCTAATTGATATTTCACGAGGATTTTTGGAATGGATTCGGGCGGATTTTTACTTCTTAAGAAAATCACGAATTAAACAGATTTCGAAAAAAGTTAAAAATCAGCTAAAAATAATGATTATGAAGTTACTGTCTAAAAATTGGTATTTCAATTAAGTTTTTTTTTTTTTTTTTTTTTTTTTTTTTTGAGAAGAAGTATTATTTACACAAACTCAATGTCATTTCTGCGTGGAGATTTTTATAATTTGCGATATCACGTTCTTGTAAGTAAAAATTACAAAAATTATATATGTATATATATATATATATATAATTAAATAATTAATTAATTTCAAGTTTTGATTTTTCTATAAATATAGATTTACACTTGTATAATATAACAATTAATTTAGTTTCAGGACTTTTACCTTTTCTATCAGTTTGAAATACACAAATGAAAACATATCTACTGGATTAAGTATATTTAAAGTTTAAATTGATATCTTCTAATTTCAGTGTTTTCATCACCTTCAATTTTCATAATTCTAAATATGGTGATTAATTGTTATGCATTGCCTTTAACGATTACATTTTATTACAAAGATTATGTAGCAACATCTTTAACAAGAAACAGCTTATTAATTTCCATTTAGAAATACAGAAACACAAATGCTTGCACTTCTTTATTGGAAAAAAAATTAGTTTAAGTTGGATATTTTTCGATTATTTTCTAACTTTATATTTTTTTTATTTAATCATTAGTATGCATTCAGAATCATTTGCAGTAAATCTAGTATTTAAAATAAAATTACTTCAAGTATCATATGAACGACTAAAAAATAAATAAATAAATAAATAAATTTTACAAAATATTTTTATTCTTTCTAATAGCTAATTTAATAATAATATGTTTAATAATAATAATTTAATAATAATAATAATAATAATAAACTCTATGACATTAAAATGGTTTTAATCATAAAAATGGCGAAAGAAATCGTCATAAGAATTAATCTATATAAATAAAGAGAAGTGTCTGTGTGTGTGTCTGTGTGTGTATCTGTCTGTGTGTGTGTGTGTCTGTCTGCGCTCTGGTGCTCACACTACTGATCGCAGAGCTTCCAAATTTGGCATGTAGGTACCTGGGACCCCGCAGGTGGGCACCTCATCGAGATTTTTTCGAATTTCGAATTTGAACTTTTTAAATTAATGTTTTTTCGATTTTAAATATTGGCTTTAATGTTTCATTTTTCATGAATTTATTCTTCGGTCGTAATCGTCTGCGTATCTTAGCAACGGCTATTATGCAATTCATTTTTTATTTAATGCATTCATTTGAAGGCGATTTTCTTTTTTTTTTCTTTTTTTCTTTATCATTATTATTATTATATTTATTGAAAATCAAATGGTAATGCAATAGAAATAAATTGTTACGTTTATGTATAAATTTTATACTATAGCAACTTTTTATTTTTCATTTTTTTAATTAATTCCTTTAAAATCTTTTTTTTTTTTCTTTATTATTATTATTTATAATATTTATTGGGTGAAAAAAAATGGTAGTTTATAGTAGAAAGGATAAACTGATTAAAATTCGTTTTTCATGTATTTAATTCCTTTTAAAAGAAAATCTACTTTTTTATTTTATTTTATTGCATTGTTCGGAATCAAATCGTAATATAGTGTAAATAACGGGGACTATAAAACACATGATTCAAAAACTAAAATATATAATAGATGCTGAGATACAGTCATCTTTAAAATCGTAGTTCTTAAGTAACAGAAAATCCTCAAGTCGTCGATAAATATCCAGATTGAAGTGCCCGAGAAAGACCTTCCAGACCTTTACAGACAGTGGGAAACTGGACTCGATGCAGTACGGGCAGAAAAAAGAGCTGCCTTAGGCAACGGGTACCCGAAGAAGCGAGATCTAAAGCAATTTCTTTTATTTATTTATTTTTATTTTTATTTTTTTAAGTTTTTATTTGTAATGTGATGTAAAAAATAAATACTGATCCAATTCTTTTGAAAATTCATTTAAATATAGTGACCAGCGAAGCGGGCGTAGCCTGCTAGTACATAATAAAATCATAAAAAATATATTCCATACTTCAATAAAATAATAATCGTCATCATCACTAATTAATTTCATTTGTTATCGTAAATATATTTTTAAGTATCATATTTATTTTAAAAGAACTTCTATTTAAAAGTATTTGTCTTTACATTAATTATTATTATTATTATTTATTTTACATTCAAATTCTTAAAATTAAATTTTTTAACATTAATATAATGTAATAACAAGTGTTTTAAAACGAACTTTAAAGATTAATAATAACCATAAGATCACCATCTCAATCCATATAAGAAATTATAAATGTGTATATCTAATTTATAAATTTAATTTAATATTTAAAGTAAAGGAGTTTAATTTTTTTTCTCACAATTTATAATTAACTTAACATCTGATAAGAATATTTTTAAAAATATATAAAAATACAATTTATATATTAAAAAAATATAAAGAAAGAAAGAAACTTTCTCACTGTTTTGAAAAGATATATATTTAGAATGTTATAATTATAATTCATTCTAAAGTTAAGCATACAAGTAAATTTTTATTTTTCTCTTTCCTAGACATGATTTTTTTTTTCTGCCTCCAGCGGGTTTTTTAAAACTGAAATTTTATGTTGCTTACTTATGTAATAGTTAACTTAAAATTTTTAATTAAGAAAATTATTAAAGTTATTTTTTTAGCTTTAGATTTTGAGCATAAGTATAGTATATCTAACTAGTATTTTTCTTCATCTGAAGAATTACTCAAGATAAGAACCTTATATTAAATATTTGAATTTTTTCATGCAATAACTAAATACTTTATAAAATTTTATAACATGAATTTATTGTGGAAGTATAGAATGATTATTTATTTTAGAATTTTTAAAATAAAACAGAGCTTTATTCTATATCATAAGGTTGAAAATTTGTACAAGAAACCCATTTCTAAATTATAGATTAAATCAATACTTTAAATAAAGTAAATTAATAAGATTAAAAATAAAGCAAATAAGGAAGATGCCCTCCTAATTGTTATTTGAATAAATTCCTATATATGTCTAAAAATTTTAAAATATTGTTTTTTATACTTAATTCTACCTTTTTTTAACATCTATAAATATACACTGTGGTATTTTTCTCAATTTAAATTTCGCATCGAATATATTGCTTAATTATTAAAGTCCTTAATGTGATCATTAAATGATATCATATTCTACTTGCGTTTTGATTTTTACGTTTTTTTTTTTTTTTTTTTTTTTTAGTCTAGTACTTTAAGGGAGTCAACATTTTAAATATTATCTCAAAAACTGTTTAAAATGTTTATTAAAAATGAATTCTAAGAATTTTTGATTTAATTTTTTGTAAGTCTGTTAATTGTTATTACACAAATTTTAAATAATTATTAATTTTAAATTTAATTTTGCTCTGCGTCCATATTAAAATATTAACCATTTCTCGATCTAAAATTTATATTGAACATATAATGAGCAAAGTGATTAATTACGCAGTATAATGCAATTCTTCATTGCAATCAGACTCTATTTTCATGTTCATATACATCCTAACTTACATTCTGAATTCCTTTCAAAATGTAATTTAAAATTGAGTTTAAAATATTGCATAAAAAAGAAGTTTTAAACATTATTTAAAAAGGAATTCCAAAAAAGTCGAGTAAATGGCTGTTGTTATATAAATCAAAAAAATTATTCTTATTTCTTATTAAGAGTTATTAATTTTTTTCTTTGTAGTGTCATCAGTTTACTTTATAAAATATCATTATTTTATACATTTATTTCCAATCCGCATTCAAGTCAAAACAGGATTTCTTTGCAGACATATATAGTAAAAGCTGTGAAAAATTACATAACTAAAAAATCTATAAATCAAAATATTTTTCTCTTCATTTTATTTATTTATTTATTTATTTTTAATAGATCTGGAAATTATTAATACTCACAGCATGAAATTTTCAACAAAAGCATTTGCCATTTGGGCTTAAAAAATCATATGAAAAAGTATTAGGAAAAAATAGCATTTATTTAATGTAAAAAATAAAAAATAAATACAAAAAATACAAAAAAAAAAAAAAAAAAAAACGAAAAAATACAAACCGTTAAAGGAAACATAAGCAGAACGTAAGCGGAACGTCACATTAAAATAAATGATGACAAATCTAATTACTTTTGTATCTTTGTTTTTTACTTCATTTCTGTTGTTTCTAGCTTTTCTAGAACAGAAACCATTGATCTTCCTTAAAAGAGTCAGGTGTTGTTTTACTAAATGTTAATGTCTGTTCGATCAATTTTCTCTTTAAAAAATTATTAACAGAAACAGTTTAAGTAAAAATAAATAAATAAATAAAAAAACGTATAAATTATCAAAAAAGAAAGGTTTCTTAAGTTTTTAAATATTTTAGAGTAAAATTTTATTTAAAATTATTTTCAGAAATGTAACTGCTTATAAAATAAGCATACCCTTCCTTTAAATTATCTTTTAAAAAAGAAAATACATTTTAAAACAACAGAAATAGATCTGTAAGTATCTACTTGTCTATCATCAAGTAGCGACTAAACCAAATAATGTGGAAACTTAAAATAATTAAACAACTCGTATAAATAAATAAATAAATATATATATATATATAATAAAGATGATTTATTAAGCATAGTAGAAGCCAAGCAACAGATACAAGATCACTGAAACACCAATGACCAATAAGATTTTTGAAAAAAATTATCAGTGGATGAAATACACTAATGTAAAGAAACCAGATCCACTAATCGACAGCTTGCAAAGCAAACGAATCAATAAAGTAACACAACAAATCCCAACTCAAAACCATAAACTTATCGAAATTAATGAAAAAATAACCTAAGAAACACAAGATAGGAAGGAAGGAGACAGGCGGCAAGACTCGTGACTTGCCTGTGGGGTTAAACTAGTTTCACGCCGGCAACACTCACCCAGCCTGCCACGACCAGAACAGGAACCATATGGATTTAAAAAAGCAAAATTTCAAAGCAAATGAATAACAATGATATATATATATGTAGTAGCAAGTTCTTCTTTTCCCCTGACCTTGCTTGCCGCAACTGCTAAATCCAAGGCTACATAGTTTAGTTTTTGTTTCCCGTACTCAGAATATTAAAGGAAATGCGTGCTTATGACGTGAATGACAGTACTTCCTGAACAGGCTGCTGCTAAGAGCGTTGGAGGAATGAGATTCAGTTTCGACGGAGCTTGTATACTTGACGGATGCAATGCTTTTATTTGATAACTTTGTTTTTCGAGTTTCGACGGAAAGTTTGACGAAGCTGCACACGAGATGGGTGCAAGGCTTGTTTATAAAAACTTCGGTTTTCACGTTCTGATTTATCTATGTGACGAGATATAAATAATTTGACGTTCTATTAAAATAACTTTTGATAAGCAATTTAAATGCTCATTAGCATTTCTGTAAATATTGTAATATATTTTAACTTTCTTTATTAAATTTTAAGTAATTAGTAAATAATAGAATTAGTATTGTTCTTAAAGTTCATAAACGCCCACAACCCATTGAAAACCACATTCTAAAGCAAACGAATCAATAAAGTAACACAACAAATCCCAACTCAAAACCATAAACTTATCGAAATTAATGAAAAAATAACCTAAGAAACACAAGATAGGAAGGAAGGAGACAGGCGGCAAGACTTGTGACTTGCCTGTGGTGTTAAACTAGTTTCACGCCGGCAACACTCACCCAGTCTGCCACGACCAGAACAGGAACCATATGGATTAAAAAAGCAAAATTTCAAAGCAAATGAATAACAATGATATATATATATATATATATATATATATATATATATATATATTATTCCAATTTCCTTCACGAATACGAATTTTTTAAATACGTACAAAACTTTGAATAACATCATAAAATGCAAGAACTCGCAAAAATTGTTTCGAGTCGAAAGAAGACACAACCCTTCGTTATGCGAAGAAAGAAGGCACGAGTGCTGCAAACAAAGCAGTACCCCGAATCAATTGTTGCGAGTTCTTGCATTTTACTGTATTTATTCAAAGTTTTCTACTTAATATTTTTAAACGTCAATTCTGTGGTGCTTTTTATAATGATTTTCTTTAGTTGACCGCGTGGTAGTTGTCAAAAAGCGATGATCAATAATAGATTATAAAATTATCGCCTATTCCGGCATTCAGACATTAAAAAAAAAAAAGTGCAGATTAGCCGCGAAATGAACCCGTACTTCAGGAGTGATCTTTGCAAAAATCTCAAATTTTGCATTTTAGAATTCGTTCTTTTTTACCATTCTTTATTTCAGCAATCTTTCGCGAATTAAAAAATAACGCTCTACAAGAATTAACTGGTACAGTATACTATAAATCTGACTACAACAGGTGTAAAAATTTTATTTATATTTAATATGCAGATAAAATTTCAGAGATGATAACTGTCCAACTTTCTTAATTAATAATTTTCATGATTAATAATTTGAAATTGAAAAAATCAACTGTCTCTTGAATAAATAAATGAATAAATAATTCAGTTATTGATTTAAAATCTGGAAAGCATTTTTTTTAAACCTACCTCTTCGATGCACAAATGTTGGAAGAGGGGGGGGGGGGAGAACAAAGGCATGTATCAGGCAATAAAAGTTTTTTTTTACTTTTTTTTTCTGGTATTTTTGGAATAATTATTTAAGTTTTGTTGTATTTTTGTAATAACGAGTATTTAAGTAATTCCTTTCGTTTAGTTAGTACTATAATATTCTGTATGAACAGCATTTTACTTAAGTTTTCAGCATTTTCAAGATAACTTGCATCATGCTGAATGAACCGGTGATTAAAAGGGAGGATAAATATGTATGTATATACACATATATATATATATATGTGTGTGTGTGTGTGTGTGTATGTATGCAGTGGCGTTAGTCACTAATTGGTCTCTAATTGATAAGACGAAGAGTTGAGCAGCCTTATCGTGATCAATAACCTTTAATTGATCTTCTTTTTGAATTAAAGAAGAATTTTGATTGAACAATTGAAACATTTAAATTGTGGTTTATGAGTCTGCGATGTTTTAAAAGGAAAAGATAAGGGACTTTAATCGGAATATTGATAAAAACGATAATATTTCAAAATTGTAAGGTGGGGGGGAGGGAGGAGGAGATTTAATCCTGTGGGGATGCTTGCTCAGAAAGTCACGGTAATACAATACTAAACGTAAAGATGTTTCATCTTATGATAGACGAAACACGAAACGGTTTATGCATACCAGTATTTTCGAGCGGTAAATTTTAACACGTACAGCCAAACGGCGTATTTTTTTGTGTAAATTGTAAACAAATCAAATATTAAGCGAAGCGTATTTCAGTCTCGTCCACAGCTTGCGAGCTAATCCGTCTCGCTGTTTGTTATCTTTTCCCTGTCTATTTTTCGTGGATTTTCTGACCGGTGTTTTGTTTTCCACACGCACCTGATTATGTCTTCCTTTCCATGCTATTTGTATGGATTTTAAAATTTTCCCCTTTTGTTTTACATTCTAATGAAAGGTCGCCTATTACGGTCTAAACCTATTGTCAACTGGTACAAAATTGTATCTGGTGACAAAAGTTTTACTCTTTCTCGTTAAATATTATATAACTTTTCCCAATGCTGACGCTAACTTTTGTTTTAATAGTGTTATTAATATTTTTGCATTTAAATATTATGGAGTTTTAACATCTCAATTTAATTAACATTTAACGACAAAGTAATATAAAAACCTACATTATTTTCCTCTACCTCTATGTATTAACAAAAAGTTACTGTCGCTGGAATCAATTTTTTTTTGTCTACGACCGCATCTTCTCTTGTAGGGCAGGGTCCTTTGCGTCATGAGAGGTATCAATGTGTTCCGAATACTCCAAGGTAGACATTTCAGCTGCTAAGAAACTGTTATCATTTAAATTAAAAAAGTTATTAACTAAAAACGACGAGTTTGTGAAGGTACTCTATTTGCCACCTTGAAAAAAGTTTCTCCCAGTGACATTGTTATTCTGTCATGAAGTCATTGTGCACGGGAAAATTAAAATATGATCCATGGTTGTAGGTAGGTAGGTGGGTTTTAACATCGCACGAGTACTGCGCAATGGGTAATTGGCGACGGTCTGGGACGCATGCCTAGGGATTTTCCGGAGACATGCCATCACAATTTTGATGCTCCATTTAGGGGATGGCTCCCCCGCTTTGATGATTCCAAGAAGCATAGTTTTGATGGGAACATGGAGGTCTTTGCAGCCACGACGGATTTTATGTGCACCAGCCACCTTTAGTGTACACGACGGTCTTTCGCCGCTCAACTATCGAACCGGCAATCTTCCAATTACGAGCTCAGCGCTTTATCGCTTGGGGTACCGCGGCCTGGATCCATGGTTGTAAAAAAACAAGTGAAAAGGAGCACATACTGAAGCTGTAATGCAAAATGGTCCAGATATTACGAATTTCTTTGTATTCAAAATAAAGAAAAGAAAAAAGAAAAAAAAAATTACTGACTTTCAGCATAATTTTCATACAAAAAAATAATGTGGTATTAAATATTATTTATTTCAATTTGACATTGAATATGGAGATTTTTATAATATTTTTCTTTTACTTTTATCTTGTGTTATGTACTATTAATAAATATTCCTATTCAGTGAAAAACAAAGCAGTGAATACGCGGGCAGAGCTCTGTATGGGTTAAGAAGTAAAGTGAGTCGGGGGGAGGCGAATCCTTCCTCGGGGGTTGGTGAGCAGAGCGAGTAGTGGACAAAGTCGCCTAGCATGTTAAAGAAAGTTACTATCACTGTCGAATTTTTTTTTTTTTTTTCTGCGACATCTTCTCGCGCAGCGTAGCGTCCTTCGCGTCATGAGAGGTATCAATGTCTTCCGAATACTCCAAAGTAAACATTTCAGCTGCTTAGAAATTTTTATTATTTTAATTAAAGAAGTTATTAACTAAAAACAATGTTTTTATAAAGGTATTTTATTTGCCACCTTGAAAAAAGTTTCTCCCAATGACGTTGTTCTTCTGTCATGAAGTCAATTTACACGGTAAGATTAAAATATGATCCATGATTGTAGGTAGGTAGGTGGGTTGGATTTATAACGTCGCACCAGTACTGCGCTATGGGTACAGTCGGTAACAAAAGTGTCCGAACACTAGCAAAATTTCCTATGTAAAAAAGTACACTTAATACTGTTTTATTAAATAAATCCTTGTCGAATCCTGTTCTTAGTCAGTCTAAGAACAGGATTCGACAAGGATTTATTTAGCAAAACTGCATTAAGCGTATATTTTTTATATTGGAATTTTTGCTAGTGTTCGGACACTTTTGTTACCGACTGTAATTGGTGAGGTCTAGGAAGCATCCCCAGGGATGTTCCGGAGACATGATATCTTAATTTTGATCCTCCTAGGGGAAGATGGCTCAGCCACTTCGGTGATTCCCAGCGGTACAATTGTCAGCAAAATTATTCGAGAGCTAGCATTAATTCCTGTATAAACAAAATACGCTTAATACTGTTTTGTTAAACAAATCCTTGTCGAATCGTGTTCTTGGACTGACTAAGAACATGATTCGTCAAGGATTTGTTTAACAAAACAGTATTAAGTGTACTTTATATATATATATATATATATATGAATTTTTGCTAGCGCTCGAATAATTTTGCTGTCGACTTTATAAATTGGATGGTAACATGAAGGACTTTGCGGCCACAGCGGATTTTATGTGCACCAACCACCATTAGTATTCACGACAGTCTAAGTATCGAACCCGTAATCTTTCAATTAAGCGTTCGTACGCTTTACCGACAGGGCTACTGCAGACCAGATCCAAAATTGTAAAAGAGATGGAAAGGGTCATATACTAAAGCTGTAATGCAAAATGGTCTAGATATTACGGAATTCTTTCTATTAAAAAATATATATATACGGATTTTTAGCATAATTTTCATACAAATAAATAAAAATAAATAATGTGGTATAAAATATTATGTATTTCAATCTGATATTGAATATGGGAATTTTTATACTATTTTTTCTACTTTTGTCTTGTGTTATGCACTATTAATATTCCTATTCAGTGAAAAAGAAAGCAGTAAATAGGCGGGCAGATCTCTACATGTGTTAATTAGTAAAGTGAGTCGGGGGGAGGCGAAACCTCCCTCGGGGGTTGGTGAGCAGAGCGAGCAGGAGGCGGAGCCCCCTAGTTCTTTTTTAAAGAAAAAAAGAAATAAAAAAACCTACCTTAAAAACCGTTTTTAAGAAGAAATAAAGTAGAACGAAAATGAAAACCAAGTACTACGGTTTGTATGCCTTGTTGATGGCAGTTCAATCTTAGATTTTTCCTATAATTATGGTATTTTACTGAACATAATTTATTACTTAATTTATGTTTATTACAATGAACAATTGGCGGAAAAGGGGGGGGGGCAGAAAGGCATAGAATATAGCATGGTAAGAAAAAAAACGCACAATCACGAGTGTTTGGATATTTCACACTTCGCAGTTGTGTACTAGTACGCTGTTATAATAACAAGGTGATATCTCAAATTAAGTTGTTAATGAGTTTTTCAAAAGATATACTTCTTCAAATGAGTAAATATCAGATAAATTTTTTCAGTGAAATTTAATTAAATACAAACACGCAAAAAGAAAATAGAGATTTATAATATAAATTATTTTATTTAAAATATTCAAAAATCTTTTCACATATAAAACACAAAAATTTTACATATACAATTAATAATATTAAAATAACAATAATAACATTTTTGGTGAAATTTTTCAAACTTTTTTGTGGAGCTCCTAAAGTATGAAAGCATTTGGAATGTTCCATCTAAATCTAAACCATAATCACTGTTTGGATACCAAAATAATTGTCAATATTTTAGAGAGTTTTCTTATTACTGTACAATATATTTCAATATTACTTTAAGTAATTAGGTACCAGATCTTTAAGATTCTGTGATCACAAAACTTCATTAATAATAGCTCTTTATAAGGTTGTTTAAAAAAAAATATTTATGAAACTTCAAAATTGCAAAATAAATTATTTTTGTTACAAATGTTTAATTTTACACATACTGTTAAAAAAATAAATAATTCCCACACCAATACATTTGGTATTAAAAATTAAAAATAAAAATTTCTAATGCAAACCACGCAAAATAAACATTAAACATTCTATATAATGAAATTCTGTTTTAAAAAGAATTATTGATAATGAAAGACTTTTTTGATTAATTAAATATAATTAAAGAAAAATTTCGAAGTTGAATATAATAATGTACTAAAACTTTTGGCTTTATCGCAAACTAGTATTAATTAATTAAATAATGGCTTATTAACATGTCAGATTTTTATAGACACAATAACCATTTGGAAGAAAAAATACCTTATTAATTGCTGAGGTATTAAATGTAATTACGTTTGTTTGTTTACCCGGAAAACTTATTGCAACTCGGTTAAAAGTTACATTAAAAAATTTGTTTCAAATATTTACGTTTTGACAATTTTTCGCTTGCAAATCCTTTTATAATATTTTCTTTTCATTTAAAAGTTATTTCTTTTTATGTATAATCTAAATTTAATTATTTATTTATTAAAAATTTGGGAGTAGAAAGTGAAATGATACAGAAAAATTTACTATTTAGAAGTTAAATAAAATTTGAGTTTGATATATTTGTGTTTCAAATTAAATGTTTAAATTCAATCAATTTTTGGTATTAAAACCCTGAGGCTCATATTCATTAAAATTTTTACTCTCGCAGTAAACCTTGAATCAGTTTAGTCATTTGATCATATTAAAAGTTTTTTCATATTACTAGCTACTTTAATACCTCATTTCGCATCTTCAAAATTTTTATAATTAATAATGATATTTCACGAATTTTCTTTTAATTGACAAAATCCATTTTTGGAGAGGTTTGGGGCTTAATCATACCCAACATGTGATTTTTGATTTTCCATTACCCTAGAAATTTCCCCCAAATATTTTCCTGGAGAATACAAACATTTCCCCCAAGCACTGCAAATACAGTCGGTAACAAAAGTATCGGGGCACTAGCAAAAATTCCTATGTATAAAAAGTACTCTTAATACTGTTTTGTTAAATAAATCCTTGTCGAATCATGTTCTTAGTCAGACTAAGAACATTTTTCGACAAGGATTTATTTGACAAAACAGAATTAAGAGTACTTTTTATACATAGGAATTTTTGCTAGTGCTCGGATACTTTTGCTGCTGACTGTATAAACATTATAATGTTGCCTTTTTTCTCTTCAGTAGTCACGTGTCAAACGTTTTATGAAGTAACACGAATGAAGTCTATTCGTGCACATTTTTATATCATAAACAAACATGATGGGCGTGGTGACTTTCATATTTAGATAATATTGGAAGTTTATAAGTTTTAGAAATGATTGAAAGAAGGAAAAAATCGTCGAGTGATTTGAACTCTAATTGATTATGTGTCATTTCCGTCACATTATCTTTCAAATAAAGGTAATTCGAATTAATAATTCTATTATGACTTGAGTTGTCTTTTTGTTATTTTGTTATTAGCTATTACCATCTAAGGAAACATCTGTTTTGATTGCTGCTGTTTTTAAACTTTAAACTAAAGTTAAAACAGAATTCATTAGCATCATCAGTGCACTAACCACTGAGCCACCACATTATAAAATCACTTAACAATCAATAAAAGCAACAACAATCAAAAGACTTTGATCGACAACATAATTTTTTAAACGTATAGTGGTTTCTATCAAAATAAACAAAAATTTATTTCAATAAAAAAAATGTACATTACAATACAAGTACCGATCAGAGAGAGCCAACCCAAATAATCAAACATTGGACCCATTCAAAAAAATCCCAAAATTGTTTAATTATTTGCTTAATTATTTTGAAGCCAAAAAAAATAATAAGAATAATAAGCTTTGTTATAACATCGAGTTGTGCACCTCGCTTCTTGAACTTTCTATGATTTTACGTTTTGGAAATATTTAGGAAAATTATATTCATAATGACCAAAAATACAAAGGTTTTTCCAATGTATATGACATACCATCATAGAGATTTTAAAAGAAGCTAATGATAGAGCTAGTAATGATATTGTTATGAAAGTTGAAGACGTTTTTGCGTGTAGAAAGTTATGCTTAAAGACTTATGCAGGTTCTTGTCGATGAATGCATTTTATTTAGTGTATATTCAGCCCGTAGATAGAGCTCGTAATTTTATTGTTGTGAAAGTTGTCGACATGTTAGCTTGTAGAAATCGATTCTTTAAGACAGAAGTAGGTTCTAGTCGACGAATGTATTTTATTTAATGAATATTCAACCCGTAAATAGATCCTGCAATGACATCGATAAAAAACGTTGACATTTTAGGGTGTGGAAAGTAATTCTTCCAGAAATAAGCAAGATCTAGTCGATGAATGCACTTCATTTAATTAATATTCAGTAAACAGCTGAATAAATCTCTTTTTTGTGCTACAAAAATTATTATTCTTAAAACTATCCAATTAAATGATCATTTTTACTACAGAAATCAAATAAACATTGTTAAATACACTGCAAAGCGTAAATTTCGCTAGATCAGGAACAACCGAATATTTCGAAGTCTGAATGGATTTTGAATTATTCGAAAGAATTGTCAGTGGTTTGTGGAATTTTCAAGGTAGTTCTGCGCGAGAAACCAATGCGTCATTACAAAATTTCCAGAATTAGACTCCTATTGAAGTAAAGTTTCGAAATTTGTAAATCCATTACTAGCATTTTTCGCTACATTTGAATGCCTAATTTGACGCTAAGTCAAAGCCCACCTTCGTGGAAATGAAAAAAATTTCATCTGTTTCCACTTTTACTGCATTACCGTGTAGAAAGTAACACTTAAAGGTATAAGCAAGCTCGAGTCTACAATCATCAACAATCACTCTTCTTTTTTCATAGTATTGTAAATCATTTATAGAACTTTCGAAGAATTTAGTTCTGCGCAATAAATCGATGAATATTTCTAGAATATACTCTGTTCTTATACAAGTTAGAGCTTCCAAACTTCGGAAAACCTAAACTGCAAATTTTTACCAAATTCGTTCGCCAAGTCGCCAAATTGGACGCCGAATCGCCAATGTCGATGCCAAGATCGAGAATCTACGCTGGCTACTTATTTGCGGTAAGGCGAGATTAGCGATAAAATTTTGCGGCAAATGTTATTTCAGGATATACAGAAATACTTTCTCAGTTTTAACTGAGTTAATTATTTTGGTAAAACTTATAGTTTCCTGCCACTAATTTCTTCCAAAGAGAAAAAAACTGGGCCATCTATACTCGTTGTACTTTCATTGTACTCTAAGTCTTGCATTTGTCAATGAGATATTCTGTAAGCAAGCCGTTGAGTATTATTCCTGAAAAAACTAGTCTATTTGTCTCGGAGGCATATATGATCGTATTATCGTGATTTTTTTTTTTATTCGAGTAGCAGTTTTTTCATAAAGAATGTTTGTGGACTAGAGCCTGCCTGTTTATTAACGAATCAGTTACCTCACACAAAACTGTCAATATTTTCATAAAAATATGTATATTCTTATAATTGTATAAGGAAGTCATGTGAATGATGTCCCGATGGAATCGGGATGATTTTTAGCTATGTTTGATGAAAATTTGTTTGAGAGATTTTTTAAAATTATTTAAATATATTATTTCAAGCCATTTCACACTGGTACTTTAAAACTTTGTAAGCTGGCAGTCTTGGAATTTTTATTTTTATTTATTTATTTTTTTTTTCTTGGAGTATAATGTTTCTTTAATTTTAAATCACAAATTTTAAACCGATTTTGACAAAAGTTAAAAATTAGCTATAAATATTGGTTATGAGTTCACAGTCCAAACACCTCTATTTTCGGTTGGAAATTAGAGATTTTATAAAGGCATTTAAAATTCATTTAAATGTGAATTATTTTCAGGCCCCTTTGCTTTGCAATTTCAAAATTTGCGAGCACACAAATATCCGACTCATTTTAGATAAGTCTTTTTTATAAAAGTAAAGAAATATTACATATGCATTAACATATACTTAGCCAATGGCTTTGTTCCCACACATTGCATTATTTACGTCGCCATTCTATTTTTTTTTTTTTTTTAATTAATTATCAACTACTATTCTCCATTCTACTTAAAATTTTAAGCTAGATTTATTGGTCAGTAAATGTTTCAATTTTATAAAATCCAAACTCATAATCATTCAAGAAATAGAAGCCATGAACATATACAATTTGGTGACAAAACTTGTGACTTAGCAATGAAATTTGTGATTTGGCGGCAAAATTTGATGGTTGACGACGAAATTAGTTATTTGATGACAAAATTTGGCGGGCTTGGCGGTAAAAATGGCAGCTTTGGCGTCATTATATTTTCTTCCCAAGCAAAAACCTCATATCTCTTCACAGACCAATATCTTGTTTCCACAAGATTAAAAGCTCTCAATTTCAATCGTAAATTTAAATTCTTGCGTAAACCGATGTTCTAAACTATTCACTACAAACGATATTTTTACCCAGACTAACGCCTTATTTTAATTTTATATTTTCAAATGATTAATTAAAGCTGTTACCATGATTTTTATATTTTCAGCTATCTTTTTTATTATTGTTTGCAGGTGACGTAAGCATTAGATTATAAATTTAAGTAATTAAAGCTAAAGAAAAAGTCGGCTTCATTACAATTGACGAAAAATCACTTTTTAGCTTGTAACTTTCAAGCAGTTAAAGTTATCGAAAAAGTTTAAATACAAAAATTGTTCTTTAGGGTAAGGCGGTAATTCGCCTGATTTAAAGTATTTTCCTATTTTCAATATTAAAGAAATTATGGGCAAATGAAAATTTCCACACACCCCACCCCCACCATTTCCACCCCCTTTGAACTGGATACCCCATCTACAAACTCGACCGAGATTTTTACTGTCCTGACAGCACATCCCCAGCTGGTTAAATTTAAATAAAATTACTCCAGTTATCGTGTTCACAATTTAACATGGGAAAAAACGTTATACATACACATATATATATATATATATAAAGTTTGGAACGGAGGGTGGTTTTGGGTTCAAGGGTTCATGATCGGTGAAGATATAAAGAAATTTTCCAGAAGTCGTGTCATGAGAACCATTGCAATAGGTAGATCTCCTATAAGGAATCTAACTAAAAGCTTTAAAAAATCGCAAATTTTAAATCGATTGTTTAAAAAAAAAAAAAAAATGTTAAATTAGTGATTATGAGGTCACAGAAAATAAAAATTGCGATATTTTATTGAAATTTTAAGCTATTATAGAAAATAATATTTAATTGCCGAAACGTCAGTGGAGGCCCGCTGTTGAGACTCAAAACGGTTTTGGGCTATGTCTGTGTGTCTGTCTGTCTGTCTGTCGCGCGATAGCGGCCGCAAAAATAGTGCTATTGACTTGAAATTTGGTACGCATGTTCATGAACCCTACGAAATCAGCTGTATAGTTTTTGGTACTTATTCCATTTGTAGTTCGTATACAGGGACACGCCAAATTTTTTCTTGAGGAATTTGTATGTATCCCGATAGCGACCGCAAAAATAGCGCTATTGACGTGAGATTTGGCACACATGTTCATGAGCCTCACGACATTAGCTGTATAGTTTTTGGTATGTATTCCATTTGTAGTTCGTATACAGAGACACGCCAAAGATTTTCTTATCATTACGGCCTACGGGAGGAATTTGTATGTATCGCGGTAGTGGCCACAAAAATAGCGCTATTGACTTGAAATTTGGTACACATGTTCATGATCCCCATGAAATTAGCTGTATAGGTTTTGGTATGTATTCCATTTGTAGTTCGTGTACAGGTACACGCCAAAGTTTTTCTTATCATTACGGCCTATAGGAGGAATTTGTATGTATCGCGGTAGCGGCCACAAAAATAGCGCTATTGACTTGAAATTTAGTACACATGTTCATGATCCCCAATAAATTAGCTGTATAGTTTTTGGTATGTATTCCATTTGTTGTTCGTATACAGGTACACGCCAAAGTTTTTATTATCATTACGGCCTAAAGGAGGAATTTGTATGTATCGCGATAACGGCCACAAAAATCACGCTATTGACTTGCAGTTTGGTACACATATTCATTTGTAGTTCGTGTACAGGGACACGCCAAAGTTTTTCTATCATTACAGCCTATGGGAAGAATCTGTATGTACCGCGATAGCCACCGCAAAAATCAAGCTATTGACTTCCAATTTTTGTCGAAACGTCAGTGGAGGCCCTCTGTTGAGACTAAAAAGGATGTGTTCTGTGTGGCCGTCTATCTGTCTGTCTGTCGTGCGATAGCGGCCGCAAATATCACGCTATTGACTTGAAATTTGGTACACATGTTCATGATCCCCACGAAATTATCTGTATAGTTTTGGGTGTGCATTCCATTTGTAGTTCGTGTACAGGGATACGCCAAAGTTTTTTTTTATCATTACGGCCTATGGGAAGAATCTGTATGTACCGCAATAGCGGCCGCAAAAGTCCTTCGATTGTTTTGCAAATTGGCGCACACGTTCCAGCTTTGCATATAAGTAGATGTATAATTTTTATTGCTATATTGTTTATAAACTGTGGATAGGGACACGCCAAAATTCTTAACATTACTACGTAAGGGGTGAATTTCTTTTAAACGCATTTTAATATCATTACTTTGCAATGAAGAAAATGAAACTAGCGTACGTGAGTAAGAGGCTTAAACTCATGTTGTTTGAAGAAAATGTGCTCTTAAGCTTTCTAATTAATGTACAGGACCTTACAAATGTGTTCTGACAATGTCACGTAGTCATCCAAACGATGTTAAATTTGGAACAATTATTAATTTTAAACGCAAAATAAGCTGAATAGTTTTTACTGGTGTATACAATGTTTATGGTTTGTTTACAGAGACACAAGAAAGAATTTCGTAACATTAGAGCCTATGGACAAACTCTTATTTAAGCGCGCACTCTAATGCGTTTATGCTGAATTGAACTTAATAAAATTAACATACATTATAAAGATGCTTAAAATTATGTTTTCTCTTAAAAAAGGTTTTGTATACACTAAATAATTTATAGGACCACACAAAATAATTCCGTACTGTAATCATCCAAATGATGTCAAATTAGTTTGAAAAATTAATGAGTTATAATTAATTAAGTTTATTCCTATTATTGGCGTTTATAATGACTGTGGCTATTTTTACGGGATACATAAAATAATTTCGTACTATTACGGTCTATAGTCGATATTTCTTAAAAGTTTATTTTAACATGGTTACACCCCATCAAATATAATGAAATTTTATTAGAATTTTAAAAGCATGTTTTCCTGTTGATAATTGTGGGCATAGAATTGGAAATTAGTTTAAAGGTTACCCAAAATATTTCCGATATGCTATGTAATTTTTTTTGTATGAAAATTGGTAGTTATGAAATTTGGTATTTATGAATTTCAGGAAAATAATACAAGACCGTCGTTTATTAAGAATACATATTGTTGCGTACTTGACGGTCCGTAAGTTGTCCGAGAATGAAAAGAGAAACTTGCAAAAATTCAGTGATGTATTCACAGAAAGTTCCAGAAAAATACAGGTCTATAAACCAAGTATCAGCTTCAATTCAACCAGTAAACACAGCTTAAGCAACAGCCGTTAACAGCAAAACAACAGTACAAAATGTTTAGCAATAACACATAAAGAAAGTCTCATCCAAAGAGGCTCAAAGCAAAGCAAGCATTTGACAAAACTGACACAGATCTGACACTGACCGCCTTGGCGAAAAAATGCTCCTTTTATACTTTTCTATCGAACACAGACTGTTCTGGAAAATTCTCGTATCTCATAATGAGATTAGATCTTCCATATTTGGTATATCCCTAATAAGGATTTTCTCACCAATTTCGCCAAAAAAATCGCCAAGGAGGGAAACAGTCGCCAAATTTGGCGCCAAATCCATTTCTTCCCTTATTGGAGCTTTTTTAAGTGTTTTTAAGGGAAAATTAGGCTATTTTAACGCTAAAACGACTAGAAATGCACAAAGTTAGCATTTTATTAACTTTACTAAACCTCTTTGAAAGAATTTATACAAAAATAAATGCAATTATTTACAATTTCGTAACACTTTATAAGATATAGAAATAGAGAAACAGCGGGGGGTTGAGGGGGGCTGCCGCCCCCCTCAGGAATGTATCTGATTATGGTAACAAGTCGATCAAATCAATATATACGATTATACAATAAGGAATAAATAAAAATGACCTATTGAATGTCTGATGTAAATAGGACGTTGAGGCTCCTGATCTGCAGATCCATTAGTTTAGTTTAATACTAGCTCTTCGTTGACATTTTACAAATTGGGAACTAGAATCTTTACTTGTTGTAAAATAGCACTACACAACTGGCGTTCATATTTTTTTTTTCTAATAAATACTATAAAATTCAAGAATTCGCAATAGTTGTTAGCATTTTAAGGGCCTTAAACACATTTTTGATTTTTTGTGATCTGCCATTTTTTTTTCTTTGGGAGGGGGAGGGGATGTGTTACGAAGGGCAAATTCGAGACACCCTTTTTAGCGTTAAATTTGTCCTGGAAAATTTATGACAGCTGCGGTCGCGAAATTTGGTGCTTGGATTTTTTATATGCAACCGGCACCTAAAGAAACGGGATTTATCGAAATACCTAGCGGGACAGGAAGCAAAAAAACGTTTGTAAGCATAACTCGGCCCCAAATTACATCACGATGAAGAAATTGCACATGATGAGACTAGACTTGAGTATAAATAAAACATTATGTACGATTTTAGAATTCTTGCTTCTTAAAGGAGGGGGGGAAATCGTTTTTCGAGGAGGAAATTTCAGAAATTTCGGATTTTTTAGTAGAGCTCTACTAAAGATGTTACAAAGGTATTGAAAATAACCACTTGTCTTCTTTAGAATATTTTCAAAAACACATTTTCGTTTTTTTGTGATTTTTTTTTTTTGTGGGGGGAGTTGCAAATTCAAGATCCCCCCCCCCCCCTTTAGCGCTTAATTTGTCTTGGGAAAGCTATATGGGATCTGCGGTCACGAAATTTGGTGCGCAAATTGTTTATATGTATCTGACACTTATTGTAACGAGATTTTACGAAAACCACCCACTTACCCCCTTGGGGTCGGGGGGGGCAATAAACACGCGTAAAAACACGTTATTCTGTTTGAATTCGCTTTACATTACCTTAGAATGATGTGTTTTGGTGTGTGGATGTTGATTAGGTGTACGCATTATGTACTCTAGTGAGATTCCGCAAAACTTCTAGCTTAGCCGCTGGAGAAGGGGAAGTAAGAAGCGTGTAAGTTGATGCCGAAGGCAGTGTGGATGCGGAATCCTCACGTTGGGAGCGGAAAAAACCTCTACGGAATACAGAGGAAACTTTAACTTAGATTATTAATAATGTAATGGAATTTTGACAACTCATTTAAGTATAGTGCTCAGCGAAGCGGGCAAAGTCTGCTAGTTGTATATATTTTATGATTTTAATCTCTGACCTATAATTTAAGTTTTAATTGCAAAATATTTCCCAAAATGAAATTTCAGCCACAATTTTTAATTACATTTCTCCTGCAAATATTACTTTTTTATACTTATATTTTGTTATTAATATAAATGTTCAAAATGTTTAAAATGTTCGATAAAACTCTTAACTTTCCGAAATTACTTTAGCAATTCATAACACTAAACAAATAGATATATTTTTTATAGGCTATCTGTTGACTTTTTACCAATATTGATTATACAGCAAGAAATAATTTCTAAGTTACATTTAAATCATGTGCGAGAAAATAGTTCAAACAGCACATTAAAAAAAAAATGTTTAAATACTTATCAGAAGTATGAAAATTGAAAAAGAAAATTTTTTAATTGCAGCAAAATACGGAAATGATAAATGAAATAAGAAAAGTTGCAGTAAAAAAAAAAAAAAATCTAAAAGCTGCGTAACATTTTAAAATAGCCGTTTTGTAAGTATTTTTCCGATGCAACATTTTGGATTTTACATTACTTTTTTTAACACAAAGAAATCGATAATGTTGTTATATGGATTCGTGCCAAATTTCTCATTTTGTTTGCAGCCATCATTGATAGGAAATCAGTTTTAAAGTTACTCTCCAGGGTGAAACATACCTAAGTTATTGAATATTCCCCTTAATGAAAATGTTATCGGGTATATAGGATGCTTTAAATCTATGACCTATAATTTAAAGTTTTCATTCCAAAAAATATCTAAATATGAAATTTTATCGGCATTGTTTAATTGCATTACTGCTGCCATTACCTTTTTTTTTTTTTTTTTTTTTTTTACATGGGTCACCTTTTGGGTTGCCTCATTACATGGGGTATTTTGGTATTTTACATTAGTTACCTCCTTACTATAAATGGACACAGTATGATGAAACTTTTAGCTTTTCAAAGACACTTTTGCAGTTCATAACTGTTTGGAAATAAAAATATTTTAAATTTTTTGTACGTTTTAACATTTTTTGGTCATATAGGAAGTAATAAGTTCTAAGTACTATTCAATGCATGCAACAGAAAATAGCTCAAAATGTAGTCTATTAAAAATTGAAAACAGTTTTTAATATAACTATATAAACATTTTAAGATTACTTGTCATAAATCGACTACTTGTTTATCGCAGTACTTAACTGTATGATCTGGTTTGCTGTTGAAGAGTATCTGCAAGAATATCTATAAAAATCGAAGAATATTGCTCCCTGCATGAATGTTGCATGTTTATAAAACATTTGCTATTTTAGTTGAGTGGATTTCTCAATTTACCTTTTATATGTAATCGCCTTTTTATTGATTCAGTTACTCAATATATATATATGTGTGTGTGTGTATGTGTAACCATATTGCTTTCGGATTGTGCTGGTATATAAATTTAAAATTTCGAATATAAATCAAAATCACTATTACAAATATTTGAAGAAGAATATAAAAAATATATTTTCAAAAATTTAAGTAACTTATTGGGAAACTCATTAATTGAACATTGTTTAAAAAATTTTGTTAGTTTGAACCAAAACTTGGTACTGAAGTAGCTGCAACCACCCGATGGTTTAACCTTTTACACTATGATTTGGTAATTTTACGTTGAACCAAATATTTGTATTATGTCTTAAATTAAATATATATATATATATATATATATATATTCAAAATTCGACCAAGACGGGGATCGAACTGAACACCTTCTTCTCTCAAGTCAAATAATCTGGCAATGTGCCATGCTTCCCTGCCCGCTAATTCTGCTCTTTTTTTTTTTTTTTTTTTGATAAAAGGGTTTAAATTTTTTAGGGTCTTGTCTTGGCCCATGTGTGAGTTGTTGCACAAAATTTCTACCTTACCCTATGTTTTCGACCACTCTCTTTAATTTTGGTTTGAATTGGTTTGAATAAGAATTTTACTGATTCATACTTCCCTTGTGAGTGGATGTACGGTAGCTCCAAGTTTTGGTGCAACTAAAATTCAATAGCAAGAAGTAGAAAACATAAAAATGTGGTTGAACCATATTATGATATTTTATGGTATTGTTTATAACTTTACTCTATACAGTGGTTCAAATTTGAACTGAAATTTTTAACAGTG
Source organism: Salticus scenicus (assembly GCA_963930645.1). NCBI lineage: Eukaryota > Metazoa > Arthropoda > Arachnida > Araneae > Salticidae > Salticus > Salticus scenicus. Next base: position 146,810,827 of record OZ005649.1, read on the forward strand.
AATAATTCTATTATCATGTTTAAAAAAATAAAAATAAAAATAAAATAAAAAATCTGAATAAAAGACAGAATTTGGAATTTTTCTGAACAAAAAGAATTTTTTTTTTTAATTAATATTTAAATTTGTTTAAAAGAAAAAGTTATTAAGCAAATGGTCATGTTGATTAAGGTAAAATTTTTCTTTACATGGATTTTTAATTCATATTAAGATCATTAACAAAATAATATTTAAAATTATCCTTTAAGTGAAAATACATGTGATTTCTAATTCGCTGTTTGATAATATATCATATAAATAAAACACAATAAGACGTACAGGTATCGAAAATACGGTCGTGCTACGCAAGTTTAATTTTCAGCTATCCAATACAAGTGATAAAATCCAACTGTTACATTTAACTTCAAAATTAAACTTAATAATACAAGTAGCTATATATTTAATTCAGCAATAGATATAATTAGTGTTTGAGATTAAATTCATCCATTTGTTTTAATGTTTTATCGGGGATATAATCTCTCCTGTAAAATATGTTTAAATTAACACAGTTATTGGGAAATTTCTGTTTGTGGTTTTCTCAGGATAGTTTAATTTTAAATGAAAAATAATTGAAAGCAACCTTTTTAAAATTGTTTCCGCTCTTTATTATATTAACATTATAATATCAATAGTTATCTAAAAGGAATTAAATGCATTAAGATAAATATTATTCATATAAATTAGTTAGGATATGCAGCAAAAATAAGTAAAATTAAATACGTTTTATTAAATACTAGCGGTTTTTCTCCGCTTCACTGCTCACTACATTTAATTACTTATAAACATAAAATAAAAATAAATATATTTACATCAAAATGCATTTCCAAATAAATTGTTCAAAACCTCTTGGAAGGGTCCCTTTTGTGGCAATATGCCGGTGGTAGAACTCACTGCCTGCGGCAGGGTTTTTCCGGTATGCCTCAAAATGCATAGCAACACCAAAATACCATAGTAGTTTTTTTTTCGTCCTTACCATACTTTCCTTACACAATATATATTTTAAAATAAAAATATCTTACATTTTAAAAATATTACAAATATTTTTTTTCTCAAATACTTCACATTTTTCTTCAAAAATAAGCATTCACAGTTTAGTAAGGATCATATTTTAAATTTCTTTTTTTCCATTTATGCTTCAGTGAAAATAATATACTGTAAACTGAAATAAATGCACATGTAAAAAAATATATAAATGTGTAAATAAGTAATGAAGTAATGAAGAAATGAAGTATACAACTGTCCAAATATTATTAATGTTTTAAATATGTAAAGTCAATATGTGGTTTAAAGAAGGAGTGCTTAAAAGTACGAACATTCAATACATGCTTTACAGGAACGAAAGATGACTTGGGTAAATTTGGTTTACACCAAGTTTACCTAAGTCATCTTAAGAAAAGAAAAGAAAGACTGTGCGCAAAACGTTTAGATTGGTACTAAAGAATTTACGAAATATATCAATTTTAAACTTCCAAATTATAATTTAGAACGCATATATTTTTTTATTGATGGCAGCACAATATGACTGAATGATATTTCCTTACTCTCTTAACATAAATGAGTTCACCATGTCAAGTATGATTTTATTTCTATTATTATTATTATTTATTTAATTGAGTTAAAAATGCAATTCTTTGAGCTAATTAGTAGATTTTTATTTAAACGAACTTGAATTATCGATATTTTTTCGATACTTACAATATTTCTACTCATTCTACCACTTGTAAGTGGCAACATCACTCTCGCTGCAACGCATTTCTTTAGTAGTGTAAGTGTTTAGTAGTTTTAAAGTGTAACGCCTAAAGTAGAGCCCCTAAATAAAATTATAGGCCGGCGCATCACCGCCATTTTTTTGCCTCCGAAGAGGCCAGCATTCCCGCTTGGCGTCCTTATCGCTTCCCGAATGATTTTAAGAAATCTTGTTCTGAAGCTAATCCGGTCAAGATAAGAGCAATAAGCAACAATAATATTCCTAAAAACACACTTTTTTCACAGTACATTTTCAGGATGTCATTTTATTCTGAGGATATCCTATGGATGTACTGGGGAAAGATATGTTGTTAGGGCGGTTTCTGTTTCTTTTACAAAATGTCCCCAAAACTCAAATACACAGTAATAGAATGTCTGTGAACACTTTATATTCATTTCTTGAATGATTATAGCAGTTTATCGCTAAACAAACTTCCATATCATAGTTTACTTAGCTAAAATTATGAAATGAAATAAAACAAGTTACTCTAAAGTAACGTAAGAAGATTAAAAAAATGTTTGTGGTTTGTTTATCAGAGAAACGCGCTGGGTAAATGTGGCAACCCTAAGGCAACAAAATGCCTGATACGCCAGCTCGTATATATAGGAGCCTTAGCCTAAAGTGATCCAGTTTATCAGCCTCAATTGTATTAAAATCACTGATAAAATACGTAAATTACTCATATGGAATAAATATTTCAAGTTTGAGTGCATTATGTTAACTCATTCAATTTACTGAATTTAACTCAAGATGAGAGAGTGCGTTTCTCCTAGGCAAGTGAGTGAAAATTCAATCGAGTTGAGTTTTTTTTTTTTTTTAGAGAGTATAAAAATTAACTCAGTAATTGTAGTACAACTGCATTTCTGCAAACTACCATTTATAAGCGTCTAATTCTAAATTTACAGTTAATATATTTGAAATTGAAAATACGAGTAATTATATAAAAATCATTTTATATCTTCTAATGAGTTTTCTTTCTTTAGAAAGTAAACTTCAGTTTAAAAATAATATAAATAGCAGGGTCATAGCATTCTTCACTGATGACGGTAAGCTTAAAGCTACAGAAACGGCAATTTGTTTTTAATATATTTTTTACACTGGCGTTTTAAATGTTTTAGTAAATATTCATATTTTTGTTTAACGTCAACTTTATTTATATATTATATAAATATCAGGGTGTTTATCATTAATGTCGGAATTTTCAAAAAAAATCAAAAAAATTATTCAGAATAATTATTTTTTATTTTTATTTTTCAATTTCAAACTACAAAAATCATACTAGAGTAACAATAAGAAAATTAGACAAGCAGAAACCAACTTATAATAACTATGTTACATTTTTTCCTAATATTTAATTCATTTAATCAAACTAAATTCAAACATGTTAAAATGACTCATATTAATAAATTTATTTAAGAAAAATCAAATTATTTCCATTTCTCTGAAGGTACTGTTATCTTAATGACAGTTTCAGTTACTTAATATCCCACTGGATCTTTTTCGTCGTCCGTTTTCCTTTAATTAATTCTTTGTAATCCAAAAGTGTTATACTTAAAAACAATTTTCCTACATATTTTTAGCTCTAGTAATATATTTGCATAACGATGAATCTAAATGGGATCGTGGGAGTCTTATTCACTTTGATAAGCATTTAAATACGGTAACAGTAAAATAATAGTAAATAAAAATAAAGTGCAATAATAGAATTAGTGATCGAATTTCATATTCCCAAGACTATTTATTAGTTATTTATTATTGTGTGATATTTCGGATGAATTGCTTTAGTTATACTGCTGAATCCCTCTGTACCTCGGGGAGCTTTAATTATTAAATAACAGTTATTTTAATAAATTTATCCAATAAATGAATAACCTTTAGATTTTTCTGCATTTTTTTTTTTTCTTTTTAAATGACCACCTGACCTCCCTTTTAGATATATCTACGATAGCTTAAAATTGTTTGCCACTATATAATTTGCTGTTTCAAAGATATCCACGGATATTCATAAACGGTTGCCGTAAAAAATTTAAATTTATCATTTGGTTTTTGTATAATATCTAGTCAGACACCTTCTTAAGCCATCGTATGACACTTGTTAGAAAGTTAGAAATCAATAATTTATTTTTTGTTATGACAACAAAATATACAGTTTAGTAAGTATGCAATAAAGTTAGGTAATTTAGTCACATCTTATTTTTTATTTATTTATTTATTTATTTATTTTTTTTCATAAAGCAATTCGAGACTTTGATTTTTTTTTTTTTTTTTTTTTAATACTAACATTTTAGACGTTTATAGCCTGTGTTTATAACATTTCTTTACAAGAATAATGTAGCTGCAAAAACATAGTTTTATTCATTTTTAATAGAAAAATAATCTGGTGTGGCACTCACGCAACTTTCTCTTAATCAGCATTTTAAAAAACTAAACACATATTTCAGATTAAGGGATTATTATAAGATCTGTGTATTAATATATTTTAAAAACAGTTGAAAATAGCTTTAGAAATAGTTTTTTTTTTCTTTTCTTTTTTTTTTTTTTTTTTTTTTTTTTACATATTTTTCTATGGGAAGGAGTTATTGCCCACGGACTATTCCGTTGAAATATAATACCTACATTAATAAATAATTATGTTTAAAAAATTATTCCAAATTATTCGGACAACTTTTACGCATACCACTGCTTGAATCCCTAGCAGCAAAATATAATCGGCCTTTGAATGGCCTCTTATCAACGACCGATGAACTTGTGAACGGCCGATACACGGAATCTCATCGGGAGTTCATCTAGAATGTCTCATCGGGAATAGTTGAATCCAATTATCGGAACCCGATGAATTTTAGAAACTGTTCCAATAAAAATCCGACGGAAAGACGCGATTTCTATCGAGTTTTCACATGATTTGTCATCGGTTCGTTATCTTTTTTCGATGAAATACTCATAGAAAACCGACCTTAGATACTGCTCTGAACTATATGTCCATGTTAATGCTCGAGTAAATTTCGAGGAATCGATGAAAGGCCGAGCAAAATACAATCGATCAATGTTACTAGGGATCTTACCCTTCTTGTCAATTTTTGTAAGTGGCATCTTAATTTTTTCTTCAAATTACCAAATTCTAATTTCGTTCAATTATTTGTTTTAAATTATGATAAGCTGATAATATTACATATATTAACCGCTAAATCTTGATTTTAGTGTTCATGGAACCCCGAAATGCATAATTATAGCAATTAATGATAATTGAAAATCGGATTTCAACTAATACTTTGTTTACGACATGGGTAAGAAAAGGTATATACACCCCTAGGCAGTTTTCCTCGTAAAATTTACTAAAGAATTTCCATCAATTACATTTAATAAAAAAGAAAGTATTAATTTAATTTTGGGTAGACTTATATATTGTCTAAAAATTATAAATATACTACATAGCGCATTTAAATTTTGCACCGTACGAAAAACACATGGCATAGTCTTAATATATGAAATATATACATAAAAAAAAAAAAATCTTAAAATAACCGAGGTTTTATTATTATTTATTTATTTATTTATTTTTTGGCCCTGGAGACGAATAGTAAATTTCCTTCATACCATAATCTATGAGAAACACGTTTTTATTAATATAAAAAATTATATGTTCAATAGATTGTATTTAGTGGTCTAAAAATTTTAAACTGTACCTACCAGAAATTTTTTCTTATAAAACTAATATTTTTGAATTCTGTCGGATGCCTCAATACAGAAACTAAGCAAAGGATATTAACAAAATGTTTATGTTAGCACATCTTTATGACACTAATTTTTTATAACTTAGTTTGTACTTCCTGTTACATTTTTGTTTTAGTTATTGCGGTAACAGACACAAATATATGCTTTAAAAAAATTTTTGTTATATTACAGAAAAATTTCTGGCAGAAAATTTGCCAGAAAGCATGCGTATGCAATGCAAAAAATACGTCCATAAAAAATATCTGTTACGGATTAATGCAGAGATTATTTATATTTAACAAACTTTTTTCATAGTGCACGCCGTAAAAGTTCTCGCACTAAATAAAATTTCTCCAGTTTTATTAGCCTGGACCCTATGAGACATTATTACAGCTCAGCCGTATAACCGCAATTTGTTCTACTATTTAGTACTTTTTAATCCTGGTTTGATACCAACTGTCCGTACGTACAACTGAAAAAAAAAAAAAAGTAACCACATGACGCCTCCCAATGAAATCTTTATCATTGTTTATAAATTTTGTATGCTAATGAAAAAGTTGTTTCTCTTTACAAACCGAATGTATTTTTAAACTAAAATCCTATAGTTATATATATATATATATATTGATTTTTTCTATTTTTACAGAGTTTTTTGGATTCAGGAAATATGAGAGCACTTAAATGTGTAAAATACTCAGTTTCTAAAATTCGACCCATAAGCAATATTTCTCTAATTACACGGATAAGAAAAATTAAAAATATTTTCATCCATATTTTTCATTTAATTTTTGTTATAAATATTAATAAACTTTATATACTATTTGCATCGTAAACAGTTTATTATTATTAAATTTTAATTCACAAGTCTTTTGAGAAGAAAACTTCCTAAGCGTTGAATCTCGAAGATTTTTATAAAAGAAGCTCTTGGAAATATGTTTTGCAAAAGTTTAAGATGTGACTTAAAAATGCACTTAGAAAAGTTACTTAAATGAGTTAGACGAATACATTGAACCTACACACTGTTTATTTCTTTTCTTTTTTTCTTTACGTTTAAGTTTATAAAACATACTTTTGAATTTGTTTCTTCTCCTGTGATGTACTGTTACTTTTAAAAGAACTTTAAAACACGTGATAAGCAAGACTATTTTCAGTGTTAAAAAAACTATGGAAAGGGAAAAAGACACTAAACTTTTATAAACAATTTTGCTTCTAACTAATGTTTTTTTTTTTCTTATTTATTTATTTTTTTTTTTTATTACTTTAAAAAAGTTATATCAGTTAATATACTTCTGTATATATAACAAAAAAATATATATATTATTTTTTATTTCAGTTATTACTCATGTAAAATTTTAAAACATCACTAAAACATTTTGAATTGCCTTCGTTGGTTAAATGAGAAGACCTTCAAATATTTTATAATAAATTGAACACTGAGAAAAAATTATGTTACAGACATCTAGAAACTAAATTGCGGCTCTGGGAAAAATACTTCAATTTCATCCATATAAACTCTAGTCCCCTTTAAAACAAGTTCTAGAAAGTCCTATTGGAATTCTAGAGCATTTTCCTATATTACATAAAAATCGACCTTAACAGCGTTCCTGCAAATTCTTATGTAATATGACCGCATTAATCCGAATATGACGCACATTTTGCCCCCATCGCCAACCATTAGTAGGATTATTTTAACTGTTAAATTCTTCTGAGTGGCTACAGAGAGGAAAAATTCTATAACAGGAACATTTGTAACAGGGGAAATTTAGAGGGGGGGGGTATTCGGTACTGAAAATATAAATTATATTTATTATATTTTACTAATGTATTATTATTATTATTATTATTTATAATACGGTATATTTTTTGTTTTTAAATGTTAGAATAATCCTTTTTCGCCCTACAAATAAAATTCATGGCCATAAAATTAACAGTGATAAAAATTGGAACCGTTAATTTTTTATTTTAATTATATTTTATTTTGTGGTTTTCAGTTGCGAATAAAATACAGTTTTTATTTATGTTTTCTTACAATAATTAATTACCTTTATTAAAAGAATTCTTTATTAATAAATAGTTTGAAAGTTCGACAAACACAAATATGTGTTCCCTGCTTTCTAATTCACTAGTATTCATTAGAAAAGATTATATATGAGGTCTTGGACTTGCCTCTTTATTTACCAAATAGTTTGATCCACACAAATATCTCCTGCCTTAGATAAAATTCATTCATATTCATTAAAATAATAATAATAATTATATATACAATCATGGACTGGAACCTGCCTCTTAGTGTACTAAATAGTTCGACACACAAATATCTTTCACTTGCCTTCCAATTCATTCTTATTCATTAATATATGTGTGTGTGTGTAAATAAAGTATTTCGTTGTGAAATAAATCGCTCATTTCTAAAAACAATTATTCTTATTTCTGATTTTCGTTTTCGTTATTCCATAAAAATGAAAGAAATAGTTTAAACATGAACAGCATTCGTTTAAAAGTTTAAAAGTTTTCGCACCACCGAAACAAATTTTCAACGCTAATTCTTTTAACAAATAGATATGCTAGTGTTTAATTGAATTTAAAATTCAATACTGGAATGATCGTTAAAGGCAAATAATTTCTTTATCTTCTCAATCATTTTATCTTTGCTCACATGGAAAGAAAAAATTTAAAGATGCTCTGTTGTTTAATAGTATTATCTTCTATAGAAAAAGCATCGCAATGTAATGAGAATAATGCTTCAAATCTTAAAAGAGATTATCAAATTCATTTAACTTAAACTTTATTAAGATTTTTAACTTTATTTTCAAAAATGGTCAGTCTAGAATAAATATGCAACTAATTTCTTTTAAATGTGTCATTTAATAGGTACACGACAAAAGATTCAAAATTAAAATACAACATTCTAATAAAGCAAGCAAATGTATTTAAATGAAAGGAATAACACTTCTTAGTTCTAAACTACAAAAAAGACTAGAAGTGCTTACAGATAACTTTTCCAATTGAGTTGCTTTGAGCGTTTTGGTGACAGTGCAAAATAAGTGCATTTTCCGCTGTCACATTTTCTGAAGGAAACAGTAGTTAACAAAACAAAAGAGTAAAAAAATGTTCTCTGAAAAGTGAAATGCTTCTATAAAGATATATTAGTTTATAAACATTTTTATTATCTATCAGTAAGTATTAAGTTATTTTTCTAAATAATTTGTATTGTATGATTGAAATAGGTTATTGAAATACACTCATGTCCATAAATTAAGGATAATTCAGATTCACACTGAAATCGAACTTTAATGCAAAAATTTCACCTGTAGAAATACCACATACATCTTTAAGAATAATATGCAAATTATAGGAAGCCATCAGATGATGCCGATATGATGTTACAAGGACGAATGTGTAAGAAGGGGGTAGATAAGGAATGGGAACAAAGAAGGAAAATTGTTCACAAGCGTTCTGTGTGCCGCCTAGTGTCATAACCGAATGGTTATAACACAGAGGACGCATGCAGATAATTTTTTACGTGGTAGAATTATCGGCCGACTAGAATGTGGGCGTACTCAGCTAGAAGTATCGGGCGAACTTAGAATCGCCCAAAGTGTCATCTCTAGGCTTTGGCAACGATTCCAAAATGTTGGAAATGCCAGTCGACGTTACAGTACTGGTCGGCCCCGAGTTACAATGCCGAATGACCACCCGTATTTGGGAGTAACTGCCAAAATAAGAAGATAATGCACAGCATCAGACCTGTCTCGTCAGCTGTCTGCAGCCACGAGTGCCACAGTTTCAAGAGAAACCGTGTATAGACGTTTGGGAGATATTGGTCTATATGCTCGCAGGCATGTTAGATGTGTTCCACTCACAGCAATGCACTGTGACAGCGGTTAACTTGGAGTAGAGAACATGCAATGTGGACAGCGGCACAGTGAGATTGTGTGATGTTTTCCGACGAGTCCAGGTTTAGCTTGCAGTGTAATTCACGCCAGACTTTCATATGTAGAACGTCAGAAACCCGTTACCACCAAAACAACATCATTGAACGACACCGTTACTGTGGGGCAGGAAAGCTAATTTTTGTTGGGTGGAGGGGGTATCATATTGGGCACCAGAACATATCTGCATTTTAAATCGGAAGAAAGATAGGCCAAATTTATCGGGACATCATTCGGTAACAACATGTACGTTTTATAGGGTGCCATGAGCACAGAATTTGTGTTTATGGATGACAATGCGCGTTCTCACCGTGCAAACGTTGTACACGGATGCCTACAATCTGAAGCTATCACTTGCATGGAATGTCCAGAATTCTTACCTGACAAGAATCCGATAGAGCATGTGTAGGACATGCTTTTCCGATGAGTTGTAGTCCGTCAACTACCTCCTACATGTGTACCGGAACCTCGGAGAGCATTGCTTACTGAGTACAGTAATCTTCCCCAAGATCAGATCAATTATTTCATACTCAGCATTCCTAGGCGTTGTAAAGACTGTATTTCATTATCTGAGAGACATACAATGTATTAACCATCATACCAACCGTGTAATGTTAAGATTTTGTAAGGAAGATATTTTTTGTAATTGCTTCAGGGAGCAAAAACCGAAGTTTTTATAAATGGTATCCTACATAAACCACCTTTTTTTGTTCTTGATCTTTTGTTTATTAAATGGACTTTATGAATAAGTCATATTTGTTTTGCTTCTGAACCTTTATTGGTCTCAGCTAGCATTATCCTTAATTTATGGACATGAGTTTAATACAAATTTATTTACATGGGGGGGGGGGGGATGAATACTTTAAAAGGCTGAATTACTTTATAACTTTAACATAAAAGTTTATTTTAAAATTACGGCGGAAAATTGAGGTAAACAGCAGTGGCGTACCAAGGGTGTGGCGGAGGGGGTGTTCCGCCCCGGGCCTCAGGTCATAAGGGGGCCTACGAAAAAACTTAACCTTTGAGTATTATTTTAACCTGAAAAATTCCTTACAATTCTTTAAGCCGTAGGTTCCTGTCTAAAGAGCCTTAATATACAAAATGTGAGCATAGAGGACAACTCATTAATAATAATAATAATAGTCATTTATATAAAGCCTAATTAAGGCAGCCCATGGGGTATCAATGCCTTTGGCCTTCTTGTTCTTGTTGGGTGTTTGGCTTCTGAGTCAATCTTAAAATTTATTTCAGTGCCTTTTTTATAATAATAAATTTAAGTTAAGACGTGCGAGGGGGGCCCCTAAATAGTAGCCCATACAGCACATAATGTTTCAGTTATGTTGCAAAAAGCTTACAATCTTTCAAAAACGTAACACATTTAAGTATGCTCTTCGATAACTTTCTGAAACATTCGCCCTTTTTGATTTTCTATTTGTTACGTGATTGTAACGTTTCTGTTACGTATCTGATTTTTTGTTATGTTCGCGGACATTTCTACATTTTTTACACTAATCGGAAAGTAATCTGAAGGATTTTAAACGTTTCTGAAATGTTTATAATGTTTCAATGTTATATGATTGTTACGTTTCTGGAACATTTTGTGCTATTAAGGAGGAGTTCCAGTTAGAGGACCCCCAATGAAATTTTCTCCCTGGACCTCGAGAGTTGTAGGTCCGCCACTGGTAAACAGTGTTTATTGAATGTTTTTGCAAGAAAGCAAATTTATAAATCTTATATCATAACTAAACATACAAATAGAGAATAGAGATAAAAAATAACAAATAAAAAAATAAGAAATAAAGTAGGCGACATAATTATATTTTCAAAATATCATAATTAAGTGCTCTACGATAACTAAATTCTACAAAATTGCTGTAAAACTCAGAAAGTTGATCGTTTAATTATACGGTTAACTTCCTTCTTCGAGAAAAATGTCCAGTACCCATATTTGTAACAAATTGCTGTAAAATAGAAATATTTACCGTTTATTAAGTGTTACTTCACATCTAAAAGAAAAAAAAAAAAAAAAAAAAAAACGTAGCTTTTCGGGTATAACCTTATTTTTACGGCTGGTGATTGAACACTTTTTGTCACTAGATTACGGTCACTGACAGGCAAAAAGTATTACAATCACAGACTGCAAAAATAATTTTATCCTATAAACTTATTATGATTTTTCTCAAAGAAGGGAAGCTTTTATTAAATGGTAAACACTCCGAATTTTACAGCAAATTTTCATAAATACGGGGCTTCATTCTCGAAACAAAAGAGCTGATTGCACAATTTAACGGTCAACTATTTGTATTCTACGGATATTTCTTAGAGTACAATCACTGATCTGCATCTAGAACGTAAACTTTTTAAAGTTTACTATCTTCATATTTTGACAAAATGGCAAAATAAGAATTATTTTTAGTATAATAATAAAAAAATATATATATAATGTCGTTATTTTATGAAGAAAGATGTGGCTTAAGCCATTTATCTCTCTAGAATAAAAGAAGTCCTCATAAAACAAACATTTTCGCTTGAACTGATACTTAAGATTCAACTACGCTGAAACAGACAGTAGTTTCTGGTATAAGGCAGAGTTTAGAACATCTATATTTATTATCTTTTCTTTTTTTTAATCATGGAACTTTTCTTATAGCTTAGAATAAAAGTTCTGATTTTTTCTTAATAATTTTAATACTCTTTTGAAATAAAAACAGCAAAAACTGCTCAATTTAAACGGTGATTGAAAAAAACGAATATAGATGTTTTCAATAAGTGAAAAGTCATGTGTTATATTACAGCATATAATTTCTTTACAAAATTTTCATTTAAAGTGTACTTGAAAACTGTTAGGCTTCTAAAGAAACGAATAGAAAAATTATTTATCTTTTCACATCCTAATCATTCTGTGATATAAAAGACTAATTCAGCAAAGAATATGTTTGAAATAGATTTCTGTAAATAGGAAGCAATAATAAAAACCAATTAATTGCTTATCAAGCTGTGTGAGTGTTCACACATATTTTCTTTAAAAGTTTATTTTTTTATTCAAATTTAATACATAACAAAAAAGAGAGATTAATATAGATAATATAAAAAAATCTTTTTAAATTTATGTAATTCAATTAATTAATTATATAGAATTTCCCGTTTTCTTTACAAATCAAAATCTTTCATTTAATAAAGTTTCTTTGTCCTTTAATAGTTACAAACACATTGCTCTCGGAATAAAATAAAGCAATTTTTATATCGGGGTTTTTGAAAAGTAATTGTGTTTATACTTTTCCCTGAAAGAATTAAATCATTTTAGCTATAATTATTTATTTTGAGAATGTAATTTAAAAAGTCGTTATCAGCGTATTTCTAGCATAAGTAGCTATTAATAAAATAAAAATAGTCATTTCAGTTCATATTTATTACCCTTGTGTTTACATTAAAAGCTATTATTAATTCAAGCAGGTCATTATAGTTCTAAAAATAGATTTATAATGGATTTTCACCGACTAAGTGGCGTCTATCAAAGCGGTCGCTTTTCGTACGTTAAAGATGATTCATACCTGGCGATGCTTTTTATGCCAAATAGATCTAACTTTTGTTACGACATTTTTATATTCAAAATTTTGTATTAAAATGTTAGGAGGACAAAGAAACAGCTTGGCATTCTTTTGGCTGAATTTTAACGATGCCAACCTTTGAGATTGCACTTTACGTTCTCTGAGACTGGCAGATCTAGTCAACCTTTCCGATTTTGACTTCGTTGGTGTAAGACGTGATTTTTTATTAATCTCCTCCTCTCCTCCCGTCCCATTTACCGTACGAGATTCATCTCTTTATCAGTAGTCAGGAAAATGTAATAGATTTTTGAAAATGACTGTTTTCCTGAGATTGACAATAAAACAACTGTTTTTCTAATTGCTTCCTATTATTTGACCTGCAAAAAATGTTTCATTCAACATATTTTCATCCACTTAGACACGGCTATTCTAAAAATGATCTGGGTGATAATCTTCGTTATACAAGCAGAATTACATTAACATTAAAAACATTTTTAAAACATGTTGTCTTACAAAATCTATTTCGAGCAATCATCAAAGTTGATTAGCTTTGCCTTACCTGCTAAATATAGGAATTTGTTTTTTTATGTGACTGCTTTTGATTCATTAGACAACTATAGCAAATGATTTTGTTTTTTATTAAAGCAGATTTATTATAGCCATGATCCACTGATTTATTATCCATTCTTAAATTTATATAACTAATGAATTTAATTATGTGTTTTTTTTTTAAAGATATTTTTAGATACATTATTAAAACTTATTTTTCATACCAAGATTCATATATGTTTCAAATTATTAATATTTTACGTTCGAATATATTAACAATAAAAATATTCATTTTGATATATCGTATTTTAAAATAAAACTGCGATGTCTAAAAACATGTCAATATTTCGAATAGATTCCACAAAGTTTAAGAAACGTTACATTGCTCAATTTAAAAATTCTTTATTAAATGTATTTAAAAAAAAAAAAAAAAAAAAAAAAAAAGAACTTAAACAACAATGAAAGGTAACAGTTTTAATTTTTCGAAAGAAAAATATATATTTCTTTAATTCATGACATATTTATCTCACAGTCTTCAATAAATTACAAAAAGTCAGAAAAATTTAAAAATATATATGTAAATAAAAACAATTGTTCATGTACGAATATAAAATATTTATTTTAAATAATTCCAAATTAAGCAGAAAATTACAAATTTCCAGTATTGCTCTCCTCATTTATTAGAATGTACACTACTTACATAAACAGATGGATGGACGAATCTATTTTAAATGCAACATTTTTCTACATTGAAAAATTTAAAAATTTCACTATTAAATTTTTAAGATTCATGTTTAACTTCATGTGAGATTATTCAATGTAAAATTTACTAAAAATCGTCAAAGGTAATCTATATAAGTAACTTTAACTATATGTGAATTATTTAATTACGTATAATGTTAAGAGGTGAAATTAAGATAATTTTTTTTATATGACTCAAAAGTATATATATCAATACAAAAAACCCTTAACGGGTTAAAAGTTTGTGACGCAGCACTGTACTTTATGGGTATAAGAATTAGAAATACGGGTCTTAAAAATAATGATATCAAATTTTCAGCGACGCTTTGATATTGATTAAATTATACATAGATTTTCTTATTTGAATTTGCTTTTTCCTTTTATTTATATTTACAGTGTAAACGTTATTTTCAAGATAAAATAATATATAGCATTTACTCATTGATACCTTTCCATTCACATCTCTTATACTATGAAAGCATGTGTTTTAAAAGAAATTATATGAAATTCCAGTAACGCAGTGGTGTTACATTAAATGATTTGTTTTTAAATTTCCCTGCAATTATTTTGTTTTGCATATTAAAGTATGTGAGCACATTGAAATATTGCTTTTACTTTTCAAATACGCTGTCAAATATATCACTTTCATTAAGCTTATATTATGTACTGAAATATATTTATTTCAATGAATTATTCTGTCTTTTGCGTCACGCCATCCAAAACTGTAAGTAAAATATATGGAAATGTTTACTTTGTGTCATTTCATCCAAATAAATTGAAAATGCATGCAAATAGATATTGTGCTGCAAAGAAAAAGATTGTGAAATTTTTTTCAGTTTTTTATGGCGTGACGCAAAAAAATTACAAATATTTGCATAAAATATGAAATTTTAAAAAAATTACAAATATTTGCATATGATTATCATATTATTTGTCATTTTTATGAAAATAAAGAAAACTTTTTTTGTTGTTGCAATCACTTTTTAAAATAAAACCAATTTTGAAAGTTAACAACGTATCAGCATGAAAACAATGTAAATACAATGAATATTTTTGATAAACAAATGTCATATTAAATACAAGTACCTAAATAAATAACTCATTTAATATATATATTAAAAAAAGGGAAAATATTTTTTTTTTATATTTTGTGTTTATTTTTGACGCCAGTTCCCGATAGAGGGAGCCAAAACGATTTTTCAGATAGAAAAGTCCGCGTCAGATTCGTCCGCGAAACTGCCGCATCACGGTATTTTCGGAGTAAAAAATAGTTCGATTTTTAAACTGAGTTATAAAAAAAACAAGAGTTTTCCTAGGGAAAAGGGAGATGTCAGGCACATCAGATAAAAGCGATTAATATTATATATCAATTAAACGACATTCGGTCGAGCCATATTCGAGAAAAATTTGTTCCTCACATATGCCGCCCATTTACAACTTAAATGAGCCAATTCATATCTCGAAATATATTGCACGCAGAAATGTAGTGATTTCAGGGTAGGATCAGACAGAAAGTGAAAGACTATTTTGAAAATATCAGAGAAAAACATCCCATATTTCCTGAGATATTAAGTGTCGGCTTTCAGCGGTTTCTTTGATCTCAGATTAGCTGTATATATGAGTGTCGCAGTTTTCGTTCGTTTTTCCGCTGAGTGTCGCCACGTTCGTTTGTTTTTTCGCTTGCGTCACTAGAAAAACTGCCGTTTTTCATGATATACATACACACACACATATATATATATATATATCACATATCTTTATAGTTCAGGAAATTCATAGGTATGTTCTGATTAAATATAGTGAAGCTTAAAGAATTAGTCATGTATATAAAATTTACATAAATATTTATATAAATATTTAAGACATGGAATTAAAAATAATATGGATACATTACTTCCTATCTAGATTAGTTTTAATTAAGAAAAACGCTAGTAAATTTTAAACAGATATTATTAAAAATAAAATAAGATAAAATAAAACCTCAAGCGACTAAACTGAAATGCCTAAATCTAGAAATATCTTCCAATAAAACCTTACAGTCAATTTTTAAATATATATCGTTAAAACTTTCTACTGTTTTTCACATTCATTTTCAAACTATAGACACGCAGTTATTTCATAGTTTAAAAAAATCTGAAATACTCCGAAAGAATTGAAAGAATTTTTAATAATTTTTTTCTCGCTTTCGAGTGTTTGACAGCAATATATCAAAACCAGATATATTACTTGTCATTTGCGCTCAGTCAGACAATAATAAGTGCAATGAATCAAACTTGTTGAAGTTTTCTTTCTCTTTTAATATTAAATAGAGATGTTTTATAAAGGGAATAAATATTTTTACTAAAAGAATTTTTATTTGAAATATTATCACTGATATAGCAAGTAGGGTATATAGTTAGAAAAATAGATACTTTTAATATAAATTAGTTCCAAAACAAATCCTTGCAGATTAAAACTATTAAATAATTTCTATTTTTTCAAACATAATAAGGCCATCTGGTAGCTTATTTTTTAACAATTCGTATTTAAGGTAAAAGATGCAGGTTTAAATCGCGATTAAAGCATGGGTGTTAAAAGCAGTTCGGGTCTCACATTGTGCAGTAGAATCCGCTTTAATTAACCATAGTATACAAAGTTGTAGCAATCTAGTTACAATCCAAATACTTAATATATTCATAATTTTAAAAGATTGTTTTTTTTTTTTTTTTTTTTTTTTTTTTTTTTTAATGCTTAGTATCTATCTCTTTGACTATATATCGCTCTGACTGTCTGTCTGGCAGTCGGACTATTACAATCAAAGCTTATAAACAAAGGTTTTCTGAAAGTCAAATTTTGATATTGTAAATATGTATCATATGGTAAGATACTACTTAAACTATCATAAAACAAACTGTTTGTGTATACATACACTATGTAAAAAATATGTCCTATTTGCTGCCAGAAATTCTCTGTAATTTGAGAAAATACGCGTAATTTACGAAAACAATTACTTTGTCAGAACGCATTTTCTCAAATTACAGAGAACTTCTGGCAGCAAATAGGAAATATTGTTTACCATGTATATCTAAGAGAATTTATATACATTACATATATGGGAGATGTTTCTGGAATATCCGGTTATCATCTTTATATTGCAATAAAAACGAATTGAACATTTTTTTTTTATAAGAACATGTGTCGCACGAAATATGGAATAAAAATCATTGATCATTAGTATATCATTTGCATACATAAAAGAATGAATATTTATTAAGGGTATTCTAGAAAAAATGCGAGAAATTAATTTCTAGTTGTGTTATGTATATTTAGCGCTATGCTAAATTTAAATACGCTAAATAGTTTGCTATTTTTAGATAATATACAGGACTACGTAAAATTAAGCTAAAACGTTCTTTTATTGAATACAATTAATACAAATGCTTTGCTAAATTATACAAAGTAACACTTTTTTTTTTTTTTTGCTATAATTACGCATTTTAAAGTTTCCTGTATAAGAAATTCAAGTTTTTAGAAGTTGATCTCTGTGTATGTCTTTTATGAATGTAACATAAAAGCAAATCATTGCAGGAAATTTAAATTTGTTATCTTGAAAATCATCAGAGGAGACACTTGAAAAGTTTTACCAATATTGGTAAATTTCATGGAGGGATGTGGGTGAAAGTTGCCTAAATATTTTTGAATAAAATTTAAATATAGTAAAAGTCTTCAATTTTCTATGAATTTAAATATTAATTAAATAAGTAGAAGGGTTAAGGGGCAGCAGGTTTCCTCACACAGAAACTGTTTCTCAAAATAATTTTGAGATATTTCTAAATATATTCACACACAGTACTTTTTAACTTACACTCATTATGTAATTTGTCTCTGTTGTACTCAAATATAAGGTAAAAGAAAGAGTTTTTTGAGTGTCACACACCAGGTTATTTTAATTTAATATTGAATTTTTAATTAATTAATATTAAAACTTTGTAAATATAAATATTTAATAGCCATTTCCATTACTTAGGTTCTTCAATAATATAAAACAAAGAAGGAAAATCTCACATTATGTAAAAGATTGGAGACATTATCTGACAGAATGCATTTTAAAATATTGTGATACGTTGAAAAGAAATTTGTGAATAGATAAACTGGTTTTCGGTAAAAGAATCTGATTTATCTCATAAATATTCAACAATCGCAACGAAAGAGTGACAACTCTTTTATAAAATGAGAGAAATCAATATGATAAAGAAATGCTGTTACATTTAAAAGCATAAAAAATGTGAATGAGAATATTTTAAAATATAATGGAGACGCATTCGAATTATTTTTGTGCGGTATGTACAGAAAACTATTTATTATTTTAAATATTGTGTGAGTTAGTGAAAGTATATGAATGTATTTTAAAATTATGTAAGCATTTCAACCTTTTTACCTTTGAGGAAAACGGATACAATGTTTTACATATGATACACGTTAAAAGAAAAAAAAAAAAAAAAAAAGGAACTATTTTTTAACTTTATGAAAGAAATATTCAGAAGTATCTTCCCCCAACTCCAAAGGAAGCTATATTTACTATATATTTACTAAAACAGTGAGTATTATCTCTTTTATCAAAGTAGAATGACTTCGAAATTGGAGTAAAAATAACTCATAAGGAGTTTTTCAGTTTTACATTCTAAAAGAAGTAAGATTTTGCTCTTTTGTAGTAATTTACGCAATATTTTTTGAAGAGTGTATATTATATTAAAATAATCTTTAAAAAGGGGGAGGAGAAGGAATTTTTATAATTTTTTTTAAGAAAAATTCTCGTTTTCCGTATTTAAAGAGAAAAACCCTTAAATTTAGGTGACAAAAATTTTTCACGTGATTTTTCTAATAATTTTACGAGATAATTCCTTTTTACTGAAAAAATGAATGCAATTTTATGGGATTTTTCTGACATTTTCGCCGACAGGGAAATATTGTAATTTCGAGAAATATTCTTTCACATGTGTAATATAATATTCTTAAATTATAAATTAATAATATGACCATTTTATTTCAAAGCAGCATATCAAAGTACTAATGTTTAATGATAACGATTAAAAACTTTGCACACTGCTTCCGCTCTTCGATCGTGCCTACATTTAGACATAAATTTTGAGTAAATTACAATTTTTTAACACTTTCTAGTTGAAAACTAAAAAAAAAAAAAAAAAAAAAAAAAAAATCATATATAAACTTCATTTGCATGCCATTTCTTGTATTTACCTTTATAAAATAAAGTAAAATAAAACTAAAAACGCTGTACATGTTTTCTATGAGAAATATGCTATAAATATCCTTGAGTAAAGATTTTAATATTTCAACTTTAATTGACATAAAGTTAACGCAGTGACGTGCATATGAATAAAAACCATAAACACTTTTTAATGAGTAATAATGTTAGTCCTTCCACAAATTGTGAATTACATTTTAGGAGTAAAAGGTCGAAATATTTCTAGTTGTATCAAAAATGTCAAGACTAGAAATTAAAAATTTGTATATACGTTTACATGCAAATTCCTAAACCACTGAAATAATTTAGTCGATATCTGATTGAGCACAATTCACTTTATTAAGTGTTGGCTGTTTCCCTGTTCTGAAAAAAAAGGACGTAGTTTCAAGAATGAAGTGTTCATTTACTAAAAGTTCCGTTCATACTAAATTATTCTCGGCTTTTGAATCTCGTCTACTTGAGAAGAATCGAAGCATTTTATACTTTTATTTTTATATAAATCAATTACTCAATGCATGCGTGCTGTTTTTGAAATTGTAATCATCCTTTTCTCACAACCATAGGTATATTATTTCTTCGATTTAAATTAAATTCATTATGATTAGCAAAGTTTTTTGTTAGTTCAATTCTTATACATTGCTAATTATATAAAAAAAAAAAAAAAAAAAAAAAAAAAAAAAAATGGAATAGTTAATTTTTATTTGTATATTTTTACTTCCTCTTACCAATATGTATGAGAAAGCATTGTTATTTGAGTCAAATCTTAAAATTAGAGTTTGTGTTACATATACACGTTTTGAGGTTTCCTGAATGAAAAAATTGGGTTTTTAGCTGTTGGTATGTACATGTGTCTGTGTGTGCGTTTTCAGCATCACATTTCAACAACAAATACTAGCATAAAGTCCAAACTCGGTTAACAGAGACAATACTTCAAATTTATTGGAAGTGCATTGAAATTTGTACTGTGTTTTACTAATATAGGCTAATATTTAATTCCACTATGTCGTGTGCACATAATTATTAGAATATATAGAGAACAACAAATAAAAAAGGAAAATATTTTACTATTATTATTAAATGTAATTGGTGGAAGTGCTTTATTATATGTCCAGAATGGTTGGTTAGATTTTAAGTCTCACTAGTAATTCGCTATGGGTAATTACGATGTCCTCGAAAAGTGCTCAAGAATGAAAGTTGATTCCTCGTCTGTCAAGTGAATAAATTAATTTTTAATTTGAATTTCTCCAAAATTAGGCATTTTGAATCGTCATCCTGATTGCTAAAGTCAAGTCAACAGTTGATCTGTATGTAACCCATTTTTGAGTGCATCTTAAAAACAAATAATTGAAGATAATTGAAATGTTGTATTTTGAAGTTTATTTAAAATGTTTGCTTAAGACTGATAAGTCTCAAGGAAAGGTGCGGTGAAAATTGCCTGAATAATTTAGAACCAACTTTTACATTTAATAACAGCCTTCAATTCAAAAAAAGGTAGATATCCAAACGGGGTGTTGACTGGAGCACCCCCTTTACAAATTTATTTTTTAAATAAGACTTTCGCTAAACCTACTTTGAATTTGTTGTAATGTATGTTTATATAAAGTATTTGTTATCTTGCCCCTTAATTTACAATTTGTTTTTATGGTAGTGCAACGCAAGAAAAGAGAAGGTCATGTGAGTACCACACCAGATTATTAACGTTAATAATGTGGATTAAGATTTCTTGAAATTTGTAACTCTCCTCGGTTTAATTTTGCTATCACTAGACTACAGACAATAAAATTAATTGTATCACTTCACATTTAACTTTGTTTCCAAAATAAAATATTTCTACGTTCAATAACGAGGATGATTCTAAATGTATTTATGGAATATTTTCAGACGGTAATGCATAAAAATTTCCCACATTTTTATTAAAATAAAAAGAAGTTCAACGATGATCTTTTCAGTAAATTTATTGCACTTCGAATCAGCAGACATTATTCCTGTTTCTGAGACATACATATTGTGAAAATCTTTTATGCTTTCATGAGATTTTTCAGAAAGATAATTTGTTTTTATAAAACAATTAAACCTTCGATTTTACAGTGTTCTAATTTTGAATGCTTGTAAATTTTATGCGTTTACGAAAATATTGTGTACAAGTTATTTCATAAAGTAAACTGTTTAAATTAAAAATTAATTAAAAATATCACTTTTGTCACCTTTATTTATTTATGATTTTTTTATTATTATAACTATTTGTAGTAAAATGGAAAACACCATTCAATTTTAAACTATCTGGATTATGTCTTTCAAAATTCTTGCTTTCAAATAACCCCTTTCAAAAATTGGTCATTGTAACTTTTATCAACTGTTGCCGATGCAAATACTTGTTATATCAACCAGTATAACCCTTGAAACAGTATAACCCTTGATGTCGTCGCGACTGTAGAACTTGAAAAAGAGCAATAATTTTGTTTAAAAAACGAAAAAAAAAAAAAAAAAAAAAAAAGACGGAAATCACTAAGAACATCCCAATTCATCATTAATAAATGAATATCGTCCACCCCAATCGTCAACATGCACATTATTCTTCATTCAACTGTCACATTTCTATTTCCTTACTTCTGAATCACTTATCCCATTTTTTCCGTACGCCTCATGTTGATAACTGTAAAATGTTTAATGTTCTTCGCATTGAGAAAATGTGTAGAGGAAATTATCAAATGTTTTTCACCATTGTTCACAGCACTAAACGAACTTAAGATGGCGTGAACTGCTCTTTGGTAAGGCACGGTAGCTTGCGTACAAGCTTAGAAGTATAATCTCGGCAATACAGTGGCAAGCAATACAAGCAGAACTTACTTTCCGCATAAGTCTGGTATACTATTTAAAACTTAAAAGTGTATAAATACCTCCAAATCATCTATATTTAGAGGAACATAAGTTTAAGGTTAATATATATATATATATATATATGAACTTAAAATGGCGTGAACTGCTCTTTGGTAAGGCACGGTAGCTTGCGTACAAGCTTAGAAGTATAATCTCGGCAATACAGTGGCAAGCATTACAAGCAGAACTTATTTTCCGCATAAGTCTGGTATACTATTTAAAACTTAAAAGTGTATAAATACCTCCAAATCATCTATATTTAGAGGAACATAAGTTTAAGGTTAATATATATATACCGGGTGATTCAAAATAGATGTTACAGCAATTATCTCGTAAACTAAGAAAGATAGAAACAAACTTCCAATTACAAAATTAGAGCAAATTAAGAGTAGATTTCAGATATGGCATTTTTTTGTCAAAGGGGCTGTATACATATTAAATACGAAATTTAATTTTTATACGGCCCCTCCTATCGTATGACTTATATTTAGAAAAATATTCCCCTCGCTCTAACAAGCAAAATAAAAAAAAATCATCTCTCTAAGTCAAAATCTCGCTGAGTTATTGCAATTTGAAAATGATGACTTACACCACTTTTTTTTCAATTTTGGCATCTATTTTTCGACGCCAACGGGCTGACTTTAGGGGGTTATCTATGAGTTGAGAAAAATTAAAAAAAGATCCTTTATTTTAAAATAGCAACTAAAATCGTTCAAACACGTGAAATCAACAATTTTAAGAATTTAATGCAAATTTACATTATTTCGTTTTGTTAAAAAATTTAATAGTTAAATTTCTTAGGGGTCACCTGCAAATTAAAACACGTTAAGAGAGAGAAAAAACTAAAAGACTAGCAAAACCGTGTGAAATTTTTGCGCTTTATTTTTACCACTTTCCATCATGGTTGATAAATTTAATGACTTCGGTTCTTTAACAATTCCAGCAAGATTGAAAAGTGTTAATGGTGTTAATGACTTCGATTTGTCTGTCTGTCCATCCGTCCTTCTGTGTGTCTGCGCTCTAACTCCCGTGAATATTCATAGAATTTCCTGAAACTGATATATGTTATTTGAGTTCACTATCGGATGTTCCTTATTGAAAATGGAGTGAATACATCTGCTAGCTTGTGCACAGGGACACCCGAAAGTATTCCAAAGCATTGTGTTCTATGAGAGGTATTTTTATAAACCATATTTTAATACCTTTAACTTACGCATATATTAATAAAATTGAAATACGTTATTATAGTTTTCTATCGGATATTTTCTATAGAAAATGGAGTAATAAACACCATCACTGGTTTGTATAAAGGGACACCCGAAAGTATTCCAAAGCGTTGCGTTCTATGTGAAGATATTTCTACAAACCAAAATTTAATTACTTTGCATAAATATTAATGAAATTGAAGTATGTTATTCATATGCACAAAAGAATGCTTTCTATACTGTACAGTATGATTAACATTAGATTTACAGGGCACGCAAAAATATTCAGTTACGTTAAGGGTTATTATTGGACATTTTCTGGAATTGTATTTTCGTTTACATTAAACATTTTCTAACAATTTTTAACTGCGAATAGGATTTCAATTTGCATTTTTTTTTTTTTTTTTTTGGTCTGACTGTCTATTTGTCCGTCTGCCCGCCCCCAGCGTCTGTAAATATTTTCAGAAATGATATATGTTATTCAGGTTTACTATATGATATTCCCTATTTAAAATGGCATTAATTAATTCTTTACAATTGGTTTATGCACAGGAACGCGCAAAAAATGCCAATGTATTGCGTTTTGGGACAGATATTCTTATGAATTACATTTAAATAACTTTATACTGTAAAACTCATAAGGAAATTCATATTTATTGTTAATATTCTAAAATAATGTTTTGTATAGATTATGATATTATATAGATGTATAATTCTATGCCAGGGGGTTACCGCCCTTCTCAACCCCCGTTTAATTATAGTGCCTATACTTATCAAAACAAAAATCAAGTGTGTTACCAATTTCCTTGAAACTTGCAAACCTTCATCAACTTTTCAAGTGGCAACTAGATATGGCATCCAAAGTACCAAATTCGCCTTTCCTGTACTTATTAGTTTCTTATACCCATAAGGTAGAGAAAGTATTGTTTTTTCGCCAAATTTTCGAAAGTGAGTTTTTGTTATATTTAGACGTTTTGAGGTTCCCTGAATATGAAATTCGTGTTTTTAGCGGTTGGTCTGTATGTGTGTCTGTCTGTTATCAGTTTATCTCAAGAACAAATTGCAGCATACATTCCAAACTTGGTATTTTAAATATGTATCATATAGGAATGCTACACTAAGCTTTTCATTGAGATGAAGCAAATGGTTCGTGTACAGAGACACTCAAGAATATTCAAATACATTACGTCTATGGGGGAAATTGCAGGTAAGTAGAGTTTAACACCTATAGGCTGCACTAAACCAAATGAAATGAATATATATTTTTTATATGCATAAAAACATGCCTCATGCAGAATATGGCAGGGAAATCATTCACTGTTCATTTACAGGGCTACACAAAATAACTAGATTACAATGCGACAATAGCTGAAAATTGATGGAAGTGCATTTTAGGTTGTGCCGTATATTATTACTATAGGTTTATATTTAGGTGCACTTTGTGGTTTGTACATATTTTTCAAAAGATATACAGGGTTGCAAATATTTAACGGCCCTCTTCACTTACCGTCGTCCGAAGCCCGAGCCAATGTAATTCTATGGGGAAATTTTCTTTACAAATAACTTATTAACTAATACATATTTTTAAATTCTGTTTTCACATTCAGAAAATTCCCAACTGTTAAATTGTCGGACCTTTTTTAAAAATGTATTTTTTTAATTTTTAATATTTTATTTTGAAATTGCAAAATTAAAAGTTTTACATATTGAAAATTCGTATTTTACAGCTTCAAAATAAAATATAAAAAAATAAAAAAACAATTTTTTAAAAAAGGTCCGTCAATTTAACAGCTGGGAATTTTCAAAATGTGAAAACGAATTTAAAAATATGTATTAGTTAATAAGTTATTTGTAAAGAAAGATTTCCCATAGAATAACATTAGCTTCGGCTTCCGGCGGCGGTGAGTGAAGAGGGACCTTAAGCTATAATATTCTTTTTTATTGTTAGTGAAAGCGCTTTACTATAATATTTTACCATGTCCAGGAAAGCTGCTCAGGAATGAAAATGAATTCCTCATAGACATATGATAAATATGTATGTTTTTAAGCTAAATATGCATCGCTTGTGTTTTGTGTATTTACACGCTTTAAGGCTTCCTTATTACAAAAGCCATATTTTTTAATGTTTGATTATTGCCTGCGTCGAAAAATTTCAGGAAACGAATAATTTCCGGAGATCCCCCCTCACACAGAACTGATTATCATTAAAACTCTTTCGAAGCCTAATTTGAATTATTTTAACGTAGGTTTACATAACAGTACTCTTTATGTAACCTCTTAATTTCCAACCTGTATTTATGGTATTAAATTTCAGGGTAATAGAAAGTCGTGTGAGTGGCACACCAGATTATTTGTTGTTAAATTATGCTGATAATTCATATATATACAGATCAACGAATAAAAATTTACCTTTCGTATTCAGGAGACCTCAAAATGGGATATCTCTCCAAAAGCTACTTTGTTTACAGTATGGGTATGAGAAATTAATTTTGCGTTCTGTGTCAGCAGTGTTCTTCGAAAAAAAAAAAAAAAAAAAAAAAATGCAGCAAACACTTAGACCAATTACATTTAGTAATAATAATAATAATAAATATTTACCTTAATTTTGGGTAGCCCTGTATATTGTCTATAAACTATATACACATGACTTTGTGTACGTAAATTTAGTGTTAAATGTAAAACAAGTAACACAAAATGAAATACACTTCCAGCAATTCCCGAGTATAGCTCCAATATATCGAAATACTCTGGGTAACCCTGTAAATGAATGATGAATGGTTGCTATACCAGAATCTACATAAAACATGCTTTTATGCGTATAAAAAATTTGTTCTTTTCATTTTGTTTAAGGCAGTCTGTACATGTCACACTGTACATATGAGAAATTTCGCTCACAGACGTAATGTATTTGAATTCTTTTAGATGACCCTGTAAACAAACAATTGTCTGATCGTAACGAATACTTTAGTGTAGCACCGCAATATGATACGGATTTAGAATGTCGAATTGAATTTTCTGCTACTATTTGTTCTTGAGATATTCTAATAATACACAGACACACACACATACACACACACACACAGAGAGAGAGAGAGAGAGAGAGAGAGAGAGAGAGACCAACCACTAAAACATGATTTTTGAAGTGCAAATATAACAAAAGGTAATTTTCGGAAATTTGACTCAAAAACAATTCTTTCTCTACACCGTGTATATGAGTAAGAGAATGTATAAAGAAAGAAAAATGAATTTGAAAATTCTCTTTCAGTACATAAATTATTCATAAATTTTATTTGTTAAATTATCAATGAGCATTCTCTTGTGTATTCACTAGGGAAAAGGAGACATAACAGGTTAAAATAGCCGTCTTTCTCTGAATGATTTCTTTTTCTTCCCCCCCCCCCAAACGCTTAATCAACGTGTGCCTTATTACAAAAGCAAAAGTAATTACAATTTCTCACTTTTGATACAACCCCTTAAGACTTGGCGAAAAATGCTAGAATTTTCAAATTGCAATAACTCAGCGAGATTTTGACTTAGAGAGATAATTTTTTTTTTATTTTGATTGTTAGAGCGAGGAGAATATTTTTCTAAATATAAGTCATATGATAGGAGGGGCCGTATAAAAATTAAATTTCGTATTTAATATGTATACAGCCCCTTGTACAAAAGAATGCCATATCTGAAATCTACTCTTAATTTGCTCTAATTTTGTAATTGGAAGTTTGTTTCTATCTTTCTTAGTTTACGAGATAATCGCTGTAACATCTATTTTGAATCACCCGGTATATATATATATATATATATATATATATATATATATATATATATATATATATATATATATATATATATATATATATATATATATATATATATATATAAAATTAAATTCAATATCAATGACAAAAATAAATTTGTATAAGAAAGGCGCTTGAAGCAGCACAAAATATTATACAAGACCAATAGTAAATTTAATAGAAGTTAAAAGATGAGATGAAGGTGAAGAGTAACAAACAACAAGAAAAAACTTATCAAACATTGTTAATAAACAAGAAAATTGGTTAGATTTAAACACTATTCAAGCTAGAAATTCAAATTAAGCTGTGTCAATCTCTTCAGCAGGTGGGAACACAGCAATTAAAAATTTTTTTTTTTTCAAAAAACTATGTAGTACTAGCAGGTTTCAAAAGACATGCAGGCTAGCATACTCCAAATGTAATTCAAACAGAATAGCAATGGAAAAAACAATGTATAAAGTTTTACTTTTATTGCAATTTTAAATTTACTTTAATTTTATAGCAATTTTTCTTAAATTTAAAATTGCAATAAAAGTAAAACTTTATACATTGTTTTTTCCATTGCTATTCTGTTTGAATTACATTTGGAGTATGCTAGCCTGCATGTCTTTTGAAACCTGCTAGTACTACATAGTTTTTTGAAAAAAAAATTTTTAATTGCTGTGTTCCCACCTGCTGAAGAGATTGACACAGCTTAATTTGAATTTCTAGCTTGAATAGTGTTTAAATCTAACCAATTTTCTTGTTTATTAACAATGTTTGATAAGTTTTTTCTTGTTGTTTGTTACTCTTCACCTTCATCTCATCTTTTAACTTCTATTAAATTTACTATATATATATATATATATATATATATTATGTTTAACAAATATTTTATTTGTCAGCATATTTTAATTATTCATTTATTTAATAACAAATAAAAAAGCGAAATTTTATTAAAATGTAGAATAAAATTCTGCATAATTTTTATTCTCTTTGAATTTTATTTAAGTATATTACACTTTTAAGACTTTTATTTTGTGCAAAAGTTTTATTATTATTATTATTATTATTATTAATTTAATAAGAGGAATATCTAATTAAAAATTATATTACTATTGATATAATACTGTTATAAGCGCAAAAGAAAAATTTAAATATTCATTTAAAAAAATTAAACAATATATGGTAACTCGAGTTTTTTCACCTTACAATCACTTATAGTATTCTTGATAGGCGGACAATTTCACAACATTATAAGTCATTTCTCACTTCTTACAATTTCTTACATTTAATCAACTCAATGTGACGTTAAACTTAGAATGTAATATTGAACATCTTTTTTATTTTTAACATTTTAATTTCTTCCTCCCTTTTTTATTTATTTATTTCTTTTTTTTTTTTTTTTTTTTTTCTTGACATCCTGTTTATTTCACATTTTAGACTTACTGGAAATTCAGTTACAATAACATGTAAAGATGTCACTTCTTATAAAAGCAATAATATAAAAGTTTTCTAAAAGACTGACAAAATTTTGATATTTTTTCTTTCATGAACGTCATTAAAATCGTCACATACTTTGTACATATGTATATTTACCATTTTTCATAATACAATTTCGTAAATAAGATTTAGAATTGAAGTGCTAAAAGAATATTTTCTGTTTAAGTCCAAAGAAAATTGAAGTAAAGGTTTGGACTTATATTCTTTAGATGTCAAGTATAATAATGCAAAAGCAGACTGTACGTGTGATTTAATTTTCTTTAGTAAAATCGCCCACACACATACATAAAAAAAATTATCCAAATGAAATATTTATATCGTTATTATTTGAATAAAAGGAAAATGTTGTAATGAATTGCAGCACTGTACAAATCTTAAGAATACATTTTTCACATGTATATATAGAAAGGATGTCTGTTTCAGGTTTTAAAAATGTCAGCTAAATAACTGGTTTTCAAATAATTTACATTTTTTGAAATCATACGAAAATTAAATTTCTTTGGCATGTCTCTTATGAATTAAAAAATAATCTGGTGTGTCACCCACACGACTTTCTCTTACCCTGAAATTTAATACTATAAATACAGATTGCAAATTAAAAGGTAAGATAACGAGTACTGTTATGTAAACCTGCATTAAACAATTCAGATTAGGCTTCTGAAGAGTTTTATATGATAATTAGTTTTGTGTGAGGGGGGCTACCGCCCTCCTCAACTCCCCGTTTCATTAATGCACCTACATTTATATAGAATTTAATTCGGTTATTAAAAAATAATTCTGTTTTTAAAAAATAATTTATTAATATTCTGATTTAAAAAAAATATCTTTTATGATAATGCAGACGATTTCCATATTAGAGAAGTAGTATAACACCAAATATCTAAAAAAAGCCCATTTTATTCTCAATATTTAAAAAAAAAAAAAAAAAAAAAAAAAAAAAAAAAAAATGCTTTTTTTTTTTTTTTCAATTATCGCATATCGAGGGATCAACCATTCGGTTTAAAGGTATTGGCGAGCTCTTTTGAAAGATACCAATCATGAAAATTTACTCCCCTGGAGGGGGGGGGACTCCCACATACACAAAATTTTTTCCACAGTTAACTATCTCTATTACAAAAAATATATATTCGTTTCATTTGGTTTAGTGCAGTCTATAGACGTTAAACTCTACTTACCTGCAATTTCCCCCATAGACGTAATGTATTAGAATTCTCTTGATTGTCCCTGTACGCGAACAATTTGCTTGATCTTAACGAAAAGCTTACTGTAGCATCCCTATATGATACACATTTAGAATACCAAGTTTGAACTTTCTGCGATAATTTGTTTTTGAGATATGCTGATAACAGACACACACACACACAGACACACACACACACAGACACACACAGATACACATGCAAACAGACATACACACAGACCATTTGCTAAAAACATGATTTTCGTATTCAGGGGACCTCAAAACGTGTAAATATAACAAAATCTCGCATTCGAAAATTTGACCCAAAAACAATACTTTCTCTACCTTATGGGTAAGAGAAAAATGTAGAATAAAATTCTGCATAATTTTTATTCTCTTTGAATTTTATTTAAGTATATTACATTTTTAAGACTTTTATTTTGTGCAAAAGTTTTATTATTATTATTATTATTATTATTATTATTATTAATTTAATAAGAGGAATATCTAATTAAAAATTATATTGCTATTGATATAATACTGTTATAAGCGCAAAAGAAAAATTTAAATATTCATTTAAAAAAATTAAACAATATATGGTAACTCGAGTTTTTTCACCTTACAATCACTTATAGTATTCTTGATAGGCGGACAATTTCACAACATTATAAGTCATTTCTCTCTTCTTACAATTTCTTACATTTAATCAACTCAATGTGACGTTAAACTTAGAATGTAAAATTGAACATCTTTTTTATTTTTAAACATTTTAATTTCTTTCTCCCTTTTTTATTTGTTTATTTCTTTTTTTTTTTTTTTTCTTGACATCCTGTTTATTTCACATTTTAGACTTACTGGAAATTCAGTTACAATAACATGTAAAGATGTCACTTCTTATAAAAGCAATAATATAGAAGTTTCCTAAAGGACTGACAAAATTTTGATATTTTTTCTTTCATGAACGTCATTAAAATCGTCACATACATTGTACATATGTATATTTACCATTTCTCATAATACAATTTCGTAAATAAGATTTAGAATTGAAGTGCTAAAAGAATATTTTCTGTTTAAGTCCAAAGAAAATTGAAGTAAAGGTTTGGACTTATATTCTGTAAATGTCAAGTATAATAATGCAAAAGCAGATTGTACGTGTGATTTAATTTTCTTTAGTGAAATCTCCCACACACATACATAAAAAAAATGGTCCAAATGAAATATTTATATTGTTATTATTTGAATAAACTGAAAATGTTGTAATAAATTGCAGCACTGTACAAATCTTTTTTATATATACATTTATCACATGTATATATATAAAAAGGATGTCTTTTTCAGTTTTTAAAAATGTCAGCTAAGTAACTGGTTTTGAAATAATTTACATATTTTTTGAAATCATACGAAAATTAAATTATTTTGGCATGTCTCTTATGAATTAAAAAATTACACGTAAGCAAACTTTTAACGTAAAAAAATACGTAATATTTGGACAGTAAACGTTTGCGAAAATTGGAATTTAAATTTTGTGCATTATTTGATTTATACATAGAATTATATCATAAACAAGAAAATAATAAACGCCTCTTGAAATATTTCTCAGCATATATAAACAGTAATTTCATCATACGTTTTATTCATCAAATAACAGCATCATTTTTTTTTTTTTTTTTTTTTTTTTATCGTTTTTTCATCCAGTAACATTATTTTACATAATTACAAAATGTCTGTAGTTATTTATTTAAATTATGTTAAAAAGAAAAATTCGCGTTTATATATAGGATTGGACAAATGAACATTTACATTTTTATTTGTTTAGATTTAAAACATTTTTAGAGTAAAAATTTACATTGCTTTCACAATTTCGTTTATGATATAAATTATTAATGCGTGTTAAAAGCGGCTACGCAAAATTATTCCATTAGAAAAAAATTGTATTATACGTTATTTATATCTCAAAATTAATGAAATAGTTTAAAAATTCTGAAAAAGATTTCTGTTACTGCAGTATTTTAGAAAAAATGCATTAACGTTCGGGTTTTCGATTTACTGCAAACCCATTCAGTACGAACTTACATATTTTCTCTTAAAGTCTACATTTTCAACTATTAATTCTCAGACGATTTATACTTTCTCTTACCCATATATGTGGTAGCGAAAGTATTATTTTAGGGTCAAATTTTCGAAATTGAGTTTTTGTTATATTTACATGTTTTGAGGTCTGCTAAATCCGAAAAACTTGTTTTTAGCGGTTAGTGTGCGTGTGTATGTCTGTAATCAGCGTATCTCAAGAACAAATTATAGCAGAAAGTCCAAGTTTGATATCCTAAATGTGTATCATATAGGGGGGCCACACTACATTTTTCGTTGAGATCAAGCAAGTGGTTCGTGTACAGGGACATCCAAAAGAGTTCAAATATATTATGTCTATGGTGAAATTTATGGTAAGTACAGTGTAACATCTATAGGCTGATTTAAACGAAACAGGATGAACAAAACTTATTATATGCATAAAAACATGTTTTATGTAGATTGTGGTATGGAAATCATTCAACATTGACTTACCGGGCTACCCAAAAAATTTGGCTGTATTAAGGACTATATTGGAAATTGCTAGAATAGTAATTCCTTTTGTATTAAATGTTTTTCAAGTAAGACTAAATTTAAATACACAGTATTATTTATAGTGTAAATTGATTATAGACAATATCCCAAAATTAAGCTAAATATTTTTTTTTCTATTGAATATAATTGATGGAAGTGCTATGAAACATTTTACTATGTTAATGAACACTGCTCAGGAACCAAAATTATTTTTTCATACCCATACTATAAACAAAGTATTATTCGAAGTCATATTTTCCACTCTTTTTTATTTTTTTATTTTATTTTATTTTATTTATTTATTTATTTATTTTTTTTTTTGTATAACATTACACATTGAGGTGCTCTGATTACGAAAGTTCAATTTATAACGGTTGATGTCTATATAAAATGTATGTATATTATCAGTATGTATATATATTATCAGCGTAATTTAAAAAGAAATAACTGCATAGAATTTAATTTTGGTATTTTGAAGCTCGTGTTAGGTTGCCACTTAAAAATTTCATCAAGATTGGCAAAATTAAAGCAAATTAATAACAGCCTTGATTGTTTTTTTTTCTTATAATTGTATGCATTAGAATTTAATGGATGGTTGAGGGGGTGGTAGCCCCTTCACATAGAATTACATGTCAAATAAAGCTGTTCCTAAACCTATTTTAGCTTATTTTTAAACGATAAAACGATTGAAATTTATTATCTTACATTATTTGTTTTACGTCGGAATATGAAATCTGTCTGTATAACATTGAAATTCAGAGTAAAAAAAAAAAATCAAAATCGTGTGAGTGACACACCATATTATTTAATTTAATTTTGCTCCCTTTCAGAATCAGGGTAAATGCCCCAGTAATGGACACTTTTAAATTCTGAAAACATTTTTTCTAATTCTTGCATAATTTCGAGCCACCTCAAGTTCACGTTACAATCCTCTATTATTACTGTCTGAAATTACAAATATTTCCAGAAATTAGCTATAAATTAACTAAAGAAACTGGAAAGAAAAATGCTCTTTCAGTCATTTTTCCGTTTTTTAATGTAGTTTTAGGTAAGGTAATCAAATTTTGTTTGCTTTGTCTCTGCTTTTGTTTTTAAATGTTTTATTTCATGTATCCTTTGCTTTCACATGATTAACGTCTATTAACTTTTTCTCACTGCTGCAGATGAAAAGGTGTACATTACGGGGGGTTTTAGTGTCCACAAATCTCGCATTTTAAGATCTTTGGAAATTAATTTTTCAAACAAAATAAAATGATTTGCTTAGCATTTCCTCATGTAGAGAAATAGTTACTGGAGATATCAAACGCTTGTTTTAGTTACAGTCTCTAAAATTTATAATATAACACACGAAATAGTTAGAAAATGTCCTGAAAGTAATCCATAACTGTGACAACTCTTTTTTTTTTTTTTTTTTTTTTTAACGATTTTTTTTTTATAGCATTTGAATATTGTTTAATCTATTGAATCAAAATGAATTGTTTAAATTTCAAACTCTATAATTCAATCTTTTCTGTTTTAATAAATTAACACTCGAAATGAAAATAATTGTGAAAAAACTGGTGTCGTTATTTTATTTAATATTTAAAGAAATATTATAATAATAGTTATTGTATAAACATGCACATTCATTTGTATTTCGCTTAGTAGAATTATTATTATTCTCTTTTCAACAAAGTGAGAAAAATGCCATTAATATTCAGCAGACTTCAGTCATTTTCCTTCTTCTCTCTCTCTCTCTGTTTGAAAAGAAGTGAAGGGATATTTCAATATTTCAATGTATTCTTTATATCATAATTCATGCTTTCCTTTCCGAATTATTTTCTAAACTTTACAATATGGAACATATTATTTTCACATTGTAATATTTGTGATTCACTCCATTAAAAGGAGCTATTATTACCAGCCATTATTATTGTTGCCAGATCTGGTGGATGTTTTAGTCAATAATCACCAATAGTTTTTAATTGTAACGTTTTCCTAATCACTTCGAAGACTGATAGTCTATTATGTATATCAAATATCACTTCAAAATAATATTGGTGATTACTGAACAAAAAATCTGATAGATCTGGCAACACTGATTATTAATGTGACGACCTTAAAGAACAAAAGCAATCTATATAATATTTCTCTAACGTGGACCAATTACGATTATATTTTGTAGAAACGATACGATAGTGACAATATAACACGCGAGGGTAAAAAATAATATACAAGTAATATTTAAGAACGCGTACTCAGTTCAGTGATCTAAAATAAATAAATAAATAAATAAATGACGACATTTGTTTGATTAGATCATTTTATAGTAAAATGTATTTTTAAAATTTGCGTCTTTACAATCCTTGAAGGCGTCATTAAATTCAGCAATACTTTAAAGATATAAACAAAATATGAACTTTTGTCATAAATTGACTGAAAAACGCAATAATGAAAAGTATAATCAAAATAGGGAAGAGTTTTTAACAATACATTATGCCAAAATGAATAAATAATAAAACAAAGTAAAATAAAACAAAAGGGATCTCGCCAACACGGCGGGAAAAATTTAAAAGTCGCCATAGGGGTCCTTTATTAAATCTACCTTGCCTAGGGAAATATGAAAACTGGGTGTCAAACATAAATTTTATTTATTTTTTATTTATTTATTTATTTATTTATTTTAATGATTTGGTTTAACTGTCATTAGCGTTTCATCTCACAAAAGCTAATAATAATTTGGCTTTGAATAATTAAAATTTTAATTGGATGGGGAAATTGGTATAAGATTTATAAGTTTTAAATTTTAAAGGTTAAAAAAAAAAAAAGAAAAAGAAAGAAAGAAAGAAACTGTGAAAATTTCGCCTGGGTTTACTAGTAATAATAATAATTTATTATTATTTCTTTCGTTGTTATTTATAAAAACTACCATTTATTACTTTTTTTTAATAAATATCTGAAGCATGTATGTCTGAAATATACAATAGAAATTGATGCATTAATAAATCCTTTATACAACTATAAGGCTTTAAAAATATGGAGTAGTAAAAATTGTACCTATATGATAAAAAAAATATATGTATATATTCTTCTATTATGTAATGCATTTCAAAAGATTTCCTTTACAATAAATACAGACAATACTTCTAAGTCTATATGAGAGAATATCACTGCTCATCGAAAAATACCAGTGAATCATAAATAACTATTTCTTTTTTGATATATTGATTAGTGACAGGTTTCTTTTTGTCACGAAGCAGGATTAAAGCAACATTTTTTTTTTTTTTTTTTTTACGTATTAGATAAGTTTGTATTTTCTTGTTAAATAATAATAGATTTTATGATATAAACTTGTGAATTTAAGTTATTTTATGCATTTTACAAAATTAAATCGAATTAAATGTAAATATATATTTATTATGATCTATTTTATTTTACTTCTCAGTGTCATTAAAAAGTAAAAAAATAAATTGCACAACCTTTTTATAAATGACCAGACACATTCGATTTCAGACATTTTATCAAATATCTCAAAAAGTACTAGGTCAATCATCTTGTAACTTCAGGAGTGCAAAAAACGTGTTATACCTCCTACATTTCAGTGAAATTTTCGCCCCTAATGTGATTTGGGGAACCAGTAAAAAGTTAAATAAAAATAAAAATGTCTGGGATCCCTCTTTAAAAAACAATGCTTTAAATACGATCTGCCTTTAGTATGTGATTACGAGGATCTTTCGAATTATCTATATAATTTTTTATAAAGCTACTTCGTATGTTCATGGGAGATATAACGGTTTCTTAAAAAGCTGCAATAAAAGTTCCATTTGCTTTTCTGTTTTTTTTTTTTTTTTTTTTTAAGTATAACCTTCGGGGTATTAAACAGAGTGTAAAGCCATTTTTCGAAAATTTGACATACTACATTAGACGCAGCATACTGCAATGAGAATGCGAAAATATTAAATATATAATTAGATATAATATATTGAATATCCTATGCAAAAACAAGTTCATTCATGTGTGTCTGTTAACATATAGCCCAACAAATTACAGACAGCAAAATCTATTCAACGGTTTCTTAAGAAACTGCAATTAAAGTTCCATTTTTTAAACTATAACTTTCAAAGTATTAAATAGAGTGTAAAGCCATAAAAAACAAAAAACAAAAAAAGGGGGACTTGCTACATTAGACACAGTATACTGCAATGAGAATGCAAAAATATTAAATATATAATGAGATATAATATAATGATTATCCTATGCAAAATCAAGTTAATTTAAGTGTATTTGTTAGCATATAGCCAAACGACTTACAGACAGCAAAACCCTATTTAACGGTTTCTTAAAAAACTGCAATTAAAGTTCCATTTTTTAAACTATAACCCTCAGAGTATTAAATAGAGTGTAAAGCCATTCAAAAAAAAGAAAGAAAATTGACATGCTACATTAGACACAGCATACTGCAGTGAGAATACAAAAATATTAAATATATAATTAGATATAATATATAAATATCGTATGCAAAAACAAGTTAATTTAAGTGTATTTGTTAGCATATAGCCAAACAAATTACAGACAGCGAAACCCTATTCAACGGTTTCTTAAAAAACCGCAATCAAAGTTCCATTTTTTTAAACTATAACACTCAGGGTATTAAACATAGTGTAAAGCCATTTTTAGAAAATTTGACATACTACATTAGACAGAGCGTACTGCAATAAGAATGCAAATTATTAAATACATAATTAGATATAGTATATTGAATATCCTATGCAAAAACAAGTTCATTTATGTGTGTCTGTTAACATATAGCCCAACAAATTACAGACAGCAAAACCCTATTCAACGGTTTCTTAAGAAACTGCAATTAAAGTTCCATTTTTTTTAACTATAACACTCAGGTTATTAAACAGAGTGTAAATCCATTTTTAAAAAATTTGACCAACTACATAAGACACAGTATACTGCACTGAGAATGCAAAAATATTAAATATCTAATGAGATATAATATATTGAACATCGTATGCAAAAACAAGTTAATTTAAATCTATTTGTTAGCATTATAACCAAACAAATTATAGACAGCAAAACCCTATTCAACTATACAGAACAAAACCGAACAAGCATATGCAAGATGTATTTAATACAAAAATTAATAGGACGGTAAATAAAACTTAGAAGAATATTAATACTTACTTACAGGAAAAATAGCTATCATTTACATACAAAAAATAAAATATGAATTAATGGTACGTTAACGTATAAGTTAAAAGTGTTTATTCTTTGAAAGCAGAAATTAAAATATTACTAATCATTAAAAAAAATCTACTATTTAATCTTTATAATTTTAAAAATAATAATAAATAGTTTTAAAATGAATCAGTGTCATGAAAAACCAAATATTAAAATTAAGATATTAAAATGTAATTTAAATGTAGATATCGTCAAAATTATATTTTTCACAATCTGAAAGGTTTATCAAAATGTTAATGTAATTTGTTTTAGATGAGCACATTTTATTTACATTTGACTTCTAGTGATAATTTCAATAATAAATTTCTTTTTTTTTTTTTTATACGTTCTCATAAAATTGCGAGTACAGTATCCCCATTAGCTCACATAATAAATATATGTCATTTTCATATGTAAGGCTTCGCTTCATTAATACGAAATCAAGATTTATGTAAACACATTTTAAAGTTATTTTTGTTAAATTTATCTTTATGTTATTTTTATACGTTAAAGTTAAACATTTTATATACCACTATAAAAATAATACATTGATAATGAAATATAAAGTTTGCAAATATTTTCATTTAAGAATTGAACAATTTCTTTGTTGATGTTTTTAAAGCAAAGACATTATTTTATGTAACACATTTTATATGGGGGGAAAAAAAGGAATATAAGTAAAAGTGAAATTAGAGTTTTATAACAATTGGAGATAACTCCTATTTTACAACAATTGAAGAACATCTAAAAGCTTTAAAGAAAATTATTTTGCAAGTTTTAAAATATCGATGAACTTCATGCAATATTATTTTTATGACGATAATACTGATGATAAAAATAATTGCATACAATTCTATATACTTTTATCGAAACACTGGCGGAACAACACTAAAAATATCATGTTGGTACATTTATGCATCTTCTTTTCACTTTCTGTAATTTAAAAAAAATTACTGTATAAAATTCACATTCATTTGTCTAAAAACATATTATTAAGTAATTTTCCAAATTTATCTTTATTTTTCTTTTAAGAAAATAAAATTTATCTACTTAGGTAGGAAAAACGTATATATGTGGTTTAATAAAATTACAATTACTGACATTTTGAAAAAAACGCAAGTGAAAATTACTTTTATCAAGAATTTAAAATTGTACTGACAGTAAAAAAGTACTGATGAAATACTTTAAACTTTAAACTTTATTTTACGATAAAAAGACCATGTGATAAAATAAGATTACAACAATTTAGTCTGACAGCAAAGAAAGAAACAGATGAGGGCATTTAACAAGTTGAAAAAGACTTTCATTTAACATGCTAAATTCTTAGATAAAAGGTTTACATTAAAAAAAAAAAAAAAAATGAAACTGGATATTTTCCAAATGGTTGAAATATAATTTAACCATTTGACCACATTTGAAAAGGGCAGAATCATAATGTTGTTTTTACTGCATAGTTTTTTTTTTTTTTTTTTTTTTTTTTTTTTTTTTATGTACTAAAGTAAGCCTTGTTCAACGTTTGTTTAAAAATCTAACTATGCGCATGATTATCATTCTTATGACTATTATTTAAGATCTTCAAACTTGAAAAACAAGCTAAAAAATTATAATAATATAATTTTATATTATAAGTGTAATGGAAAAAAAAACAGCTCAGCGACCGGATATATCCGTCAGCGGATAAATATCAACATTTCAGAATTGAAAATAAATAAAAGAAAAAATGTAATTTTGAATAAAAATAAAAAGAAGCTGTGGAACCAATTAAAAAATAGGAATAGACTAGAAAAAGAATTATAAGAATCCAACAATATGAGAAAGGTCCTAAAATGGTGCGCATCCCCGGCCAACTAGGGCTCATGGGAGAAGAAAAACATTAA
This sequence comes from Salticus scenicus, assembly GCA_963930645.1. Lineage (NCBI taxonomy): Eukaryota > Metazoa > Arthropoda > Arachnida > Araneae > Salticidae > Salticus > Salticus scenicus. The sequence goes on from OZ005649.1 coordinate 146,850,560, forward strand.
CACATGGAAAGGAGAGAAAGAAAAAAGTAAAAGTTGAGAACTGGCCCCCAAAATATTCCCCTTCTAGCATGCAGAATAAAAAGACGATATGGCGATACTGTCCAATGAAAGAAGATGAGATCATCATAAGCCTCTATGGAGCAAATACTGAAAAGAAGAGGAATGCATGAGGAAGGGAATAATGAATATGTGTAATATAGTGAAGACTGAAGACCTCTTGTGGGTGATCATCGGAACCATGGCGAGACATTTTATTTTAGAATATTTCAATTGCAAGTTTTACTTAAATTCTGGACATTATAATTAAATTTTGAGCATTGAATTATATAGACTATTTCTAGCAGAATTTTAATTTTTACAAGAATTATATATATGCCATATTTCAGCCCCTCACTTACATTTGTCAAAATTTAAATAATTTTAAATCAATCACGTTAAGAAATATCTTAAGGTTTGCATGAATATGAAAAATAATTCAGCCCTAAGTAACTTTAACAAATTTTACTAGTAATAATGTTTATCGTTGAAACTCAGAAATTTTGGTAAACAAATTACGAACCTGATAAATTGTAAATGATGTATGATAGATATTTTTTTATACCTCATTTTAAGGAAACAACGCAAAATTTATTACACAGGGGTAAAGTTTGAAAAAGAGGTATTTTATACTCTAGTCTTACAAGGAAACATTCAAAAGGTGTCATCTTCAAAAAGTATAGAAAAAAATATATGTGATTCTACTCTTCATAAAACATCAGGAAATGAAAAATTTATCGGCTGAAATTAATTACAGCGACCACAAAAAATTATCAAAATTAAGCATATTTGGCGATTTAGCGCTGTTAGGCGATCCGTTTGCTAGCACCGAGATTGTCGTGTACGAACAGAACCGTATTTTGCTTTTTCGCCAAGTACTCAAAATCAATCGCCTAGCAGTGTAAAATCGCCAAATATGCTTAATTTTGATAATTTTTTGTGGTCGCTGTAATTCGTTTCAGCCGATAATTTTTTCATTTTCCGGTGTTTTATGAAGAGTAGAATCACATCTATTTTTTTCAATACTTTTTGAAGATGGCACCTTTTGAATGTTTCCTTGTTAGTTAATTCCAATATTGCTACCAGATAATTGATTGATACCATGTCCATGGTACTTTATTTAAAGCACTCATTTGAATAAGAGTATGCAGAGCTCGAAGTTTCCGTCTTTCTTTCAGGGCAATTTAAGAAATGAGAAATTTCTGCCTTTTTTGCCCGCACTAATTTTATACACTGACTTCCAGCCTATTTAATCATGACACATTACTATAAAAATACAGTAAAGATTTCTGTATAAAAATAGCGGTAGGAAATAAAACGGAAACTTTTCTCCTTTTTATGTGTCCTGAAAACAGTGTTGCCAGACGTAGCAGATTTTTTATTCAATAATCACCAGTAGTTTTGAGACGTGATATTTGATATACCGGGTGATCCAAAAGTCAGGACCAACTTTAAAAATGAATAATTCGAAAACGGATCAAGATACAAAGATACGGTTTGCACCAAACGGATGAAAAAGAAACCGGGTTTTGTGTGGCAAAGGAAAAAAATTATTTCTGTTGGCGACCAACAGATGGCGCTATAGCATTTTATTTCACCAAAAGATGATTTATAAATGAAAAAAAAAATGTTGACAACTTACAAGTGAGCTTAATTACAGTTAATTAGTACTACTACAGTAACTGTTCAATGCCCATCATTCAGAAGTACAGCTGTGAGATGATTCACCCAATCGTTCACAGCATTTAGTAGCATTTCTTGCGTTATGGCAGACACATTTTGGCGGATGGCATCTTTCAGTGCTGCTAGTGATGCCGGTTGGTCGCGGTACACTTTTGACTCCCAAAAATCCCCACAGCCAAAAGTCACAGGGTGTCAGATCGGGAGATCTTGGAGGCCATGCGTGATTAAATTAGCGACTGAGAAGGCGATATTTCGATGCATATAAGCTTCGACTACCATTACCTGCTGTAGTTGTTCCTTTTTATATCGTTTGTTGCTTCGCACAATCCTACATCAGAAATACGACAGCGCCATCTGTTGGTCGCCAACAGAACTATTTTTTTGTCCCTTGCCACACAAAACCCGGCTTATTTTCCATCCGTTTGGTGCAAACCGTATCTTTGTATCTTGATTCGTTTTCGAATTATTCATTTTTAAAGTTTGTCCTGACTTTTGGATCACCCTGTACATAATCGACTATCAATTTTCGAAGTGATTACGTAAACGTTACAATTAAAAATTATTGGTGATTTTAAAATAAAAAATCTGCCAGATCTGGCAACACTGCCTGAAGAAAAAGACGGAAATCATCGAGCTCTGAGTGCATGGTTCTTTAAACAAAGATTGTTTAAATTTTGTATCTTTAAAAATAATGTTTTTATGTGTTCAAATCCATTATGGCATACTAGGACGCTAATCATAATAAAAATAGTAAAAATGTATGTTTTTCTTTTCTTATTGTATTGAAGATGATATTTACTTGCACTTCTTCGAGAAAGAGAGGGTGTTTTGAAGGAAGTATTTAAGTTCATTAATTTTCGGAAGACCGCCCTTTTTTTAAACTACTTTTCTTGAAGGGTGTTTTTATTCATATTTAATTTTCATTACACATTGGAGAAAATATCACTTCAAATAATGTGGTGTGGAAAAAGGGTGGATTCTATCAGTGCTCCGGAACAATTTAAAATGTTGGCACGTCTGCAAATTATGAACAGTGATTTCCTTTTTCTTTTTTTTTTTCTTTTTTTAATTTCAAATAAATGTTAGATATTTCTTAAAAAGATCCTGACGAGATTCGAAATAAATTCTTCAAAATGTTATTCATGAATTTATTTTGAATAATAATGTTTTTGCAGGCTAAAAAAATTTATTATTTAAAGGAATAGGAAATAAAAAATAAAAAATTTAACTTAAGATGATTTTATTGAACATTTTGGAAAAACTATTTTTTAACAGTATTGTATTTTCCTCAAATTAAAAAAAAAAAAAAAAAAAAAAGAAAGAAAAATGTTAAGAGAATTTTTCTGTACAGTAATTTCTTTTAACTTAAAACTCTAGTATATAAAAAAAAAATAAAATAAAATAAAAATAAAGGTCATTTTTTTAATTTAATGGATTACATCATTGTGCATAGACCTAATAGTACAATCCTATTATAATTTGAGGTATTTAAAAAAAAAATGTGTGATGAAAATTTCGAATTCTGTGTATTGGCTAATATTACTCAAATTTACTTAATGTATTTCACATTCGAAGACATGATTCTAAGAATGTGTAATATTGTTTATCAGTTTTCTTAGAATGAAATATTTATGAAATTAATATTGGATATTAAAAATATTTGCAGCAAATATTTAGTTTCAAGCAATACATCCAACTAAAGACCAGTTATGAAATGTCAATATTTTAGATGAACTAGCCGTTTATTATAATCACTTCCAGATAAGCATTAATGTCATAATTCTAACATTTTACGGCAAATATTTTCAGGGTGAATGTAATACTGACAATATTTGATCAGCATTATCCACTCATTATTTTGCGAGGAAAGATCAATTCCTCTTGTTTGAGCAGTAGTATGACATTAAGGATTATTCAACTCAGGTGTTATATTGAAAGATGAAATTCATTTTATATGATTAAGAGTATAAAAATATGCATTTATAAATTTTAATTTTTAAAAATCAAGCAAATTCTTTCGATAGTTTTTGATAATAATAATTCTTAATGATCCGAATAATAATAATTCATAAGAGAGTTCTTACTAAGACAGTTTTTAATTTAAAAAAAAAAAAAAAAAAAAAAAAAAAAACAGAAAAAAAGTGGGACAAAAGTTTTTAAAAACTTAACTGAAATATAGTACAATTTTTTTTTTCTTCTTCAATGTGAAAAAAGATAGCTATTTTCTTGCAAAATCCTTTTATACAAATCTTGCAATAAATTGTAAAGAAAAAGAACTATCAAACTGTCTGTAGCAGTACAAATGTAAATTAAATATTTTACCATAGTTTCAACATTTATATAAGCATTAAAATGCTACCTATTGAAACCTCAGTTAATAATTCAAATGAAAAAGTAGATTCAATTCAGAGCTCGAAGTCTCTACCCTTTTCTCAGAACACATTCAAAGAAGAAAATTTTCCGCTTTCTTTCCTACCACAATTTTTATACAAAAACCTTTGCCGTATTTATTGTAGTAATATCTCATAATTAAATAGGCTGGAAGTCAGTAAATAAAATTAGTGGTGGCAAAAAAGGTGGAAATTTCTCATTTCTTAAAGTGTCCTGGAAAAAATAGGCAGAGACTTTGAGTTCTGGTTCAACACCAAAGAAAACTCTAAAGTGGCTCCATTCGACTTACTGAATATTTAGTTGTTAGTACATCGAGTTATAAAGCATTTAAATACTTTTGAATCAGAGAATAATGTAAAAAACAAAGAAAAGTGAAAATTATTATAATAATATGTAATAAAATAAAATAATGAAGTATAATAATAATATGTAATATTTGTAAAAATATATAATAATAGTAACGTAATATAGTGTTTGAGAATTTCGTCCAAGTTGGCATGTTTATAGAATGGACCTCAATGTGTCAGACTTCTTTGTGCGTCACTATAAAATAAAACAAGTGTCAAGCATGCAATCACACTTTCATGCTACCTAGTAAAAAATATTAAGTATAACGCACATCAATTCCGATTATAATCATCGCATAATGCAAAACAGTGTAATATATAAAAATTTTACTTTTATTAATTAATTTATTTTTTGCTTGTTTCAAACAATTTAACATTTATTAAAAAGGACTGTGGATAGTTTTAGTCCATGACTGTGTCCAGTTTTAAAACTACATGATTTTTCTTTTTCTGTTCATCAATTTTTGCTCTTCGTTCTGAAATGTTACTCAAAACATTATTTGCACTACTTGCCTCAAAGTTATTAAAATCATATAAACTTGCTATTAACTAACTATACCCTTACGTAGACTCTTTGTATATATATTTTATATAAGTAAAAAGTGTTTGATATGAGCCCTTTTATACACTTTGGTAGACTTTTCTAATCCAAAAAAGTTTTTTTTTTCTTTTTTAAGAAGAAGAAAGTGTGATGTTTCATTCCCCAATATTTCCTAAACTATTGATCATACAAAGAATACGTAAGGAAAATTTTTGTAGGTAATCTCACGTAATTTAATTTTTTAATTGAGTTTTTTCCTGATTGCGGCAGTTTTCAAGGTATTTAATAAAAACTGAAAAATGCCCTTTCCTCTTGTTCTGTTCCCATGGTTGGGGACATTTAATATATGTTTTTCAGGACTCTCACCACAATGACTGTGCCCAATTTTAAAACTACACGATTTTATTTTATTTTATTTTGTTTTGTTTTTATGTTCGTCAGTTTTTGGTTTTCATTATCTAAATTATTACTCAAAGCACAACTTGCCCCTACTTTCCTTAAAATTGTTAAAAACAAAAACTTTCTATATCACAGTTACGTAGGCCCTTCATAAATATGTTTTTATTTAAGTAGAAAATATATGTCATGTCCTTTTTTACTACACACTCTAATTGATTTTACGATTGACAAAAAAAAAAAACATTTTTAAAGAAAAGTGTAACATTTCATTGCCCTCTTTTTTATAATTTTTGATTATACAAAGAAAATATATGAAAATTTTTGTAGAAAATTCGCATACTTTAATTCTGTATTTAAGTTTTTTCACTAAATCTGATAATTTTCAAGATATTTAATAAAAACTGAAAAATGCCCCTTCTCACTCCATTGGGCGGAGGAATATAGTATATTGTTCAGGGAACACTGGACTATGACTGTGCCCATTTTAAAAACTACACTTTATTTATTTATTTATTTATTTATTTTTATTTATTTATTTATTTATTTATTTATTTATTTATTTATTTATTTTTTGATTTGTCAATTTTTTTTTCCTTCTTTCTTTAGGTTTTGTTCAGCTATCACAATTTTCAGCAACTTTTTGTGTTTGAAAAATACAAGTGGCCTTCTTTTCAAAACATCCTAAAAAATAGTAATAAGAAAACAAGTTTTGATTGTTTTTTAATAAATTTTTAAAAATTATTTGTTTCAATTTACTTGTTTATGTTATAACTAGATTTTGATGTTGTCGATAGAAAAATAGTTGTCTAAATGAGAATTAAAATGCGAAGAGATTAACCCTTTCAGTCGCAGTGTTCCCGCTGATGGAACACCTACTTTTAATTCTCAAGTACAAAAACTCATCCCGAAAATTTTTTAGCAAAAATTTACATTTCTAACATAGCAGAGAAGGCCCTTTATTTAACGTGAAAATTTAAATTTTCTTGTATTTTAATTATGTTCGTAAATTCCGGTGGCAGTGTAATTTAAATGATCCGAATTACCTTGCGCCGCAAAGGGTTAAAATACACCGGAATAAATTGAAATGTTGGGATCTATGCAACTTTTACGAGTTTTTTGTTGTCGATAATGTTTACTTATAAAGTGATTTATGTATGAAATTAAATATTATTTGAATGTAATAAGTTTTACTTACAGATGTTTCAAACCGAAAATTTCTCGAAAACAAACAATGCTATTTTTTTATTTTTTAAATATTTATGATCAGCTATGTGTCTAAAAGCCATTTTTAAAATTAGTTTAGTAATTTTTAAAATAAATTAAGTAGTGAAGGTAAAAGGGTTAAGGGGTTTCTAAATCAAAAATTTTATAAAATCATATCAGGATATGCCTAATTTCAACAAATGGGAAATTAGTTACAAAATATAATGTAAAACTATTTTTATTGAGAATTATTGTATATATCGAAGAAAATCTAAAAAAAAGAAGACTATATTTGCAGGCAGACAATTTATTGCATGTTACCAAAAACTCAAAAACTGTTCTATGCTTATTTAAAAAAATTTCGTTATAAAGGAGAAACTATGTCAGTGTAGATATTTGTCACTCCTATTTTGTTTCTGACATATAAAATAAAATACAGTTCAATGCAAAGAACATTACCATCATCATTACATTAAACCGAGGCATTATGTAAAGTATACTTCCGTATATTTTCAAGACATTTTAAGATATTATGCATTTATTTTGAACATTTTTACAAAGCCCGAAACTAAAATGAGAGTTCTAAAATATGTATGAGGCAATTTCTAAAAATTTTAAAACAAAAAATTAAATCTTTAAGTCTTATTAAAAAAAAAAAAAAAAATAGAAAGAAATAGAAAAGAAAAAAATCTGTTAGAGCAGTTGCCAATCAAGCGTTAAATGAGAGCAATTATATATTTGTCATGCCTAATCCTGCCTAATTTTTATGACATTAAACAATTAATGTGCGCTTTTGCTATTTATAAAGTTTCTTTATTTTTTCTGCTTTTTTTTTTTTTTTTTTTTTTTTTTAAATATGTATATATATAAATCTGACATGCTTAATTTACATTTTTAATTACTAAAATTAAACTTTTCTAACTTTGAAAGAATTACAAATTATAAAACAAACACACTTAGACTGTGTTTAGATATTCTAATGTAATTTTAAAGCACGAGAAAAAAAAAGTAGATTTACAGGCTGAGTATGCTTTTTATATATTTCTCTAAACAAATATGTATAACAAATTTTCTATATTAAATACTTCCTTATAAAAATTTAACATACAGAAAAATGTAAAGTCCTTTGATTTATAAATCTAGTTTGCTTTAACAAATTTTTCAAAGCAATGACTATAAAATTTTCTTGTACGTGTAAGGTTTTCTTGATTAGATTTAACATACAGAAAAAAGTAAATCATTCATATTTACAAATATTTTTTCTCCGTGAATTTTCAGGCTTTGGATAACGATATTCATAAAACATTTTATTTGTGTACTTGATTAAATCCATCCAATTTTTCAGTGCAGAAAGGGAATATTCTGATAAATTTTTCATTATCTAAGGAGTGTAGGCGTTAGCAAGCCAGAATGTTCCAGTCAAACGTGGATTCTTACGAGGCCACCATGAAGCTTCAATCATTGAAACTTGTGTCTCAATCCAAAATTTCACATCACGTTCAACTACAGGATTTTCAGTCTTAAGTTGTAAATTTTTCTTTGATGTTACCAGCAAAAGCAATGAATCCATAAGCCAATAAAGTTTCTCGGCTTCAGCTTTCTCACTATCCCATATCATTTGTTTAACAAATTCTTTCTTCTTCATAGATTCATTACGGCAGGAGAGAGCATTTTTAATTCTATTGCCAAATTTTCTTAGATTCTCCCTATTGAAATACGAAGTGATAGCAAATCAAAAACTAGTAATTCAGTATTTAAAAAACAAGGTATTTTTTGAAAATAGGAAATAATCAAAATAATGAAAAATTTATAGGCAGCTTTTATAACGATGCATCAACAAGAAGTTTCATTAAAAAGCAATAATTAAAAAATCGTTGAAACTGCAGATTTATTATTTACAACGCTGAATTTGTTATCAACAATGAAATTTGAAATCTGATCCTTTCAATTCGAAGAATTTTTAATTGTTTCAAAAACGCAATGAAATATTCAATGATGTTAAACAATGAGAATGTTCCAACACCGGCTTCAATACATATATATACATATATGGAGAGATTAATAAATAATTATCCCCTCTTTATTTTATTTTATTCCTAAAATATTATGCAGAAAAAATAAAAAGAGTAATTTTTGCTTTGAATTTAAAATTTTATATTATTTCTGCGTGCAAAATTAAAATAAATTTACAGATCTCTCTATTCACATTATTAAAATTGATAGTAAATTACAATTATTTATATTTTTGAGAAATAATAATAGGTTTTTTTTTTTTTTTTTTTTTTTTTTTTTTTTAACTGAAACTACGAACATTTTCAGAAACTCATGAAAATCACGTTAAGAAAAATATACATCAATAGCATTGTATGTGTGATTTTTAATAGAAAACGTTGTATATATAGGGAGCCTAAATAGTGTTTATCAGTTTCAAACTACTCTAAAAATAATTAAAAGAGATGTAGATGTAGACAGACAGACGAAACAAGTTTATAAATATTTCTACAAATTAGTTAGAAATGCTTTTTTACTTCTTTCAAATATTCTCTTTAAAATATAAATGCTAATTTAGTGTTAGAAACAAAATTAAAGAAGCAAAATTTCGAAAAATTGTTTTTAGATATTTTATCATTCTCTGAATCTTAACTGAAATACAAACAACTAATAATAAGTAAAAAAACTTTGAATTAATACCATAAAATACAAGTATTATTTGTTTGCAGCACTTGTGCTTATTTTGTTTGCCTGACGAAGAATCACGCTTTATTTATATACAAAACAATTGTTGCGAGCTTTATTTATATATATATATATATATATATATATATATATATTCAAAGTATTTTACTCTTTACTTTGCAACGTTAGTCTTCTGGTGCATTTTTATTATTTCTCACACATAATTAATTATTTGAAGACTTTTTGGCTTCAAAACTTAAACAGACATGCAGAAAAACTTTTGAACTATTACATTACTTTTTATGTTGCTCTTGAGCTAAAGTCGTAATACAATGTAAAAATTTAATGCATCTTTTTAAATATGGTTAACATCGTTAACTAAAATACACTACCTACCAATAAGTATTTGGACACTTTCGAATTTAGACGTTTTGTTAAATTTCTAGAAAAGTTCTTTAGGAAAGTTCTTTAGCAATCTCGAAACTTTGGTAGTGTAAAGAACGTATCATACCTCATATATATTAGCAAAATTTGTGTCCTGAAGGGAAAAAGGGGACCAGTATAAAAGTAAACAAAAAGCAATGTGTTTTGGATCACCCTGTATAAAGTATTGCTTGAAATGCGTTTTGGCTGTAGCATGTGATTATGAGGGTTTTTCTCATTATTTGTATAAAGTTTTATGAGGCTACTACTTACATTCATGGAAATATAACGGTTTTTTAAAAAGATTGCAAAACAAATTTCCACTATTTTAATTATATTACGTAGGGTATTTCTTAAACTCATTGCAAAGCCATTTTTAGGACAGAAGAGATGGCATGTTCAAAAAAGACATGAATCTAAAATCATAACAGCATAATAAGTAACTTAGCACTGACTAATGTTTTGGAAGATTAAATATGGCTCCTACCGTAGCGGTTCTACTGCGGTAGTCATCTTAGCAACAATTAACTATAATTGCTCTGCATGCTGATACACCGGATGCCAACTCCATTTATATCATTCTTTCAATCAGTGAATGAAGTGTCATATTTAAATAATTCTTGTAACAAGCTTAATCTAAAATACTTTCCGATCGAACCTAAGTATCAAAATCTCACCGGGAACCATTACTTCTTTAGAACTCGCAACTTCAGTAATAGTCGTAACTTCAGTCGTAATCTTCTTCGAAACGCTCCAAACTTACAAAATCATTCGAACTAAATAAAATTTTAAAAAATTGAAAACTTTTGACATTCCTATCAAATAGTGTCAGTGAATGCTCAAGAATGTTCCACCAAATATAAAGTTTTGTGAAATTCTGTTCATAATTACTTGAGTTCAAAGAAAATTTTAGTAACACTCATAACAAACACACAGATATACAAAATCACAAATATTTTCTAAAAAGGGTCAAATCGAGTTCAGAATGGGATCCTCTATCTAGACGGTAAAATTTGGTGCGGAATGTGCTATTCTGGATCATGCGCCATAAAAAGGAACCAACCAACAAACCAAGTGTGTTCAGGACATTTTAAAACGTCTAAATCCATCGAAAGTCGATAGTTGATAATTTTAGCGAATCCAATATAGTCCTTTTTATATAGAAGAAAGTAAGAAATGTAATTTCATATAAATTTTATATTATTTTTATCTTTGATAGAATTTGAATGTAAGTCAAATTTTGTGAATTCTTCTTCTACATCTTTAAATTTAGAAAATATGCTTCTTAGAATATTTTAATGACATGTATTTTCAAAATTAAATCCAAACAGATTTCCAAAAAATGCTTTCATTGAAGAAAAATTTCATGTAATAGGAACTTATTAATATCTACATAAGGGACATATAAAAGTACAATCTTGAACTAAGTAAGAAATCTTAGTAAAAAAAATTCTCTTTTAATAAAAATTATTAATAAAAAGATTTTTTTTTTTTTAATATTTCAGAGAATGTTACAGTATTATAGTAACCGTAATATAAAAAAAAAAGAGATACGTGTTACATTTTTATAGATCCTTTTCAGAATATGCAAATATAATAAGTGGGAGAAAATACGGGGTACTTGAAATAAAGTTACTTTTATGCATTTTTCGATTTTCAAAATTAAATATGCACGGCAAACATAAATTGAATAGGTCTTTGAAATATCTTTTTACTCCAAACCCACACATTCCTTTACAATCAGCTTTTTGAGTTTTCAAAGCTTTTGAAGTTTTTTTTAGGGAAAGTTCATAAAAAGTAAATTCCAAACATCTATTTTGGTTTTGGATCAGCTAACATTACTTGGTGCACAACTAAAATAGGGTAAAGTGGAGTAAGAGTAACCATGGAATAAGTGTAACCTCAACATCACAACTCAACTGATAAGATGAATTTCTATCTAATAGTCACAATAACTGTTTACTTGAAACGTTCTTTGTTATGCTTAGCCTCAGTAAACCAAATCAAACATAAAATACTGATAGTTTCAGAAGTTTGAAAAATTGCTTACAGTTTCTTTTCAGACAGAGTATCTCTTACAAAATTCGAAAATTTGCCATTGCTGTACTTTTGAAGTAAACTCCACATTAATTGGTAAGAAAACTAGGTGGTACATACAAAATAATTCGATACATAGCGGTTTACGACAGGTATGGCTGTTAAACACATAACTGATTAAAAAAAAAAAAAAACATATATGTAAAAAGCAAAAATTATCATTTTTAATTTTCGAAAAATTTTTGGTTCAAAACATCTATGAGTTATCCATTATTAAATTCAAATATTTAATTTAATGAATAAAAAAAAAAAATTAAGTAAACATTATTAACTGCAAAAACTCTCAAAAGTTTATTAGAGTCAGAAAAAGCCCATTATTCAGTGAAAAACTAAACACGAGGGCGTCAACAAACCAGCAAGGCACACTCGCGTCTACTAAGACATTTAAAGTGACTATTTAGCTTCCTCTGAAGCGTCCCTTCCGTGAAGGATCAAAATTGTGATGGCATGTCTCCGGACCACCTCTAGGGGTGTGTCCCAGACCGTCGCCAATTGCCCATCTGCGCAGCGCTAGTGCGACGTAAAACCCAACCATCCAACCATCCATACATCCTCTGAAGCGTTATTTGTTAAATTTTGGAGTTGTGCTGCTATCCTTAGAACAGAAAAAGAAAAAAGTTTAAAAAACAAAGGGAAAAAATAATAAAAATCTGCCGCAGGAAAAAAAATATTAAATGATGTCAAATGTTTGATTTCTCTGCGAAACCCATGAACTTTAAAGGGTTAAAGGGGTTTGTTCAATTCGTTCATTAGAGCAATTAATCCTTTCATTCCTTGTGATGACAAGTGGAATTGTAACATTTAAAATTTTCTTTCTTTCCGTCTAAAATTCCCACTGATTCAAAATAAACTATATTATTATCTATGTGCATTTTCCTACTGAAAAATATATATTTTAGATGGTTTCACTATCCTTCTTTCTTAATGCTCTAGACTAGTAGTTATGAATGGTAACCACTGGCTACCACAATCATAAAAAATGGTAGCCACTTTTGGAAGTTTGGTAGCCACTTTTGTTATAAGCATACATGCAGCAAAAAAGTTACTAAATCATGCTCTATTAGTAATATCAACAAGTTACTAAAAAGGGAAAAAAATTGTTACTCCGCAAAGCAATAATAATTACAAAACTTTGAATAAACACTATAAAATGCAATAAACTCCCAACAATTTTTTCGGGTCGAAAGAACACACGACTCTTCGTCAGGCAAACAAAGTAGGCACGAGTGCTGCAGTCAAAGCAGGCCGCTTTGCAGCACTCGTGCCTACTTTGTTCACCTGACGAAGGGTCATGTGATTTTTCGACCCAAAACAATTGTTGTGAATTTATTGAATTTTATGGTGTTTATTCATTTCGGAGTTTACTTTTTAAATTAATAATTAAATAATCAAGTACTTATAAAAAATATACACATATCTAATTGCACACGCGCGCGCGTGTGTGTGTAAAGCAGAAATTTACAAAAATATTAAAAGTCTTTTTTTTTCTGTTTTCAAGCAATATGATTTGTCATGATTTGTACTCTTAATAAGATTATTAGATGATATTTTTAAATCGGCTTAATGGTATTCCAGAATATCCCATATAAAAATGTGAGTATAAATACGACCACTTGATTGACCACTTACGATAGAATTGACCACTTACCGTCTGTTTATTGACCCTTTTTTTTTTTTTTTTTTTTAGGGTTCTCACCACTTCTTAAATTTTAAAAATTTATTAAAATGTTAATTTTGAGTGAGTCTTTAAAAAAGCGTCATATTTTTAGACATTTTATCCAAAACTTGTTCTTGAAAACCAGGGAATGAAAAAAAAAAATCTAATGAAATATGAGCATTTTTATTAAATAATGTTTAACTGCGCATGCGTAAGATTCAGCGAAATTTCATCTGCCTAATTTGGTAGTCAAATGTTCTGAGCTACTTATATAAAAACCCCAAACTTGTATCGTGAAAACTCAAAAAGTTGTACGCGATAGAATGAACTGCTATTCATTTTCTCTCGAAAAAAAGCTAAACTATAAGGGGTTTTACTCACATTTTTATTTTGATTCAATGAATGGTAATACAGTTTTCGATGATTGGAAATAAATATTAAGAAAACCCCCTTTCTATTTTCTTATTTTTGCGAACAGCTGAAACTCAGTTCATTCTATAACGTACAACTCTTTGAGTTTACACGATACTTGTTTGGCGTTTTTATATAAGTTGCTCAATTACATTTAGCTATTAAATTATGCAAATGAAATTTCGCTAAAACTTGCGCATGCGCAGTTAAAAATTATTTAGTAAAAATACTCATATTTCATTAGATATTTAATATTTTTTTCATTCTGTTTGCAGTATGCTGTATCTAATATTGTATATCAAGTTTCCTCAAAATTCCTTTGCACTGAGTTTAATACCTTGCGTGTTATAGCTAAAAATATGACAATTTTTTGAAAAAACCGTTATACCTTCCTGATTACAGGCGTTAGAGGCATGAAAATTTATACACATAATAAGAAAGAGCCCAGTAATCACAGTCAGTTCAAGCACTACTTTTTACACAAGGTGATGTGAAACGCTTTCATTTTTCTTTAATTTTTTACTCATCCTCCTTTCATTTTCGGGACAAAACAATGACTGAAATATATGAAGTATAACATGTTTTTTACACCTCTGAAGTTTCAAGATAGTTTGTCGAGTACTTTTTGCGATATTTCAAAAGCGTCTGAATGTGTCCGGTTATTTATGGACAGGTAGTGTATAGTTAAAACTCATTTTGCTCAGTTCCTACCTTTTTAGATTTTTGATGGTTTTAAATGCTAAGGATTTATCAACTATGCTTAATATTTATAAGTGAATATTACATCATATGTAAGAGTTTTAAAACTGGATTAACTAGGTTTTTATTATTTTAAAGACACTTTTAAAAAATTTATTTGCTTGATGATGCATGACTTTTTCCACTTTTTGGCGAAAAACAGTGATTTCATTTTTTTTTTCGCAGTAACATTAATAAAATCCGATCATTAATTTTGTTCAATGTATTATTTTTTACATTATATTTAAAAAAAATCAAAACAAAATAGAAAATTGGCTGTAAATACAAATGTGTACTTTATTTTTAAAAAGTTACTTTATTATTATTATTATTATTACTGTAAAACTTCAGCAAAAAACTGTGTCAATAAAGGTTTTTTATAGATTACACATTGTAAATTAGATATGGCATCGGAAATAAATCTTTAAATGATAAGTGAATTTCAGTTAAGGTACTAAAAAGTAAACATAAACATTATACGCAATATCTTTGCATTGCCAATTTTCTTTCTTTCTTTCTTTCTTTCTTTTTTTTTTTTTTTTTTTTTTTTTTAATGTAGAATATTTATTTATTTAATACTACTTTTTTAATATAAAAAATATCCTTTTATAAATTTATTTTATTTGAACAAATTCCATTAACAAGGGAAAAATAACTTAAATTTATGTAGTAAAATTTTAATAAATGTAAATAATTCAAATACGTATAAAAAATATATAAGTATTAAATGCCAATCCTATTTTTTGAGGATAGGAAATTAGCAGAACACTTGTAATAATTATCATGAATATTTACATATGAAAAGTAATTTAATGCAATTTATTTTTCAAGTTAAATTAAAAATAGAGCTATTTCAATTAGTAAGACTATCCATTGCATGTGGAAAACAAATTGTCTAACAAGCTACTTAGTTGAAAATATTACAAAACAAATGCCTTTTAAATTCCCTAGAGGAATTTAAAAATGCATAACTAAAGTTATCAGGGCACTTTGTTTTCAATTAAAGTGCCATTGTAACCAAAACTTAATGCATTTAGGATTATATTAATTTGCAATTAGTTAGTTTAAGTGCACGTTTATGCAAATAAATTAGGGAAAATTAGCGTTGTGGAAGTCAACTGTTTTCAAGCGTTATCATATTTCGTTACCAAGAATGATATAATTAATAATAGAGAATGATTTGCGGGATCACTTGGTATTGAGAATGATATTATGATATGTTATTTAAAGAAACATGAAATCTATTCATTTTTAGCTAAGTAAAATATTTCTTGTATATAAATATAATTTCTTGTAAAATTCTCAGTATGAGACTTGCATATTCATATAGACTTTTACATTTAAATCCTTATATTTCTTTAATCTTTGATAATTATAGTTTAATTATTAAAATGATAAAGTATATTTATGCAGCTACTAAATTTTTTAAATAATAATATTTGAACTGTAAATATTAATAATTAATATTTATCGACAGTTTTGTAAGTGGTACGATTTAGTAAACTAGTTGATTAATTTATACCATTAGCTTCCTAAATCATACCAACCTGGAAATTATAGAGCAATAAAAAATAAGCAAATAAAAGACAGTAAGTGACACATAAACAGCTGTTTAATAATACCGGCTGTCCCATAAGTTTGTAGACATTTTAAAAATTCATAACGTAATTGGGACAATAAACAATTTTAGGTTTTTTTTTTTTTTCTACCCCAGCTAAAAAACTCTCAGAAAAATTACAAAAAAGATTCAAAACTGCACAAAACTGTACATAATCTGAAGGTAATTGGGACAATAAACAGCTTTAGGTAAAAAATATTTTTATCTGCACATTTTTTGCTTCCAAACTGCAGTTATTCTGCAGATTCTTGTCCCAATTACCTTCGAAAAAACTGCAGCTTTTTTTTTTTTTTTTTCCTAGGACTTTTTGCTTCCAAACTGCAGTTATTTTGCAGATTTTGAATACAAACTGCAGTTTTCCCGCAGATTCTTGTTCCATCTACCTTCGAATAAAATGTAGCTTTTTTTGCTGGGTCGGTCAGTTCGAGGATCGGCCGGTTCGAGGATCGAACCCGCAATCTTTCAATCACGAGCCCGCTGTTCTTACCGACCAGGCTTCCAGAAATGAAACTTCTGAAAACGAATAAGATCCTACTTATTTTTCAGAAGAGTCTTTTAACAGTGAACATTATTCAAGGGATTTACAGAACAAATTTAAAGCATTTATGATTAACTTCTTACATGAAATTAAATTATTAGTAATCATACTTATACTAGTATTTCCATTTTTGAGAAAGCAACGGCTCCCGCAATTTTTGAGAAAAACCTTCTCAGAGAGATATGAGGAGACTCATCTTCTCATATTGAAGTACTTCATTTTTAAGAGTGGAATTTTCGCGCATTTAAAGAAAATTGGATGTGTGAATAGAATTTTGATTCATTTCGACAGCAAAATCTACCGAAAATTTGTTGTTAAGTTAATACTTAGTTGTTAAGTTATATTTAGTAATACAAGTAACTTAAAAACAATATTCAGATTTTTTTTTGTTTGTTTGTTTGTGTGTGTGTATTTGGATCATAAAAATATAATGAAATAGTCTACAATATTTCTATGAAGTACAGAAAAATAAACAGGTTTTACGAAATACCATATATAAGTACTACCTGGTAATTGTAAAGTCGCATCAATGTGTAAAAAATTTGCATTATTATTCCTCTAGAATCCTGATTTCAATTATCACATTCTTTCAACTGGTCCATATGATAATTTAGACATTCTTCAGTGCCCTCATAAATTTATATATATATATATATGTATGTATATACAGGGTGTCCCATAAGTCTGTAGACATTTTAAAAATCCAAATCTAATGAATGAATTGATAGAATCGAACGCGGTTTGCAAAAAAACCATTTGTTTTAGCGGATTATTTATCAAGATCAGATTTCTCAAATAATCAACAGAATTTAAAAAAAAATCCAGAATTAATATTCAGTTCTCAATCTCTTCCTATGGTACAAAATGACACACATTCAGTTAATCAAATTTCCACTTCTACTCAGTCTTTGCAACAAAATAAATTCAGTAATTTTCTAGTTTCTGGCAATACTGACAATAAAGATCCCCTTTTGGAAATTTCAAACAATACATTTGTATCTGAGCAAAGGAGTGATCCTAAATTGTCAATTATTTACAAACAAATTTTAAGAAAAGGTTTTTCAAAAAATAATGATAACTTTTTTATTCATCCGGATTCTAAAGTTTTAATGCACAAGAAACAAAATTTGCATAATAATACTTTTTCATATCTCATTGTTGTTCCACATTCTTTAAAATCTAAAGTTTTAACTATTTCACATCTTTCTAACTTTGGTTTGACAAAAACATATGAATTTTTGTCAAATAGATATTATTGGAAGGGTATGTACACAGACACTTTAAATTTTGTTGCTTCGTGTACTTTTTGTCTGCAAAATAAACATCATAACACACCACCAGCTCCTCTACAACCCACCTATACTCCAACACATCCAGGGCATACTATTAGTGTCGATTTGGTTGGTCCTTTTATAGATGGACATTCAGTTTTGACTGTGATTGACCATTTTTCTCGACACATTGAATTATTTCAACTAAAAGACACTTCCACATCAAAAATAGTTAAATGTTTATTTAATTACTTTACAACATTTGTTAGACCGTCAGTAATATTATCAGATCTTGGCAAACAATTTACATCAAATATTTATAATATTTTCAATGATAAACTTCGCATAAAAATTCTACATTCATCTGTCGCTCGCCCCCAAAGTAACTTGATTTCCGAGAGGTTAATAAATCTATAAAGTACGCAATTAATACTTTACTTTCTGAGGGGTATTCTTTTGAAAATTCATTAGCTATACATAAATCACTTTATAATGGTTCAACACATTCATCCACATTGTTTACACCTAACCTACTTCATTTTGGTAGGGAACTGTCCTTAATATTTGATACATTTGACCAATTTATAAATCAACGAATTTTAGATAAAAATGTAGACATATATAAATTGTTACAAGACTTATATAAAATCTATAACAAAGCATATTCTAACAGTAAAGAAAATCAAAACAAAAGATATCAAAATTTTCAAAAACGTGCAAAACTGAGGCCTGTTGCTGTTCATGATGTTGTATACTTGAAATCAATAGATAAATTTAAACCCAAGTATTCTGGTCCATTTATAGTTGTACAAAAACACTCACCCGTTTAGTTTTCAATTAAGAGGTTACACGCACCTAATAATAAAGCTTTCAGAGTTCATATTGATAGACTCCTCTCCTCGACGTAACTATTTGTTTACTGAGCCCAGCTCCAATTTAACAGATAATGTTAGCAATAATTCTACCCACTCTCATAATTTAAGAAATCGCAATTAGTTTATTTTTTTCCTCAAAAAGTTTGATGCATGTATTTTACATCACAAATGCATTTGCAAGAGACGTCTTGGGTGTATTTGTTTTCTGTGCAGGAACTCGTCTATATTTATTTTTTTCTTTTCTTGTGTGTGGCTGGCCCACCGTTTTCCATTTTTTTTTTTCTTTACTTAAAGACTATTTCTTGCATGGCAGTGTTGTTAAATAATATATATATTTATTATTGTTAGTTTAAAAAATATAATAATAATAATGATAAAGTAAATGCTTGTAAATCGTATTTTGAATTTCTAAATTATTAATTAAGGTATAATAATGTATTTTTGTTTAAAGTTTACTATCTATTATTGTTGGGTTAATGTTAAACAAATGTTAGATATTTCAAATCGGTATTTAATCGAGATAATTCAATGGAATAGAGATTAAGTTCATAGGTAATTAATTATTAATGATAATAGTAATAATAATGTACATACAACTAAATTTTATAAGTTGGCGATAGATTTTTGTTGTACAGCATGTGTTTGGTTTGTTCAATCTGCAGTCTACATTTTTCCCTTATTTTGGCATTCCCTCTCATCACTCAAAATTTTTGTCAATTTGTTTTCTTTTACTTATTTATTACCCTATCCTATATATATGTTGTCTCGTTCAAAAATTTTCTCCCAGGAGAGCAACATTGGATACGTGATGAGAATCTATAATTTTGTTGAAATTTATTTCTCAACCTTTATGACACTTGATTTTTCGGTTTGGTGAGGTGTCCCTACAGGAGTCTGTGAACTCTGCTGGGGGACGGAGGTCTGTGCCTAACAGTGCAGGTCTTTCAACACGCCCTGTCCCGCTAGGATGTTAGCCTTAAGTTAACATCATTACACTTACATTTTTGTAAGGATTAAGGGAAGATTGTTTTTTTTTTTTTTTTTTTTTTTTTTTTTTTTTTTTTTTTTTGACTGCCAATGGCGTCCTTTTTAAAATCTTTCCTGTGTGATATACACGAAAACTTTTCTGTTTATTTTATTTATTTATTTATTTATTTATTTATTTATTTTTACATAATTCTGTTTAACGTTGACCAATGTATCCTAACAATGTGTTCTACCAATGTGTGTAACAAATGTGTGCTAGACAAATAAATATTACAATAATATATGCTAGAACATGTGTTCATTACAACAATATATATATATAAATATATGTAATATATATTTTTTTTCTCTGTGTCACTATGCATATTAATGTGAAAATTTAATATTTTTGAATATATGAATCTAACGTTAGTGACTGGAATTTTAGCATTTTTTTATATATAACTGTATATGTTGATACAAACAAATAATGGTAATTATGATATAAAAGAGACTCTTAACTAGAAAAATATTTCAGCTGAAAGTTTTTGTGGCATATAAAAGGAACATTGTTGGACTGCAGCAAATATGCAGGTATTCATATGTTAATTCAAATTACTGAATAAGACTGCATTTTATATTATATTCTAGAAGCCACATTTTTGCGCATTTATGACGTCAAGTTATTTTTGTTATGTCATGACATTTTATTTTAAAACTTTTGTTTGCACTAGTGTTTTTGAAATACGTGTATTTTTTTTTTTTTTTTTTTTTGAATTAGTGTTTATCTTTAATATATATTTTGTTTGTTCACTCTTTTAAGCATTCATATAATTTTTTACTTGTAATATCATTTTTAAGTGTACGTCTTTGGTAAGTGTTTTTGAATGTTATTCTATTTTGCACATATTATTGTTTTGTATATGCAATTCTATGCAGGTAGCGAGGGAGAGGGTTTTTTTTTGCCAGTCGAAGGGGAGATATATGTGTGAGTGTTCACACAAATGTTCTTTAAAAGTTTGTTATAACAAAAAGGGAGATTAATATAGGTAATAAAAAAAATCTTTTTTAATTTATGTAATTCAATTAATTAATTATATAGAATTTCCCGTTTTCTTTTCAAATCAAAAATGTTTCATTTAATAGCGTTTCTTTGTCTTTCAATAGTTACAAGCACATTGTTCTCTGAATAAAATAAAGCAATTTTTATATCGGGGTTTTTGAAAAGTAATTTTGTTTATACTTCTTCCCCGAAAGAATTAAATCATTTTAGCTATAATTATTTATTTTGAGAATGTAATTCAAAAGCCGTTACCAGCGTATTTCTAGCATATGTATCTATTAATAAAACAAAAATAGTCATTTCAGTTAATATTTATTATACTTGTGTTTACATTAAAAGCTATTATTACTTTTCGAGCAGATCATTATAGTTCTAAAAAGAGATTTTCAATGGATGTATCTCGTCTGCATGACACCTCTGAAAACCGTTTTTTTTTTTTTTTTTTTTTTTTTTTTCTTGTCAGTTACTTTGATTGACACCTTTTTAATGCCAAGTCGATCTGATTTTAGTAACGACATTTTATATTCAAAAATTTTGTATTAAAATATATTAAAGACAAAGAAATAGCTTGGCATTTTTTTGGCTGAATTTTAACGATGCCAACTTTTTCGGGTTGCACTTTTTTGACTCTGAGACTGGCAGAGCTCCTATAATCTTCGCTTAAAAAGGAAGTAATTTTGACAACCTCCTCCTCTCCTCCCGTACCATTTATTGTATGGAATTTTGTTCTTTTTTCAATAATTAACAAGATGTAGCTGATTTATTAAAATGACATTTATTTTCATACTGTTAATAAAGGGCCTGTTCAAGTGATTGTTTCTTTTGCTCTACCTGCAAAGTGAGTTTCTTTCAGCATTTTTAAGCATGTTATCACGGATCATCAGTAATGGATCTGGGTGTGATTTTTCAATATCATAATATATATATATATGTATGTATATACAGGGTGTCCCATAAGTCTGTAGACATTTTAAAAATCCAAATCTAATGAATGAATTGATAGAATCGAACGCGGTTTGCAAAAAAACCATTCTCCTAAAGGGTTTATTTATTTTTTATTTATTTATTTATTTATTTTGTATAAGAAAAAATCGTAATTAAGATATTTGTCGATAGAGAACGATGTGCGTGACCAGATCACACATTTTCATGAAAAACTGTATTTATTCGCCTGCAAATGTTTACAGGCATATAAATCCTATTCTATGTGTCCGTCATTACCACAAATTACAGTTTGCAAACGAGTTATAACACTGCTAACTGCAGCTTTAGTCGGTGGTTCTTACCTGAGGGAAAACATTTTCACTAATAACGCTTTATCCACCAAGTAAGCATCGCATTTAAACTTCGTGTATGCACAAGTAGGAGGCAAAATAAGAAATAAGCAGTTCTAATCGCAAAATTATGCAATTTATAGGACATTCATTTGCATATTTCTCTTTC
Source organism: Salticus scenicus (assembly GCA_963930645.1). Taxonomy (NCBI): domain Eukaryota; kingdom Metazoa; phylum Arthropoda; class Arachnida; order Araneae; family Salticidae; genus Salticus; species Salticus scenicus. Next base: position 146,872,936 of record OZ005649.1, read on the forward strand.
ACATTTCAAAAATTTGGCTATTTGTCTAACTATCGGCGAAAAAAAAAATAACTATATTTTTTTCTTTGCCAAAAAAAAAAAATCCCCTTTCACGAGAATGATTTCTTCGCAAGCCGCGTTCAGTTCTTACAATTCCTTCAATAGTTATGATTTCTTAAAATACCCACAGAGTTATGGGACACCCGGTATAATAAATGTAGTGTTACATTTTCTAATATCTACAAGTCTGGCAATATTATTTATAAATTATAAAATGTTGTTGGAACAGGAAAATATGTAGTATCTTGATTATGCCTATATATATATATATATATATATTAATATGATAAACTAACTTTAGGTAAGAAATATTTTCAAAACTCTCCTTAGTAAGTCGTTTATTCTAATCTGAACCTCTTTTAATTTTCCCAACTTTATCTTTTACTTTTACATATTTTACGAAATAGATAAAACAAATCTCTTCAGGGTAAATAAAGTTCAATGAACTAAATTTATCACCGTGAAATGTTTCATAAATTTAAATGAATCGAAACAAATATACGTGCAAAAAATCAGATCAAAATTGGAAATGTTTTCGTTATTGAGCATAAAAACAGACAAAATAGCTCTCGTTGAAAATTACAACATAATTTCATAATATTATGAACATAATTAAAAACTATATTCCATGGGTATTTAAGGGTATCAAAACCGTTGTAAATTTAAAATTTGTTCATAAGATGAAAAATCAGATTATAATTATAATGCATAATCTGTAACGCTGTTATCTAAATTTGTCCGAGTTTAAAATTATTATGTTGAATAAATATTTGACTAGATAATTAAAGAAAAATTTTAGTAGTATAGAAAATTTTATATCAGTTAAACTAAATGTAAACAAAAGGTCGATTTGCATCTAAAAATGATCTTTTTGAGAATTACGAAAATGGTACAGAATTAGAGTTTATTAATAATAAGTTAAATTGAAAAATACGTTGTTCTTTTCTTTTTTTTTTTCTTTTTTTTTTAATAGATGATTTAAAGAAAGTATTGTAATTATGAAAAAAAAATGAACTATAGTATTTTGGTGTGTTTATAGATATTCCTGTCTCCTGTTTCATTTTTGCAATTTTTATGGTGGTTTGTGTTTATGTGTATTTGCGTATATGTATATATATGTATGGGGGTTACACAATAACGTCTAAACGTTTTATTTTATTCAGCTCAAAGTCGGTAAGTATGCTAAAAGTCTGCCTTGCGTGACTTCCAAAGATTTTGATGATTGTATGAGTCATAGTTTTTTCACAAGGAGAAGGAAAATTCTTTATCAATATCCCCAACGAATTTGTATTATTTAAAGTACGATAACTTCTAAATACCTTATCTGATTACTTTGTAATTGACTTTTTATCTGTATCTTTTACCGCTTTTGCGATAGAATTGCAAATATGCTATTTGACAAAATGCTGCGCTGCAATTGAAAACAATCTGTAACACATAACCCTTCACTATACCTAGACAATCGCTATAGTCTTCCTAAAACTAAAGGGAGGGGGGCAGTGCTTTAGCATATACGCTGTATATATCTGTATCTCTCTTTCTATCCCCCCCCATATCTCTCTCTGTATATATATACATATGCAGGACGCAGAGAAGCTAGAATGCAGAGGTTGCGCAGATTCTCCGAGTCATTTGCTGAGGAGTAACTTGTATTTCAAATTGCAGTTCCTTCATCTCCGACTATATACTTCTCGATCTTGAAGAAGAACTACCATGGAATATTATAGGACTCAATAAAGTTAGAAGAGAAGACTTTCTAAAGTTCAAGGTTAGAAATAGGCTTTATTATCAAGGAACTGATAATGGAAAATATATTACTAACAGCTTTAAAACATTGCGCTTGATTCACAGATAAAATATTTGTTGTAATTTTTTATTTTTTTTTAATATAGATAATGGGAAATATTATATTTTGCATTTTGCAATCTAAAAGGTTTACCACAATTTTAACGTACATACGTTTTTTACATAAGTATTTTTTATTTATATCCAATTTCCGGTAATACACTGATGGAAAAAAAATCCTAACACCAGGAAGGAGCTGTGCTAGATAAACGAAATTTGGTAGGCGTGTTTATACATCTGAAAGATGACGTCGATTCAAATTTCGAGCTACGCGCATAAGTGTGGCGCTAGTAGCGCCACTATGAACATGCAAATGAGGTTTGCTTTAAATAAGCGCTGTAAGGTTCGTGATCGTTATTTACAGTTGAGATTTGACGTAGTGGGTTAATGTTAGTCAAGGATGCCTCTAAGAAGACGAAGAAGCCATTATCAACAGCTCACTGAGTTTGAACGAGGTCGTGTCGTAGGGCTACGAGAAGGTGGGTTTTCTTTCCGCGATATTGCAGAAAGACTTGGCAGGAATGTATCCACTGTGCATGAGTGTTGGTAGCAGTGGTCAAGGGAAGATACTGCCTCAAGAAGACCGGGTTCCGGGAGGCCACGTGGCACTACTGTGAGGGAAGACCGCCGTGTTCGGCGTATGGCTGTGGCTAATCGTACTGCGTCTGCAGCTGAAATTCGAGCTGCAGTTGGCACCACAGTGACACAACGAACTGTTACAAATCGGTTACTTCAAGGACAGCTTCGAGCCAGACGCCCTGTAGCGTGCATTCCACTGACTACAAACCACTGCCGTTTGCGACGTGAGTGGTGTCAAAATAGAGCTCATCGGAGGACGGAGTGGAGATCTGTTGTGTTTTCTGATGAAAGCCGGTTCTGCCTTGGTCGCAGTGATAGCCGTGTGTTGGTTAGAAGGAGGCCAGGTGAACGCCTGCTAGCGGCCTGTCTGCGGCCTAGACACACAGGGCCTACTTCTGGAGTTATGGTTTGGGGAGCAATTTCGTATGACAGCAGGAGCACTCTCGTGGTTATCCCACGCACCCTGACTGCAAATTTGTACGTCAGTCTAGTATACAACCTGTTGTGCTGCCATTCATGAACAGCATTCAACGGGGTGTTTTCCAACAGAATAACGCTCGCCCTCATACCGCTGTTGTAACCCAACATGCTCTACAGAGTGTCGACATGTTGCATTGGCCTGCTAGATCACCAGATCTTTCTCCAATCGAGCACGTATGGGACATCATTGGACGACAACTCCAGCGTCATCCACAACCAGCATTAACCGTCCCTGCATTGACCGCCCAAGTGCAACAGGCATGGAACTCCATCCGACAAACTGATATCCGACACATGTACGACACAATGCATGCCCGTTTGCATGCTTGCATTCAAAATTCTGGCGGTTACACCGGTTACTAATGAACCAACATTTCACATTTGAAATTGCTCTTCTCGCCAATGGATCTACCTGTGATCTTGAAACTTTAATCAATTAAATATGTTACCTAGACAAATGTATTGCTGAAATTTCATTACTGTACAATAATTTTTTCTTGGTGTTGGGATTTTTTTTTCCATCAGTGTAATTTGAATCATAAAAATATGTATGCTTACTTTATGAATTATCATAAAATTATGATCAAAGAGTTTCAATACAGCTCATTATCTTATTAAACAACTACGTTCTTTTAACTGCCAGACTTTACATCAGTAATAACATATTATAATGTAATATGTCGATACTGATGTGCATTATGATGTATATTTCGATGTGCACATACAAAGTTGTATATAGGTGAATCATAAAAATGTGTACGATTATTTTATAAATTGACATAAAATTGTGAACAAGGCAATTCAATACAGCTCATTATCTTACTAAACAACATATGTTATTTTAACAGCCAGACTTTACATCAGTAATAACATATTATGATTTAATATGTTAATACTACATAATAATGTGCATTATGATGTATATGATGTGCATTATGACGTATATTACGATTTGCACATATAAAGTTGTATATACATAAGGTGCCTTTTTAATAGCGTTTCATTAAATTTATTTCTACTTTAACTTTTTATGTAAAACATTTCATATACTACTATTAAATCTTTACCTGTAATTAATAGCAAAACGGGCAGACATTTTCTTTAGGCAATAAAAATTTATTTTGCTTTAACATCATAAGGCAAAGGAATAATTTTATATAAGGTATTGTATATAAAGAGAATAAGCGAAAGACAAATTACAATTACACAATTTTAAAGCATTTGAAGAACATTTAAGAAAATCAAAGATTATCACTTCACAAGTTTTAAAATACCAATGAACTCTAAACCATTCTGTTTTTCTAACCATCACATTGAATTATAAAAAGGATTTTATTCATTTATATATTTTTAATCTAAAAGTAGAAGGAACAACATTAGAAAATAACATTAATGTTTTAATAATTATTTATTCATTTATTTTATTTTATTTTGTTGTATTTATTTATTTGTTTATTAAGAATTTTCTGAAATTTTAATATTTTGCTGTGTGAAACTCACATTTTTCTAATGTAAAAATGTATTATTATAAAAAAATAAATAAATTTATTTTAATTTTATTTTTAATGAAATTAAATCATTATGTTTAAAAAAGAAAAAAAAATGGGGGGGGCGGCATATAGGTTAGGGGCTCCAGTGATTGGCTTGCTCCAGTAATTGGCATCTATTCCGAAATAATTAATAAATAAGAAAAATAATAAAATCGTATATTTTATGTATAAGAATTTTAACATTTTATGTCAAACACTGGAGCATAGGGTGCTAATAACTGATAAAATGAATAACTAGCAGTGTCAAACACTGGAACATAGGGGGCCAATTACTGATAAAATGAAAAACTGGCAGTGTCAGTTACTGGAACATTGAGTGGGTGTCAAATAAAAATTCATAATTTTTTTTTTTTATCAAATGTATATATTTTAATATATATGTGGTTCTGAATGTCTTTCATGCCATATGTACTAACTTAAGATTTCTAAAAATATTATCTGATGACTGGAACATTAAAATCATCAGAGATTGCTCTAAAAGTGTCAATCATTGGTGCACTTACCCTATAAGGTTTTATTTAAAAAAAAAAAATGAATTACTTAGAAAAAAAGTAAACGAAAATGTCCCTTTACATGATTAGAAAAATGCACTCATAGTAAAAAGTATCGATAAAATTCTTTATATTTCACTTTACGATAAAACGCCTGTTTTAAAATCCGATTACAACAATTTAGTCTCACAACATTTAAAGAAATATATGAGAAAATTTGAAAACTCTAAAAAAACATTTTTTTTTTTTTTTTTTAGCACGCTAAATATTTAGATAAATAGATTACATTAAATAAAAAGAAGTGAAACTCGATCCATTCCAAATTGTTGTATTTTAGTTTAAATGTGTTATAAACTGATTTCTATATTTCTTAAAAGTATGTATTTTTGTATTTAAAAAGTTAAAATTATTGTTTCGTTGATTCACTGAAGCATTTAAGTTAAAATATTTTAAAGGATTAGTGTTATATACATATATATATTATTGAATGCTTAAAATACGATTCGGAATTATCTATTTATATATTTATTTTTACAAGTTATAATGCATGTGATTACTTTTCTTTCAAAATTTTCTAAAAAAAAAATATCATTTTAAAAGGATTACGATTAAGGGAAAGCAAATGGTACGTAAACGCTACTTTTTAGTCAATTCTTTTCCATACGAGAGGAAACGGTTTCAGTAATGCTTATGTTTAGAATTCAATGGATTAATGTTTTGTAACAATTGCAGATAGTTTTATAAATATGGGAATCAAAAATCAGAATCAATATTTGGGCCATTCTCTGAAAAGTGGGCTTTTTTTTAAAAAAAAAGTTAGCTCAAATAAAATTGCTCCAATTCTTTTTTTAAATTTTGTGCATATACACGTTAATAAAAATAATAAAAATTCATACACAGTTAATAAAAAATAATATTAACCAAGCTGTGTCTGAAAATTTTTGAAATAGTAATTATTTTTATTAATTAGAGAAATGAGGGAATGATTGTGAGGGAATGACAAATTTGTTCTAGAAACTACTTTATAAAAATATTATTAAGTTTATCTATATTTTCAAACACTAAATATTTATTAAAACATATTTTTATTAATATAATAGCATAAAAAGCAAATTTGATTTCTTTTAGTTAACTTTATAATGAGTGAGGGAATGACATATAATAAAAATACTGTATTTCAATATAACATTTGAGAGCCATATGCTATTCATTGTAAAATGTTTCCAACATAGCACAAAATGTTTTCTTTACTTTGCTTCTGTATAAATTAAGTTTGACTTATATAAAGTACGTGCTGCCATTAATGGAGTAAGTAGGGGTATAATTACAGTTTGATGAGGGAATGACATCTATTACCAGGGACAACAATAATAAGTGTTCTAATTTCTTTCATTGCATAATATATAAATGTAGTATAATGGATAAATATTTATTAAAGTATGTTTAATAAATTTTCACTTCAAATAATCTAAATATAGATGTTTTAATACCATAGAAACCATTTTATTTACTTACATGTGGGAATGGGGACACAGTGAGGGAATGATATTTTGCATTTTAAAAAATATTTTAAAATTATATTTGAATTCCAATAACCAAAGAATAACAGTTTATATGCAAAACCAATTAATATTGATAGTTTGGACTGCTTTTTGTTTTTGTGCTTTTAAAAATATGCCCTCAAGACTACTAGGACATGAAATGACCACTTTTCAGAGAATTACTCATTTAAATACTTTTATTAAACGGAAATGAAATAAGATTTTTAAAAATACTTATTTTTGCCTTAGCAAATTAGAATTAATGATATATATTATAACTGAATAAAATATTTTTACTTCATGTCCTTTATTTAAAAAATGTAGTTACCGTTGGTAGTAGGTTAATATAATTGTAATCTGATAGTAAATGTTCCTATCCTTTCACTTTGCGTGAAAAGTAACGAACAAATGGCGCAGTAAGCTCTGTAAATCATTGGTCGATTTGGTGAGCTAGAAAAGAATTACCATAGAGGGAATAATTTACATGCATGATGCTTTAGTAAATATTACCACAGATGCACAGATATAGATATTATCCTATTTATTTATGTATTTTATAATTTATGTAAATTCTGTCTTTCTTTTAATAATTACTAACGCTATTTTGGTCAATTTTAGAATAAAATTTAGAAAAGTTTGAGATTTTATTTTTATTTTGTGGAGTACACTTAAATTTTGTTCATTAGAATTTCAGGAAATTTATCCCCTCTTCCTCCAACCAAAAGATAATTGATTTAATCCGCAATCGATTTGTAGGTATCAAAAACCTTTATGTATCAATTTTGAACAATCTAACTCTATTTTTATTTTTTTGCCCTCCGCCCTTCCTAATAGCCTTATACTTTCGGAAATATCGCAGGCTTCTAAAACCTACCTGTACCAATTTTGAGCAATCTAAATGTTTTTTTTTTTTTTTTTCTTTCACCCTCCGTCCCGCCCCACCTGGGTCGAATTTCTAAAATTCCAGATATTGATTTTTAGATAGTCGTGTTAGGTATATTTCAAAGCAAAAATCTCACGTATATCTTTTTTTTTTTTTTTTTTTTTTTTTTTTTTTGCGATATAAAAGATTTTTTTAAATCAGGTTTTGCCCACTCTCCCCACCCCTTGGGGGGTCGAATTGAATTTATAAAATTCCAGAAATTAGTTTTTAGTTACTTGTATTGCCTATATTTTAGAGTAAAAATTTCACGTATATCTATTTTTTTGTTTGAGATATGTTAGATTATGTAAAATCACATTTTGCGATATTAGTTGTTAGTCGTATGCGTTTAATGAATTATTACTATCGAATCCTGCTTTCCACATACATGTATCATTGAAAGTCTCTAATACTGAAAATGGATTTAGGATGTATGAAACGTTATGTATGAAAATGATCACGTACATTGCTAATTCAGTTTAAATGAATTGTTATATAAATTTAAAAAAAAAAACTTTAAAATTAATTACTAATATAATTTAGGTAAAAATGTTCTTTTTAACACTTTCCAACAAGGTTGAAAAGCGTTAATGACTTCGATTTGTCTGTCTGTCTGTCCGTCTGTCTGCTGTCCGCGCTCTAACTCCCCTAAATATTTAGGGAATTTCTTGAAACTGATATATGTTATTCAAGTTCACTATCGGATGTTCCTTATTGAAAATAGAGTTTATACCTCTACTGGTTTGTGTACAGGGACACCCGAAAGTATTTCAAATCATTGTGTTCTATGAGAGGTATTTCTATAAACCATATTTTCATATCTTTACTGTACACATATCTTAATGAAATTGAAATACGTTATTCAAGTTCATAATTGGATGTTTCCTGTAGAAAATAGAGTAAATATCACCACTCGTTTATGTACAGGGACACTCAAAAGTATTCCAAACCATTGCGTTCTATGAGAGATATTTCTGTAAATCAAATTTTAATAACTTTACTTTCTACGAAGTTTTATGAAATTGAAAGATATTAATTGTGTGCACAAAAGAGTGCTTTGCATAGAATATAGCATGATTAGCATTAGATTTACAGGGTGACACAAAATTAATCATTTATATTAAAAGCTATTAATAAAAATTTGCTAGAATTATACTTTCGTTTACATTAAGCGTTTTTAACACTTTCTAACATTTATCAATTGTGAATATGATTTTAATTGGTGTATGTCCGTCTGTCTGTCTCTCTGCCCGTGCTTTAACTCCTGTAATTTGTGGAATCTTTTGAAACTGATATATGTTATTCAAGTTCACTATCGGGTGTTCCCTATTGAAAATGAAGTTTATACCTCTACAGGTTTGTGTACAGGGGCACCCAAAAATATTCGAAAGCTTTGTGTTCTATGAGAAGAGTTTCTATAAACCATATTTTAATACCTTTACTGCATAGAAACTTTAATGAAATTTTAATATGTTATTCAAGTTCCCTTTCGGATGTTTCCTATGTAAAATCGAGTACATTTCTAACTGTTTTGTGTACATGGGCACTTGAAAGTATTCCAAAGCATTGCGTTCTGTGAGAGTTATTTTTATAAACCAAATTGAAATAATTTTACTTTGCGCAAAGCTTAATGCGATTGAAATAAATCATTCATATGCACAAAAAAGTGCCTTCTATATAATATAGTATGATTATTATTAGATTTATAGGGCCACAAAAAAATATTCAGTTACATTAAGAACTATTAATAAAAATTTCCTAGAATTGCACTTTCGTTTGCATTAAGCGTTTTAATACTTTCTTATATTTTTAGTGGGAATATGATTTCAATTTGTGTATCTGTCTGTCTGATCGTGTACTTTTCTATCTGTTGTTTCCGGCTCCTAGCGCCGGTAAATATTTTTAGAATTTTTTTAAAAAATAATACAATCAAGTTCACTATGGAATGTTCCCTATTTAAAATGACATTAATAGGTCCGGTGCAACTAGTTTGTTTACAGAGACAACAACAGTAAACAAACAAAAAAAAAATGTCAATGGATAATGTTTCGGACAGAATTTTTTAAAAGTTATATTTAAAATCTTTCTATTGTAAAAATCATAAAGACATTAACATGCATTTTTAATATTCTAAAATAATATATTGTATAGAATATGATTAACTTTTTCAGATTAAAAGTTATTGGATACAACAATTACGTACTGTTGGAAAGTGTTACTAATGAATGCTTGCTGCATGATTTTTCTTTATTGTTTTTATTTAAGGATGTTTTTATAAATACTGGTATTTACTTATTTAGTTTAATACCTGTAATATGACCTGCATATACAAAGTGCTTCTATGGTCAAGGGACAAACTTGGAGAAGAGATAGAGAACATTTCAAGGATTGGGAATTGCATTGGAACCCATAACCGCAAACGTCACTCTTAACCCTTTAAGAACTGGATGTTTTTTGGCTACTATGTACTACTAACTGCGCCGAATGTGTAAATTTTAAAATCTTACATGCTTCATTATTTCGCAAAATCCTATACAATGTTTGTATTAATGCAATCAGCGCGATAAAATACATCGATGAAAACATAGTTTATTTATGTAAACATAAGCATGTAAAAACTTTTTAAAAGAAATGCAACATTTGAGAGTCACGCCCATAAACACTCAAAAATATACGGTTCTTAAAGGGTTAAAATAACGTTTGTGGTCATGGGTTCCAATAAAATTCTGAATCCATGTTATGTTTGTTCTCTAAATCCCCTTTAAGTGTATCTCATGACCTTAGAATCACCTGTAGAAAAACTACAAAAGTGTGTAGAGCAAGGAGAGCAAACTTAGGGGAGGGGGGGGAGTCCACGTATTTAAAGATATTTGCTTTTCAGCACAATAAAAATTTCTGCAACTTTACTTAATCACAAAATTTTGCAATTTTTAACATATACGTAAATTTTAAAAACAAATATTTATTTATTTACTTAAATTTAAACTACCAGATTAATTTTCATTAATTTTTTATTCTTTTAAAAATTTCGGCACGGAATATTTATTTTAAGAAATGAAAAAAAAAAAAAAAAAAAAAAAAAAAATATGTGTGTCTTAACTACATTCTTTCGAGAATTATTTAGTTACTCTATTTCTATTAAACTAGAACAGGGTATAGTTGTGTGTTTAGTAATAAAAAGCTCTATCAAAGCTGATTACATACAAGCGTTGACATTCCCGTTGAATTTAGCTCACAAGGTTATTTACATAAAGGTAAAAAATGCGATTGCAGCGATCCTGTAAGGGAGTGTGAGAAATACATTCAATAACAGAGTGCAAGCTCCAAACTAACTAGCTCTACTAGAAGAACTTCTACAATACAGGCTGACAAGCGGTCATTTTTACGCTTTAGCAAAACCAGAACTAAAACGTGTTAGTAGCTTGGCGTCATCATCGTTGTTACGGCACAGTTATTTGACTAGTTTCAAAAATGTCGGTCGAATTTCGGGATCCCTTTAATAAGGAAAAATGTAACATTACTGTAATAGAGCACTTTTTGTAATAGAGTTCAAGAAATTTAAGAATATTAATTGGAGATTAATAGAAAATCACATTTTTGATCCTTCTGTTATATAAAATCTGGCATGTTTTTAAAAGAAATAATGGAAAAAAATAAAAAGAAGTAATAAATAATAATAATAATAATAATAATAATAATAATAAAATTCATAATACATTTAAAGAAGGAACGAAAACCTTCCAATTATTATAATTTAAACAGGTTAAAGGTAATTTCTGAGCATTGAGCATCCCAATTAAAATATTCCATAATCACATCACTATATTTTTAAATGTTGTTTGAGAAAATATATCAAAATTTAAATAGATCTTAATGCAAAGATCTTAATAACAATTTATGTAGATATTTAGTCCCATTTCCTATTCATTAAATATTTGTATACCATTTATTCTTATTATATGTCATCACTTTAAACCAATAATAATTTTAAATTACTATGATAAGAAATAAAATTTTTTGAAGTATTTATTATTTCTGTCCCTGGCTGATATTTGAAATGTTTTTATTTTCTTTTAATAAAGAATTACCACATCATTTTATCCCCTCATTGTATCACATAAAAAACTTCCTTAATTAAAAGCTATCATTAAACTTTCTTCTGTATCATTTTACATAATAGCACCACTTACTTCTTAGCATCCGCAAAAGACAATCTTAGCTTCTCGCAATAGAGATTTTGGAATTTGAACGGAGCCAATTTTAATCAACAGATGCTGAGGTATAACCATGTGGAAAATCATACAAGGTGAGTAATAGCACCGCCACCTGTCGGCCGATTACATTCAAATTAATTCAGCATTCTTCTTCATTATGGTTACATCACATGTCAGATTTGGTGAATTTATATGCTATAGATGTTGAGATTTAGCCTTCTTATTTTATGAGTAAATTGTAGCACAGCAGCCGATATATACCCAAATTTAAGCAACTTAGTATATAAAAATGGTCCTCTTACATACCACTTTAAGTGCAGTTATACATATTAGAATCTGAGATATAGCTTTCTTGTTCATGAAGAAAATTCCAACATAGCAGCGCTACTTTTAGGCTGATTTGTACCCAAATTGAACCAGCATATTTCATAAGGACCCTCTCGCATATTAAGTTTTGTTCAGTTATACACGATATAAACTGAGATATAGCCTTCCATCAAATGGGAGAAATTTCAATCTAACAAGGGCACTTGTAAGGCGATTTGCACCAGAAATTGGTAGGTACTAATTTATGTCAAGGTGCAACTGTATACAAATTTATGTAAAATTTTTATAATACGCACATTGAAATTTGCCTAGAAAGGCTTCCAACTAAGCCATGGAAAGTTGACCCTTAAAAAAGGTGGCCTTTAAATAGAGGTTGATAAAAGATCTTAATTCATGTAACAGATTATATAAGTAAATGGTTTTAATTATGCAAACTTACACTACTTTTCTTTAGATCTTTTCAATAATCATTAATATAGGTTTGTTTGAATTTTTAAAGCGTTTAAGCAATAATTTTGTTTTCTTATATCACTGTTTAATTTAAAATCATAGGTGAAGAAAAGATATCTCCATCTATAAATTAAAATAACAATCAGTAATTAAAATTAAATTTAAAATAATCTATAGATAAAAAAATAATCTAAAAATATCCACAAAATTTACCTTGCAAGAAATATTAATAATTAGCTTATATAGATAGCTTAATAAATATAGTCATTCTTTAATGTATGGGATACCTCTATGTTTTAACAGAAAATCAGTTTTTCTGAGTCATCTCTGACCTTCTTTTTAGATTAAAATTTTTTCTTATTTTATATTATTTAATGATTATAACAATTTCTATTGAAAAACCCAATTCCATTTTATTTTGCTATCTATACAGGTAATTAAAAAAATAAATATATTCATTAAAGAACATCGTTTTATTGTATTTATAAATTAAAATATTACTTTAATGATAATAAAGTAATTTGAAGGAGGTAATAAAGGACTAGGATTAAGGACTAGGAGGTAATAAAGGTTAGGAATAAGACCAAATGATAGCACGAAGGTTCTTAAGCCCGAAGGAAGTGCCCTCCGTGAGGGATCCTTCTAAGGGATTCTAGCCCGTATTTAAGCAAATTTTGGAGAAAAACACGGAAAACTCCGAAAGGCTAGGACAACGAACACGACCTGGGATCGAACCGGTACCTCTCGTCTACCAGCTTCGAGGACAGAACCTCCCGGCCGCTGGTAGGCGGGTAACTTAAGTATTTAACTTTATGCTCTTTATTATTATTACTATATTACCCATTTTTCTTTCATTTTGTGCACTGAAAATTTTAAGTATTTTAGAAACAAATTTTTTAAGCTTATGCCATATGATCAAGAGGATATATATATACAAATATTGCTACTAAAAATTTTTACTGGCTACCTCGTATTTTTCAAGCTGTTGTGTCCAGATATATATCTATACATATCTCTATATATATTAGATTACAAACAGCCTACTATTTAAAGAGTCAAAAACTTTATTGATTCATTTGTTTTTATTTTCTAAAAACATAGATAACTGAAATCATAAAATAATTGCAAAATTCAGCTATCATTGATGCAAAGAGTAATAACAAACATTCTTCTTCTTCTTTTTTCTTTTTTTTTTTTTTTTTTTAACAAAATATCAGTGTTAATGATCGTAAAAAAATCGTACAAAAATTAAATACACACTCAAATCTATCTATCTATCTATCTATCTATATATATATATATATATATATATATATATATATATCAGGTATTAAGGTTTTAAATACATAACTTTATACTTCTAATTTTTTTTCTTAATTCAAAATTTTGTAAGGATTTAATTGAAAAAAAAAATCAGTTTGATCAAATCTGACATTGTTTACAGATTAGTAAACATTGGCGACCACTGACAAAAAAATTCGCCAAAATCCTAGTAAATTTCATAATCAAACAATTCTTTTCATCGTTTCAAAAATGCAATTTTTTAAAATTAAATCTGTAAATCAGTCCTTTAAATGCCTTTCAAAATCTTAATATAGAACTTAAATCTTAAAAAATGAAGTTTTTTTTATTATCACACGGTAATAACATTTCGCATAATTCAACTCTTGAGGCTCGGAAAAAAAAAACGTATTCATATCTTTTACAATTTATAAGTCATTTTCTCCTTCTTGCTTCATCAGCTAGAAACTTAATCCTTAGCCTCCTAAACTAGATGCCTTCCGAGAAACTTGGCAACAGTTCAAGCGGTAGAGAGCACCACCTGGTACAGATTGCGCGAATTTTTTATTCAACAGCCACCAAAAATTTTTAGAAGTAGGATTTGATATACATAAAAGGCGAATAAAATCGATGAAAGGTCGATTATATATATTATATATCACTTCTTAAAATTATTGGTGACAGTTGAATAAAAAAGTTGCGCTATCTGCGCCAGATGGCGCTGTCTACCGCTTGAACTGTTGTCAAGTTTCCGAACCAAGCGGAAGGCATCTAGTTTAGGAGTCTATGCTTAAACAATCGAAATTTGTCACAAGAGTGATTTGTCCCATTGTCGACTGCATAATCGTTCCTATTTCACATTAAAAATGATATGAGAATACGTTTAAAATTAATCACGCGCAATTCACACAGTACAGGATAATGTACACTCCTTCTCATATTTATAAGGACACTTTATATTTTTAAATAACTAACGTAAAAATAATTGTAAACAAGATTATACTAAGTGCACTTAATGTATCTAGTATTCTAAAAACCAAAACTGTTATAATTTTTTAATATAAAACAAAATTAATAAAAAATAATGCAAAATGTGTTTTTCTCCACGTTTTTAGATGTTCATAATTATAGGGACAATCCAGATTTTTTCGTTTTATTTAACTTACTAGCGGATAAATTACAGTTGACATGCGAATTTGATAACTACTGGGCTAGATTAATTCATATATAAGCCTTCAATTTTTCTTGGACGGACATTACTGATAATTCCTCGAAAAAAAGAACGTTCAAGTAGTGAAGTATGATAAATGTGTTTTTTAAGTGGAAGGATAATTTCAATCCGCCGAATTTCTAATGAAATTCGAAGGTCTAAAATTGCTGAAGGAAATGTGATCAAACATTGAACTGCTAATTCGATAGGAGAGATATCTGAGTTGTTTTACAGAGATCGAAGACTCATAATTCCTCTTACTCTTCTACTCATAATGATTGCTGCCGAATTTGCTCGTAGTTTTTAACGAAAGGTTAGGGCAAACATTTATGCATGTTTAAAATAATTAATAATATGTTAAAATAAATAAAAAAACCTGTAATAATCAATCAGCATTTAATGGGGGAAAGAACGTCTGTGTTAAAGTTGAATAAAGACAATAATAATGGTAAAATGTTGCATTTTCGGATGAAAAACATTTTATTCTTTATTAACCAAATGGTTTTAACAGTTACTGGCACGATCTGAAGATAGCGAAAGACAGAGCAGGTTTTTTAAAGGCAGATATGAATCGGGCATTTTAAAGGTGGATCCATGGTGCTCTGGGGAGCTGCTTCTACTGAAGGCAGAATGAATTTAGTAATTTTTTCTATTACTATGAACATCAAGAGAATATCCGCAAATTTTTAACGTGGAATTATCAGATTTTTGTTAGATTTTGGGGGATAATAATATTTTTTTCAACAAGACTTAACATTTTTGCTCTACTTTTAGAGCAACAGGAAATAGTTTGAAGAAGGAAACTTCTGTATTATTGCCTTTCCCATGGCCTAAAAGTTTAAAAAACCTTAACTTATGATATTAGAAAAGTGCATGCAAGTGGAAAGCAATTTTAAATAGTTTAAATGTATTAAGAGTATCATATATGCTATATGAAATGGTATTGAAACTGAATATTAAAAAAAAAATGTATATATATATACCAGAGAGAATGTCTGACTGTTGAACCCTAAAAATAGACCCCATAAGATATTAATTTAAAGAATAACTGAAAGAAATTAATAAAATTCGAGCTGTCCTTATAATTGTGAACACCTGAAAAGTCCTCTTTTTACCATATTTAAAGTTTATTAAGATAGAAAAACGATAAAACTTTTTAAACATAGTCTATTAATGAAATTCAAATTAATTAAAAATATATTTGTTTAAATAATAGTGTTCAGTGTTTAGTTAATATAGAAAAACAGGTGTCCTTATAATTATGAGAAGGAGTGTAGTTATGGTAATCTTTGAGCGTAAGAATGGCGGATGTGTCAGCTCCCTATTTGTTTCAAGCTCTACAAACGTAAATATGCTGCGTCACCGTCTGCTAATCTCGGTTCAGGCATGAATGTTTATGGTGTTTTTATGTGTGAAATAAATAGGAAAATTGTGAATAGTTATTGTGAAATAATGTAATATGGATTAATCGAGATACTCAAATGCAAATACCCAAACCATCCTCTTCTAGCTTCTTACAGAACTTTATGTGGAATGTCAATAGCGATGAAAAATACATTTTTATTGAAAATATGTGATTAAATGATATGTATTTCTTGTCTTGAAATCTCACAACTTAATTTTTTATCATTAAGTATTTATAAAGTTTTATTTAAAAAAAAAAATGTAATAGATTTTATATAAGACTGATAAACAAATAGGCTTAATCGAAAAGTAACACTTAGCAAAATAGTACAACGTAAAAAAATGTATTGCTCGCATAGTAAAAAATCACTACTAATGTTAAAATAGTACTTTATAAGATTTCAAGACAAGAAATGCATACCATTCAAACACATATTTTTAACAAAAATCGTATTTTTTAGTGCTATTGACATTTAAAATAAAGTTATTATTACTTTATAAGAAGCTAGCAGATAATAATGTAGCTATAAGAACTAGTTACATTGAGGCATGCGCTCTATTACTGAATGTATTTCTCACATCTACTCGTAGGATCGCTGCAGTCACATTTTTTACATTTATGCAAATAACCTTGCACGCTATATCCAATGGCAATGTCAACGCTTTTTATGTTATCAGCATTAAGCTTTATTCATTTCTATGCATTAAAAATTTATGATTTAAAACACGATAAAAAACTTTTGCGGTTTTATTTTGATTTTAACTCATTTTTACTTTTAATCTATCAAAGATATTGAATGAAATAAAAAAGAAAACAGTAATTTAACGTTTTAAATACAGCTCCAATCACACATTTGTACAGTTTTTTAAACTGTACATAATTTTTTAACTAAACTAAACATAAAACTAAATGATCAGTTGTATTTTCATAAAATTTTATTTTCCTTCAAGACTAAAACTTTGAAGACTTTTCTAAATAATTTAAACAGTTATGACTTAACTTTTATTTTTAAAATTCATGCATAAACAACTTATAGTTATCTACCTCAATAAGAATAATAATAACTTCTAAGATTTACACTAAAGATAACATTAATTCCTTGCTTTTTGTGCTGTTTGTTTTCTTTTCATATAAGAAGTAAAACTTGTTTATTATTATTTTCGGTTGCTTTTCAATTTTTTTTGTTATTATTATTAACAGAAAATGAATTGAGGGAAAATCCTTTTGTTTTTAATAAATCTAACGTCTTTAAACACTTTTTTGTAAACAAAAAATTTTTTAATAACATTAAACTGTGTAAACATTCATAGTGTTACTTAAAAGTGTAAATATTTTCTTCTTTAGGAGACGATCTACTCAGGATAATGCGAATATGTTTATTTAAACGCTCAAACTGCTTTAGTGAATTTCTCAACTGGGTTATATATATATATATATATATATATATATATTTATTTATTTATTTTCCTTAACCCAAGAGAAAATTGAAAAGAAATAAAAATTTTCGCCACCGTAAAAATTTCTCCCAGTCTGTTGGGCATAAGTCTTTTAATTAAAATAAAATTGTATTTTGTTGATGAAAATATTTTTTTACACTAGGGACTATATGATAAAATCCAGTGAATGCATTTCACTTCATTTTGAGAGCATAAATTATTTATGATTATTTTTTTTTAATCTTTAAAAATTATTCGACTTTAATACAAAAAACCTCAGAAGATAAAATGAAATAAATTGAGAAAAATGATAATTGGAATTTTGAATGATATCTCACAGACATTTACGAAATAAGCAAATAAAAAGGTAACTTTCTTCTGAAAATTTCTAGTAACTAATACAATTTCTATAAGTTTTTTCTTTTTCTTTCTTTTTTTTTTTTTTTTTTTTTTTTTTAAACACCATTATATTTTCCCCAAATTTAAAAAAAAAAAAAAAAAAAACTGAGAGAATTTTTTCTTTCAATATTTAATTTCAATTTCAAGACCTATTGTATTTCAAACTGTTTTGAGAAAAAAGTTATTTTTTAATTTATACACTATATACTTACTTGCTTTTTCTAATCCTATATAAAAGAAATAATAACAATATTTCGAACACTGTTTGAGTTATGAAAATTTAAAATTCCGTATGTTGACTTAAAACTAATACATAACATATTCAACAAATTTCTAGATCTTAAGGACGTAGTGAGATCTAAATAAAAAAAATTTTAAAATGACAATGTTATAGGCAAACTAGTCGTGGATTATATTCACATAGAAGTAAACATTAATGTTCCCATAGTTGTATCATTTTATAACAAATATTTCCAGCTAAAGGTGTTAAGTTCAATATTTGATCAGCATTATTGACATATTATTCTGCAAGAAAAGGTCAAGCTATAATCACTTCCGTATAAACAGTAATATCATCCTAATTCTGTCATTTTATTGCAAATATTTTCAGTGTGATTGTGATAAGTGCAATATTTGATCAGTAGTATCGATTTATTACTCTCCGAAGAAAGATTCTCTTGTTCAAAAATTGATATTGACATTAAAAATTGTTTAACTCAAGTTATGTGTTTTAATTCTTTTATACGTATGTACACACAAATACGCATTTATAAACATTATAAATAAATATCATTTATTTTATTTAATAAGAAATAATATGAAAACTTTCAGGAACTTCAATGCAACGGAATATTGGTTTTGGAAAATAACACAAAAAGAAATTATTGTTTTACCATTTTATTTATTTGTTTATTTATTCATTCATTTAAAAGATATGTAACGCTATTTTCTTCTGCAATTTTCAATGTTGTTAAACGTCTATCAAAAGAATAAAAAAAAAATTGCATAAAACAATATGCAGCTATAAAATCGTTCCGAAACATTTTATTAGAATTTGAAGTTTTATGTAAGTCATAAAATAGTATGTATTGAATCTTCGATTAATAATTTCAATTCAAAAATACTCTTCATACAAAAGAAGAAAAATTTAATGTAAATCTACAAGCCGCATTTTGTTTATCATGTATATGGGCTTTTATTATTATTACTTATACAGGGTGTTTATAAAGTCCCGGACCTATTTTGATGTTTAATAACTCATAAAATAATAAATATAGATTAAAATTAATAACATAAATGGTTAGATAGACTCAAAAAGTTTCATGACCCTTGTCAATGAACTTCCACGTGTGCCCCCTTCGTCGCACGGAGAATATCAAGTCGATAGTCAATTTCACGCCAGGTAGCGGCAAGCATGTCGGCATCCACAGAGGCTATTGCGGTTGTAATTCTGACTTTTAGGTCATCAATGTTCGACACTCTCCTCCTGTAAACATTGTCCTTTACAAATCCCCAAAGGAAAAAGTCCAGCGGCGTTATATCAGGTGATCTGGATGGCCAAGGAATTGGACCTCCTCGCCCAATCCCTCTTCCTGGAAAATGGTCATTCAAAGAACTACGAACGATGGTACCCCAATGAGGTGGTGCACCATCTTGTTGCAAAAAGACATGTGTCTGAAGCTCTTCTAGTTGTGGAAATACGAAGTTTTCAAAGATGTCTAAGTATACGACTGATGAGACCGTCTTTTCTGTAAAAAAAAAGGCCCAATGACTCGGTCGTGCATTAGTCCACACCACATATTAACCTTTTGGGAATCCACATCAAAAGTAAACATAACATTGCAATAGTTGCCAAAAATAAAAGAGAGAAAAATGCAATTAATAAGCAGACGATATTTAGAAAAGTACAGATATTTAGACTGGAAAATGAAATTATTTGAAATTAACCACACGCGCAGACGATATTTACAAAAGTAAAGATATTCAAACCTGAAAAGAAAATATGTGAATTATTCCATCAATAAATGCTCTAAGTTTGTTTATATCTTCATTATTTTATGAGTTATTAAACATCAAAATGGGTCCGGGACTTTATAAACACCCTGTATTTTGTGTTTCTTTTGACGTGTGATTTGTTACCGATTTCGTATATTAGAACAATTCTTAAGAACATAAGCTCTACCAGGTACTTGTACCCCAAATTTCTTGTACGTGTCTATACTTTTGGGACAGCACATTTTTATATAATTTAATGTATATTTTATAATTTCAAACTTTTGATCATAATTTATATGTGTGTATCAGCAAAGCTGTTTTTATTTAGTACCTATCTCGCGAATTTTAATTGTACCTTATTACATTCTATGTTAATGCAAATTTTATTGATTGTCTAAACTTTTGGGACACGGTGTATACTAACCCATCATTTCCGTACGCAACTTTGCACTTTCTCCAAGACCATCACTGCCTAACATTTGCAGTAATTGGTAGTATTATCTCTTCCATGGACAACTCAGCACAATTTCGAGCACTAAAGAGATTGCGTGAGGCCTCACTCCTTGCAACCAATCATTGTTAAAATAAAAAATTGTGTATATAATAGAAATAATTAATCAGGATAAAATTTTCTACAGGCCATTCTGTATTAGCAATGTCTATAAACCCTATTTAAGAGTGTAAATTTTCATGATTTTTTTTTTTCAAAAACTCGTAAAATCTTTAAAATATAATGATTAAACCATATGATACCGAGATTTTTGAATTTTTTTTTTTTTTCTCTGAAAAGAAATCATTTCCTACTATGACACATAATTTACTTTAATTCGACGTTTAGGGTTATTTTTTTCTGCGATGAAAGTTTTTTGCACTCACAATGGAAAATAATTTTGATAAATGTTTATTTAGTAACTAATTTGTATATTGAGTGATTTTTACAGAAAAATATCGAAAAAAGTTTTGTGATGACCACAGTATGCTAGTTTTAAAAATTATGCTCGGTAGTAATATCTTTTCTGGGATATATTTTTTATCATCATTTAGGAGAATTTAAACTGTGTTCATAGTATAATATCAAAATTTTATTAATTACGGTATTGTTAAAATTTTTAATAGATATACCGGGTAACCCATAAATCTGTAGTCACTTTAAAAATTCATAAAAACTTAAAGAATTGGTAGATTTGAACGCAGTTTATGAAATTACATGATTATTACGCAGTTTATTCTGATGAAGAAGGGAGACTTTTTTTTTTTTTTTTTTTTTTTTGAAAAGAATAAATCATAGTTGGAATATTCATAAAGGGCGCTGTACGTGGGCAAATCACAAATTTCTATAAACATCTAAATTTGTTTCCGTGCAAATATTCACAAGCATATAAATCCTATTTTGTGTGTTCACCATCACTACAAATTGCATTGTGCAAATGAGTTATAGCATCGCTAATACTTCATGTGTGCACGAGTAGGAATCAAATTATCAAAAAAACTGTGTTAATCGTAAAATCATGCAATTTATAGGACTTTGATTTGCATATTTTTCGTTATGCATTCGCGCAGAGCCCTCTATCGACGAAAATTTTAACTATTTTTTTTTCTTTACCCCTCAAAATAAATAAATAAATAAATAAATAAATAAATAATAATAAATAAATAAATAAATAATAACAATAAATATATAAATAAAAAATCCTTCTTTACGAGAAAAACTTTTTTTTTTTTTTTTTTTTTTTTCAAACTGTGTTAAATTCTACTAATTCCTTCATTTTTATGAATTTTTAAAATGTCTACAGACTTATGGGATACCCAGTATTTATGTGAATCTACTTATTACAATTTCATAATTTAATTTTTAAATATTAACAATGTATATAGCTTTTTAAACAGGTGATTAAAAAATATTAATTAATAAAATAATATATAATGCAGTAGTCGTTAATTTCAATATTAACATTCTACTTCTAAATGGAATATTTAGAAATGGAAGTAATTTTTCAAAATAATACTTTCCATTATTAAAATGTTTCAACGAGCAATATAACGAGCAATATATTCAACGAGTCGATAGTAAGTATAAGGTAAACACCATGAAACTTATCATGCGAATACCATAATTTAATATCTTTGTTAATTCAGTAACAATAAATTTTAGTATTAACCTTTCAATTTCTGTCAAAATAATACCTCCTACTCCTAAAGTATTTCATTGACAAATAATTTCAGTTTGTTTGCGCAGTGATTGTCATAAAAATGTAGGTATTTTGAAACTTATCATGCGAAAATCCCACTTTATTTTCTCTGTAACCTTTTGTTAATAGATTTTTATATTAATGTCATTTTTCGTCAAAATGATATTTTCTAACACTAAAACCTTTCAACTATAATTTTTTCAGTTTTACTCAATTTTAGAAGTGATTGTCCAGATAAAGTAGACACCCCGAAACTTTTATAATGATTAGTGAAGACTTTATTTTACGTTTCATAGTCACATGATTTTATTTTTGTAAAATTAAAACAAATAATTATAAGATAAATTTTTTTTTATAAACCATGTTTTTTAATTTTCTGTTGAATCATATAAACGCTACTGAAGGCAGCCGGAACCCCAGCAATTGGATAAAAGTATTAAAAAAAATCCTTGCTATCGTCTTTTGAGCTATTATAAAAGTTTCAAATGGCTATCTAGCCGGGAAGTTAGTTAAAAGTTGATTGCAAGCTTTGTACTGGAAACGCTGCCGAAGGCAGCAGGGTCCCGAAGCAATTGGATAAAAATATTTTTAAAAAGCATTTTCACCGTATTCTGAACTGTTCCGAAAGTTTCAAATGTCTAGCTACTCGGGAAGTTAGTTAAATGAATTTTCTGTTGAATCATACGAACGCTGCCGAAGGCAGTAGCGACCTGAAACAGTTGACTAAAAGTATTAAAAAAATATATATTGCCACCGTGTTCTGAGCTATCCTGAAAGTTTCAAATATCTAGCTAGTCGGGAAGTTAGTGAAAAATCGATTGCAAGCTTTGTACTGGTAACGCTGCCGAAGGCAGCAGGAACCCGAAACAGTTGGCTAAAGGTATTAAAAAAAAAGCATTTTCACCGTGTTCTGAACTATTCTGAAAATTTTAAATGTCTAGCTAGTCGGGAAGTTAGTTAAATAAATGTTCTGTCGAATTATATAAGCGCTGCTGAAGGCAGCGGGACCTGAAATAGTTGACTAAATTATTAGAAAAATGTATTGTCATCGTGTTGTGAGCTGTCCTAAAAGTTTCAAATGTCTAGCTAGTCGGAAAGTTAGTGAAAGATCGATTGCAAACTTTATACTGATAACGCTGCCGAAGGCAGCAGGAACTCGAAACAGTTGGCTATAGGTATTTAAAAAATGCATTTTCACCGTGTTCTGAACTATTCTGAAAATTTTAAATGTCTAGCTAGTCGGGAAGTTGGTTAAATAAATGTTCTGTCGAATTATATAAGCGCGGCCGAAGGCAGCGGGACCTGAAATAGTTGACTAAAATTATTAGAAAAATGTATTGCCACCGTGTTGTAAGCTGTCCTAAAAGTTTCAAATGTCTAGCTAGTCGGAAAGTTAGTGAAACATCGATTGCAAGCTTTGTACTGATAACGCTGCCGAAGGCAGCAGGAACCCGAAACAGTTGGCTAAAGGTTTTAAGAAAATGCATTTTCACCGTGTTCTGAACTATTCTGAAAGTTTCAAATGTCTAGCTAGTCGGGAAGTTGGTTAAATAAATTTTCTGTCGAATCATATAAGCGCTGCCGAAGGCAGCGGGACTTGAAATAGTTGACTAAAATTATTAGAAAAATGTATTGTCACCGTGTTGTGAGCTGTCCTAAAAATTTCAAATGTCTAGCTAGTCGGAAAGTTAGTGAAAAATCGATTGCAAGCTGTGTACTGATAACGCTGCCGAAGGCAGCGGGAACCTGAAACAGTTGGCAAAAGGTTTTAAGAAAATGCATTGTCACCCTGTTCTGAACTATTCTGAAAGTTTCAAATGTCTAGCTAGTCGGGAAGTTAGTTAAATAAATTTTCTGTCGAATCATATAAGCGCTGCCGAAGGCAGCGGGACTTGAAATAGTTGACTAAAATTATTAGAAAAATGTATTGTCACCGTGTTGTGAGCTGTCCTGAAAATTTCAAATATCTAGCTAGTCGGGAAGTTAGTTAAAAATCGATTGCAAGATTTGTCCCTGACAAACCCACAAACACACAAGAATCGAAGTTAATAAAAACATGGTAAAAAATAGATATATCAAAACAGAATTTAAATATTGTGATAAAATGATTTCATAGAAATTGTAATCCTCATATTCTGAATTTTATAAATGATTAATAAAGAATAATGCTCGAGGGATAAATAGTGGGTATGCTATATATATATTGTGTGTGTGCTTTTTTTTTTTTTTTTTTTTCCAATTCTGATAACCATGAAAAAATAATAATAATAAGATTAATTGATGAAAGAATTGCAACTTATACATAAAGTTCTACGAACTCGAACCATTTTAAAATTATTTTAGTAATGTTAAATCACTATAAAATAATAATATAGTTACATTATTTTGCTAAAGTATGATCAGTATGGTTATTCATGTGTGCATAACTTATAGCCCTTTTACAAAAAAGTGAGAAATAATTTACCCATATTATGGCCTATGGGATTAATTATTTGAAGTTTCTAAAATTTATTTAAAAAATAATGAAATCGTTATATGTTTTCGATTTAAGATGAGTTGAGTGATTTTATGACTAACTAGTGCTACGCTATGAGCAATTGACGACGGTCTGGGATTCATAAGGGTGGTCATGCCATCACAATTTTGATCCTCCACGGAAGGAATGGTACACTCCCCCCCACACACACACACTTCGGAGAACCCCCTGGGGTACAAACTTGATGGGAACATCAAGGACATCGCAGCTACGACGGATTTTACTTGCAACAGCCACCATATGTGTACACGACGAATAAATTTCGGAATTTTCCTGCAATATGATCGTTATAGGAAAGTTTACAGTTTTTGAGGAGTTTGAGGTGAACATACAAGGAAATATTTAATATTTTCAATTCGCGTAACACTAGGGAGAGAATGTGTTTTGTTACTCCAATAATAAAACTTAATACAAATCGTTAAAAGTAAAAGTTAAAGAAATGTTTGGCATGTTTTTTTTTTTTTTTTTTTTTTTTCAAAAGTTGTGAAATTTCCATTTTGTTACTACTCTTCAAAAATAATTTCTGGCACCAAAATGGCCAAAATGGCTATGCTAAATCTTACAAAAAATCACCAAAATGGCTATGCTAAAGCATAGTGTAAAAATATTAGATTAAGGCCATTCATGGAAAAACGTCATTAGTAATAGGAAAAAGGAGTTAAATTAATGATTAATTTTTTCTTGGAATAAATTTATTTAAAGTTAGCTATTAATGTTTTTCTTGAAATATTTTTTTTTCTATTATTTTTTGAGCTTTGAAGAGTTGAGAACTTAATGGTGAATGTTTGATTGTTTTTAAAGATCATTTGTTTTAAGCAAACTGTTTCCATGAAAACAAAAATGATTGAATTTGTGTTTCTTGAGAAAATATTTAAAAAAAAAGTACTTATTTATATATTTTACTAATGTAATAATAATATTTTTTTTTTATTAATGCAGTTTTATGCTACTGTGGTGGTGATTTTCGTTTTAAAAGTGAAGTGAAATACTGCCTGGAGTAATCAGGTAATATTTTGCATAATAGATAATGACTATGTTATCAAAATTTTCATTTTGAAAATATAGTTAGAATGTAATTGACTGTTTTGATATTGATTTACAGCGTAGCCGTACAGTAACTTTCCTTTTTTGAGGCATCTATAGGTAAAACTAACAAATGAAACTAAACCAAATTTACAGACAATAAAAGACATGCAGATGATTTTCATAAATAAAAATATTATATCAAAAAGTAGCCGACAAGGTAGATTGTGGCTCTGGTATCACGTATGCATTATGAAATTTACATAATCTCTTTTAATTTTATAAATCTGCTCTTGTTGCACGAGGTTTTGGGAATCCGCGATTGTAATGAAATGCTCTCCCTCTGGTGGGCTAAGGTGAAATTACAATTAACATGCATAGCTTTCGAATTCCTTTAGACGCCATTGCTGGCCGATATTTAGTTTCACATATATTTATTGAACAAAAATGAATAAATCCGGTAAAAAAGATAACACTTACTGATGTGTGCCACAGTGTAACTCCAAGAATAAAAAAATTCAGAATTAAGCTTCCATTTATTTCCAAATGACAAATTTAAAATTTCAGTTGCTTCGGCTAAGGGAAGTAAAAAATTAATCAGATGATTTGAAACTAATATTTGTTCAGCTTCAGTTAAAAATCTACTTCCGATCGAACGTTGAATAAACTGAAATATTTTTTCCAAAAGCAATCAATTTTCCATGATGTAATGGCGGAGAAATTATAGCACGAATATTAAGTAGTAACACATATAGAACAAAAATTAATACACGTGGCCATTATATTTACTAACAATAGAAACTGAAAAAGCGCCATATATCGATCATTACAAACGCGGATAGCGATGTTGAATCTTTTATTAATGTAATAATAATACTGATCGTTTTTATTAATCCAGTTTTATGCTACTGTGGTGGTGATTTTCGTTTTAAAAACGAAGTGAAATACTACCTGTAAAAATCAGTTAATATTTTGCTTGCAATATATAAAAACTATATTTTCAAAATTATTATTTTGAAAATATAGTTTGAAAGTATTTAACAACTCTAATATTCATATATAGTATGGCCTTAAAATAACTTTTCCTCTTTTGAAAGCATCTGTAGCTAAAATTACCCAACGGAGTGAAACCAATTTTACAGATAGTAAAAGAAATAGAGAGGTGATTTCCTCAAAGAAAATAATTACGTAAAAAAGTGGCCTATAAGGGAGATTGTGGTGCTGATGTCACATACGCATTATGAAGTTCACATAATCTATTATGATTTTACAAATTTGTAGATGTTTCACGAGATTCTAGGGATAACAATGCTGATTTATAAAAAGAAAAATTTCTGTGAGTTTAATGCTGTATGTAGTTCATTCCTGCACGTACATTTTTATTCAATGAAACTTTACATAATTCATTTTCCGTGCTTTAATTCTAAGTATTACTTTTTCCGTTTTTAGCAGCTCCAAAATCATGTTATGCATTAGCAAAATTGCATTATCTATCTCGATTGTGCAAATTTCGAAGTGCAACGTAACGGCAGCACCCTTAACGGCGAAAATTAATTTGTATATTAATTAATTTGTTGTCAGCTAACATTACTTTTTGTCCCATACCCCACTAAAAATAATCCGAAGATATTCTTGAGAAAATAGTATTTTCTTAAGACTTTCTTCGAATATTTTAAAATATTTTGAAGATTTATTTTTTTCTATAAAATATCTACAGAAATTTTGAAGACATTATAAAGAAATTTTGTAATTTTTTTTTAAGAATAGACCAAATAACTTAAGATATTCTGTAGATTTTCTCTAAAAATATCTACAGAATATCTTAAGATTATTTTTAGTTGGGATACTTTTAAATATAGATGTTGCTTCCTATCTATTAACGAAATATTTCACCACAATATGCACTCCCCTTTCTGAAAATATCTATATCATCCAGAAGTCCATCAACTTTGCATAAATACGTTCCATATGTACTAACGTATGAATGTGAGAATGCCATGCAAGTGTGTGCATGTGAGAAGGCTCTTACACTCATATTACTATGATATATTTTAAAGAAAAACCTCTTTTTAGCCATGTTGTCATAAGAAACGCTCTCTCCTTTCTAAAAAAGAGATTAAAATAGTTTTACTTCACTATCCTTAAATATAAGATATACTTTCCGTCAGCCTTATTTGTCTATCAAAAACTACATTTTCATTCCAAAGAAAATTTCAACGTCAATCTGAAGGTTTAGCTATGGATTTCTCCCTCTGACTTATTCTCGCTGACAGAAAATTTCTTTCTCTTTGTAAACTCGTTACGTTGATTACATTTTCACGCTCTCTGCAAAAATTCTGCACAATATTGATCACGTCTTATAAAATCTAAACTCTAAATTAGACAATAATATTCAATAT
This sequence comes from Salticus scenicus, assembly GCA_963930645.1. NCBI lineage: Eukaryota > Metazoa > Arthropoda > Arachnida > Araneae > Salticidae > Salticus > Salticus scenicus. The sequence goes on from OZ005649.1 coordinate 146,901,247, forward strand.
TATCTTATTAGACATAATAATATTCAATAATATTCAATAATAATATTCAATATTATCTTATTAGACAATAATATTCAATTCATACACTGTTAAAAATTTCAACAGAAAACTCTGTGTAATCTTAAGTCTTACGTAAAATTACAGAGAAAAATAAACGGAGATGTTAAAAAACTTATTTTATATATTCACTTAATAACTAATGTTAATTTAATTAATTATTGGTGAGAATATATTTCGAACTTATAATGCTTTTTCTAAAGTAGAAACAGCCATTTTTATTTTTAATTAAAAATTAAATAATAAAATTAGGTAAAAATACAGAATAAAGATTGAAAATCTCGATTATTCACTTTTAACTAAGAATTACTGTAAATTTACAGAGACTCTGGATAACTATTTACTTTAAATTTACAGAAATTTTTAACACTGTATATAACATGGAAAATAATCATCCATTTACTTTCTTTGACACTCTTTGTTTCTAGCACTAAAAAATGCTTCTGTACCACCGTCTATCAAAATTTTAAGTCTCTTTTTCTCTACATGCATGTTTATGTCATCCACCTATCCATAAAATAGCAGTTTCTAATATTTTTTTTTAAACCACATCCTTAATATCTGTTCCGATTCTGCTAAACTAAGCACTGAATTCAAATGTGTAAAAGCCATTTCAATTGACAGAGATGATAACCCTTCCATTATAGTTAAAGCTATTTAAAAATTACAGTTTCTTTGTACTTCCTCTCCTAAATCGATCTCTTCTGATATCGGTGTTGTTTTATCATATTTTCCTAAATCAAGTTGTACCATAACTAAATTTGTCAAACAGTACGATTTTATAATAATTTTTTCGCCTTCCAATAAACTCACACTTTCCAAGTTAAAAGATCCTGTAAATATGTATAACTCTTGGTGTATTTATAGTATTTCCTGCCAACAGCATTCATTATATATTTGTCAAACTGAACGCTGTCTTAAATTTCGGTAAATGGAACATATCAGTTACATCCGGAAACAAGAAACAATCAAATCAACTAATTTCGACCATTGCTGGGAGGAACACCATAATTTTGATTCCGCTAAAATAATATGCAATTCCAAATCTACACTTTAACCCTAGGACTCTAGCGTGTTCATATCTGCCGCTATCACTAAAGATACGTAAAATTTACATGCTCATGTAAAATTCGTTTTATTTGCTTATATTACATTAATGTTGTTTTTAAATAAATATTATTATTTGCTGTTTTACCCAATATTACTAACTTTTCATTAACTGAATAATTATTTTCATTTAAACTCAAGGTCAAACAGGTGTATCGATAGAAGAGAAAGAGCAGAAAAGAACCAATAAAGAAGACTGTACGTAAAACTTACGTACACTAGTGTTCTAGGGTTAAATCGATTTCTTTAAATCATTTTTACATCTATAAGAATCTTAAGAACATTGTTAAAAGTGAATGCGCAACACCGGCTTTGTCTGATTGTTGGAAATTTTGCTTTCAATCAGCACTTTCTGAATTTTTTTTGCATTTTTCAGTACTACCGTTTATCAATTTTCTGTTGGTCATCCCCCCACATTCCACCTAATTCAGTTAGATGATTAAACACTCGTAGAGTTCGATTATTTTCTTATATATATGCACTTTCCTTTCGTTTCTTTATGCACAGATGACGGTACGCTAAATGCTACAGAAACAGCTGTCTACTATTTCATTATTCCATTTCGCATTCAAGATATTGAAGGTTTTTCCAATGTTTACTTATCCAGCATCAAGTCACTTTTTTACTTTCTCTTACCCATAAGGTAGAGAAAGTATTGTTTTTGGGTCAAATTTTCGAACGCGAGATTTTGTTATATTTACACGTTTTGAGGTCCCCTGAATACGAAAATCATGTTTTTAGCAAATGGTCTGTGTGTATGTCTGTGTGTCTGTGTGTGTGTCTGTGTGTGTGTCTGTCTGTTATCAGCATATCTCAAAATCAAATTATGGCAGAAAGTTCAAACTTGGTATTCTAAATGTGTATCATATAGGGATGCTACAGTAAGCTTTTCGTTAAGATCAAGCAAATGGTTCGTGTACAGGGACAATCAAGAGAATTCTAATACATTACGTCTATGGGGGAAATTGCAGGTAAGTAGAGTTTAACGTCTATAGACTGCACTAAACCAAATGAAACGAATATATATTTTTTGTAATAGAGATAGTTAAAAAAAAATTTGTGTATGTAGGAGCTTCGCCTCCCCCCCCCCCACCTGGGGGGAAGTCCCCCCTCGAGGGGAGTAAATTTTCATGATGGGTATCTTTCAAAAGAGCTCGCCAATACCTTTAAAACGAATGGCTGAACCATCGATCTGCGAGTATTTAAAACAAAGTTATCGATTTTTTTTTACTTTTAACAAAAAAAAAAAAAAACCTTAGAAAAAAATATATATATTTTTTTTTTATATTGAGAATAAAACGGACTTTTTTTTGGATATTTGGTGTTATACTACTTCTCTAATATGGAAATCGTCTGCATTATCATAAAAGTTATATTTTTTAAATAATAATTTTAATAAATTATTTTTTAAAAACAGACTTATTTTTTTGTAACCGAATTAAATTCTATATAAATGTAGGTGCATTAATGAAACGGGGGGTTGAGGGGGGCTGTAGCCCCCCTCACAAAGAACTAATTATCATATAAAACCTTTCAGAAGCCTAATATGAGTTGTTTAATACAGGTTTACATAACAGTACTCGTTATCTTACCTTTTAATCTGCAACCTGTATTTATAGTATTAAATTTCAGGGTAAGAGAAAGTCGTGTGAGTGACACACCAGATTATATTATTCAGTAAAATCAAAATCTTATACAAATTTATAATTTTAGATAAAATTTTAATCTAAGAAACATTTTGTGCTTATATTTTCAGCAAATTTAAATTTAGAAAATTGACTTCTTAAAATATTTCAATAAGATGTATTTTTATTATAATATCTAAATCGAACACTAGAAAATACTTTAGTTAAAAGAATTTTCCTCTAACAGAAGCTTGTTATCATTTTTCAATGCCTATATTTAGGTAAAATTTTTAATTGAAAAGTATAATATAATTTTATGAAAAATAAAAAGTTCTATCGCAAAAATGTCACTACTAACAATATTTTAAGAAATGCATATCTTAGTAAATGTAAGATATCTTATAATCGTTTTTGTAAAGTAAAAAGAAAGTGATACTTGTTTAATAGATTTTTACATGTTATTTTTCTGTATCAAAATATATCAAGAGAGAGAAAAATAAATAAAGATACGAGATTCTTTAAATAGTTACTTTTATCATTTCTACGACTCTCAGAATTAAATGTACTCAACAAACATAAATTGAATAGATCTTTGAAATATCTTTTTCCCTCCACACATACTTTTACAAATGGGTTTTTGAATGTACAAAGATTTCTGAAATTCTTTTTGGGACGGTTTGTACAAAAAGATATTTCTCACATTTAATTCGGTTTCGAATCAGCTAACATTACTTGATGCCCAACTCAAGTGCATAAAAAAAAAAAAAAAAAAAAAAAAAAAAAAAATTAAATTAAAATTCAGTTATAACTACAGCGATTATGTAATATGAACAGTTATATAATAAACACTATTTCTTATGTTTATTTAAAAAAAGAAAAATAACTGTACTTCTGTCAATTTTTTAAGAAATCCATTTGACGCTTAGAAATTTATAATCGAACGAGGAAAAAATAAGTTATTTAAAAAGCAAATGCATTTTACAAAATTTATATTTCATACTGTTTAATTCGCTCCGACAATTGATAAGATGTATTGATAAGATGTTGACACATGTCTACATCTAAAATTTTGTTTTGATAATTTTGGCTAATCCTTATGTTTTTTTAGTATGCTGAAACCGAAATTGAAACCAGTTTTCCTCTGTCATGTATAGATTTTTGCCAATACAAGACGTCTACTGAATAATTACATTCACCAATATAATTGTATGGCTCTTTTTGTAGTATGTTTCCAGGATTAATTATAATTAATCATGGAAACGTGCTAGACATTACCAAAAATTAAAATATTGTGTCGGTAGAGACACGGAATTTACTAAAAACTATACTTGTTAGGCAAACACTTGCTTCAATTTCAGTTTCAGCACATTTACGACTCTCAGAATTAAATGTACTCAACAAACATAAATTGAATAGATCTTTGAAATATCTTTTTCCCTCCACACATACTTTTACAAATGGGTTTTTGAATGTACAAAGATTTCTGAAATTCTTTTTGGGACGGTTTGTACAAAAAGATATTTCTCACATTTAATTCGGTTTCGAATCAGCTAACATTACTTGATGCCCAACTCAAGTGCATAAAAAAAAAAAAAAAAAAAAAAAAAAAAAAAAAATTAAATTAAAATTCAGTTATAACTACAGCGATTATGTAATATGAACAGTTATATAATAAACACTATTTCTTATGTTTATTTAAAAAAAGAAAAATAACTGTACTTCTGTCAATTTTTTAAGAAATCCATTTGACGCTTAGAAATTTATAATCGAACGAGGAAAAAATAAGTTATTTAAAAAGCAAATGCATTTTACAAAATTTATATTTCATACTGTTTAATTCGCTCCGACAATTGATAAGATGTATTGATAAGATGTTGACACATGTCTACATCTAAAATTTTGTTTTGATAATTTTGGCTAATCCTTATGTTTTTTTAGTATGCTGAAACCGAAATTGAAACCAGTTTTCCTCTGTCATGTATAGATTTTTGCCAATACAAGACGTCTACTGAATAATTACATTCACCAATATAATTGTATGGCTCTTTTTGTAGTATGTTTCCAGGATTAATTATAATTAATCATGGAAACGTGCTAGACATTACCAAAAATTAAAATATTGTGTCGGTAGAGACACGGAATTTACTAAAAACTATACTTGTTAGGCAAACACTTGCTTCAATTTCAGTTTCAGCACATTTAAAAACATAAATATTAACCAAAATTATCCAATGAAATTTTATCAACTCTATTTTTGTAGACCTGTGCAGGGGTAGCAGCGTTCCCATATTTGTACAATAGTTTTATTTTACTGTCACCACAATTTTCAAAAAGAAAATTTTCTTGAAGATTTTAAACAGTAATAAAATCTTTGCGAAAGTTTTCTTTTTGAAATTTGTGGTGACAGTAGAATAAAATAGTTGTAAAAATATTAGAACACTTTGACCATTGGAATTGAGTAATTCTTATTTATTTATTTATTTTTAAAATAAAACATTTAATTTACAAAAACAGTCTTGGGACGACACAGATTTGTTTATTTTTTATTTATTTATTTATTATTATTGCGAAAATTTTATGCGTGTGATTTAGAAAAATATCTATATTCAGAACAATCAAGCATTAAAAAATGTATGCATCAATTAAAATATTCTTATTTTGACTAGAACTTAATAAAATTAAAAGCTCATTTGAAAACTAATTTAACTCACTAAACTTTTATTCGTAGTTTTTTTCTGTCATTTTTAAACAGACAAAAATAGCTTTGTAAATTGCTTCACATGCATTTTAAGTATAATTTCCAATTCTGAGCAGATAATTGTTTTGATAATCACAGTGAACAGTTTAAATTATTTTACTTCATGATTTCCTCGCCATTTAAAAGGATGAAATTTTTAAAAAATCAGAGTTTGCACATAACTAGATAACATCACAACGTTTTACAGATTTTTCTGTGACTCTATAAATCACGGCTAGATGCAAAAAACATAAAATAGTCTAACTAGTCTTTAAGGGTTTATTTTATTTATTTTTTTTATTTTTTTATATTATTATTGATTTTTTCTAAATTTCATGTTTTAAAGTAAAATAAATTCTGTGTGTGTGTGTTTTCTAAAAAAAATGAATGTTATAAACATTATTATGGTAATAATAAATCAATGTTTTCTTATTTATTACAGAAAGTAGAGTGCTTTTTAATTTTGATAACTCTTAGTTGTGATCAGGGAATTTAAAACAATTAAAAAACAATTTAAATTACATACAGTTTCATAGTATCTAAACCAAAAATTGGGTATAATATTTACATTTATGTGTTCTTTTTCTTTTTCTATTTTTGATAAATTATTCTGGGAGAAAAATCATACAAAAGAGTCAATTTATGAATTAAGACACTGCAGAACTTGAATCACATGTATAAAAATCTGACTGTATGCTTATATTTCTTTCTATCTTTTCCAGGATCAGGATGAACTGGAACGTAGACTATTTATTTATTTATTTTTTCCAGATTCAAATTTATTTGTAATACATATATATATATACATATATATACAAGTGTTTCCACTCTATCTTTCTTTTCAATTCATATTACTAAAAATAAAATTAACAACAAAACTGATTGTGTATTCTAAATTTTAGCTTGGGATTTCTTCCAATACATTGATTCTGTTTTTGAAACTAATAAGCCGTAGTTGCTAGGTTCGATACCAGCATGCGCTCTTCCCAGTAACAGGACAAAAAAATAGGAAATGTTTTACATTATACTATACACATCCCTTACTATACTGTACTATACACATCCGTTAAACATAAAATCGTTACATAAATTATACAGTTCAACAAATTTTTTAAATCCAAACAAAAAGTTTTTTTTTTTTTTTTTTACATTTATGTTAATGTAAAAAGATATCGTATTACCGCCTCACTAAGTAATATGCAGTAATATGTGAAGCAATACATGTAGGTAATGAAAATAATTAATTACAAAATTTAAGGTTATGAAGAAAAATTTGCCAAAACATTCAACACTTTTATTTGGAATTTTGATGACAAACTCTCATTACACGGGTAATACTTTATAAGAAGGTAATTAAATACAGTCGGCAGCAAACTTATTGAAGCTCAAACCCACATATTTCATATATATATATATTTTAGTTCGATCGCTTTTTTTTTTTTATCATCAACTTACTTTTTTATAAACAGTATAAGACTAAGATCATGACTCAACAAATATTTACTTAACAAAACAGTATTAAGTGCTCATTTTTTAAGTAGGAATTATTGCTAGTGCTTCAGTAATTTTGGAGCCGACTTTAACTACATTTCTTTTGAGTTTCTTTATTGATAATGGCTGAGGGAATGTTTATATAGTTTATATTCATTTCATAAATTCCTTACAGAATAAATAGTATTATACAGAAAAAACAATCTTTTTGCAGATTCTTTCTACTTCATTGGCAATGCAAAAAGCATTGAACGATCTTTGCCACCAGTGGATCTACAGATCAGGAGTATCAACATCCCAATTCAATAACTCATTACTGAGCGGATAATTTTTATTTATTTCATGTTATTTAAAACAATATTATTTTTAATAATATTATTATATGTGTATTTGTGTTCCTATACACGAAGCACAAATAGAATACATACGTAAAAGTATACAGCTAGTTTTTGGTGGATCATGAATATATTTACCAGTTTGCAAATCAATACAATAAATTTTGCAGCTGCTATAACGGCATACACAAATTCTGTCCATAGACCGTAATGATAATGTTCTTTTTTGTGTCTCTATACACGAACCACAAACAGCATACATACCAAAACATATATGACTAATTCTGTGTGGCTCAGCAACATTGTATCAATTTGGATGATTTTACAGACACACACACACACAGATACCAAACTTTTTAAGTCTCAACAGGGTGGCCTCCACTGACGTTTCATCAGTTATTCCAATTACGCAAGTTACTAACACAAGTGTTTTACAAAATATAAAGCGTCATGATATATCTTGATCTGCAATTTGACAATTTTACATCATTTCCATCAGTGGTGTGATATTTTGTGATTAGATATAGTTACTTCCCCCACAAATGCAGCAAGAATTGTCAGGAGAATTCATATAAACTCAAGGCCAGAGTTCTAAGCCTACAGGTGAAATGCCCTCCATGGGGGTCTTTAAAAGGGTTCCTACCCCGAATTTGCACGAGTATAAATGGAAGAATCCGAACGACTGGGTCGATGAGCTTGACCCGAGATCGAACCCGGCACTTACGATCTATTAGCTTTGAGCGCAGAACCGCTTGACCAGTGGTGGGGCAAAATTCTAACAAGAAATTAGATGCAAATATTTACTCATAAAATTGAATCAAGCAATAATTGTAACCTCTTCTATTTATATAATTTTTTTCTCTTAGCGTTTACTAATGTGAATTTATTTTCATTTTCCAACATTTAGAGCATTACAATTCCCTACAACTAATACTTGTAAACAGAAAACTAGAAATAATTTTCATTTTTTATTTTCATTTTCATTCTCAGTGGCAAGAAATCCGTACAAATTTGCTACTTTTATTTAATTTATAATTTTGATGAGGAATTGTTTCATCAAGTACATCATTTTTTTTTTTCTCAAATTAAGAAGAGATGTGGCTTTATATTCACTTACTTGCTTCTGTATCCTACATTACTATAAAGAAAGAATTTCCAATTACTTTTATTACGCTTGATTGGATACCTTTTTTATAACATAGTGAACACAATAAGAAACTTTTATGCTTTCCATATATATGAAGAACTCTATTTTTCTGCTTATTATGGTAAATTTACTAATTCTTGAACATTTAAATTATCTATATGTTATTCAAAACTACGATTTAAAGCAATTAATCATGATATATCTAATGACAAAAAGAAACTTTTAAATATATGAACAAATATAAATTATGAATCAATTTTGTAACCATTGCTGTTTAATATTAAACTGGTTTTGCGATGTTAAATCTTCACTAATACTATGAAATGTATAATTATCTCATCGCAAAAACTACACCTTAATTTCATCTTAGTTACAGCAACTGCAAATTTAATGCATTTTAATACCTCATTAGCTTACGTTTAATGTTCATCCATGCAAATATATTACAAGAAATAAAATTTTAAAGAACATTCTTTCTAATTTTAATTTAATTTGTCGAAGAATGAAAAATATGATTGATGATAGGAATAGATTCTTCTATACATCATCCCAGACATTTTCTAACATTATAAGAATGATGTAGGGACAAAAAGACATAAATGTAGTAATTTGAGATATTTTTGAAGCTTTAATTTTAGAAAGCTATGTACGAAACTTTAGGCAATTGTACATCAAAGCAAGCGCTTTCAGATTTAATTTAAACTTTTTACATCTTTAAATAAGTATTTAAATAATAATCAGTTACAAATATTTAATTAATTTAGAAAGTGATATTTCAGCTATATAAATTAACTTTAAATATACAGATTTTAGAACTATTTTAAGTATAATTTAGCTCTTTGTTATGATCAGTTACCTATTCCTTTCAGATATGAAGAAAGAATCTTCGCTATTTTTAATAGATCACTTTCAATTTTGCACATTGATAAATAGTCAGTTAGAAGATCTAAGAGTTTACAAATAAATAAAGAAGAATTGTCTAAATGAAAAATAAGATAAGGAAAAAATAAACTTTTCTTATAGAAAAGAATTATTTAATAAAAATATAAAAAAAACTTTTTACTCTAAATTAAAATTTTTATCCGTGCACCATGATGCGTACTGTAAATATGTCTACAGAAGATTTTCTGTTACAAGTTAATACACTTATAAACCAACAGTATAATATTTTATCACAATTTTCAGCTAGTTTTCAGTAATTAAAAATGCTCACGTCTGACATTATCTGAGAGGCAAAACTGTAATTTCACTAGAGAAGAAGATTAGATGCATTCCTCCGGTTTTAATGTCTTTCACTCTTTTCTTGGTGCACAAAATATACTTTGATATTTGAAAACATTACCACAAAGATCAAATGTTTTTATAAATTCCTTTAGTATGCCCATGTATTTATCCATACACTAATTTTTGTAAATACTTGTAGAATGATTTGAAACTTATATATGTTACTCAAATTCACTTTATCATATTTCTCTTCGAAAAAGGTACAAATAATACACTTGGAAAATACAAGAGAATTTGATACATAACGATCTATGAGAGGTATTTTTTAAAACATATATTTACACTGCATAAAATATAAAAAGGTTAACGTACATTATGCATATACACATATTTATGTTTACTGCAGATTATACATTTTTTACATATACATTGATTCTATACATTGATTCATTTTTTATCATTAGGTTTAATTTACAAAGAGGTCCAAAAGTAATTATCCAAAATTTAATAAAGTACGGAACTACGGTCTAAATAAAGCAGAATAAGCAGTCACGTACTTAAATTTTAAATATTAAGGTAAGAAGCATGACAATGTAGAGTATGGTTAAGCATAAATTGTTGATGGATGTGAGCTATTTCACTTTTTAAAAATGTTACTTCATATTGTTAATGTATGCCTGCGCGAATGCATTATTTAACACGTTCTTCGCTGCGCTGCGTCGCAGTGTACTATGCAGTTAATTGAAGGTATTAAAGTTGAAGTTATGAAGTATTGAAGTTTTGAAGTTAAAGAAGTATTGAAGTTAATTAAAGGTCCAGTGCAACAGACCTCGTTTGAATGGCTGTATGCTTTAATTATTCTAATTAAGATTACTTAAAGGGAATATTATAGTTATATAAAAGGTCTCCATTTTAAGGGCCTTAAAATGTTTTTTGACAATCAAGAATGTTTATTGGTTACGTATTTCCATATAGATATGTCATTAGAAAACTGGTCTTGATATGCCATGACAAAATCGCGAATTCATGAGAAAATCACGAAAATTACTAAAAGAATGAACAATATTATATACTATGATATTATGTCTTTTTCACACATTTTCCTTCTTTCCTTTTTAATATTTTGTTCTTTCTTTCTTTCTTTCTTTTTTTTCTTTTTTAATAAATATTATTAACAATGAAAACGTAAATTAAATTTAAATAATAAAAAAATTTTAATAAATGTAAATTCTTCAAAAATGAAGTTGCATTCATTGAATTTCAATTCTAAAATTTGAAGTGCAATTTAAGCAATTTATTGTTTAAGTTAAATTAAAAGTAAGGGCAATTCAATAAATAAAACTATCAGTTGTTTATGAAAAACCGAATGTCTGACAAGCTATTTATTAGAAAATAGTACAAAAGAAATACCTTGTAAATTCCCTAGAGGAATTTAAAAATGCATATGAAATGTTATCAGTGCACTTTGTTTTCAGTTAAAGTGACACTCAAACCTGAACTTAATCATTTAGAATTATATTAAATTCCAATTAGTCAATTTAAATACACGTTCATGTAAACAAATTACAAAAATTAGATCTGTGGAAGTAGACGTGTTTTCATGTGTAATCAAATTGGTTATGAAAAGGGATTTAATTAGTGAAAGAGAACGATTTATATAGCCACTTGGTAATCAAAATTATATTATAATATGTTACTTAAAGGAAGCAGAAATTTTATCTTATTTATGTTTTTTCTAGGTTTAGAATAATAATATAATTTCTTGTAGAGCACTTACTATCCATTTAATTGTTTGTTTTTAAATAAATAAAGTAATATAAAACCTTTATTGTCAGGAAACTGTTCAAGGAAAATTGAAAATTAATCATTTTGTTCTTTGTAAATATTTTCAAGTAATTTTTTAGATAAAAATAATTATTACATTCATAACATAATAAGTAATATAAAAGAAAATTTTTTAAAGTCAATTCCTACTTACAAACACTACCGAAAAAGTTTCTTTTAATAATTTTGAATTAGGAAATAAGAAGCGCGCGTGCAAAATGAAATAAAAGTAATTATAAGATAAAAAAAATTTTATAAACCATGTTTTAAATTTTCTGATGAATCATAGAGCTCTTATCAATGTGCATAAAATTTTTAAAGTGATAATGACGTCAATTTTTGTGAGGTGCATAATTTAACTTTTTATAATTTGTTAATGTTCACGTTTGATTAAATGTATTTTATTTTATGTCGAAAGAAAATGGACTCGTATTTTTTTTTGGCAACAATTAAATTGTAGCTAATATTTTGATGGCTATTTTAACTCTATTAGGATGTTATTATTTACATATTTCAATTAATTATAAGAAAACTAATAAAAAATTCGAAAATCGGACTTCGAAGTATTGTGTTGTCACCGTGTTCTGAGCAATCCTGAAAGTTTCAAATTTCTAGTTAGTCGGGGAGTTAGTTAAAAATCGATTGCAAGATTTGTACAAGATATACTAGTTACCTAAATTTACGGACGTTTGTTAATTTAAAAAAAAATTACATATCTATATAACATGGTAGATTAATTATTATCAATTCATTAACCAACTCCATAATACATTTTATTAATTTTACAAAGGGAAGAATTTTCAACCTTTAAATTAATTTTGTTGCTTTTCAGAATTTCATTTCCCCTTTAATTTCTCACTAGCTGGAACCCGTCGACTTCGACGGTCACTTTATTGACCGTAATGTTTCAAAAATCGTCGTATCATTATTTAAATGTATTTCAAGTTAAAACAACTAATATAATTTACAACATTTCACTTAAAAAAAAAAAGAAATTCGGAAAAATGGTTATAAATTGAAATACTATATATGACATCACTTTCTACAATGTACTGTCAATGTGACGTCAAACTGACTCCAAATAAAACAGTTGCTATCTTTTATTTTCTGTTTCTTTTAATACTAAGGCTACATGTTAGCTGACCCGCCCGGCGTTGACCGGACCCATGATAATAACCTTAATTGAACCTTAGATTTGTATGATTTTATATCTTTAACTCGATTTTGTTTGAATTTTTTATTTTTAAATAAAGGCATCGCAAAAAAAATAATCAGCTGTAACAAAAAAATTACCTCGAACCGAACGAAACTCAGTCTTGTGACACCGGTGTCTGCGGCAGCACATACGTGAGCCGCTAATAACATAAAAAAAATTCCCAAAAATTAACCTGCAACCGAAAGAACCCGCCTGGTGTTGGCCGGCCCATGATAATAACCTTAAATGCACCTTAAATTTGTATGCTTTTATATCTTTAACTCGATTTTGTTTGATTTTCTATTTTTAAATGAAAACATCACAAATAATAATAATAATAATAATCTGTAACAAAAAAAAATTACTTCAAACGGAACGGAACTCGGATTCGTATCCCAGTGCCTGTGGCACGTATATGCAGGCCGCTATTAACATGAAAAAATTCTCAAAAATTAACCTTGAACCGAACGAACCTCTGACTCGTGTTACCGCTGCCTGCGGCTGCGGCACCGTATAGCAGTCATGCTACGCAAGCACTGCAAAATCCACTTTCCTCCAACAGGGAGCGCAGTATGTTGTATACGAACATCAGCAATCACCTTGAATTTCCAAGACCTTTCAAATAAGGTGTCACATGGTGGTGTCAACTGCAAAATCCTTTAGTTGCACTTTCCACCGCAAGGGGGCGCAGTTTGTTCTATACGAACATCACCAACGGTGAGGAAATACCAAGACCATTAAAATAAGATATAACATGATAAGGTCTAGTACAGAATCACCTAGTTCCATTTTTCACCACCAGGGGGTGCACTATATTGTATACAAACATCCCCAATCACCTTGAATTTCCAAGACCTTCCAAATAAGGTGTCACATGGTGGTGTCAACTGCAAAATCTTTAGTTGCACTTTCCACCGCCAGGGGGCGCAGTTTGTTCTGTACGAACATCACCAACGGTGAGGAAATACCAAGACCTTTAAAATAAGATATAACATGATAGGGTCTACTACAAAATCACCTAGTTCCATTTTTCACCACCAGGGGGCGCACTATATTGTATACAAACATCCCCAATCAACATGAAATTTCAAGACCTCTATCACCAATAGCCTTGGACTTCCAAGACCTTTTAAATAAGGTGTCACATGGTTTTGTCAACTGCAAAATCCTTTAGTTGCAGTTTCCACCCCCAGGGGGCGCACTGTGTTCTGTACGAACATCACCAACGGTCAGGAAATACCAAGACCTTTCAAATAAGATGTAACATGATAGGGTCTACAGCAAAATCACTTAGTTCCATTTTTCACCACCAGGGGTCGGACTATACTGTATAAAAACATCCCCAATCGACATGAAATTTCAAGACCTTTAAAATGAGGTGCTACATGTGTGGGTCTAGAACGGATTTCCCTCTCAAACTAATTTCCCCCCTTTCCCCTCCCCACCAAATCTACTTTCCCCCTTTTTTCCCCCTTTTAAATCGAAAATTCCAAATTCGCAGATATTGATTTTTTAGTATTCGACTCTAGTCCCCATATGTACAATTTCTTCCCCGTGAAGTAATTTGAAGCTTAGTTAAGCTCGTAAACGTGTTTTTAACCCGAAACGGGTGGGAAACGGTTTCCCACCCGTTTCCCACCCCCCCCCCCTTCGACTTTTTTTTATTTTACTCTTCTCATAGCACATCTACAGACCAAGACCTTTTTTTAGACACCTCAACCAAATTTTTACACCAAGTAGTTCTCTCAATATAGTGGAGACCACGGAGTAATATTAATAGGAGTTGAAGGTCCAATGGGAGAAAGCTACGAAACTGTGATCTAAATTTTTGGTAAATATTGAGGGCGCCACTTGTCATTCCTCCCTACCTCGGCGCGGATATACTGTTGTTTTCAATAGAATTTTGCTGTAGTGCATATAAAATTTTTTATTTTAAGCAATTTAATTTCTTTGTAAGTTCTTAAAACTGCATAATTCAGATGTTTCAAATAAATGCTTCGTTCCTAGTTGTAAAACAGGCTATGATAGTGATAAGAAAAAAGAAAATAAGCCCTAGGAGAAAAATAAAGTCCGAGTTCGTGTTTTCTGCACCTAAAGTAAGTTTATTTTTATTCTTTACAAAATTTCATCCATTCTCCTTCCTCCTAATTGTCTGTTTTAGCTAGCTTCGGTTCATAAGAATAGTCATTTTTTAAAAGCTTTCTTTCATAGTAAAATTAGTATAAAATGGCTCTTAAAAAAAAACATGTTGGTTAGAATACTCTATTTAATGAAATTTGCTTTCAATCGAAATTTTTTCAGCTTGATATTATTTTTAAAAAAATAATTAAAACGAGACATTTCCCCATTGAATAACATTGCGGATGCTGGAGAGAAGGAAGGATTGCACGCTGGCGCCATCTGTAAACATTAGAAAACAACATCACAAAATTTCAGCGTTACCTTCTTCTCCTGTCTTTTTACTCCGTGGTGGAGACAGACAAGAACATGTTTCAAATTAATATATAGAATTTTTTCATGTTGCCACACTGTAAAAAAGGATCAATAATTAAAAAATAAAATGATAACACGTGAACTTTGTTTTTATAAGGCAATAAAAATTCAGAAAAACTCGCTGTATTGTAGCATTTCCGAAAATGACGTCATTCGTTTTTAACCCAAACGGGTGGGAAACGGTTTCCCACCCGTTTCCTCCGGGGGGGAAACGGTTTCTCCCCTGGGGTAAAACCATTCGACTTTTTTTTATTTTTCTCTTTTCATAGCACATCTACAGACCAAGACCTTTCTTTAGACACCTCAACCGAATTTTTACACCTAGCCGTTCTCTCAATATAGTGGAGACAGACAAAAACATGTTTCAAATTAATATATAGATTCTATATTTTCCAAATAAATAAAAGTCACTAAACTAAAATGTCAGCATACTAACTTTATTTTTCTCGAGTTTTAAAATATTTGGATTTTTAGTTTCACAATACATGAAGTTTGTTGTTTATTTTACGTCTGCTAAAGATTTTAAATTTAAAAGTTACTAATTTATTTTAAAAATTTACACTTATATTTTTTAAAAACAATAAGGTCATTTTATTTTAATATTATCATTTCTCATAACTTAAATATTTAATTTTTATAATCAAAAAGAATCTTCTTCTTCTTCTTCTTCTTCTTTTTTTTTTTTAAGTAGTAGTTACATACTCTTAAAAAAAAAAAAAAGCAAGTAATTCAACTTAATTAATTTAATTCGTTTGTACTAGAAAAAAAGTATTATCTTATATTGGACTGAATTCTGTCAGCTAAATGGTTTAAAATAATACATTGAAGCATGAGTTATTTGAGTTATTACGGTTATGATATCTCATTAGCCGATAAAAAATAACGTGTACGGTGTTTGGCGGTTTTCCATTAGTCAATAAAATATGAATAAATAAAAATATATTTACTTTAAAAATGTAAGAAAACGGAGAAAATTTGCTTTAATAATAAATTATTATATATTGGGGAAAAAAAGTCCAGTAAATTTTCATATAAGTTAATTTAATTTATATTTATCGAAAAACTTCTTGCGAGGTGCTTTGTTTTGTTAATAAATTATTTTAGCCCGGTGTGAAAATGGGATCAATGAATTTCCAAAAGGTTGTTCTTTTGGATTAATTTAAAGCTCATTGATTTAATGTAATTATTGGTAGCTTTAATCCTCGTTGGTGTCGTCCTACCAGTGGCCGAGCGGTTCTGCGCTCGAAGCTAGTAGATAAGAAGAGCCGGTTCGAGTCACGATGAGCTCATCGACCTAGCCGTTCGGAGATTTCCGTTGTTTTCTCCGAAACTCGCGTAAATACGGGCTAGGACCCTTTAGAAAGTGTTTAATATATTGGGTTGAGGTAGCTAGATAACAGGCGTTTGATGCAAACAGTATTTTAAAGGGTGGGTCGTGAATAGCAAGGTGCATTTGATAATGTGTTAGCTGTTTAAAATTTAAAGCAACATATTAGGTTTAAGGCGCCGCTATCGCCATTGGATGGGATGTTGCTACGGTATGAACTTTCAGGAGTTGCAATCAAGCTGTTCTTTATGACGATTGGTAATTGTTGCTGTGTAGCACATGTGCTGTATGCATACATTTACCCCAAAAGCTGGAATTAAAAAAACTGAAGTATGATGGAGCTCAGATGCTCAGTCAGCAAAGTATTAAAAATAATCTCCATTAAGAATACTTAATGGTGATGGAGTGTAGCAGGTGTCACACACATACTATATTCGGACATGCTCAGCCTGATAAAGTCAGATAGCTCTGAAATGGGTTCTCGCATGTCATGAAAAAAAGATCTATATGTTATCTGTATGTTATCATAACAGTTAAAAAATTGTAAAGAAGATAATTTAACGATAGTAATAAAATGTTAATTAACTAAAAATTAAATTAAATTAAAAACAAAATTTAAAATAAAAATTTAAATGAAAACATAAAATTAAATTTAAATAAATAAGACAATTAACAAAAAAGACAATTAAATGAAAAATAAAGGAAGGACCATTACAATTTTTCTGATCGAAGTACAAACTCCGCCTTCTAAACAATTAAGGTAGGAGCCCTCCAAAGCCTTTTGACAAGATTTGAATTTTGATTGTGTGGTCAGAACAATTTTTAATTTTGTTAAGGATTATTTTAAGTTTAGAAAATAATTCACTAAACTGTATTGACATTAAATTCCTGTACATTTTCCTGAGAATTTTAGAAAGTTCACCTATCTCGCTGGCAGAGACTCCACGTCTCCTTCATTTATACATTTCAAGACTCGCATTTCGCAGAGGTGCGGTGAACTTTCGTTAATTTAAATATGTCTTACTTCTTTATTATGAGAGTCTGATAACTATTTCTACAATATTAACTTTCAGGATTATGTCTTTTTTGCTATATAACTTCTGATAAATTGAACAGTTGGTTTGTTGGTTGGTTGGTTGGTTGTAGGGTTTAAGGCCGATTGCTGCGCTATGGTCCTAGGCTTATAGGTGGAATTCCCTCCGTGGGGGTTCTTTCTAAGGGGTCTTATTCCGTATGTACACGATTTTTGGAGGAAACCATGGAAAACTCTGAACGGGTAGCCAACGATGACCGCGATCTGGGATCGAACCCGGCACCTCCCATCTACCAGCTTTGAATTGTGTTAATTATAGTTTGTGTTAAGTTGTGTGAAATTTAAGTTTCGTTATCATTAGAATGTTATATACTTTTTAATGATTTGAAATTTAATATTATTTCCCATTACAAAGTTTTGAGATGCTCAGAAAAAATAATGCACGCTCACTTGTTCAGTTAAAAATGAAATCAACAGTCGACAGTTTTTACTTTATCTTATCCATAATATGATAGGGAAAGTATTGTTTTTGGTTACAATTTCCATAAGTTAGTTTTTGTGATGTTTACACTTTTTATGGTCCCTGAAACTGAAAAACATGCTTTTATAAGTTGGTCTGTGTGTATGTCTGTCTGTGCGTGTGTCTGTTACGTGCATATCTCAAGAACAAATAACAGAAGGGAGTTTAAACTTGGTATTCCTAATCTATACCATCTAGGTTTTATAAAAGGTTATCTATAAGTTATTATTATATAGGTTTACTAAACTTTTCGTTGATATTAAATAAATGGTTCGTGTACAGGGTCATCCAGGAGTATTCAAATACATTACGTCTATAGTCGAAATTGAAGGTAAGTAGTGTTTAACATCTATAGGCTGCACTAAACCAAACGAAATGATTATATATATATATATATATATATATATATATATATATATATATATGAGTAAAAGTATGTTTCATGTAAAACGTGGTATGGAAATTGTTCACTATTCGTTTACAGGGCTACACAAAGAACTAGAATATAGGGAGACAATACTTGGAAGTTGATGGATTCAGATTGTGATGTGTGTACTAATATAGGATTATATTTATGTGTACAATGTGGTGTATACATAATTTTTAGGAAATATACAGGTCTGCCAACAACTGAGCGAAAGCATTCTTTTTAATTAGTTAGAGTGTTTTCCTATAACGTTTTACCATGTCCAGAAAAACTGCTCAGGATTTAAAATTTATTCATTATATCCATACGATAAATAAACTTTTTTAAGCTAAATATTAAACGCTTTTTTTTGTATATATACACGTTTTGAGGTTCCCTGAATGCTGATGACCAATTTTTGTCTATGTCTCTTTGCAGAATAACTTAAAAACAAACAATTTCAAACAATTAAAATGTTGTATTTTTAAGTTAATATAAAGTTGTTACTTGAAATGCTTGGTCAAAATTGATAAATTTCAAGGACTCACTGCAAATGCGTGAAACACTTTTGCAACGCTATTAGAACGTAAAAGTAAACACTTCTAACTAAAAGTGTTGTGATTGTATTAGGAATGTGTTGCGATTGTGTTGCGCGAGGGAAAAAAAGTGTTGCGAAGTGTTGTTGACAATTACAAGGACAGGAAATGTGTTCAGATAGTGTTTCGATCAAAATTTAAGATCCCACACAAATTCTAAACGCTTTTTAGAACATTTCTAAAACACATTCATCTTTAACGTTGAAACACTTTAGAAACGCTTATTAAACAGAATAGCCTATTCCGTTAAATAATATGCAGACGTTTTCTTAATAATTTGCTCAGCAGTGTGTATTATGGGGATTAGATTCAGAAGGCTGCTAAAGGTGAGAAAACAAAACTAGTATGTTGTTGCCATCACAAAATTTTCTTCTATATTTTACCATTAAAATTCACGCAGAGCAAGTTTTTTATTCGAATAATTATATTTTTTTTTAATTATCACTTATTAAAATTATTTTTCTATGATGAGTGCAAGCGATTTTTATTTCAAATAAGCATAACTCTAAATTATGTTTCTTATGCAATTATGTCTGTTGCAATTATGTCTCTTATGAAGTGTTCTAGCTTAGAACAACAAAACGTGTTGTTAATTTGAGGACAAAATACGTTCTTAAATGTGTTATTTTTGTGCGCGTGCGTTTGCAGTACTGGTGTGGGTGGAAGTTGTGTGAATAATTTGGAATGAATTTTAAAATTTGATAATAGTTTTGAGTTCTGTATAAATGTAAGTACAATATTCAAACGGGAGATTAAGGGGGCGGTAGCTCCCCCCCCCCCTCACACAGAAATATTTGTCAGATAAGGCTGTTCCGAAGCCTAATTTAAATTTTTGTAAGCTTATATGACGTTACTCGTTATCTCACCCCTTAATCTCCAATCAGACTTTATAGTATTGAATTTCAGGGCAGGGGAAAGTCGTGTGAGTGCGACACTAGATTATTTTCTATCGATAACATAAACCGTTTGAATTATAGTAAGTGTTCTCAAATTAAATGAGTCACATCACATATATTTATCCGCATATAACCACACATATGCGTGCGTTTGTTTATGCATAAATATAATTTGCGACTGATATATTTTATGCATTTTTTATATGTGAATGTGAAGCAAACGTTTGAAAAAATCTTTAATATTTTTGTGGTAGTCTAAATATTTAAACTAATCTAAAAATAATTTAGCGTATATAAGAATTTATTACATTAATATGGTAAATTAAGCTTCAGTAAGAAATTGTGTAAACACTTGTTGATAATTCGTTTATTCAAAACTAAACTGGTTTTAATTTTTATACCTTTATCGTTTACATATTTTTCGAAAATGATAAAACAGATCTCTTTACGGTAAATAAAGTTCTATGAATTACATTTATCTCCAGCAAAATGCTCATGAAATGTTTCATGCAAATGAATCTAATCAAATGTACGTGGAAATGGGCATTTCAGTGTTTGATATGTTTTCGTTATCGTGCGTAACAAACAGACAAAATAGCTCTCATATCAGTTTACAAGTAAATTTCCTAACACTAAAGACATAATTTAAAATTATACCTAGTTACTGGTGTAATAGTTTCAGATATCCAAACTGTTGCGAATGTCGAAAATTTCGCGTAGTTTGTTTAATCAAAATATAGTAAGAAGGCGTAATATATAATGTTGTTCTAACTTTGTACAAGTTTAAAGTGATAGTAGTTGTATGAAATTTGATATGATAAATAAAGAGTAAATTCTCGTATTTATACAAATTTTACATTAAATTATATTTTTTTAAATGTTCAGTTAACATACAACTTAAAATCGTTTCAGAATGATAAGAATGTTACAGTATTAAAATTTATTAACATCAGATTAATTTAAAAATGCACGATTTTTTTTTTATTTATAATGCGTCACTGAAAGTTTTTTTATAATGTTGTTAAAAGTAAAAACTGGAAATTCTAGTCTTTTTCTATTTGTTAAGTTTTGATACATACTGGAAACTTTGTAAATTGTATATTGGGTCTATATCTTTTCGACAATAATTTGGTTTGTATATTGGTGATCCTCAGATTTGTTTTTCGACTGATAGTATACAGTTAATGTTAACTAAATTAGACTTTTGGTGAAAGTGTGCCTCCTAAGGTACCCTATAACTTGACATTTTGTTTATATCAATGATATTCATCTAACATTCCTTTATAGCGCGGCATTTGAATTTCTCAAACTTCATTTTTTATTTAAACTCATTCATGACTCATTTTTTATTTAAAAACAAGCTCATACACAAAAAAGGCTACGAATGTAGAACGTTTGGATATTATAAATATCTATGAATATATAATGAACCTATGAATACATAATTATGCGTCTATGAATCTATGAATATATTATGTTTAAATACTATGTATTCATAGACTCAATTTCTATTAATTATAAGCTCATATACAAAAAAGTTATGAACGTAGAATGTTTGAATATTTTTGAAGATTTCAAAAGTGAAATCAATAAGGAAATGATTTGTTCATATATATGTGTTTGTGTGTGTGAGAGCGTGAGTGAGTGTTTATGTGTAATATTACATATATATATATATATATACACACACTCTAAAACAAAAAAAAACACGACGCACCAAGAAAGAGTTATCCGAATGGGACGAAAATATGTAGATGTGATATATATGTGGAAAAAAACAAATGATTAAAGTTTCACAAAATGTGGATGATTTAATCATGAGAAAGGGCCTCACAAAGTAAACAAGACAATAACGCGTTGATCCACTTCTGGCCCTTACGTAAGCAGTTATTCGGCTTGGTATTAATTGATAGAGTTGGTAGATGTGCTCCTGTGAGATATCGTGCCAAATTCTGTCTAACTGGTGTGTTTGATTGGCAAAATCCCGATCTGGTTGTAGGACCCTTTTCATGATTCTCCAAACGTCTTCAATGGGAAAGAGATTCGGCGACTTTTCTGGCCAGAATAAAAGAGAAGCAAGAAAACAAGCAGTATAAACTATCTCTGTGCACGGATGGTCATTATCATGCTTAAATATGCGATCAGGATTTCGTGATATGAATGGAAACACAACGGGGCGTATAATGTCGTCGACGTACAGCTGTGCTGTAAAGATGCCGCGGATGGCAACCAAAAGAGTCTTGCTATGAAATGAAATGATATCCCAGACCATCATTCCTGGTTGTCCGGACGTATAGCTGGCGACAGTCAGGTTCGAATTCCCCCTTTTTTCGGGGCATCTCCAGATGCGTCTTCGGGGCTCAAATCGGAGTGGGACTCATCACTGAAGACAATTCTACCCTATTCACTGATATTGCAGTTCGAAAGATCCAGATATCACTGTAAACGTGCTTGTCGGTGTACAAAGTTTAATAGTCAAGCGGCTCCGTGAGCTTAGTCCATTTCTCTGAGTACCTATTAATGGTCTTTGAAGCCATTGATGTCCAATTGCACGTAGGATCGATGATAATGAATTTGAGGTTTTCAGTACCTAACAATTGATCGGTTCTCACGTTCTGTTTTCTCTCTTGGCCGCTTCCTCCCTGAAGCTTTGTTCGGCCATAGTTCACTCATTCCTGACAATATCATCTAATAGTGGCATCGCTCCTATCCAATTTCAAACAATTCGCAGATTAGACCACATACTTCTCTCAAATGCTGAGAACTGCGCATATTGTTTGCACACCTGTATGCGAGGCATAGTTACTGTCTATCTAAATAGACAAAATAAAATTCATAAAGAATTTATGACCTGGGATCAAAATGCCTCCTCTTTAATATTCTGCCACTTGGGCAGTTAAGATGAACTCCAGTGTCACATACTCATTCGATAGCAGACAAAATTTAAAATTTTGCATTTACCATCGAAATCTGTATGCATGTCTATTTGTGTTCAACTTGCATTATTCATCCTTAGTTTTTTTTTCTAAAGTGCATATATATATATATACATGTACATAAACTTTTACGATCTAGCATATATTTTTAATTGATACATATAGGCGTACATTTGTTGTGTAATACTTCGTTATTTATAATTTGAATACAGCTACCAAAAATACAAAGAACAAAACAATTTGTAAAATATCTAGCATAGAAGCACATCATTCGATGAGCTTCTATGCTAATTCGATGACCACTAAATAGCTTTGATTTAGAAGCATGGTATTTCCAAATTTACTATCTTTATATATATGTACATATATATATATATGTACGTGTGTGTGTGTATTATTTATATATACATATATGTATGTATATGTATTCTCAATGACCAACTGATTATTCGCTTCAATCTATTTCTCGTTCTCTCACTTTTTAGAAAATTAAAAGTAAAATCTTAAAAGTAATGTTAAAGTACCATCATTAAAAAATCAAAGTTTCAGTGACCTTCTCTTGAAAATCTCGTATTGGTGTTTTATTTTAGTTTTTTGCTCTATGATCATTTTTGGCACAATAAGGTTCATCTACCTAAGGCGTATACTAAAACACTACGAACATCCATGTCAGAACCGGGATTCAAACCTCGCACATGACAACTGAAGCCAGAGCACTATCTATTCGGACACCAATTGAGCAAGCATGTATTATGGCCCAATTTTCTTTAAAAGATGTATTTGTTAAGAAGTATTTCGTTTCCCCTTAAATTTGTAAATATTTATTATCAGTGTATACTGACCAAACGTCCCCATTTCCTGGGGACAAATGGGGACTTCCTTTTTTTTTTAATTAATTTTTCTAAGTTTTAAAAAATTGTAGAAAGCAAATCATTAATCAATAATACTTTATTTTTAGTCCTTATTTATTAGGAATGAAAATATACATCCATAATTGGATTAATTGTAGAAATTTTTAACGCTTTTCTATTATAAAGGTACTTTGATCTAGTCAGCCTATATCAGTGTTCCTTATATCAATAAATATTTTTTAGTAAAATTAATAACATGCATGAAAGGGAAATTCGCATATATTATACTTTTTTCTATCAGACGATGTATCGAAGAAATTATGGTACTCAAAATCGTATTTTATGTATTCCATCAAAAATGTAATTAGTTTAAATATAATACTAAATTAATACTAAATTATAATACTAAATTAATTTTAAGTTTCAAATTATTTTTAAGATGGCAATTCAATCGATAACCTAGCTTTTAAAGGCGTATTTTGCTTTACAAATATTATGTAAGTACTTAAATGTTTTTAGCTTTTCAAATTCAGATAGCTGTTTAAATATTATGTCAGTTAACCTTCATGATTAAAGCATCAACTTGTCGATTTTTTTTTTTTTTTACTTCTACTAATCAACATAAAGAAGAAATATTAACAATTTTCCAATTTTTATTTGACAATATAAAACAGTTTATTGGAAAAGTCTTTTAAAACTTAATATAGTTTATGAAGTTTATCTAAATATGTAAATTAGTTTCGTTTGAATAAATATTGATTATTTGTACATTTTAATATGTTGCGTTTCAAAAGTTCATCGTAAAAATTCGACTTTATCAGTTGTATTGATTGTTTTCAAATTACCTTAATTTTCTTTAATTTTTAAATAGTGTGCAAAATGTCATTAAGTATTATAATAATTACGTAAATTTCTGTAGTTTTAATCAGCACATTAATTATAATTAAAATATTTTTAAACATTTTTGTCAATACCAATAATCATGTTTTTATTATTTTATTTACAGCTTATATTATCATTATCATTATTCAAGTATTATCATTACTCAGCTTATATTTTCGCAACCATCCTATACTTTCAACGGCAAAACGTGTGATAAACGAAGTAAGTAACGATATCATGTCACGAAAAATTCCCCAAATTCAATTTTATGTAAAATACGAAACGTAAATTTTTATACATTTCCTAGATTCTTATGAAATTCTACTATCTGATGTTCACCATTTTCGTGGTGCTGTAAAAGTTAAGCTTATCTTCTTAGACAGCGAATCAGACTTTTCTAGACAGGAAGAATATTTGACGGAATATACTCACGACCAATACCTATGATTCTAAATGTTTCCTGTTTCTTCTTTGGTAGTACAAGTTGCGTCTCAACAAACTAACGAAAAGGTTGTGAAATGTGTTTGAATGCGTCCCTTTTCTTAGAATTCCATAGGAATAAAGTTCATTTATCTTCATATTAATAAGCGTGTTAAACATTTCAAGCAATAAAATCATCATATGTTTTACTTTTCTACCATAGCAACAACATACCTGCGTTATCTGATGAAGAGAAATATTATCAATCATATCTCACTGTCTTCTCACTCCATTATTCAGATACATTTTGAATGTTTGTTTTACTGTAATAGGTAATACTTTTGAGCTTCAAATGTCCATGGTTGGATATTAAAATTTGAAAAACTGATGAGTGATTACGGGTGTACAAAGTTATAGGGTGTAGAGAATTGATAGAGCATGTGAACAGAATTATGGCAATTGTTTCACATTTAATAAAGTCAATAAAATGTATGCCTTCAGTAGGCTATGTTTAAAGCAGAATTGAACAATGTATATTAGATCATTTAAAGTAAAACTTCATTAGATCATTTAACGTTTGATTAAACGTATTCCTTCTATTAATCAAATTCAAGCAGTCTAGATGGCAAATGCTTTCTCAAACGGATATAGCTGTATCAAGAATTTATTTCATATCAAAATTTTATTAATATTTATTACTCACATGAAAAAAAAAAGTCAAATGTATTATTTTTCTTGTTAAACAGCAACGTGCTCTAAATAAAAATATATGTTATATTATTATAATTGAGCTATTTCAATATATTCTAAATAACATTATTTAAAACTAAACATACTTTCCGTATTAGACGGTTAAAAAAATAATGTAATTGTAACCTTTTATCATTATTATTTTAAGAGGTAAAAGTTTATGTTTATATGTATGCATAAACTTAATAAAAATATATTCTAAAATATTATTATTATTATTATTATTTTACAATAACGATTTAAATTGCAATGTAAATATTTATTATTACTTATTAACATTATTTTGTAAGCATTAAAACTGTGGTTTACATTTTTTTTTTAAATGGACCAATTTCTGAGATAAAGAAAAATTGAATTCTTTAAGTACTTTAAAACCCATTATAATTATGTTAAAAATTTTTGAATGATTTCCATGCGAAAAACTATTCTAAATTACTGTTTCAAATTAAATTCTGTAATGCAAAATTTAACTAAAATTATATGTATGAGTAATAAAAAGTTAACGTAATTCATATATAAATCTCAAAAACAAATTAATAAAGTTTTATTCAAACACAAGTTATAGACTTAGTTTTTTTTTTTTTTTTTTTTTTTTTTAAGACAATTTTTACAAATATTAATTTAATGAATCAATTTATGATGTCAAAAAAATCTTTTAATTTAAGTAACACTTTTAATTTTTAAGCGATGCAACAATAATGATTAATAAAATACAATGGGTTTTTGTTTATTATAAAGGTTTTAACAAGTTTTGCATATGCCTTAGTTTTTTATTTTTTATTTATGTATTTATTTTTAATATACATTACTCAGATAAATGATTTTAAAAAAGTATTTTTATCATATATTCTTTTCAATAATGTTTTATTATTTACTATAAGATTTATTTGAGAATACAGATTTTAAAGTGAAAAGGTTTACCTAATAGAGCAAACAATTTACTTAATAGAGAAAAGCGTTCATTTAATAGAGAGAATAATTAATTTTAGAAATTTTTTTGTTTTTGTTTTTGTTTTTAAGACAATTTTTACAAATATTAATTTAATGAATCAGTTTATGATGTCAAAAAAATCTTTTAATTTAAGCAACACTTTTGATTTTTAAGCGATGCAACGATAATGAATAATAAAATACAAAGGGTTTTTTGTTTATTATAAAGGTTTTAAAAAGTTTTGCATATGCCTTAGTTTTTTATTTTTCATTTATGTATTTATTTTTAAGATACGTTACTCAGCTAAATGATTTTAAAAAAGTATTTTTATCATACATTCTTTTCAATAATGTTTTATTATTTATAAGTTTTATTTGAGAATATAGGTTTTAAAGTGAAAAGGTTTACCTAATAGAGCAAAAAATGTATTTAATAGAGAAAAGCGTTCCTTTAATAGAGAGAATACTTCATTTTACAATTTTTATTTATTTATTTATTTATTTTCATTTTTTTTTTTATAAAATAGGAATATGATAAGTTTCTTATATTCTTATATGCGTATCAAGTATCTAGGAGAAAAATAAATAAATCTTTAATTTAAATAAAACTAAAAAAGAAGTATTAAATGTTTGTCTTATAGCATCTTGATACATTTATATTCTTTTAAAAATGGATTTATTTACAAAATTTCACATTTTAAAACATTACGTTTTCTTAAAACGATAAGCCTAACATGATAATCTAAGGGCAACTGAAGCTGTAAAAATTGTCACTTATGGATAATTTGTTAAACAAAAGAATTGTTTTAATTAAAAACTAATAAATAAATCTCATAATCTAAAACTTGATTTTATCCACATGGATTAAAAAAAAAAAGAAAGACGTGCATTTGTACTTGTTTTTAGAAAAATCCAAATTTAAATATAAATTAAATGGATAAAAATTAGAAGGATGTACAGTGGGTAACAAAAGTGTCCGAACACTAGCAAAAATTCCTATGTAAAAAAAGTACACTTCATACGGTTTTGCTAAATAAATTCTTTTCGCATCCTGTTTTTAGTCAGTGTAAGAACATGATTCGATAAGGATTTATTTAACAAAACCGTATGAAGTGTACTTTTTTTACATAGGAATTTTTGCTAGTGTACGGACGCTTTTGTTACCGACTGTGTCTGCATATATATAGGAACTATATAAATCACGCACAGAGGGTAAAAATTATTCTATATTTAAGCCTACGCCTTCTTAATGTTTCTAAGAAAATTTTCTAAAATTTAGACATAAAACTTTTAAACTTACATGAACAATTTTTCTTCCGTATGCTGACTACAGTCTTTAACAAACAGAAACAAATACGTTTATTACTTTTAAAGAACTATAATTATTTTTTAATGTCTAAATGTTCATCTAAAATTTAACCAAAAAAGAATATTACTGACGTTATAGTTCCCATCATAAAACCAAATAGGCAGATTAGAACAAATCCCAAACCATTCTCTTTTTCTTGTTACTGGCGCAATGATTTCAACACCAATTGATGCTTTGCTGCTTTATACTGGTGAAATGAGTATTGAATTGGATATCAGGAAATCTGCACCAATGTTGTACCAGAAATTGACACATTTGCTATAGACTGCTCAGTGGACTGGCTCCAACCCTTACCATCCGCAGGCTTACTCAAAAGGGTAGCTTTCTGCAGGCTATCTCCAGAGAAATGCCAAGGTTTGACTTTTCTACTCGTGCTGAGCCCCTGATTCTTCCAATCAGTCCACTGAAAGTCAGAAAAGTTTTGTATCATCCTGATGGTTACAAACTGTCTCAAAGATACAACACTGCATAGAAGCTTTGTTTAGCAATGGAATGGAGACTATCGACAATCGCTTCGAAATCCAAGAATTAATTTCTCTCATAAAGGCGTTTGTTTTGGTTTTTTATTATCATTTTTTTAAGTAATTTTACTAGCTATGGGCTCCTTTCTCTCATCAATTCTTACAGATATTACATGCATTTTTTAGAAAATACTTTTTTGAAAAAATTTCTTTTCCATTTATACTAAGTACGTGAAAGATATCTTCACTTGAACTGACATTTCTTAGCACAACATTAATAATACATTTCAGATAATAAACTGTCTTCATAATAACATCCGATTTATTTAGGCGATTGAAAACAATGTTTCACTTCCTTTTTTTTTCCTACCATTGTATCTCGTACTAAAAACGGCTCCTTCAGTACCGTTAATCCTAAACATTTTGCAGATTCATTACCTCCTCATGTTTCTTCATTTCCTTTACCAACCCAAAAGTACAGCCAGTTTATACATACGTTAATCATGCCCTTAATATTTATTCTAGTTCTGAATCCTTCAATTCTGAAATTAAGCATCTAAATGTCATAGCTATTGACACAGGTTACAATTCTTCTATAATTATTAAAGCTTTTTTTTAAATTGCAGCTTCTACATCCTTCAAGTTCTTCTAGTTCTATGTCTACCTTCAGAAATTTTCACATTAACGTGTAAAACTGTACAAAAGCTTCGAACAACCCAGAGAAGCAGGGAGAGATGCATGTTAGGATTCACCCGAAAGGACAGAAGTAAAAACACATGAATTAGGGAACAAGCCAAAGTTACTGATGTCATTTGTAGAGTTCAGAAGTTAAAATGGAGGTGGGTTGAGCCCTCTTGCTAGAAGAAACGATGATAGATGGACTACCAAAGTCCATTTTAGATACCGAGTGGTACGAAAAGACCAAGGAAGAGACCACAATGTCGTTGTAGAGAAGAAATAAAGATGGAAGAGCGGAATAAAGAATAATCGCAGAAAATAGGGCAAATTTAAATCACCTAGGAGAGGCCTTTATCCTGCAGTGGACTGAAATTTATTAGTATTATTATTATTATAATGATGATATATTTAATATCCCGTATTTTTTTCAATAAAAAACTTTTCTTTTTTAGTTTAATTTATTTAAAGAAAAGTCATTAACAAAAGAAAAATAAGTTAAACTAAATCAATCCTTAAAATATGAAGAAAAAATTATTAAATTTTTAAAAATTAATAGCTTTCGATGGGTCTGTAAAAAATACAATTTCGAAAACTAAATGCATAATTCGTACCACCTGCTTCCTCAATCTCACTAACCTGAAATATATTAAAAAATTATAAAACATCAAATGAAAAAAACAAGAAGTGACTCAAAATAATCGTTTAATAATAACGTAATAATAAATGAAACATTCCTTTTTTTTTTTTTTTTTTTCTTTTTTTTTTCTTTTAATGTCTTTACAAATATGGTAATATGTTACAAAATGTTATTTCATCATTAACAAACACGTAAATTTACGTGCCTTTACCCATTTAATTTTTACAATTAAGACCGTTTTTCACCTATAAAACGAACAAACCAGTACTTTCTGATACACTTTGGTATGTTCCGCTATACCACAGGATTTTCAGCAGTTATTATTTTGAATACCATTTTTTGTATATTAGTATTCATTAGTAACACATATTTTTAAAAGGAATAATATAAAAATTGTTTTATAGAAAAAGCCGTATTCGAAATAGTGACTGCTAAGAACCCTGTGTACCAAAATTACGACAAAACATTACTTAATGGGTATTTAGCCGGAACATTTGCTGAGTAACGAAATCCTATAGCATTGCAGCTTTTTTTTTTACAGTGCAGGGATGGAACACGGGCGCAGAATTCATACCGGAATGTGTTTAAGAAATTTCTCTAGTTATAATATCGTTGATTTAAGAGGTAGAAAATTTTCTTACATTGATAGTGGTATGAATTCTGCGCCCGTGTTCCATCCCTGACAGTGTGGAACATTTTGATATCTAATATATGCTAAAAAATTTTTAGCATATGTAAAACATTCAGATAATTAATATGATAAATTAAATTTAAGTAAGATATTTTTCGAACTCTGTTTAAAATGATTCGTTTATTCTAGACTAAACCGCTTTCAACTTTTATAACTTTATCATTTGCATATTTTACGGAAAACATAAAACATATCTCCTTACGGTAGATAAAGTTCTATGAGCCAAATTTATCTCCAACAAAATCTTCTTTAAATGTCTCATAAATGCAAATGAATCGAGACAAATGTACATGCAAATAGGCAATTCAAAGTTTCAAATGCTTTCGTTATAGGGCGTAACCAATAGTCGAAGTAGCGATCATAACAGTTTACAAACAAATTTCATAATATTGTGTACATAATTTAATACTATACTCAGTTACTTGTAAAATATTTTCAGGCATGAAAACTATTTTAAATGCCAAAAATTGCTCATAAATTGAAAAATCCTATTATAGTTGTAATATGTAATCTGTAATGTTTTAGTAATTTTGTCCAAGTTTAAAATTACATTAGTTGTATAAATAATGCAGTAAATAAACAAAGAATAAATTATGTTTGTCATGCAAGTCTTATATCAGCTATATTTAACAAAACTATGTGTTCGCATAATAAAAAATCTCTTAAAAATAACAAACAAACAAAAAAAAAATTCTGGTGTGAAACAACCACACGACTTCCATTACCCACTATTACACGTATTCTATTCATTTTTGAGAGATAATGTGATCAGAAACATAAAAGTTACCTAAAGAAGTAGAAACCTAAAATTTTTCAGGTAAGAGAAACTTACAAAGACATATAAAACGAAGCTTACATATAGCGAGGAAAAAAATGGTAGAGTTATTTTTTGAAACACAAATTTTTGAGGTATGAAGATGACCTATCTAAGCAGGAAGACTATTAATTTTCCTCTAATAACCGCGTAATACACGAGAAAGAAATGGATTTATATAACAATTTTGAAGAAAATCGTTAGAGCCTATTTTGAGATACCACCTTTTTCAAAAAATCGACCGGAAAACAATAATTACATACAAAAGGATATTTAAAAGTGAGTTAATAGGGCGAGTTTGAAAAAAATCCGTAGAGCCGTTTTTAAAGGAATGCGCTTGCGAGACCTGAAATTGAGCTATTTATACAGGACGCCTATCAATTTTCCTGAACTAACCAACTATATCATTCGAAAGGACATATAGTAAAGGAGTGTTTATATAGCAAATTTGAAGAAAATCGTTAGAGCCGTTTTTGAGATACAGACTTACGATCACACTTTCGGTTTTTCAATTTTTACCAAAATTTGAAAAATTCATCTGTGCACCAGACATGTCTTAATTCTGAAGTTTTGTAGTTCTATCTTTAGTAGTTTCGGAGATATGATAGCCAGAAGATTCCACACGTACATACACACACACGCAAACTGGCCAATTGCCAAAAAACACCTTTTTTGGACTCAGGGGACCTTAAATAAAACTATAAATCAGGTGAAATCTCGATATCGAATTTTCGGACCAAATACAATAATTCCATTACTTACGATAGTAAAGTAATGGAAGTAAAAAGAGTACAGCATTAAAATTTATTAATAATAGGTTTATTTTTATTTTTATTTATTTATTTATTTATTTATTTATTTATTTATTAATGCTCCTCATTTATTTCTGTTTTTTCACGCTGTTATTATTTAATTAATAGCACAAAAATTAAAATTTGGAAATTTTATTTCATTTTCTAATTGTCCGATTTACAAATGAAAATTCATAAATTGTATATTTATATTAGAAGCTCATGACTATAGTGTGGCATTTGCGTTGATGAGTATCGAAAGCAAATATTTTCAGGTGATGTTTTAGTTAATGTTAATTAAATTGGAATTTCAGAAACATAGCTAATTTTATACTTGTTGCACACGTTGACATTCAGTTTAGATTAGCAATTTCCATCAAAAAAAATGTCTGTCAATCCTCACTTTAACATTTCAAACATTTTCACACACTCATCTTATACTACCAATTAGTTCATACTCTCTAAAAATAAAAAGGGGAAATTCTCTCAGGTTTACTCAGTCAACATGTTAAAAGGCAACTTTTCATATTGAGAGAAATTCTCTCAAATCATTGAGCTGTTATGAGCGGCTCAGGTTTAAGCCAACTGAAACAAGTTATTGTTGAAAGAAATTGGGCCAAATTTGAGTGAACCTGTTTGATGCTGGAAAAAATGTCAGATTACCACCGCCGGAATCGAACGCGGATCCCCTTCCGCGGCAGACGTACGTGCTACTACTACGCTACGATTTCGTATGACGAATGATTGTATAACCGTTCTAAATCATTCACAATGGTATAAAATATTCTTTATCAACTTTTATTTGTTTTATACACAACACAAAGCTATGGGAAACCCAATAAACTTCCTTAAAGTAACACTATTGATTTAAAGCTGAGGAAAAATTCTTGAAAAAAAAACCTCTATGACAAGCAGAGATTTTAGAAGCTTGTAATTCTATAAATTAATTCTATATAATTTAGTTCGTTTAGAAAAAAAAATTCTTCTATGCAACGTTGCAGAATTTCTTGAATAACTATGAGTTGAATAAACAGTATGTACTAGTTTGTTTTTGCATGTTATTCCCGATGTTGAGTTTAATTATAATTAAAGCATTATAACTTATTTTTTGAACGTTTTACATGTATTTTAATAATTTAGTTTCACTGAGTATAATAAAGATGTTAAATAACTTTAGACAAATAAATTTCTACTTTATATAAATACATTGTTCTTTTTCTTTGTTTTTCACACACTTCTTTAAGGAACAATTTTTAAAAAGACATTCACTACTCATTTTTAGTTTTTTATGTATAGCACTCGTGATTTGAGAATTATTATCTTTTGTCAGTTGTATATAAATTATTTGTTATATTTATAAAAAAAAAAAAAAAAAAAAAAAAAAATACTTTGATATTTTACTTTTCTAATCATCGAAAGTCTTAAACATATTTTTTAAACAATATATAAATTAATTAATTATATGTATATCTAAAAAACGTATTTTTTTTATGTGTCATTTAAAATATGATCGATAGATGGCGCCATCATTTACACAATTTCGTTGAATCAAATTAAAAAATAAAGATGTGGCCTTTCTTCCTCAGGTGCAAACAAGTACTACTGCCTGGGAGGCAAAACCAAGACTATGTGAAGAAGTTTTTAAGTTTGATTATTGATTGTACACCAGTTCTTTTATTTAGTATAATAAAAAAAAAAGGTTGTGGATGCGCATATGCCGAGTGCATACGTATTACATAAACCTTCACGATCTAGGATATATTGTAAGGCATGCATATATAGGCGTGTATTTGCGTAATACTTCGTTATTCTTAATTTCTTTGCGACTATACCAAAAATACAAAGAATGTAACAATCAAAAAAATTATCTACATGTGAAACTATATCATTCGTCATGGAATGATATCATTTATCATATCATATGGAAGTATATCATTATATCACTG
This sequence comes from Salticus scenicus, assembly GCA_963930645.1. NCBI lineage: Eukaryota > Metazoa > Arthropoda > Arachnida > Araneae > Salticidae > Salticus > Salticus scenicus. The sequence goes on from OZ005649.1 coordinate 146,935,416, forward strand.
AAGTATCATCGGTAAAAGAGGTCTCAAAATAATTTCGATTTAGTTGCATGGTTTTTCCATCATTGCTCACAATATACATATATTTCAATGACCAAATGGTTGTTTATTTCAAGTATGCTTTTTGTGATGTCACGTCTTAGACTGTAAAAAACAGAGTTTTAAAAATAACGTTAAAATATCTTCGTTAAAATTCTAAGATTGATGAATATTTCACTGGAAAGCTTGTATTGGGGTTTGAGATTGCTTTTTCGCTCTACGATTGTTCCTTGCACAATAAGACTCCTTCATCTGAGAGTTATATAGGTTTCGAATAACTATATGTATATATATATATATAAATTGTTGTTGCAACCATTCGAAAACCGGATGGGTAATTACATACTGGAACTCATTTTTGTGTATTGTACAGCGTTTGTATTGTCAGTCTAAGGCGTAGGTGCCAAGTGTTGCAATATTTGAATACCAGTAATTTTTACTGAAAATTCCCATCACTTTTTGTATCCGTTTTCAAAATTAAATAAAGGAAAACTTTCCATGAAGGAATATTGGTAATCAAAAATAAGAATACTTAGCATCTCTCTATGGTCATTTATTGCACATTAGCACTCATTAGACCGCTACCTACGGCTTCAAATGGATTCTAAATCCCTATGATCATCCATGCACGAACTGCGAGATTCGAAGCTCGAGCAACCCAATTGTATACCAGAGCCCTAACCATTCGGACACCAGATGAGCAAACAGTATTGGGATACAATTTTATATAAATATATATTTACAAAAATCTTCCCATTTCCCTTTAAGTTTCTAAATATTTACTATCAGTACTCACAGTATTAATAAATAAATTTTTATCGTATTCCTAATGAGTCGGAAGTAAAATTGTCATACATTATGCTTATATCTGTCAGACGATATTGTTATTAAAAATGAAACTGAAAAAAAAAACTGACGTCGTTAACTTTTGAAAATTTGTATTTCACATGCTCTTTTAAAACATGAATTAGATGGGTAAAAAATTATTTGAAGGCAATATCATAAACTGAAGTTTTATTTAAAATTTTTAATTATCTTTAAATGTCAATTAAATCAATAACCTAACTTCTAAAGGCATATTCGACATTGAAAATATTATATAAAGTGCTTAATTGTATTAATTGTCGCTAGTTTTCTGAAATTCAGAAAGCTGTTTAAATAAAATGTCAATTTACTTGCATGATTGAAATTATAATTACATATTGCAACTCGTGTAGGGATCGATTTTAAAGCAACAATGTAAGTATAAGCAGCAACTAAGCAACAACTAAGTATTCTCTTTTTACTTCTACTTAATCAGCATAAAGAAGAGTGATAATTATCAATTTTCCAATACATATTTGACTAAAATATTCTTCATGAAATTTATGTTAATTTGTAAATTCATTTTTCACTACAACATATATTGATTATTTGTTTATCTTTGTATGCTGGGTTTTAAAAGGTAATCGTAAAAATTCGACTTATTGTTTTATTGTTTACTTTATTTATTTTTTTTTTTTTTTGTGCACACCTTGACAATAAGCATTATATTGATAAAATAAATTTATGAAGTTTTAAACAATAAATTAATGATAACAAAAAAATTAAATATGCAGTTTTCAAAATAAGTAACAGTATTTTGTCGATGCAGAATGTATTATCGTTATCATTATTCAGTTATTATCATTGTGATGTACGTCATCATTGTGTTTCTGATGTAATCTATTGGTCTTCTGGTAAGTGACGTCACACAAATATACAGGTACCTGTGAACTGTATCGTCCAATCAATGGATCTTAATCTCTCTATACTTGTAATCATGCTAAAACAGACCAGTCTTCAAAATGTAATCGTTTGTATAATACGTGTTTTGTTATCTGTAATTGTTATTCATACTTCATTAAATTTTGTGTAAAAAATTATAATTTATGGCCTTATCATAAATCTTCTTCCTGCTAAATATAACAAACATCACATGGCTTTTATTTTCATCACCAAAAGTATATTTATCCAATTGAAAAAAATAAATAAATAAATAAAATATTTTAAATTAAGGAAGTAGCTATTTAAACTCACGGAAAAATCAATAAATTAAATTTTGTGAAAATTACAATGAATATTTTTTATAGGGTTTCTAGGGTTCCTATAAAGTTCTACAGTTCCATTTCCGTGATGCTGTGAAAATTAAATTTGTTTTCTTGAACTGGAACGCACCCAAGTCATAAGACTATTGAGACTTGTCTAGACACTTTGAGAGAGGAGTTAGATAGATTGGTTCAATAAGTACTGGAACACTGGATGATGCTATTAAAAGCATAGCACGAAGCAAAGCTTTACAGAGTAAGCTCGTTCACATAATGTTAAAAAATGTCGCAAAGTAAACTCGACGTTAGCGCTTCTCCTCGTGCAGTGTCTGCAGTACCCAAATAAAAGCTGTGAAAAATCCGCCCCTATTGTGCTTTCTTTAAAAATGCTATCTCTTATGGTTTTAATATAAACAAGAATTATTTCTAGCCCTAAATGAACATTATAGATGTGATTATTTACTTGAAGTTATTAGCGTACATTTGACTTTAAATACAAAATAAGTTAGATGTTAGCTAATAAACAATCACATTATTATTAGTTAACATCTAACATATTTTGTATTTAAAGTCAAATGTACGCTAATAACTTCAAGTAAATAATCACATCTATTGTAATGTTGTAAATTGTATTGTAAATACGAAAAAAATCATGTATTAGTAATTTAAGAAGAAATGTTAACGTATGCAATTTTTAAAATTAAAATTTTGGTAAAAAAAAATTAAATTTTGGAAAAGAAATCGCCTATAAAATATGACTTTATCATTATCTCTTTTATTAACCTTCCAACGGGCGCGCGTATCTGAGAGATACACTTGTGGTAAATCTCATTGTATATCTTAAAGTCAGAGAGCATTTGAAACACTTATCTTTGGCTATTCACTCAGTATATATTGATCTATTTTTAGTTATCTTTTGAACCTCGAGACAATGATATGAAGCTGAATATTTGCTATTTGTATTTGAAAAATACGCGCGACCTTTCATGTAACGTTTTGTTATATTTGATTTTTTTTTTCTCTGCTAAAAACCATTGTTTGTTGTTTTTGTTTTAAACATTATTATTTTAAATATTTTTAAAATTAATTAACTTATAATTCCGATGTTTCTTTGATTTTTAGTTCCCCATCAAGTTCCCCATGTTAGTTCCATAGGTATGGGGAACTTAGGTAATCGTGAAAAATTTCGACCTCGGTTTTTTGACTTTTCTACACGTTTTCAGGTGTGAGGAATCCAAAAATGACAAAATTTCTATGGTGTCTGTCTGTAGGGTGTCTGTTAGTCTGTTAGTGTGTTAGTCTGTTAGTGGGTTAGTGGGTTAGTCCGTTAGTTTGTTAGTCTGTGTACACGATATCTCAAGAACAAATTGTCGCAGAGAGGTCAAATCAGTTTTAAAATATTACTTTCGATACTGGCAAGAACCCTATTCATTTGCAACATTCGAATTTAAAAACTTCGTAAGTTATTAGAAATTTACGATTTTCTTAACATGGGAGAATAGGACAAAAATTCACTTAAACGTGCATTAAATGAAAACTTTTTACTGTAAAAGTGTCAGACCAGTTTTAAAATATCGGTTTTGATGCCGGAATGAACATCAGTAACTATAAATATGCTACTTTGAAAATTTCGCAAGTTGCTGGAAATTTACGAATTTCTTAACATGGCAGTATAGGGCAAAATTTCACATAAACGTCAATTTTGAGAGATATTTTCATCGTAAAGATGTCAGACTACTTTTGAAATATTATTTAGGACACTGGCATGAATATTAATGACTATGAATTTTCCAATATAAAGATTTCGTAAGTTATTGGAAATTTACGAATTTCTTAACATGTCAGAATAGAGCAAAATTTCACATAAACGTCAATCTTGAGGGATATTTTCATCGTAAAGATGTCAAACCACTTTCGAAATATTATTTAGGATACTGGAATAAATATCATAGACTATGATTTTTCCAATTAAAAAAATTCGTAAGTTATTTGGAATTTACGATTTACTTTACATGTCAGAATAAGGCAAAATTGAGCAAAAACTTCCATTTTGAGGATCATAAATACATTAGACATTAGACAACTTCAAAATTACATTTATGATATTTTTTTTGAACATGATTGAATACAAATAGTCTACTAGGAAACTTTCGTAAATTATTCGTAATTTACGATTTTATCAACATAACGAAATTGTAAATTTTTCATATAAATATGAATTTTGAGGTTTAATGCATTGGAAATAGTAGCATGAAAACTAAACAACAGAATTGACCCTGATAAAATAACTTAATAGATTAGAATAAGATAATTATATCCAAGTGAACGGTGGATAGCCTATTAGGCGGAGATTTCATTCTGTCACTGTATCAAGCTTTGGTCAAATTCATTTCTTTTACCATGATTATAATATGTCTCGCACTAGAAATTTATGAGAACATAAATATGATGGGGAACTGAGCAGAGTCCGCCTATGCCAACTAGTTTTATATTGATTTTGCGCTTTCAGTTTCATTCTTTCAGTTTTGTTTTAATGAATAAAAGTTCCAACTGAATGTTCTTATTAATCGTCAAATGGTTATAGTATAATTAAAATATTCAGATACTTTAAAATACATATTTTACAGTAGTGTATGTGAAAACCTTTCATGTTCGTATAAGCAGCGCGCCCGCTAGAAGGTTAAAAAAAGCAATTTGTCATGTTCCATAAAATCAATCAGACGCAGACGAAAACATTCGCAAAAATTTTATCTTCTAAACAAAATATATTTGTAATCGCTTTATAACCAAATCTATAACTACTAAAATAACATTTAGGAATGATAAAATAACATTTAGGAATGAACAAATATAATAAAAACTAACTTTTTCTAACCTCATAACAAATCAAACAACCGAATTCAAAATTCCGTAGATTATCTCTTGATCCGTAATAAATGAAAATTCAAATGATTAAGATTTCAATAATTTTATAAATTGTAAGAAGTATTAAAAATATTATTTTTAAGAATTGATTTAAATATATTACTTATCTTAAAATACGGGAAAACATGCGAAATATGAATACTCTAAAAATACATGAATTTTTTCGTTTAGATGTGCATTCGTTCAAACACAGTTCTATTTAAATTTTAAATATGGGGCATCACGCGAGTAAACAAATTCTATTCGAGCATGCGCAGTTTCAGCCTGAGTAGTTCAGGTACCTCCAACACGAGATGGCTTTGTCATCGATCAATGACGTAACCATGACGTTACCATGACGCAACCATGACATATTACGCTACCCATTGCTCCATTGTAGCGAATACGCTTACTTTGTAAAGCTTTGGCACAAAGTGGATGAGATTGCGCACTGGTATTAGAATAATTGGAAATACTAAGCATTTCTCCGAGATATTTCAGCATCATCTTATGATACTGGGTTTTCACAGCAAAACGTGGCAAATTTTTAATATTTTTTTTATTATTTTAATAAGGGGTTTGTATTTCTACTTACGTTAGTGTTTTTTCTCTCAACTTTTAATCTTTCAACACACGTTTTTAACACTTTTCTTTTGAATACAGAAATTATTTACAAATTTTTAAACTATTATTTTTTTAACTAATTTATATCTATTCGTTTTTCTGCAATATATATATATATATATATATATATATATATATATATTCTCTGTTACTAATAATGTAATACCGAATTTAAACGTACACAGTAAAAAATAATAGTTCAACACTTCACTAAACAGGGTGTTAATCAGGTAACTTCATCTACAACTAATATTTTGTTGCTAATTTTTTATCATTTTTAGCGGTAATGGCACCAATAAATTGATGAAACATAGCCAACCGAAATTCAAAAAATATTATTAATAATTTTGAAATACCAAATAAATTTAAAATCATTTTTCTGTTTAAACATAGAATTTTGTTTTTAACAGTGTAAGTAAGTGAAGTTAAATGAATTTACTTTATAATACGTTGCTTTGTTTCTGATTTTTTTTAATAACATTTAGAGACAAAAAATATTCAGGACCCCTACCTCTATTTAAAAGCGTGCCATAGCTGCCGAGTGCTCTAGTTTTTGGTTAACAGTAATTTTTTTTTTTTACTCTTTTGTAACAGCTTTCTAATGTTAAGCACGGCGAAAGAAGCTTACTGATAATAAATGGTATTAAAAATTCATAGCAGCTATATTGTGCCTTGTTTCTGCTCTGGTAGTAGGAAGACGTTTCTTTATTTACTACAGAAAAGAGTGCATAATGTCAATATACCTGCGTCATCCGATAAGGAAAACTAAAATCTTTCGAGTCTCGCTATCCTTCTTGTATTATTCTGGTGCATGAAAAAAAAGGGTGTTTTATTGTACAACGCTTAAATTTATTAAGTAATGAATTCTTTTACATTCTTCTATATTCTAAGAAAAAAGGGCTGAATTTGTAAAATGTATTGACTTCTAATTTTAAATAGATTTACGTGCTTTTATAGATCCAGAACACGATTTGATCATTTTAAAATAATGTCTGCCTGTGTACCTTTGTGTGCATTAAGTATTTTGTGGTAGCTCTAATTCAAGAACTAATGTTGTCAACTTCATTCAAATTTATTTTGACACATTTACATAAATTAGTATCTATCAATTTTTGGTGCGAATCGATCAACAAATTGTGCTGATATATAATTTTATCTTAGTTTTTAATATGGCATTATAAGATGAATTTATATATACAATGTATACAATAAGAATTTTTAATCAACTATTGTGAAATCAAAAGAAAAGTATTTAGAGTATTAATAGCCAAACGAAGAAGATGTATATGTAGGGCCATATCTTTCCCGTATGGATGGAAAATATTTAGAAAATACAAACCTCGGGAATGCAAATTTTCAATATGAGTATTCTTCAAAAACACTCCGTCAGTACCTTTAAAATGAATGGTTTAACCATAGATCTGTAATAATATGAAATAAAGTTATACTTTTTTTTTCTTTTTTTTTTTTTTTTTTTTTAAATCATTGAAAAAATTAAACATTTTCGATGTTGTTTGTAAAGCACAAAGTTGACTTTTTTTCGACATTTCGTGTTATAATTCACTGAGATGAAAATCGTCTGCATTCATCATGGAAAATAATTGTACTAAATTTAATAAATAATTTGTTCTGTGTGACTTTGTATACGAAACTATAGAACAAAATGTGATTACTACAATATACTACTTTCATTTGTATTATTGAACGTTAAATAACCATCTTTGGAAACTAAAATAAAGAATGCTGATGACTGATTACTGGTGTAGCGTTAAAAGGGCGTAGAGGTTGAAGAATTAACCATGCATAAAAGATTATGGCAACTGTCTGACGTATGATTAATGCAGAGTTGAACTATATGTAATATATCATTTAATGTGAAACGTTAGTACAATTAATTGTACAAACGCTTTAATTCCGTTCAGAATACGTTTTCATGGAATTCAGACAGCTGAGATAACAAGTACCATTTCAAATCGGTAAAGCCGTATCAAGAATTTATTTCATATAAAATTTTTATTGATATTTGTTATTCACAAGAAATAGATAATTAAGTAATAAATTACTTTTATTACTAAAACCGCTTTCATAGATAATTAATTAATAAATCGGTTTATAATGCTTGATATTTTTTTTCTGTTTGTAATATTTATAATTTATAATCGATACAATAATAATTAATCAATTAAAAAAGACATTTTGTTTATCTCTAAAGCTTTTAAAAAATATTATTATTATTATTATTATTTTTTTTTTTGGGGGGGGGGGGATAATAATTCACTTCCTAAATGATTTTAGTAAAATAATTTTTATTATTATTATTATTATTAGTAGTAGTAGTAGTAGTAGCATTGAAATACTGTTAATCATCAATGGTTAAAACAGATAAATGTAATGTGATTTTTAACATAGTTTATTTAGTTATTTAGTTATTCATTTTTTAATACACTTATTAAAAATTCGTAAATATATTGTGAATTATTTCTTTTATTAAGAAAATTTAAATTTTAAATTTCAAAACGTTTACTTAATTTAGCAACAGTGGTTGACTATTAATTTTTTAATTACTTTATACATAAGATTAAACTACTGAATTTTAGAAAAATTTCCAACTCCAGGTTTTCGATGACTTTACACGTTTTGAGATATCCTGAATGAGAAATGAATTATTTTAATAATTATTTGAATGATTTATTTAAAGAAAAAAAAATTCGAAAATATCTGTCTGTATGTGTGTGTACATATCTGTGTATTAGCATAACTTCGTGGACACTATATCTCACGAATTAATGAACGAAATTTAATGAAACATCATATTTATTTGTACTTTGATTTAAATTCATGCTTAATAGCTGTTGGGATGCATCGTCTAACCGGTGACGCTGGTATGCTGATATTTTAAGCATTTAAGGGAGTGATATATCACAGCTTCTATATTGCATAAACAAAACAAACTTGATATGTGAGACTGATATTTTGTAAAAAATATCCTGATTTAATTTGAGTGCATATCGGTTGACAGGTGGCGTTGCTAAGCTGCGATTTAATTCAATTTACGGGAAGACAGTGTCTCTTCTTTTATGATACATAAATGCACAGAATGTAAGATTTATATTATGTAAAATTATGCTGATTTAATTTGGTTGCAAGTCAGACGTCAGGTGGCGCTGCTATACAGCAACATTTTCCGTTTGTGGGTAAGCTATATCATATCTTCTTTATTATATATATGCACCCGACATGATAGGAGAGATACACATTATTTAAAAGTATGTTAATCTAATTTGACTGTATATCGTCTGAGAAATGGCGCTATTATTACATTTTGAGATTTTTCTGTTGGTTGTATCTTAGCATTTGTTGACGAAAATTACACAAAATGAATATATAAATTATTAATTTTGAGAACTAAGTTGATTAAATTTTGTGCATGTTAATCACTAGGTAGCTGCGTTATATAAAGCGATAAAAATATGTTTTTGTAATGTTCACAGCATGAGTTGTAAATGAATATATTTACAATTCAAAATTAATTTTTGTCAGTAGATACTTCATATAAATACGATCAGGACGAATATATATATATATATATATATATATATATATATATATATATATATATATATTCGTCATGATCATATTTATATGAAGTATCTACTGACAAAAATTAATCTTTAATTAAAAAAATTTGAAATAAATTAAATTCAGTGTTATACAATGTCTAGGTGCCATTACATATTTCTAAAAATAGATTTATTCTTAAAATTTTAACATTTTAAAACAATTTGATTGCTTAAATAAATAATGTATTGTGTTTGTGTTTTGTGATTAAGACAGATTGACTACTCGAGAGGGCTAGGCCTGGGATGGTATGGCTTAAAAAACTGAACGTTATATCAATAAAAATGTTTAATATTTATTGGTAAATTTGTATATAAAATTTCTTCACTGTAACGAAATTTACAGGGTTACATAAATCTGTGCTTTAGCTTAATAACCCGGTAAAGTAGTTAGTAAATACATGATATTACCATGTTTTAATAACTTTGATTATTGTCTGTTTGTTTGTCCGGTACAAATCTTGCTATCGATTTTTAACTAACTTCCCGACTATCTAGACATTTGAAACTTTCAGAATAGCTCAGAACCTGGTGACAATACAACATTTCGAAGCCCGTTTTTGGAATTTTTGATTAGTTTTCTTTCAATTAATTAAAATATGAAAATAATAACCTCCTAATAGCTATTATGTTAAAAAAAATTGTAAAAAGTTAAATTATGCATCTCACAAAAATTGACGTCATTATCACTTTGAAAATTTGATACGCATTGATAAAGTGCTAATGTAGTTCTACAGCTATGATTCAACAGAAAATTTACATGGTTTATAAAAAAAATTTTAACTTATAATTATTTTGTATATATATTTACAGACGAAGCATGTTTAGCTTGACGTTAAAATCTATTAAGCTTTGAACTTCAGTATTACTTTAAATCAAAACTTTGTAAACTTCTTTACAAAAGTTTGATTTAGTATTGTGCAGGTTATTACAGAATTAATGTTAATACAGCTTCTAACTGGTTATTACACAAATTCTAATGGATTGGTAGTACCGCTAACTCACTCATTATTCGCCAATGTATTGAATTTTAAAATAATAATGTATAAGGTTTATGCAATTTCGCTTTACTTATTACTAGACTATTCCCTTAAATTTATAGCAACATGTATTTATTTTCAGAATAAATTTAATACTATGTTAAAATATTTTTTACGCCTGGATAACGTGTTTCTAGGATATTGTTACAAAATATGAATTGATTGAGTAGTAACTTAAATTATCATTTACTAATCAATTAATAACCCTTCTATAATGAATAAGTCTAACATTTAACGAATAAATCACTTTACATAATATTTTAAAAACAAATTCCCCTATATTTATTTCAAATATGTTTCTAATGATTTTCTTCAACTAAGAGTGCTTAAGCACAGTAAAAGTAAGTAGTTTCTAGACTGCAGATTTCTAAATATATATATATTTTTTTTAATAACATCTATGGAATTTATATATCTTTACACTTCAGTCATAAAAGTCTTCATTGTAATGATATTTTGCTACTAAGATTACTGTACACAAAAGTTTCAAGTAAATATCAAATTTGGTTTAATTTTGTTTACTGGTTTGTGAGTCACATTGTCCACAAAATTTTGACAACGCAAATACAGACCAACATTTTTCTAAAACTTATCAAACCATATTCCGAAGCTCTCAAAACGTTTAATTCATCTGATATCTATACCAATTTCCAACCATAAAATTTTCATGAATATAATACTTTCTTCTTAAATATATAGAAGAAAGTAAAATTGGCGGTATAAAGGTATCTATGATTTTTTTTTAAACTATTGTTTAAAGTAATCGAAATTCAAACATTATTGGAAATAAAAAAAATAGAAAAGAATTGTTTTTAATTCATTTCTAAAAAGTTATGCAAGATTATTTTTACAGTAAAAAACATGTAAATGAAATATTCTTTATATCATTCAAGTTTTAATTAAAAATACATTTCCATACTTCGAAACGATTAAATATAATCTTGCATGAGTAAAATAAATAACCCATATAATTATTTAAATGAATATACATTTTTAATTACAGGAACGATTTTCAATTAAAACTTTAATCTAAATTTAAAATTAAATTCAAAAAATTAAATTGTTTGTTATTTAGTATCATGACATTTCTTGATGTTTTAAGATTTCTGATAAATTAATTTTATTTTCCTCTTTTATTTTATGCATTCTTATGTTTATTTAAAAAAAAAAAAAAAAAAAAATAAGCTTGTGTATTTTGATAAGCATTGCAAATCTATAAAATTTCAATGCACAAAAATAATTAAATTACATGCGTTTTAAATACTGTGAAATTTGTAGAGATTCCCACATATTTTAAACTGTTTTGAAATGTGTATATGAAATAATATGAAGATAATTAAAATTTTAAAATACAATTCCGACTCAAAATTATAGGCTAAACTTAATTCTCAAACATACTATTTTTTTCTATTTTTTCCTCGAAACATTTTATAACGCGAAAATTGAAAAAATATGCAAGTTTCAAACGTGACATTTTTAACGTAAGTACTACTTGTAGCTTTTAGAGCTTTATATATATATGCAAATTACCACAAAAAATTCTTCAGTAATGAAGAGTAGAAGACCAAACAACAGTATCCAATAATTACCAATAAGAACATAATCCATATTAAACAGGCCTTTACACCGAACAGAAATGGGTAAAAAATATTAAACAAAATCCTGCAGAAACGGAGCAAATTTTTCGGCTATAACATTTGTTCTAAATTATCTTTGTCAATCTGCTTTTCCGTGTATTCTAAATAAAGATTTAAAAAAAAAATCTATCAGTGGCTATAATACAAATCTGTTAAACTTGAATAAATTAATTTCGTCGAGCTGAGAATTTTTGAAGTTATTATCACCACATCTGTATTAAATGCATGTAAACAAAGAAAAAGATTTTGTTTCTGACAGGTTTTTTCTCACTTCTTTCCTCCTGAATTATCATATAATATTTTAATTTTCAAGAAAAAGTGAATAAATGAAATACCTTTTCATGTTTGATTTTGTTCCATTCCTCAGCAACAACGTTTATGAATCCACTGAATATTTTGGAATGTTATTTATAAAGAATATGTTCAAAAAATCTTAGTGAAAAATACCTAGAGCTAGAACGGATGGTGGGATTAACCAACACACACACAAAAAAAAATAATAATAAAATAAAATAAAAAAAATAAAAAAAAAAAAAAAAAAAAAAAACAGATGCACAGTCTATAGGAGATATGGTGGGCGATTGAATAGAATGCATTTAATAGAATAGTCTTGATTCCAATTTGCTTCATAATTAATAGAAAAATAGAAGATTTAATGCTATGACTGGCACCTATCCTCATGGCATTAACTAGTGAAGATTATTTGGGTTAAGTGATGTTATGTGATCTTTAAGAAATTGTTATAAATATATTTCTGAATACAGAAATAGATATTATTATGTAAAGGTTTTATGAGTGAAATTTTTTCGTTTTCTTACAGTGCCACAAATGAAGCTGGTCGATCACTAGGAGCTCGTTTGAACACAAAATGGCTACGCACCTTCCTCATCGTCCAGGCCAGAAATAAACAACAACAGAATAATTACAAATAATCTCTAAAAAAGAGTTAAACTGAAAACGTGACATTTGTGAATTATATAAAAAACACTTTAAAAACACGTAAAATTAAATTTTGTTTAAAAGTTGTTAAAAAATTTTTATCCGAAGATTTCGCTTTTAAATAGTAAAGCATCATCAGGGATTTTTTATTACTCTTTTCCAATGAGCAGTTTTTTAGATATTCTTTCTCAGTTTTAGATATATCTTTCTCAGTTTTTAACTAATGAATATAACTAAATCAGGAAGATGTTACAGGGATTGATAGAAAACGTTTTTCCTCATATACAAATTACGAATCATTATTTGTACTTTCCTAGAGGCATAACAAAAAAAATATGACAAAAATTCAACGAAAAATTATTCTCATTTGCACAAAAGCATAAAAACATATCTTCAAGTATTAGCGTAATTTATTGTGATCACAACTCAATTTCTGTTCTGCTATGCCAACCAGTCAACTTATTTCAAAATTTAAATTAAAACATGTTTGGTCAGTTTGATTACAAATCACGGCTTTCCTATATATGTATATATATACATATACACATATCTGTATATATATATATAAATTACGTGTCACGATGTTTGTCCGGGATAAACTCCTAAACTAAGGAACCGATTTTAATGAAATTTTACACACTGTGTGCAGTTTGGTCCAACTTGAGAGATAGGATAGTTTTTATCTCAATTTATTGTCACAATATTGTTTTATTGCAATTATTTGTTAATTATAGACCTTTATTAAAGTTGCTCCAAATATCTGTGAGTTCCATTAATTTAATTGTTGCCAAAAAAAAAAAAAAAAAACGAGTTAATTTTCTTTCGACATAAAAATAAATACATTTAATCAAACGTGAACGTTAAAAAATTATAAAAAGTTAAATTGTGCATCTCACGAAAATTGACGTCATAATCAATTTAAAGATTTTATACACATTGATAAAGTGCTAATGTAGTTCTATCATAGATATAGTAATATATATAGATCTCTCATCCCCATGTTATCGTACAAAGATTTTTGATGCCGGGAAAAAAAAAAAAAAAGCTTTGGAAACAGCCATTAAGAGGTATTGAAAAAAAAAAAAGAAAAGAAAGAAAGAAATATGAATTTGAAACTGTATCTGGAGTCTTCCATTCCCCTTTAGTAAATAAATTATTCATAAATTTTATTTGCTAAAATATTAGTATGTATTCCCGTGTGTATTCACTCGGGGAAAGACGGCCATATTTTGGTAAAAACGTCGTCTTTTCCCAAATGAAAAGGAATAACTTTTTTCTCCCCAATGATCACTCTATTCTATATATGCTATACTATATCTATGAGTTCTATACGCAAGCGAAGTGTGACTCACTGACCGTCTGTGCAGCCAAGAAAAAGATTTCCTATGTTAATTGCCCACTGGATTTTTTGTAAGAAATTATTAAATATCGAGGAAATTTATTTCCCGATTTTAATCCTTATATTTGGGTATAGATATGTATTAGTTATCGCGGGTGTTAGATTGAATTATTTTGCAGCCAAATTGACAAAATTTTAATTTTAAATTTCAAAACTCTGTCGCCCTTGGCTTTTATTATCATTATTATTATTATTTGGCGATCAAAAGCGTAACACGAAAGTATACATGCCAGATGTATGCATTGTACGAAATGTAATATGTATTATTCATTGTACGTATGTATGACATGTAATATGTATTGTACGAAATATTGTTTCATATTATTCATTACTCTTTTAATATAAGTTGTTAAAATAACCATGATTTTTGAAAGGAATTAAATATTTTCGCCAGATAATTTGGCGATATTCTTTTTTTTTTCGCCAAGGATGACAGAAATGAAATCTATTCCGCTGCAAAATATTAGTATCTTACATCAGATATTTTATTTAGACATTTGAAAACAAATTTGACTTCAAACTATGATAGAATATTTATCATTTTCCTTTTAATTAGTATATTATTAGTATATTAAAATTTAAAAGCATGGTATATAGAAAGTTTTTTTTTTTTTTTTTTTTAATCTTATAATTATTCTTATCTTAATCCTCAATGTTTCCCATCTTTATTAACTTGAATTTACTATTAAAATTTTAACATACTCAAAAACTTCTCATCACTTCGTTAAAATACACTAAACTTTTCCAAAATCTTTTCTATTTAAAATGATACATGTATTTACTTTAAATGTCCAATATTTCATAAGATTTCCAATTTTAAAGTTTTAAAATATTTATCAAATTTACTTATTTTTCTGGTTTAGCCTTATTGTTTTCCTTTTTATAACTACAGCTGTTGCCCTCTTTAAAATATTTAAAATGATGAGGTCATTTTATAGTAAAATTATCCATTATAGCACATATTATATTTCACTCCTCCATAAAAATTGATTTTAAAATCGTCTGTTTCTTTTATACTTTTATTTTAATAGAATTTTAATAGAATTTAATTTATATATTAGTCATTTTAGCAATTTTATCCAAAGTAGCATTAGAAATAATATATATCACTTCTCCATTAAAATTTATAGGACCCTACAATGAAATTAATTTGTGCTTAATATCAACACTACGAAAATTTTTATCAATCGCTTCCAAATTTTGACCTAAGTTTCAAATCTCAACCCTGTGGGTTTTTACATCGGCTACAACGTTTTCGTCTTTGTTCGTAAATAATAATTTGACTGTACTAAATAGTTTACAGCCGTATAATTCAACGTATAACTTAGTCACAGCAACGCGTGACCGGGTCTGCTAGTATATATATATATATATAATTTGAATAATTTAAACCTTTGTAACACTCAGCAAACAAAAGATAGATGAAAATACCAACAAATAATTAAATTTTAAATGAGATTTATTTCGAATAAAATAATTGTCACGATGATAATTTAATTTGAGTACTATTGATTAGTAAAAACAAGTACTTACGCAGAAGAGAAAGGACACAAACATAACACATAAGCCTAACGATAAGATAATAGTTTGCGAAAACCATTAAAGTAATAGAAAGAGTCAACATTTTATAGAATAGAGAAAAGGATAAAATTACCAAAGGGATCCTATAAAAGGAAAAAAAAAAAAAAAAAAAAAAGAATTCTTGAATTGAAAATTGGAATATATAAGAAAGTCAGCCAATACCTGAATATGCATTATTTAATGCTCTTTCAATTCAACACCACTCGTGTAGCTTTAATTGTTTTGCAAAGTTGAGTTTTTCGTGATTAAAAAAGAAAACAAAAAAAAAAAAAAAGCACGTGAATGCAAAATGTTGTACACCATTTTTTAAACGTAAAGTTTATTTCAATGAAACTCTTAAAATTCTAAAACGAAGACTTAAAAAAAAAAAAAAATGGTATATGTAGTATTATCACACTATGCGTCAATCATATATTACAGGTACATACGTTATTATCACATATACATTATATAAGCATAAACTGATGTTAGTTTCAAAACTGCATATATAATGCATTACAAAAGCTAAATATGTTAAAGTTCTGAGGTAGAAAATATTTGTAAAATAAATATATACTTCACTTGCTTTTTAAAAGATAATTTGCTGACAAAACTTTTTGTGTATGTATGTGTTTGTGGAAATAACATATTTTTTTGCAACTCAAAATGAAGACTCCAACGTAAAGTAAATATACAAATGGCAGTTTATATATATATATATATATATATATATATTAAGCTTTAAAATCTGTATTTACAGTTACATATATATATATATACAGAGAGAGAGAGAGAGAGATTTTTACAATACTAGTTTTTATTAATTATAAATTGCAGTCTGTTTTTGATAGTTCACATTTATTTCAGATGCATTCTATTTATTTAATTTATTTATTCATTTGCATTTTTTACTTCAACGTTCAAGTTTTAATTTTATTTTCTCTACACTTCAGATTATTTTATTTGTAAGAAATACAAATAAATCTGCCATTAAATATATTCACTAAAAGCATTGCTTTGCCATTCACTTGAATTAAGATTGGAATCCAAATCAAAAATTTTAATTATATCGATTCTTAAATCGTTTTAACGATTTAGGAACATTAACACCAACACATTTGTTTTTCTAATTTAATATGATACGGATTAGTGACATAAATGTTATCATTGCTTTTTAAATACTATCTTGAATTTATGCATTTTGTTTGCAATTACAAATAAAAAACACTTTGAATTTCAGCCTATTACTAACCTTTGAATGACATTTTGTTTAATAAAAGTTCATTATCTGTTGCTTTTAAGTTTACATTTATCTCTCTAAAACGAGTTATTTCATTACAGATCTGTTTTCTTTTTATTATAATTGATGTTTAACTTTCTTTATTGCTGATACGAATTTTTTTTAAATGTATTCATTATAAACTTTTAATGCAACAACTATTAGTTATGAAACAAATAAATGTAATTGAAATGCCAGTACGATTTACTTTTTCGTCAAGTTCATTATAATAGATAAAATTTGCTTAATTGTTACATGGTTTCAGTCAGAATAGTTAATGTTTTATGTTTCAACGAGAAAAAAAGAAAATGAAAATTCGAAAAGTAAAATAAAGATATGTAAAATATTAATTTTTTGAAAATGTCACATAGCATCCAAATGATATTAAATTGTACACTATTCCCTATGCTATCCATATTAAAAATACTACTGCGAATTCTTTTGTTTATTTTTATTGAATGAAAAGCTACAAGCGTTACTAAATTTAAAAAAGAGCAATGCATAGACGTTATGAACTAACTAATAAACGAAATGCAAATTTTAGCAAAAGAATTATATCAAAAACATAGTTAATTAATATAATACAGTGTTGTAAAAAAAAAAAAAAGAAAAGAAAAAAGAAAAAAAATAGATACTGAATGTAATAAACAAATATATTCAATATTAAATACAAATTAGTAGTTTTCAAATTTATATATATAACATTTTAGTAAGACAAAACTTAATGATTATTTTTATGACTTGAAAACTTTAAAAGTGAGATGAAAAATATGAAATAATTCTGCATGTTAGTAAGATATTGATCGAAAATATTACTTTATAAATTGTAAAGAGCAACGTATGTAACAGTACGTATGCAACAATATGTAACAGTAGCAATAATATCTTACGCTTTTTCAATTATTAAGACGCATCTAAAAGTAACAAAAATGCCTTTTGAATATGGTAAAAGCTTTATAGTATTGTTCTAAAATAAAAACTATCGGAAATTGTAAAATTTTAAAATTAATTAAAACACTGAAATGGATTTCTTGTTACTTAATTTTTTGAAAGTATATTCTTTAATTAAAAATCAAAATTGCAACCAGAATTATACAAGTATATGCACTCTATACCAAAACAAAAAAAAAAAAAAAAAAAAAAAGACGCACCAAGAAGGAGTTATTCGAATGTGATAAAAATTGGTACATGTGATGTACATGTGGAAAAAAACAATTGATTACAGTTTCAGAAAATTGTAATGATTTAATCAAGAGAAAGTGCCTCACGAAGTAAACAAGTCAATAACGCGTTGGTCAACTTCTGGCTCTTATGTACGCTGTTATACGGCTAGTTATTAATTGATAGCGTTGGCAGATGTGCTCCTGTGAGGTACCATGCGAAATTCTGTCCAATTGATGCGTTAGATTAGCAAAATCCCGAGCTGGTTGTAGGACCCTTTTTATGATGTTCCAAACGTACTCAGTGAAAGAGAGATCCGGGGACTGAGCTCAACTCCATTTCACTGAACCGCCTATTTAGGGTCTTTGAAGTCACTGAATTACCAGTTGCATGTAGTATCGACTAGGGCTGGAGTATTTATCAATATATCCCCAAGTATCAATATTTTTTTTAATATCGCAAAAACGATATTAAAGATCTTGCTCTGCCGATATATCCCTCTAACGATATTTCTTAGCGCGCACTGCGCGTCCAATTGTTGTGCCGATAAATAATGTTGAACGCCAATCTTAAATACCTTCTTCAAATTCGGCTTTTCCCACTAGCACGCATCACCACGCACCGAACAATGCGAGCGCCGAATAGCTTATACTAATGCAACCCCTTGTGCGCAATCGATCGATGTGCCGATAAATAATGTTGAACGCTAATCTTAAATACCTTCTTCAAATTCTGCTTTTCCCACTAGCATACATCACCGCGCACTGAACAAAGCCGGAACGAAAAGAGAGCTGAATAGCTGATACAAATGCAACCCCTTTTTTCCCCTCCTATTGCTCACTGACTAAAATAGAGAAACATAATCCCAACTCCCAACCCCAAACGATCTCTCTCTTTCATTAAGAAAACTAAGTTACCGCAATGTATCTACTTCCTTTATCTTTATTCGTGCTATCTACCAAGTCGAAAATAACACTGTCCCAAAAGTCTGAATGATATTCATCAAGAAAATTAAGTTATCACAGTATATTGACTTCCCACTCTACATTCATGCATTTCCCTGACCCCAAACGATAATATGAACGAATTTATACTGCCTTTAGTACAAGCTCTTTGATAATATTGCACATCACTGCTCGTGGATCACATGTGATGAAAAGCGTTTATTTTCTCATTCTTGGCAAATTATGACTCCCGAAAATTGTAAAAGATCCGAATTTTTCTTTCCTATTCTTATTTTAAGTTTATTCTTATTTTAGTTTTAAATTAAAAATATTACTCTCTACAACCAAAAACAATGAATTCAATGGCAATTCTGAACTATTTATAATGATTTTCATTTTCATTTAATACCTACATCTTAAGACAATTTTTCTTAAGCTTTATTTTTAGTAGAATTATGAATTTAATATACTTGGTACAAATAAAACACAGATCACATATTAGCTGTGTTAAAATATAGTTTTAAAATAATTAAAGTTTAAAATTGGAAGAATGGTGGACAAACTATACAGAGGTATACTAAAAAGCAATAGTATAAATTATAAGAAACACAAAACATTGATTCACTTTTTATACATTTTTTTTTGGTGATAAATTTATGGTAGTAATATACCAGAAAATACATGGAAAACACTCTATACTTGTATACTTTAAAATTCATGTGCATATGTTTTTAAAAAATAACAAATGTCTATTTTTTTCCCATCTTGAAAGAAATATCGCAATATATCACTAATATCGATATTAACTTGGTGATATATCGTGATATTTAATTTCTGATATCGTCCAGCACTAGTATCGACGATAATGATGAATTGGAGCTTTGAGTACCGTTTTGCAATTGACTGGTTCTAACTTCCGTCCTTTCTTTAAGCCGACCGCTTCCTCCCTGACACTGTGTTCGGCCATGGTTAACTCATTCCTGTCAATATCATCTAACAGTGGTACCGCTCCTATCCAATTGTCAAAAAATTCGCAGATTAGACCAGCCGGCTTCTTTGAGCCCAACTACACACCACACTCAAATACTGACATCTGCGCATGTTCTTTGTGCACCTGTATGCGAGGCACAGTTAATGTCTTTCTGAGTAGGCGTAATAAAATGCTCGAAGAATTTATGACCTGGAATCAAAGTTTCTCATTTTTAATTTTCTGCTAATTGCGCAGTTAAGATGCGCTGCAGCGTCGAATGCTCATTCGATGGTAGCCAAACTTTAAAATTTTGCATTTTCCATCGAAACCTGTATGTAAGTCAATTTGTGACCAGTTTGCATTAATCCTGCTTGGTACGTCGTTTTTTTTTTTTTTTTATAGAGTATATACATGTAAATAAAGAAATTACTGATTTAAAATTTTATCAAGAAAGAAAAATAAAATAAAATATTCATCTTATTTTCAAACAGATCATGTTTCTTCGCTTTTTAAATAAAAAGAAATCTGAGGCTATTTCTTTGCAATTAAAATTCATTATTTTATAATTTTTACAGCATATTTAAGACTTTCAAATATAATGATTAAATGTGGAAAAAAAATTATAATAGCATTGAAAATCAATTAAAGTTTTATAGAAATCACAAAACTTGTGAAATTTTAAAAACTTTTCAGGCTTTTTCCAATGTTGAATCGTGGAATTTACTTGTTTTAAAACTAACTATTGAAGAAGAAAATCAATATTTCTTTAAAAATATTGAACAAAAGACTTAAATAGTTAAAGAAACAAAAATAAAGCATTATGCATTTTCATATTAAAAGGAATTTATTTTACAATCATTTTATTTTTAACTTTGTTATGTAAATTCGAAGAAAGTAACCACTTTCTATATTTAATTAAAACCACAAACTGTATGAAAAGAAAAAAAATATTACATTTACTAAAATTATTATTTTTTCAACAATTTTTATAACAATGAAATTACCTTATTTCTTTTTTTTTTTTTTTTTTTTTTTTTGTTATAACTATAACAAAATTCCTAGTCAGTAAAATAAAAGTAATATTGGTGCCGGACGGCATATTTTATTTTACTATGTTCTGAAAAACATTTCACCATTTATAGAAAATGCTTCTCTGTTAGTGTTTTAGTCTGTGTGTCTGTGCTACCAAAATTTTGTGGGATCTATATCGCAAGAAATACTGAATGTTATTCCACAAAACTTTATATTTGGTTGGCTGTTGATATACACAGGTATTTATTTGATTTTAGCATATATCGTCAAACAGATGGCACTACTGTGCGGCAATTTTCTTTTATGGTAAGAGTATATCTCAGTTTCTAGAGTATATAAGTGCACAAATTTTGATATGAAAGATCGCCAATATGAAAAAGATGATGAATTAATATCTGTGCTTATCGTCCACCAAGAACTGCTGCTTTTACTTACTCTGTAATTTTCGAATGGCTATATCTCAGCATCTATTTTATAAGACTTCGTCAAACTGCACAAATAAAATCTTCGTTTTAATAAACTACGTAGACATTTTTATGTACTAACTTTAAAGTTCCGCTTTCATGTAGAATGACGTACAGTAGGCAGCAAAAGTATCCGAGCACTAGCCAATAATTCCGATATCAAAACAGTTCACTTAATACTATTTCGTTAAATTAACCCTTGCCGAATCATGTTCTTAGACTGACTAAGAACATGACTCGATAAAAATTTATTTAATAAATCAGTATTAAGTGTACTTTTTTTAGACTGGGTTTATTGCTAGTGCTCGGATACTTTTGCTGCCGACTGTAGAAGTAAGTTTTGTAACGGCCACATTATAAGGAAAGCGCAGCTGACGTCACGCTCAGGGCAAAACACTCTACTCAGGGCAAAACATTGGTTTTTCCACCAATAGAGATTGTCCTTTTGCCACTCGTGAGTGGAAAAGATTGATTAAAAGAGCGTTTGTTTGTAAACATGCCCTTTCCTTATACTAATTCCCTTCTGTATCTGTGCTGCCATTTGATTCAAACATGATTATGTCAACTAAGATCTTTTTAAGTCAAGATTATATTACTTCAAGAATATAATCCAGATTTTTAAATCTGGTCAGGTGTATTACTTGTGTGCGGTATTTGAGCAAATTTGGTTCGGTAATGGATCAAAAAGGAATTGCAAGATTTGCCACAGGCAGACAGATTTTTGACCCTAGAAACAACGGTGTTGAGATAAACTCCAATAAAAGGTTGCATATTGTATTGTCACCGACTATGAACTCCCATGTAAACTATAAGAAAAACCGGCTCCTTGTATTAGGGTTAAAAATTTACTGAAAATTTGACGTAGACAGCCAGAACAACCATGTTAAATAAAAGCGGGTGAAAACAAATACCGCAAAAATACATTGACATATTCGTAAAGAAAATAACTTGGAAAGAGAAATTTGTTTTTTATTATGAAGTATATTTTCATTTCTTGATATTTGAACACCCCCCCCCCTCCCCGATAGAAAAAAAAAAGAATAAATAAAAATTGAATTTTGTGATTATATGCGATTTTACTTACAAAATCTTTGCTCATAGTTCTAAAATTAATCAAAATTTAGCAATAATGGACACATATATTAGGTTGGGTATATGAATAAAACCCCTCTCAACTGTCATTCCATAACTTCCAAAAGGTGATCCGGATAAAGTGATATCCAGATCAAAAAAAAAAGTTCCAGACACTTTATTTTGCCTTACACATTCACACTTAATATATTTTAAGGGTATATGTAGCTTCTTTTATGCTTAAAATTTAAAGATATCGCAATATTTTTCTGTTCAGCCCGTTTTACTCACAAGTGTTATTCTGCATAAGCAAATGTGTTCTTTAAAATTGATTAAAATTTTGTAGCTACTAATACTGTAATGAGTGCTGCAATGTAATTAGTGCTGCAATGAATTCGGAAACGCACTAAGCACAGTAGCACTCGTGCCTACTATGTTCGCCTGACGAAGGGTCATATTTTCTTTCGACCTGAAACAATTGTTGCAAGTTTATTGCATTTTATGGTGTTTATTCAATAAAGTTTTGTACTTATTACTTTAAAACTCCAGTTCTGTGGTGCTTTCTTATTACTTTCGATAAAATCTTTTAAAATTTTATTGCAAAGAAAATGCATGTAAACACGTTATGATTTTATTTTATTTAGTTTTTGACATTAAAATTGGAATACATTTAATTTTTTTGTATATTCTCCGTAAATAACATTTGAGCAAAGTATACTCCACATAATGCATTTTTGATGACCTCACTATCAGGCAGTGAAAAATAACCACTTATTTTTCAAAGTGAGACAATTAATCAAATCCAAAACAACTCATTTTGGAAAACTATGCGAATGCTTTTAATACTTAAATTTTTAATATTTATACAAATACATCTAAAAGCATTTACTTTTATATCTTTAACTGAAATTAAATATAAATAAATAAATAAATAAAAAATAAAAAAGACGAAAGGGAAAATAAAGTACTGAGAGAACTTTCATGACGCGACTGTACGGTTAAATTAAAGTTTTAGTATTTCCAAAAAGAATTTAGGGATTTCTAATTTATAAAACTTCTTAAAAACCTTTCAATTATATATAATTGTCAAAATTTAAGAACTAATTTCACTCAATACTGATATTTTTTTTTTAATTATTTATATGCATATATATATATATATATATAGGCATCTACTATCATTGCTACAATATATATATATATAATTTAATCAAGTATTAATTAAATTGTTTGTAAATACAAATAAAAATTTATTAATCTCGTAAATTTTTATCAAGTGTAGAATGCCATCCTAAACATGGTGAACTTCTAATTTTCAATCCTATATATATGTTTTTTTTGTTGTTGTTGTTGTTGTTTTTCATATGTCCTTCAAATAATATGAGTGTTCACGGCAAGATTTTAGATACCGGCAAGAAATGCTTGGCTTTACAGCAGTATTGTGCTCTGTACAAGAATATTTACAGAGATATTCTTGAATCGTCATCCAGTTCCTCTCCTTTCCTCTCCTACTCCATTTGCTAAATTTAGAATTTGTGCTTCTTCTCGTTGCAAAACATGTCCAAATGCTTTGAAATCCCAAATTCATGACGACGATTCTTTGATCCCATTTTGACCTTCACTCAATGTGATTTGAATAACTAGTTAACTTTGTTTGGCTTATGTATGTTTCTGAGGTGATTTATTTGACTGACTGTTCTTGTTCTCATTCTTTTCTTTTTAATCAAATAAATTATAAATTATATATATATATATATATATATATATATATATTGTAGCAATGATAGTAGATGTTTATATATATGCATATATGTATGCATCAATTTTGTCAATTTTTTTGGTTTATATTTTATTGAATATTATCATATTACTGAAAATGCAAAGCATTTTCAGAATTTCCACATATAGAACTTCTTGTGGTATAAAAACGAAGCTTAACGTAGAAGATGTTTTTCATCCTCTTTTTTCTTTTGACATGTGAATGGAATAAAGAACAGTGCAGTGAATATAATCATAATAGGCATTAAAGCTACGCATTTTATAGGATATTTCAAGGCATGCACAAAACATTTTCAAATTTTATGCATTTATTTTAAACATATCTTTCAGAGCGCAAAACTGAGAGCAGAGTTCTATAATGTTTATGAGGCATTATTTTAAATTTTAAAACCTCTTTTCAAATTCTAATGGTCAGAAATTTTGAATGCAGTTTAAATTTTCTATGCGCTATAAATTTCATTGTTCATATTTTTGCAGTTAATTATTGCTTGATTTTCGTTGACATAGTGGTTACCAAGACAAATTTGTAATTAGTTTAATAGTTTTTATTATTATTATTATTATTATTATTATTATTATTGAAAGTAGTTTATACAATTTATTACGGTCGAGAAAAAACTATTTTCACAAAAGGGTATTTTATACACACATACACACTTCTGTATGGGTGTTTGTGAGTGCAAAAAGTTTACAAAGCAACTTTCCAAGCAATCGAAAAAAATACATGCAAATCCATAAAATAAAAGATATGTTATTTAAAAACCCATTTCTTCGTGATGAATATATCGAAGCTTTTTCTTGTGATGTTGCTTCACCCGGTGCCGTAATGTTCCGCTGTCTAAGTTCGTTGACGAGAGCTTTTGATTCGATTCTAGATCGCACTCGTCGACCTAGCTTTCATGTCTTTTTTTTTTTTTTTTTTTTCAATTTTCTTCAACACTCTTGTGATAATGGACTAGAGACCCTTATAAGGGTACCCTCGAAGTGCACATCACCTAGGACTGCAAAACTGTAAACATTCGGCCTTAATTCAAGCACCAACACTTTATTCTGTTAAATGCTTCTAAATATTTTCTTGCATGAAAAAAATTATAATTTTGCTAAGAATTCCGTTTTTTTTTTTTTTTTTTTTTTTTCTCATGCAACATTTTTTATTTACAAAATACTTGGTAAAAGAAAAAACTTCCATTACTCTAAGAAAACTTCTCTTTTTACAATAACTGACAAACTATATTAAAGTACACAAATTCTTTCGAATTTTATGAATTTTTAACAATACAAAATTCATACTTGGTAAATAAGTACTCAGAATGTTTTCTATCATGTTCATAACAAAAATATGGTTATAACTTTTAGAAGTGTACAACATATTTTAATTAAAAGTACATCTATTTTTTTTTTATTAAAAATGCGTGATTGCACATTATAGAAGTGCTATAAATGAAAAATTTATATATTTTTTTTAAAGCTTGTTTTATGCATCCAGTATTTCATTACAAATATTTTTGTTAGTCATGTTGTGAAAATATTTTATTCGCTCCTATTTTTTAATGTAAGTAGGACTGAATTAGTTTAAATTAATGCAAAATTAGTTTTGAATTTGCAAAATGCGCTAAACATCTGTAACACATTTTATTTCATAAAAATCTTTCCTTTGCGTTAAAAGAATATTGTTTTCGTTTTCATATAAACCAAATTTTCATCGGATTAGAAAAATGGAGTAAAAGTTTTTTTTTTACCCTATTTTATACATAAATAAAGTTTTTGATGAATAAAAGATTGAGGAAAAGCTACGTTGTGCTAAAGGAATTCTAGCTTACAGTACTAAAATAAAATTTATAAAAGATAATTGTTTTCCAATAGAGTTTAAGAAATTATTTCTCTAAATTCTAACTATAAAATACTTATTTCTTTGCTTTTACTATTCATTTATTTATTTTTAGGTTAACCGAATACCTTGAATGGCCAACTTTGGTCAATATAACTATTCTTTAATTTTAATACAGTTATTAAAGTTCGAGTCATTACATTTTTAAGTATGTTTAATTTAATTTGTATCTTATTTAGAACTATTGTTACAGCCTTCTCAAAACTACAACGTATCTATATTTTCTATACCGTTAAATTTTACTTCATGCGTTTTATCATAATTATTATATATATATATATATATATAATAGTTTCCATTTATGCAAAGCATCATACCAGAAAATATAAAAAATTAAAATAGTCAAAAAAATTTTTTTATGCAGGCTTTAAATTTTGATAAAAAAATATTAACTAGATACGTACCTGTATATGAATTTGTATCTAGGAACGTGGTAGCGTTCTGCCCCGCCAAGCTAAAAGAAACATTAAGAAAAACAAATGAAATTTACAAAGTAGGAAATTAAATGGCGAAACGCTAAAAGTGTATATTATGTCGACATAGCATCTCAGACTTTTCGACTACCTGCTGTATCTCAGCTCCCTAGTCCCCAAGACCTATGATTTTTTGCACAGACCTTGATCATACCCTTAAGACAAAACATACTAATTTGCATGTCGATCCGAATTAAGAGGCTTGAGTAATATAACTTTGAAAACCTGAAATTTACCGGTTACTTTTTTTTAATCTTCTTCTTCTTCTTCTTCTTCTTCTTGTTAAGTTTGACAAGCATAGAGCCTAGAGTTCCTCATCTATTAAGCTGAGAATTTGCATGGACATTCCTTCTGACCTGTATTAGTGCCTTTTGCAATCCAAAAATTTTTTGGTCAATGTAGAGGGTAGTTTTTTTTTTTTTGAGTTTTGTAATATTTAACGCAAAAATTTCGTGAAATCATCGCTCGTTTCCAATAACTTTAATTTTGACATTTAATGACGCATTAAACAGTAATAAATACTGTTTTAATTTTATTTATTTTTATGTACTTTCTTTTTACAAAAATGAATAGAAATAAATTAATTAAAGACAATTATTTCTTAATTTTTTTTTTAATTATTATTTAGAAGAAACATGTTTATTAATAAGAAAAATAATTGATAAAAAATTGGATTAAAATTCGCAAAGTGATTTTTAAAGCCAAATTTCGTAATAAATAAATGTTTAAGAATGTGCTAACTAGGCTTTTAACAAAAGTAATGTGAAGGCTTAAATAATAGTGCGATTCGTTAACTTAAAAAAATTACGGATGATGGATGTAAACGTACAATTAAGATCCGATTATATATTATGCAAGAGAAATATTGCTATCAAGAAAGAATTCAAATTGGACATTTTATGGTGTTTCTGTGAGTTTTGAGGTCTCCTGAATTCATTTTTTATTTTTGGTCGTGGTGAACGTATGCTTGTATGTGTATGAGTGAATACGATAGCGTCCAAACTTAGCGTCTTTCATCTTACATATAGAAATAACACAACCGCTGCAGTTCAGAATACAAAAATAAATAATTTTTAGGTACAAAAGAATTTCTTTTTTAATACACCATAATATATATATATATATATATATATATATATATATATATATATATATATATATATATATATATATATATTTTAAGATTACAAAAACAAATTTACCAAAAACGAAACTAATCAATATCAGGAATAAAAGATGTTAACAGGGAGAAACACCAAAATCCAAAATATAAACAATTACAATAGTTTAATAGTTACGAATACCAGTTATAATGTAAGATGGATAACTATTTAATTTCGCAGTATCGAACAAATTGCAAAATGCATCATCAAAAGACAGTCGCAATTATTAAAAGGAGACTTGGCGCTAGATTTTTAAAACCAGTAAAAACTACAACGTCAGAAACGCCAAAGAAAAATATTTGGGAATCATACAGCTGTTTCGGTAGCCTTAAGCGTACCGTCTTCAGTGCATAAGAAAATCTGGAACTGGAGAAGTGCTCGTATATATAGAAGGGAGACCGAATTCTGTTCAGCCAATAGGATAACGGGAAAGGTGAGGAGAGTGGCCAATAGGAAATTTAGAAACGCTAGCTGTGTATAACTGTAGAAATTTTAAGAAAATGTGGACTGAATGTAAAATTTCCAACAATCACACAAATAGGGAACAGCGAAATCACAATTTAAAAGATTTTTATACATAGCCATAGCTAAAATTCTCACACAACATGATTTTAAAATAATATTTTTGCCTTCCAATAAACTCACCTTTTCTCAGAGTAAAGATCCTATACATATGCGTAATTCTTGGGGCATTTATAGTATTTTCTGTCAGTGTGGTTTATCATACAATGGCCAAACTAAATGCAGTCTTAAATTTTGTCTAAAACAACATATTAATTACGTCCACAAACAAGAAACCAATAAATCGGCTATTTCTAAGCATTATTGGGAGGAAAATAATAATTTTTAATTTGATTTAGCTAAAATAATTTGCAGACCTAAATACATTCATAAACTCGATTTCTTTGAAGCATTTTATATTTATAAAAATCTTAAAAATTTTGTAAATTGTGATTTCGCTGTTCCCTATTTGTCTGATTGTAGGAAATTTTACATTCAGTCCACATTTTTCTAAATTTTTCTACAGTTTACACAGCTAGCGTATCTAAAAGTCCTGTTGGCCACTTTCCCCACCTTTCCCGTTTTCCTGTTGGTTGAACAGAATTCGGTCCCTCTTCTGTATATACGAGCACTTCTCCAGTTCCAGAATTCTTTATGCACAGAAGACGGTACGCTTAAGGCTACCGAAACAGCTGTATGCTTCCCAAATATTTTTATTTGGTGTTTCTGAGGTTGTAGTTTTTACTGGTTTTAATACAGTCGCAATTGTTGTAAATTCTAATAAGACTAACAATTTACAAAATATATATATATATATTTTTTTTTTTTTTTTTTAAACTTTAATACTTTTATAGGTCATACTTTCTTAGACAATGCCTCAAACAAGCTAAGACTTTATCAATTATGCTGGAAAATGTTTAAAAGAGTTTTAAGTAAACAATATGTCATTTGTAATAGGTTAAATGAATGGATGTGTATTACTTTAAATACATATTTTTAATTCATATGTGTGATCATACATGACATTTTCTACTTTTTGATGTAAAATAGTGGCTTTATATTTTTAAATCGCAATATATATATATATATATATATATATATATATATATTGCGTATATATAATATGTATACAGTCGAACCTCGTTAGCGTGAACACTGTTAACATAAATTAATGCTAACATGAATAACTGTTCCCACAATCTCCGTCAGAATGAAGATTAGTTTAGTTATATGAAAATTAGTTACTGATAACATGAAGAAATTTTTTATCCCTCTTGAGATTCACGTTAACGAATTTAGGCTGTGTGTGTATTGTAAATACGAATGTTCTCCATGCAATTTTAACTCGATTGTTAATTTCTTGGATGAATGGGAACATCATAAAAGAAATTAATAACCAAGTAAAACGTACATGGACAGCATTCGGAAAAAATAGCCGTATATTCAATAGCGACCTCCCGATTTTTTTTTTTTTTTAAGAAAAGTTTCTGACTAGTGTATTTTGCCTATTTTAATTTATGCTTCAGAAACTTGGACATTAACCTGTAAACATATATAAAAACTTTAAACAACCCAGAGGAGCATGGAGATTTGCGTGTTAGGATTCACCAAAAGGGACAGAAAGCATAGCACTTGGATTAGGGAGCAAACGAAAGTTACTAATGTTATTTCTAGAGTTAAGAAGATAAAATGGAACTGATCTGGACAACTGGAGAGAAGAAATGATTACAGATTGACCCCTCAAAGTCCTATTTTGGATATTGAGACATAATAAAAGACCGAGGAAGAAACTTCTGTGTCGTTCGTGAGATGAAATTGTGAAGTTTAGAAGAGCAGAATGCAGAAGAATTGCAGAAAACAGGACAAATAGGAATCACCTAAAAGAAGCTTTCATCCTGTAGCGGATTTATAAAGGCTAAAATTGATAATGATGATGATGATATATATTTTACATTAAACAAAATCCAATCACTAAATTAGTTCAATATATTATTATTGACGTTATATAAAAAATTTAACAAAATATAAGAGTAGCATTTTAAAATGAGTTGTAAGATATAATACATTTTATTTTTTTTTTAAATATATATAGATATTTTACTTTAGAAATTTTTTTTATAGTAAAGCATTTGTGTAATTTAGCGGAACAGTGGAGGATATGGAACAGTCAGGTAAAAATGGAATACTTGTGATAATTTACCTGTATTGTAAGTATTTACGATTTTCTCTAAAATACTGCCCTAATTCTCATTATCCTTTAAAGAAATGAGTGTTCCATATTACCTTTCATAACTATTCCAAATTACTTGCTTGGTCCATACTATCCTACAATAGCTTTTGTGGCACAACTATAGTATTTCCCCTCAGCTGAATTTGGCGATTTTTCTTTGGCGCCGATTTGAACGATAACGATGTCGTTCTGGATTGTTTGCGATATAATATGGCAGCCTGCATGCTATTTATTTTGGATTTATGATTTATAATTTAGCTTACGATTTTATCATTTATGCTATATGATTTATGATTTTTAGATTTATGATTTAGCCATAATCGCCAACGAAAACTCGCCAAATCTAGCTGAGGGGAAATACTATAGTTGTTCCGCTTTTGTTAATGTTAATTAAATATTTTGCAAACTGTATTTTTTGCAACATAGAAGCACCAAAACACATTAACAACACTCGAAAGTACGTTATAATCGAATACACAATGATCCAAAATATTCCAGCTTATAATGGTGAATTCAAATAAAAATAGTTTTCCATATTATTTAATTTTAAAATTTTAATAAAATTAAATGTTGTTAAAATCTTCAAATACGAAGATAAAGTTGTAGGAGTACATTTTAAAATTTTGAGAATAAAATAAATATTAGAAATCTTGTTATAATTAACAAACATATCGTCATATTAAATGTAATTCAAAGCGAATTACTAAGTTAGATTAAAAATAAGAGGTAATTACATAGATAAATTGAAATTTTATTTCAAATTTAAAATATCTTTACAATATCAATTCAATCGGTAATGAAATTTCTAAGGGCTTATTAGGCTTTTTAAATACCATATAAGTACTTAATTATATTCAGTTTTCTAAAATTCAAATAGCTGTTTAAATAATATGTGACTTTGAAACATAATTACACATTACAGTTCGTTTAGTAATCGATTTTAAGCAATGTCAATTCTATTAATCGATTCTTTTTCTTTTTCTTTTTTTTTTTTTTTTTAATCATCATAAAATAAAATGACAACCATAAATTTTCCAATAAACATCAATGAGAACATAAACTAATTTTAAAGGAAAGTTCGTCTTTAAATTTAATATCGTTTATGAAATTTATCTAACTACGTAAATTCGTCCTGTTAGAACAAATATTGATTATCAGTACATCTGCATATGCATCTTAAAAATTTGGACTTTATCTATTATATTGATTGTTTCAAATTAGCTTGTACTGCTGTAGTTTTTGAAAGACACGAAGTTATTAAACACTCTTTGGACTAAATCTATTTTTTGAATTTTAAACAATGCATAAATGATGATTAAAAAATTTTAACTCTACTTTTTCAGTATGAGAAACCTTGTTTTAATATATAATATATGCAGAATGTTTTCATGTTTCTAGTGCAAAATGTTGTCATTCTATACGTAATATCAATGTATGGCTTTTATTTTCGAAACATATATTACGATTGAAAAAATAAATAAATAAATAAATAATGATATCATGCACCACCGAAAAAAAATCATATCTGTAAAAATTACAAAGTTTAAATTGCTATACGGTCCGTAGGCTCCCATTGTCTCATAGTCACCATTTTCGTAAAGCTGTTTAAGTTAAACTTTCTTTTATGGATTGCAACGTAACAAATAATGAGACACTCACTATTTAGGATTGTCTAGACATCGAGGGTATTCAACGCGCCAGACAATTTTTCAAATATAAACACCATAGAAGTATTTTAGGATGTGTTAACGAGACGACTTGCTGGTCAAAAACTCTAACAAACGATAACACCCGCAAATACGCATCCATAGAGGAGTTGGATAATTTCCTGCAATAGTTGACAGATGATAGTATACAAAATATGGAATGACGTGCAGAATATTGCCTCGCACTCCATAGTACATACAGTGAGCAATCAAACTATTATACTTATTATTTTTTTTTTTTAACATTTTTTCGATTATATATATATATATATATTAGACAAAATGGCCCGGGACTTTAGACATGCAAAAAAGATTTAAAAACTCACATTTTACACTATGGATTTAGCTCAAAGTGCAATTAGGGAACCAATCATTAATCGAAGAAGAAAGCAAATACTTTGGATCACCCTGTATCCTAAAAAGCTATGAATGACTCGAAACTTTAACACATTATTGCACAATGTATAATATTTATATGTTTTACAGTGGAAATTGCGCAATTATGTAGGCAGATATATATATATATATTGGAAAAATTTTTTGTTTATAACTAGAACGGATTTCCATAAAAATTTACAAAATTTACAGAAAATTTTTACAAAACATTAGATAAACTGTAGTCTAAAAATAAGATTCCTAGGTATAATATTCGGTGAGATATGAGCATTAATATTTTATATTAGTAGATACTATTTTGCTGCACATGCAAGAAAGATAAAAAAACTTATTATTACATAGGTTGAAAGCTAGGCATATTGGGAAACTTTTGTCAAATGTTCATTTGAATAGAATAAAGATTAAGCAAATTGTCTGTACAAGAACGAGCTAAATTTTAGGTATTTTCCACAGTTGAAATTTCATAAGGGGTTTTTCACATGCTGCGTATTTAATTTCAAGATCCAATTCTTTCAACCAAGTTGCAAAAGTTCTTTTTTGTGAAAAACTCCTTATAGCCTTGTAACTCAAACATATTTCTATTTATTTACTAAGATTTGTGAGTTCATATTTTTTTGTGAACTATTTCTTTGTTTGTTTTTAATTTTCAATAAAATATCTTTTTATGAAAAAATATTGCTTGAATACAAAAAAAAAAAAAAAAAAAAAAAAAAAAAATTCTGCTATTTTCTCAATTTTAACAAATGAAAATTTCTTAGTAGTTAATCATTGATTATTGCTATTTGAATTAATACTAGAATAAATAGAATTAAGGAAATGGGGTATACTGCCGTTGTTGCCATTTAAAAACATAGGTGATAATCTAATAAGTTTTGTTTGTACTTATCTTGACTTTTTTATTAAAAATAAATAAATTTAAATAAATAGAAAACGAATCGGATTTAAAACGAAATTTTAAAAATAGTTCATATTATTTTAATTATCAGATTAATCAATTCTTTATTTAGAAGATTTTTTTTTTTTTCAAAAATAAAATTGTAACACTGATTGATCTTTTAGCGTTCACTACTTATTTTCCTTTTAAAAGTTTTAAACTAATTTCGAAAATGGCTATTAGATGCATAGCAGATCATAAATATATAAAAACAGAAAAAAAAAAAAAAAAAACAGCATTTTATATTTTCTATCTTACGACAGACTAGCAGAGGCGTCCTCCCAAGAACAGATTGCAAGCAGTGCTCTTTGTTTCTATTTGAACCGATCTTACTCAAAAGTCTAATGAGAGACATTTAGAAATTCTCTGTCTAACTACATATATATATATTACTTAACAGCAGTAAAAATGTAAATGACGCGGAAAAGTCTGGGGCACTAAGTCCACAGATTAATGTCAGATCAGTTGCTCTAGTAATTTTCTAATAGCTGCTCAATTATTTTTTTTTATTTTTTAAAAACTAACTTATACATTAATAAGATATATTATTTTTTATCTTATGTATGTGGAAAATAATATTTTATTGCATACAGAATAAGTAAAACGTAATTAAAAGATATTTCATAAGCGATTTACATTCCATTTTTTACAACCAATGAATTTTTATCAAATGACCTTGCAATTTTCGATAATGGTATGCTTTTTTTCTTTTTTTTTTAACATAAATATAAAAGATATTAGGTGTCTTAGTAATATAAGTTTTATACGTAATTGTAAACAAATCTGAATAAATATCCTGAAAGCAAATTTAATCAATATAGTCACATCTTGGAATATGAATTCATTAATTTTGTTGGAGAATTGAACATATTTTTAAGAAAACTGAAAATAAAGTTGTTGTGGTACACTTTCGAAACTTTCGGTAAAATGTTCTCTCTTGAATTAAGCAGCTTTTGTTTGCAACTTTGTATAATTTATAGATATATGCTGCTTGTTTTTAGTTGTCAGCAGTGATAAATTAGCAGCTACTAATTTTAGAATTAATTGTTTGCTCTGGTTTTAGTAAAAATGCTGTCACTAGAAAACTATTGCATAAGAATAAGAAAAAGGCAAAATCTGCATGCCCAAATCCAATCATTCATGACATACTAATCAGCTTTTTCCGGGACATAATGCATTAAAAAATATGTAAAAAATATTCTGTGTTATAATACAAGGGACTTTATTAATGTAATTTCATCATGCTTAATTATGAATATTTATTATAAACAGACACATACAATAACATACCATATAGGAAATATCGCTATTTTTTCTTACATTTAACACCAGTATTAATACCTTTTAATTTTCCTAAAAAATAATTTTCAGAAACCATCTTTGTAAAAATCGGCTGCAAACAATTTAAAGAATTTTTTCACAGCCTTCTGAACATCTTCACTTCTTCAGAAATTACTCCAGTCTTCCTCACGTAGAAGCATCATTCTCTAGTTCCAAAGATAATGTTATCCACCGCCACTTTAGAATGTAGGAAAAGAGGGGAAAAAAGGGTAAAAACCCCATAGGAATAGCATGGGAAGAAAAGCAAAAAAACTCACAATGTCAAGTGTGTTAAAAAAAAAAAAAAAGAAAAAAAAAAAAAAGAAAAATTCACACCGGAAGTAAAAAGGGGACAAAGTTGACTAGGAAAATACAGCTCACTTTAGAATGTAGGAAAAGAGAGGAAAAAAAGGCTAAAAACCCCATAGAAATAGCATGGGAAGAAAAGCAAAAAAACTCACAATGTCAAGTGTGTTAAAAAAAAAAAAAAAAAAAAAAATCACACCGGAAGTAATAAGGGGACAAAGTTGACTAGAAAAACACATTGAACAGCGGGAACCGGGCGGGCTGGGACATGGGTCCTATCGTCCAGGATTAATACGACTCGCCTAGTTGGAATAGACTCTTCGAGTTCTTATTCCAAAATTTAATTGTTTTTCTCACTTCATACAACATTAATATAGTACACTATTGGAATGCTTTTATCAAATGGAAGTCCAGAACTCGACGGAAACAATCAGAGCTTTTGAGTTAAGCAGTTTTGTTCTTGACGATAATTCAAGACCTGATACAGCAATAGTCCCAAAAAACACATTCGTCGACTATGATAGAAGACTGTGATTCTACGAGTTTACAGCACTAATCTTATCTCACTGGATTTTCAACTTTTCCCAATATTAAAACAACACCTCCTATAAAACTTGATTCACACTTGCGTGCGGCCGCAAGCGTCAAATACTTAGCGTGCGGCTTCAAGTGGCAAGTAACATCATAAATCCCTTTTGATGTGAGTTTTAAGTTGTCACATTCGTTGTAGGAGGATTTCCACCTCTGACTACCTCCTGCGGTGAAACTTAGTCTGTAAAACTTGGATTTCTTTTATAAAATTTTTCAAAGGAACAATGACAATAATGTCTTTCACTGTAAATCTAAGGATTACTTTCTGATAACAAATAATTCAGCATCCTGTGCGGCACTGTGAACTAAGTTTTACAATTCCTCCTTACTGAGCTTTACGTCAAGGAAGGTTGGCCGATTACATTCAATCCCCATCATCCTATAGATATTATGGAAAATGTTGGCTTGATGCAATCAGCCGATCTTCAGTGACATAGAGCTAAGTTCGGAGGCATTATTATAGGAGATGTTGATTAAACTCAGTAATATCGCACGTTGGTAACAGAAGTTTTTAAAACTTCCGTAACCGTTTTAATGCTAAGGCCCTTTCAGAAACACAACCTTAAATTGCTATCGGTTTTACAGGCCTCAATAAACGTTTTTCCGGTGTAAATATTTAATTTTAGCTTTGTAAAAAATTCGAAACCCAATCATGCCTAACTGGAAAACCACGCCGTGCAATAAAAATTAAAAAAAATCTAAGTAAGCAGCAGTCGAAAAGGCATATATAAATGTGTATTTTTATACATAAATCCTTTACCCTCAATAGCTCTTTCTACAGAAATAAAATATGAAATTTTCTAATGATCTATAAAAACTAACGTCGTCTTCTGTTGATATTTTTTTGAGTGTTAAAAAAAAAGTTATTAAATAAAACACAATCACTCATACAATTATCAGTTAATTTATTAATACTTTTTGTGTTTTAAAAAGAAATAATGAAAGAAAAGAACTTTATAAAATAAATATATATTTTTTTTCTTTCTTTTTTTTTTTTGTAAAAGAAAATATAAAAGAAAAATAATGAAAAGATGATGTTAACAATTGTATTTTCCTGCACAAAGGCCATGTAGCCTTTTTTTACAGCGAGTTGAGATGGGGTTGGAACACTTTATCTCACTCTGCTTGTTACTGCAGACCACACATTGACGTAAATTTCGTCACTTTCTTCATTAATTTCTTGCAATGTTTCATCCTCCTTCGTACCATTATGCACCGAATCATCGTCCAAAATAATGTTGCGACGTAACATAGCCAACTGCTTTATATTATCTAGAAGTTCCGATTGACTGATTGACTTTTTTTTACGTAAAAATTAAAGTAAAATTCCGGTGTAATCTGAATTGTATCTCTCGAAGAGCGATAGCGCTGCTTCGCAGTTTTCGAGACTAAGCAATGCAGCGCTGTCGCGCTGCTTAGCAGTCAAACGGTTAAGTCACTGAGTACAGATTTTTACCAGAATGTTTTCTTGCAATCGTTTATTACAATATGACAAATAAATACAAATATATGTGAAATTAAATTTCCTAGTTTAAAAAAAAAAAATACATGATGAAGCGTATTCTTGAAACATTCCTTGAATTTACAGCTCAAAAGCTCCCATGAAAGTTTAGGAAATATAAGAAGTATCTACTATGCTCCAACTGAGTCCCTAGATAGATAGCTGATGACATAGTACTAATTTTAAGTGAAAAGTTTGTGCGGCTTACGGCTGTATTCACCAATAACTTCAACTCCTGGTTGAACACGAAAATTTGAAAAGCGTATAAAGTCAGAGTTCAACCCTTTAGTAAAATCTGACTCATTGCAACTGTCATCTAGAGGAATTCTTATTTTCAGCTATTTTAGCTGAAAATAACCAATGAAAAATTATATGAAAACTTTGACGCTAGATGGAAGAAGGAGCGTGCAAACTTTTCTTCGAAAGCTTTACTCTGCCTTTAGATGCTTTTCAAGCTTTTCTGTTGAACTGGGAGTTGAAGTTAATGGTGAATAAGGCCATTAGAGAACTAATAAAGTATGATAATAAACATATGGCAGCTGTTTTTCTTCAAAAAGATTAGGAATAGAAAATGCATGTTAATATTAGACAATGTTTAATCTAGAGTTGAAAGTCATGGATTATATCATTTAACAAGAAGCGTTGATACAATTAATTATAGAGATGCATTTATAAGATTGGTGGAGTTCAATTGACGGAGAGGACAAGTGCCACATCAAATTTATGATGTCAGTCCAAAATTGTATTAATTTTTGATACTCAAAAGAAATAAAATAATCGTTTAGTACCTACCTTTTCTTATAGAAAAGTAAAATGCTTTAAAAAAAAAAAAAAAAAAAAAAAAAATTAAAACATTTCAATTAAACTTCTTTAGAGATTTTTAGTAACATATAACGATATTTAAATCTAAAAATGAAGATTATGAAACTACCAATAGTAGGCTTATATCATTGAATCCTAATACGCTAAAATTTATAAATATACATGGAAAAACGACTGATTATATCGCAATCAACATTTTCTAATGCTTCTCGTTAAATGATATAATACGTGACTTTTAACTCTAGATTAAACATTGTCTAGTATTAACATGCATATTATTTTTTATTATTTTATTATTTTTTTAAGGAAAACAGTTGCCATAAGTTTATTATCATACTTTATTAGTTCTCTAATCCGCACAAACTTTTCACTTTAAATTAGTACTATATCATTATGTCTATAGCATATGATTATACTTAATGAAAATAGATTCTAAATAATTATGTTTTTTTAACAGTAAGTTTAATTTGTAATGTAAACATTTAAAATAACTTTTTTCTGTTACATTGTAAGCATTAAAACTGTTCTTTATTTTATTTTATTTTTAATGAATGGAGTCATTTTTGAAAATAAAGCAGTTCTGTTCTTTAAGTACACTGAAAAGCATTACATTAAAATTGAACGTTTTAAAATGATTTCCGCCGCGCAAGAAACAGTCAATATTATCTTTTATTTTGTTTTTAATATACAATTTTACTAAAAAAAATCATATAAAGTTTGTGATAAATAAACAAATGCAATTAATTTTTAAAGTTCAGAAAGAAAATAATAAAATTTTATTGCAATAAAAGTTATGAATTTAAGTTTTTAAAAAGCATTTTCAGAGATAACTAATTAATGAATCGTTTTATGATGCCAGGAAAAACTTTCCTACTTTAAAACATTTTTAATTTTTAAGCGATGCAATAATAAGGATTTATCAATTAAACAGGATATTTTTGTTTATTATAAAGCTTTTAAAAAGTACATTTACTTCATAAGCAGTTATTTGTAAAATATGTTACTTGTCTAAATGATTAGAAAAAAAAAATAAATAAAACGCTTTAATATTTATTTTTTGAAATGCTATTAACCATTTCTGGTTTAAATAGATAAAAGGAAACATTATTTCTACAATAGATAATTTTTCTCTCATTTCTTCTATAAAATTAGTTTTAATGTATTTACAATGACTTGTTTTAATAGAAGAAAGTGCATTTACAAAGCTCAAAAAGTTTATTTCATAGAGCGAAAAGTTTACTAAGCGAAAAGAATAATTGGTTAACACTCAGTAATTTTCGTAGATGAAAACAAGTTTGGTAAGTCTTGTTCGCTTATGTAACAAGTAGCCGGGGAAAAAATAAGTCTTTAGTTTAAAGAAAATTGAAAACAATATCAGCATTCAGTGTTTTACAGTATTTGGATACACTTATACATTTTCAAGAATGTAGCTTTTCAAAACTCTGAATTTCCACAAATGTATAAACTGAAGCTGTAAAAATCGTCGCTTAAAAAAAAATCTAATGAAAGACTATTAAATAGATAATGATAATATAATCTGCAATTTCGAATTTCGAATTTAACCACATTGATGAAAAATAGCAATTTTCCGCACTAGCACTTGTTTCTAGTAAAACGAAAATTTATACATAAATGACACAGATAAATAATAAGTCACTATATCAATCAGGGGGCATTTAGGGCATGTGGTTGGGGCCTCCGATAAAAGGGGACCTAAAATATCTGACACTTTTTTAATATTTCTTCTGCTTACGAAAAAAAAAAAAAAAATGAAATTTAGGTAACCAGCCAAAATTACAAGTGAATGTTGCTTGAATTCTCATCCTTAGTAATCTACAAGTCCTATTTTTTTTTTCTTTTATTTAGTTATCTTTGTGTGTGTGTGTGTGTGTATGCGTGTGTGTTTCTGTGGGCGAGAGAGAAGACTCTTCGTAACAACATTTTTTAATGATGGGAGCATAATTGTTTAATAAGGAAAGCAAATTTCATTTTAACATTCTGTATTTTTTTTTTTTTTTTTAATGCTAAAAAGAAATATACATTAAACTAACTTCAGAATTTTATACTTATTGCAGAATTACTTCTTAAAGATCTTGGAAAAATAGGAAAAATAATTACTGAAATTTCAAAGAGAGAAGTTTTTACTATCGATTTTCATTTGGGAAAAAACTTAAGATTTCAAAGTGGGAATCTTGCTATGCCACTCTGAGCTTGAAATTCTCGTACAGTTAGTAATATTGGGGTGAGAAAGAGATAGTATTTGGATATTATTTTAAACAACATTTTCGTCAACATGTACAGTGAGGGTTTTTTTTTTTTTTTTTTTTTTTTTTTAAATAAGGCTAATAGTGGAGGTCCTGGAGTCCCAAGATGTGTAAATTCAGAAATTACCTTAATGATAAAAAGGAACAGTCCATAGGACTAACAGAAATACTGTGCAGATGTACAGGGCGATTTTCAGTTTCTACTGTCTGTTGTTGTCTAATCTGAATATATTTATTTCTGGGCCACTTACGCTGAAAATCATTTCGAGAAAAATTATGTTGAAAATTTCTAGGTTCCTGTATAGTTTCATTTCCCTGAAAATTCCGGTTTGTTAGAGCATAGTTATGAGCAAAATGTTCCGTTCGAGTGAATTTTCCGTTCTTGCTGATAATTTATTCGCTTACTTTTTTGAGCTGCAGAAAAATCACTCTTCTCACATTTGTTCAATATGTGAAAGAGTGCGTCATAAGAATTTAGAACTAGCATATCTTGAAAATCCATGACAAGCATTGAATAAAGTGAAGTTATTATACTTAGAACTGCAATAAATGTTTGACGCAGATTTAAATGTCTATAATCTCAAGTTTACGCAAAAGAAATAGAGTTGGTTTATCAGAAAGAGACATACTACGACTGTACAATACCTTGCTTAGTTTCGCTTTATCTACGGCCTCTGAAAATGCATTTTTAACAATAAAATAAAATAAATCAGTGTTCTAAATCAACAAATGTAGGGTTTTCTCCCAAACTACGTGAAGCCACAGTTTCGTACCAAATTTTAGCATCTTCTTTACATTATACTTTAATACATTAACCTTATCAACATTTTCTATTTTATATACAACAAAATATTCATTTAACTCGTCAAAAAATCATTTATATTACATGAACCCGTAAGACATACTCTCAAGCGAAGGGCATCGAAATATGTTGGGCGCCAATGTGAGGATACGTCTTGTGCGACTTTCCCATGGGACTACTTCCTTAGACGTCTCATAAAATATACATGCCTTTACTATTCCCTTAGACATAAATAATAAATCATTTCTCTAGAAGCTTAATAAAAGTCAGTGACCAGCACTTTCACCTAATTATAAAACAATAATTGAATTAATATTTTCCATTCTCTTAAGTGACATAAAAGGCGTGAATGTTAGCTGTGTTCCGCAGCTGTATACTTCGGATACATTAACTGAAGGAGCTATTACAAACTAAAACCCCTCTATCTGCAGCTTTCGTACTGGACTGCTCACAGAACGAAATCAGAACGAAATCAGAACTCCGTGTATGATTTTAACATCCTTTTTATAGGCTGACGAAATAATTTGATTTATGCGCAACCTCGTTTTCAACAAAACATATCCAAAACACAATTACTTATGAAATCTCTCGAAGACCAAAATTTTCTTTATAAACACGTAATTGCTGACTAACCTTCGTATAGTACTCTTCGTACGGTAACAAAGTAAAGACTAAAAACCTGACTCGACTATTTAGCAACTCCCTCTTTGTGAACTACTTACGAAAACTCCTTGTAACCTCACTAACTAATACAAAAATATCATCATTTTATTTCCTTAAAAACACTATTTTAATTTAAGAATATATATCATTTTTTTTATTAAATTGCTTTTAAATTTGCTATTATTATTATTATTATTATTATTATTATTATTACATTATTATTGTTTTATATATTTATTGTTGTTTGATCTGGTAACTTTCTTCTGATTAACAGAGATTAATATTAATAAAAGCTAATTTAAATAAAAAATAACATAAAATTCATTATATTTATTTGAAAATATCCGACATCTTGGGTTACAGAATTGCAAGAAAATATTTTTTCAATATTTTTTTTTTTCAATCTAATGCAGTGTACTTTTGCGCACAAAAAAAAAAAAAATAAAAAAAAAAAATAAATATTTCAAAATAAAAATTTTGTTTATTTTGTGTGTATGTGTGAGTGCGTTTATTTACATATATATATACACTGCTCGACATTGAAAATGCAACACCAAGAAGGAATGATAATAACGGAATGAAATTTGATGGACACATACATTATAGTAGGAAGAACAATTTATTAAAATTTCATGACATTTGGAGTGATATGTACTGAGAAAACAGTCCATAAAGCAGCGACCTCTGTGAGCAATAACAGCACATATCTGCCTAGCCATTGAATCGAACAGCGATTGGATGAAATGTACTGGTAGAGCACTTCATGAAGTTTTAACACGATGCCACAATTCATCGATCGAAGTTACTGGTGAGTGGTGGGGGGGGCAGTCGCTTTTCAATTATTAAACAGTCATTTTCATTGGTGCGAGATCAGGAGAACGCGCTGGCCAGAGCAGCAGTCGAACACATTCTGTATCAAAGAAGGTCCGGACAATACAAACAACTTGCGGTCGTGCATTATCTTGCTTAAATTTTGCGCTACGGAGGCCTCGAATACAGGGCAAAGAGGCGGGCCTTAACTCGTCAGAAATTTAATGGCCGCAGTTCAGAGTGCCAGGAATACAAACATGAAGTAATCGAGACGTGTATCCAATGGGAACCCATAACATCATTGCAAATGATGGACAGTATGATGACGTCAAATCCCAGCTGGCAATGTGCATTGTTCATAATGCCGTTAAATACGGATAAGGCAATCTTGATGCTGTAAACATGATTGTGATTTATCTGAAAAGTGACTTCACGCCATTCCTGCGTCCAGGTTCATCATTGATCACACATTAATGGCGCCCATATCAGTGATGCAGTTTTGAGGGTAATCAGAATTTTGGTAGCCGCATACTGAGACACCACATGGAGTGATGGTATGTTGTATCATTGGATACACGTCCCGGTCACCTCTTGTTTTCATTCCCGCCACTCTGAATACCAGCCATTACATTTCTGACGAGTTAAGGCCCATATATCTGCCCTATGTTCAAGGCCTCCGAAGCACAACATTTAAGCAGGACAATGCACGACCGCAAGTTGTCCATATTGTCTGGACCTTCATTGATGGCGAATGTGTTCGACTGTTGCTCTGGCCAGCGCGTTCTCCTGATCTCGCACCAATGAAAATTACTGTATAATCGTTGAAAAGTGACTGCCCCCCCCCACCACTCACCAGTAACTTCGATCGATGAATTGTGGCATCGTGTTAAAACTTCATGAAGTGCTCTACCCGTACATGTCATCCAATCGCTGTTCGATTCAATGCCTAGGCAGATATGTACTGTCATTGCTCACAGAGGTCGCTGCTTTATGTACTGTTTTCTCAGTACATATTACTCCAAATTTCCTGAAAATTTAATCAATTGTTCTTCCTACTATAATATATGTGTCCAACAAATTTCATTCCGTTATTATCATTCCTTCTTGGTGTTGCATTTTCAATGTCGAGCAGTTTATATATATATATATATATATATATATTCATTAGAAAAATACATAATAATGTTGTACTTTTGTCCACATTAAAAAAAATTCTAGGTACATTTCTATTTCATAATTTAAAGTTTTCTTTTTACTAAAATATTTCTAAAAGAATAAAAAAAAATCCTTTTTTTAATATGAAAATAAATTTGAATGTTTTGCTTTCTATTTATTGTTTAATTATATTCATTTACCAAGTTAATTTTTATCAAACCGACATTTTTTCTTTAAATTACAATTTATTTCCTTAGAAACTTAAATACAACAAATACAAACTACTTTATTAACCACACCTTATACTTTTTTCTGAGCATCAATTATATTTTTATCCAGAAAAGCTTGGAAATAAGCGAAAAAGGGACATAAGTAGGCTCTTAAACAATATATTATGAAATAATATAAAATATTCGTCATTTATTTAATGTGTCTCTCTAGATGATTTTCTTTTCAAAATTTTAATAAGTTTATTATCAATAAAGTTTCGTTTTCAAAAAAATTTTATTATCGAATTAAGATGCATTTTTTAAACGCATG
Source organism: Salticus scenicus (assembly GCA_963930645.1). Lineage (NCBI taxonomy): Eukaryota > Metazoa > Arthropoda > Arachnida > Araneae > Salticidae > Salticus > Salticus scenicus. The sequence continues at coordinate 146,980,003 of OZ005649.1, forward strand.
ATTACTAATAGTTTTATTCCATTCTTTCAGGCATTTTTCTTATTATTATTATTTATTTATTTACTAGAGTTTTCAATAGAAAACATAATGTATAAAATAAGAAAAAATTAAGAAAATATGTGAATTTTGAAAAAATAAAGCCGACTGCAAAAATTCTTGCAAATGGGAGAAATGGTTTATATATATATGTATGTATTTCTAACAATATCTGAATAACTATGGTAATGAAATATATTTTTAAAAAAAAGCTAAAAAATTGTTGTCACGAAACCATTTCGAATTTATTAAATAATGTTTCGAAGTAATCGAAATTCAAAAATTCAAACGTAATTTAAAAGAAGAAGATGATGAAAATTTTTTCAATTTATTTATTTAAAGTATGTGTTATTGTTTTTGCTGCACAAAAGATTCAAATGAAATGCTCTATTATTAATTAAAAATATATTTCCATTACTCCGAAATGATTAATCATAGTCTTTCATGAATCAATTAAATAACCCAGATATTTCTTTAAATGAATACAAATTTTTAATTACAGAAAGGATTTTCAATTAAAAATTTAACCTAAATTTAAAAGAAAATTTGAAAATCTTCGTTGCTTGTTAGTTAGAATCATGACATTTCTAGATGTTTAAAGATTTTTATTAAATTAATTTTATTTTCATTGTTTATTTTGTAGAACATTAAATTTATTCATTATCATGTATATTAGCATAAAATGAAAATACGTATATTTTTATAATCATTACTAATCGATGAAATGTTAATGCTGAAAAATAATTAAATTGCATGCATTTAAAATACTGTGATATTTTTAGAGTTTGCCGCATTTTTAACGATTTTCCAATACATATATGACAAAATATAGCGATGATTATTATTATTTTTCTTTTAAATAAACACATTAAAAATTATACACCAACATTAATTTTAAAACATGCCCCTGTCTTTTAATTTTTCCCTCAAAACACTTCATAATGCGAAAACCGTGAAAATACCCACGTTTCGAATGTAACGTTGTAGCGTAAGAAGAGGAAAGTGGACTAAAGTGATCCTAGCGGGCAAAACGATCCACATATGTTTTCTTCTAGATAGATAGCGTTATTTACAGGGTAACACATGAATGAATTGTACCAAGTCAAGAAGAAGCAATAACGGTATTCAAGCGATCGCGGTATTACGCGTCTGAATAAATTATTTTGAAAAATTGGGTTTTATAACATCTATCATAAGGTGAGCACTAACCTTCCTATTTATTAGATTTACAAACTTTCATTAATAGAAATAGGACCTGGTTTAAATATTTTATTTCATTGTGTGTTGTCATAATTACTTTTACATCCATTATTTTGCCGATGAAAAACAATTATTTTAAATGAATGATTTTAAAAACTTATTTTTAAATGAAGGATTATTTTGCCCTTTAGTGAGGGTAAAATGATTCCTCGGACACTTTTTCAAAAATCTATTTTTTTCATTACTCAATTTGCGTTTAAAAAATTTTTAGAATATGTTTATGATGTAAGATATAGTTTAAAACGTATTAGAAAATAACCAAAGTTTTATTTAAACAGTTATGGTATTTAAAACAAGTTTTTTCCTTAATCGGATCATTTTTGGCCACCTTATTCCCCTACTATATTTGTTCGCTTTTTGAGTTTTATGTATGTGTTACCGTTAAAATATATAATTCAGTTATTTCACAAAATAACTAGGTATTTCATGAAATAACTAGACAAGTCAGTTAAAGTATATAATAGATAAAAAATTTCATACTTACTTATTCTATGAAATTACTAGTTATTCTATGAAATAACTAATGTCAGACCGTTAAAGTGTAAAATAAACAAATTCAGAGTTATTTTATAAATTAATTGATCATAAATTCATGTACGCAAAGTGTACAGACGTTCGCAATACTGGCTGCTGCAGTACAAAATTGTACATATGTGTGCATATGTTTCGGATTCATGCTTTTTGAGATAGGGTATCCAGTGATTTTTTTGTTGTTATTTGTTTCATGTACGCAAAGAGTACAGACGGGCGTAATACTGGCTGCTGCAGTACAGAATTGTGCATATCTTTCAGATTCATATATTTTGAGATAGGTGTATCCAGTGATTTTTTTTCATGTACGCAAAACGTACATACGTGAGCGATACTGGCTGCTGCAGTACAAAAATTTACTTAAAATGCATGAAATTCAAAAATATGCAAAATTTTGTACTGCAGCAGGCAGTATCACGCACGTCTGTATGCTTTGCGTACATGAAAAAAAAAAAAAAAAATCACTATGGATACCCCTATCTCAAAATGCATGAATCTTAAAAATATGCACAATTTTGTACTGCAGCAACCAGTATTGCGAACGTCTGTACGCTTTGCGTACAGGAAAACAAATAGAAAACATCACTGGATACCCCTATCTCAAAATGCCTGAATCTGAAACATATGCACAATTTTGTACTGCAGCAGGCAGTATTGCGAATATCTGTACGCTTTGCGTACATGAAAACAAAAAAAGAATTACTGGATACCCCTAACTCAAAATGCATCAATCTGAAGCATATGCACAATTCTGTTCTGCAGCAGCCAGTATTATGCACATCTGCACGCTTTGCGTACATGAAAATAAAATCACTGGGTACTCCTATCTCAAAGTGCATGTGCCTGAAAAATATACAAAATTTAGTGCTGCAGCACTACTAAAATAACCGGTAAATGTGGTAAATATTGAATAATTAATCACATTCCCCAAAATTTAGCGGGGATTATGCATAATAATTTCATACTTTAACTATCAAGTAATCGTTATTCTATAGAATACCTAGTTAAATGGAAGAATTCAATAATTTTATATACTTTGACTGACTCGTCTAGTTATTTCATGAAATAACTAGTTATTCTACGAAATAACGGATTTCATACTTTTACGGTAACATATTCATTTAATTAACATGAAAAATGCCTCAGCAATGATGTATAGAAACCCAGTCTACAATCAGAATCAACATTACCAATCAAGACTAATAATCCATATTAGTTCCTACTTACACCGAGTAGATATCGGTGAAAATTATCGAACGAATTTCTTGTAAAACCGAGCATATTTCCGATTATAACATCTGCCTAAATTACCTATAGAGCTCTGTGGCGTGGTCTTCGTGTATTACATTTACAATTCTTTAAATATTCTATTAATGATCATGCTACAATTATTTTAAAGTTTCTTAAGTTCGTCCAACTAAGAATATTCATCATTGTCATCGCGATATTATATATTATTATTAAATACATACAAACAGAGGAAAGAAATTTTTTTTTTCTGACATGTTCAAATGGATATTTCTCCTGTTGAATTATCAGATAATATTTTGATTTTCAAAATAATTATTTTTCTTAAATTTTCAAAATTATTTTTTTTTTTTTCATTCTTTGGCTATTATTTTTTTCGGGTCCACTGAATATTTTGTGATTCTGTGTATAATAGTTTGTTCTAAACGTCCAGATACGAAATGACTAGTTTCCTCGAATAGATAATTGGATTAACCGACACAAAAACACTAGATGCGCAATTTATAAGAGACATGAGGGGAGTTTGATTGAAATGCACTTAAATAGAATAGTTTTGATTACGGTTTCGTTTATCATTGAAAGATAACTAGCAGAAGGTCTAATGCTATGGCTGGTAATTTTATACTGGTGTCAATTAAATATTTCTCCTGTTGAATTATCATATAATATTTTGATTTTCAAAATAATTATTTTTCTTAAATTTTCAAAATTATTTTTTTTTTTTCATTTTTTGGCTATTATTTTTTTCGGGTCCACTGAATATTTTGTGATTCTGTGTATAAGAGTTTGTTCTAAACGTCCAAATACGAAATGTCTAGTTTCCTCGAATAGATAATTGAATTAACCGACACAAAAACACTAGATGCGCAATTTATAAGAGACATGAGGGGAGTTTGATTGAAATGCACTTAAATAGAATAGTTTTGATTACGGTTTCGTTTATCATTGAAAGATAACTAGTAGAAGATTTAATGCTATGGCTGGTAATTTTATCCTGGTGGCAATAAATAATGAAGATTATTTGGGTAAAATTATGTGATGTAATTTTTGAAAAAAAAAGGGGGTTATAAATATGTTTTTGATTACAAATATGAAATAAGATTCATTTAAACACAAAATGGATACGCATCTTCTTCGTCAAAAACTCTAGCCAGGTCCAGAACAGAATAGTTAAAGTTTATCAATACACTGTTAAAAATAAAATCTTACATTTCGCTAGAAAAGGGTTCCAATTATAAGCAACTAATAGTTTGATACGTTTCAACATTTTACAGGAGTCATTTCAGTACTAGGCACTATTGAAATGGTAAAAGTTAAAACCTAAATATTAGTTGCAATTAAAAATACTTATTTAGCACCATTCTTTTAGTTAAACGTTGAGCTATTATTTTTACTAGTTTATAATTAAATTAGGAAGCTATCAAGAGGATTGATATAAAAAAAAGCTATTCGTCGTATACAAATTACGAAACGTTATTTGTATTTTTCTGGAGGCATAAGAAAAAGGGGAAAGAAATTCTACGAAAAATTATTTTTATTTGCATATAAACATAACATCATACACTGCTAAAAATAAAATCCTACATTTCACCAGAAAAAATGTTCCAATTAAACGTAACCAATACTTTGATGCAATGTTTCACCATTTTAGTGTTGCTATTTCAGTAGTGCGCTCTACTGAAATGATGAAGCTTAGCATCAGAATATTGGTTGCAGATAAAAATGACTATTTAACACTTTTCTTTTGGTGAAATGTTGAAATATTAGTTTTAACAGTGTATCTTCAAATATTACAAAAAATTATTGTAATTTACTACTCGGTTTCTACTATGCCAACCAGCCATAGCTTATTTGAAAATTTAATTAAAAAAAGGTTTGGTCTCTCTGTTTGCAAATCATACCTTTCCGAAAATAATAGATTAGAAAATCAGTCAATACTGAATATGCCCTATTTAATTCACTTTCAGATTCAATATTATTCGTGTAGCTTTAATAGTTTTGTAATTTTGGATTTTTCGCGATCAACAAATCACATGACACTTGCCAATTAATTACGACACTCCCTTTTTTTAGATGTAACTCACATTTCGTTGAAAAGGTTAAAATTCTAAAGTACAAAGATGGAGAAAATATGATTTGAGCAGTCTTATCATATTACGTGGCACTCATTTATCGCAGGTGCTTATGTTAGCACCGTATATGTGTTATGCATACATCAACTGAAGAAAACTTGAAAACTTCATATAAAATAAATGAGAAAAGGTAGATGTGTTAAAGTTCTGATGCAGAAAATGTCTTTAAGACGATGATGTACTTCACTTGATCTTTAAAAGATAATTTGCTATCAAAAATTTCAAAATACTTTTTTGATACGAAGAAAAATTTTATAGATGTTTTTCACACTTTTTTTTTAAACTCTTGTGAAAACAATATATTTTTATTTTTATAACGTATAATGAACATTTTTACAGTGTAAAATAAGTCCATTTTTATAACAGTTCTTTTTTTAACAGTAAAAAAAAAAAAAAAAAAAAAAAAAAAACTTAAAACTTTTCTTGAAAACTGTATTTACAAATAGGTGCATACATATATATATATATATATATATATATATATATATAATATTAATTTAGTAATTAGATATTGTACTGAGTTTTTGGTAATTTCCAGCTGAATGTCAGATAAACTCTATTTATTTCTATTTCCAAAATTCGAGAATTTATTTTAATGTTGTTATTCTTCTAATATAAGTTTATTTGCGAGAATAAGAATAAATGTACTATTAAATATATTTGCCAAAAATAATGCATTGCTATTCATCCAAACTCAGATTCTAAATCAAATTAAAAAATTCAAATTATATCTGTTCTTACAAAGTTTAAACGATTTTAAGAACATTAACACTAACATCTGTATTTCTCTATCTTATTGAATATAATATGAATAATTGAAATTAATGTTCTCCTTACTTTTCAAATACTATCTTGAGTTCACATGTTTTGTTTGCAAATGAAAAGAAAATACGTTTTGAAATTAAGCATATGATTAATTTTTGAACTATATTGTGTTAATAAAAGTTTATTAATAGTTGATCTTCAGTTTGAATTTTTCTCCATTAAAACAAATTGTTTCATTATAGATTTGTTTTCTTTTTCTTATTACTATTATTTTACTTTTTTTTTATTATTATTATTATTAATACTCTTATTCTTTTTAATATAATTTTATAATACTTTAATGTAACTATTATTAGATGGAAAACTGGAAAAATGTAATTAAAAAACTAATATGATTAGATTTTTAATCAAGTTTATAGTACTAAAAGATCATATTTGCATAATTAATAAAGAGTTGCATGCATTTAATCAGGAGATTTAATAATTTGTGTTTCATTAAGAACGAAAAAGAATTATGAAGTTAAAAATTTATGTAAAATATTGTGTTTTCAGAAAAGTTACATAAATTTTAAACAATAATTCATTTTTCTGTAATTCCTACGATCTACGTTAAGAATAATATTAAAATTTATTTTATTTATTTTAATTGAATGAAATGTTACAAGATGTTACCAAATTTAAAAATTTACAATGTACTCAAGTCATGAACAGATTAATTAATGAAATGCATATGTTAGGAAACAGTTGCTATCAAAATAGCAATAACATTGTTAATTAATAAAGTATACTTTTGTAAAACAAAGTAAAACAGATACTGAACTTGATGAAGAATTACCTTCAATATTAACTATCGATTTGTTCCACTCAGATTAATTTCTATAATATTTCCGTAAGACAATATTTTGATAAATTAAAAATACTAAGCGTAAGATGAAAAACATAAATACGTTTACCATTTTAGTAAAATATTGATCAAAAATAATGCTGTATAAATTGATGAAAAAAATATTTATTTTTAAATAAAATTTTACACTTTCCCAATTCTTAAGATAGATTTAAATACGAAAAAGCTCTGAAATATTATTTAAAAATACAAAATATCGTAAATTGTAATTTTTTAAATTAATTAAAATTTTGAAATGGATTTTTTGTTACTTAATTTTATGCAAGTCCATTTTACAATTAACAATGAAACTTTCAATTAAAGTTATACATTAAAGAAAAATGTAAATTATCGATTTAGAAATTTACCAAGAACGAGCAAAGAAAAGAAAATATTCATTTTATTATCATATTGATTAAGTGCATCGGATAAAAAGAAATCTGGATATATTTTTATGCAATTAAAATGCATTGTTTTATAATTTATAAGACACACTTAAATTACTGAAAAATGTGATTAAATGTGGAAGATGTTTATTGTAGCACTGAAAAACAAATGAAGTTTTTTTAGAAATAAGGAAACTTATGAATTTTTAAAACTTTTCATAGGTTTTTATAATTTTTAATTATTGAAATTTCTTGCATTTAAACTAACTTCTGAAACAGAAATTCAATATTTTTTAAAAAAAAGTATTGAACAAAAGATATGAATAATTAGAAAAGAATAAGGCATTATGCATTTTCGTATTAAAAATAATTTATTTATTTTGTCATCATTTTGGTTTCAACTTTGTTATTTAAATTCAAAGAAGGAAACTACTTTGTATATTAATTAAAATCACAAATTATATGAAAATAAAGTTATTACTATATTAAAATAATTATTTTTATATTTTCGTAAAGAAACTATTGATTTTTTTTAAGTTTTTTTTTTTTTTTGTTTTTTTTTTCGAGTAGAGTAAAAGAAATATTAATCTTTTGCTGCACTATATTTCGCTAAATAGTAGACATAGTTTTTTTCAAAGCTCATATTTGTTTGGTAATTGGTAAGTCCGTGCTGATTTGATTTTTAGCATATATTGTCTAGCTGGTGGCACTACTATGACGCAGCTTTCCCTACTTATGGAAAGGCTATATGTCATCTTCTATAATGTATAAGAACGCAAATCAAAATATGCAAGATTGAAATTGTGAAAAATTATTCGGATTCAATTTAGGTGCATATCGGCTGATAAATGGCGCTGATTTTACTCACTTTCACTTACTATCCGAATTCCTATATTTCAGCAACTATTACATAAAATTGAATTAAAATGCATACGTAAAATCTTTAATTTAATATTCTATGTCGATTATTCTTTTATAAGAACTTTCAGATTTCAGTATTATATGGAATGATACAGAAGAATATTTTGAGATGGCCCCTCCATATTACTTTATTTATATACTAGCAGGTCACTATATTTAAAGAATTAAAAAAATAATAAAATTAATAATAATAATCACTATATTTTAAATCACTTTATAAATAAAAACTAAAAACTATTTCATTGAAATCGTGTAAAACCTCGCTTCGCATCCCAGCAGTCCACTGCAGCGTCATCCCCGCCTACACGCTGTATCATTTCCGGGTACCCCCTGCTTGTATTTGCGCCTTAACTGCTTGTATTTGCGTCTTTAAATTTAGGTGTTAACTGGACGATAAATGGCACTGCCATTATTGTTGAATTACGTTTTGCAGACAGATTATCAGCTTCACTCTATGACAACAGGTGGCAGCGTCAGACAATCTTCCTAGCTGAAAAAAAAAATGTGATTAATTTAAAATATATATATATATCCAAATATTTGAATATCGAGCTTCGCGATGCATCAGGAGAGGTCAAAACGCACCTCCATGCAAAATTTAGTAGCTCTGCGATTAGCTGTTTGCCTATAAGGTGATTAATACAGCTCTAAAATTAACTTTGTTTTTCGTCACTTTCTCGTTTACAGTATAAGGCACTGTGAAGACACTGAAAGATTTTTTTGACATCTTTTCCATTAATTATCTGCAAAAAATACCGCATTGGCCCTTGGTAACTCGCACTCACTACCCACGCAATATTAGTCTGAAGTTATCATCTGAGCTAGTAGGCCATGGAAATTGCTTTTTATTTTTACGTTTCTATCTTTAGAGATGATCATTTCAGAAATTTATAGATTTTAATTAATTTAAAAAGCTAATGGAAATTTCAAAAATCAGGCTTCGATGTGTATAAGGAGAGCTCAATACGAATCTCCATGCAAAATTCTGTAGCTCAGCTGTCAGTCGTTTGCCTACAAAGCGACAGACGCACATGCATACCCACACATATCATCTTTTATTATATGTAGAGATATGTGCTGTCGCTTTCATCAAACATGGCTATGTGTAGTTATTATCTTTTTAAGTTACATGATGAATAAATCAATATGTAAAAACATGCTTCTTTTTTATTTCTTTTTTTTTTTTTTTCTTGTGTATGTGTGGAGCTAGCTGAATATGATTTCTGTATTTGGATCATGCAGATGATGAGATTTTCAATGAAGAGGCATAAGAACTGTTGTCTGATTTAATAGTAACATTTTAAAATATTTGAGACTAATAAAATAATAGTTCTGTCACTTTTTTTTTTTTTTTTTTAACGAAGTTTAAAGGAAAATGAGTATGATGTGTATGAGGAGGTGCTACATTTAGAGGCTGGAATTATTGTAGGATGAGGAGGTACTGCACTTAGAGGCCGGAACCATTGTAGGATGAGGAGGTGCTACACTTAGAGGCTGGAACTATTGTAGGATGAGTAGGTGCTGCACTTAGGGGCTTGAACTATTGCAGGATGAGGATGTGCTACACTTAGAAACTGGAACCATTGTAGGAGAAGGAGATGTTATACTTAGAGGCTGGAACTATTGTAGGATGAGGAGGTGGGACACTTAAAGGCTGTAACTATTGCAGGATGAGGAGATGGTACACTTAGAGGCTGGAACTATTGCAGGATGAAGAAGTGGTACACTTAGAGACTGGAACTATTGTAGGATGAGGAGATGTTACACTTAGAGGCTGGAACTATTGTAGGATGTGAAGGCGTTACACTTTGAGGAATTACTGTTGAAGAAATGAAGAACTGCCGGTCAAAAAATTGTAGAATCACCAGAGTGCAAATGCAGGAACTGAATTTATTACAGGTGTTTGAAGAGTCACATGAGGCTGTTGAAGGAGTAAAGCTCTACGGAACTAGAAAACAGAAACTGTTAGTTATTTTATAATATAGTGCCAAATTATTGGTTTAGGTGCTTATTTAACGGGAAAACTGCACGAGCACTTTATGTTGATGAATTTGTAGTTTGATAGATTCATGAAAAGGTTTTACGGTTTATTGAAAATTAACCGGAAAATAGGACCGGTTTATTGAAAATAACCGGAATATTGAAAATTAGTTCCGGTTTATTATCCGGTTTCAATAAACCGGAAAACCTTTTTATCAATCTATCAAACTACAAATTCACTTCAAAAGAACTGGACATTCTCAATAAAGGTTCGAATTTTGCTTTGAAACCTCGTCTAAACCCTGTGAACGTTATCCCAAAATTTGAAAATATTATAAAAGATATTCCTAAAGAACATCAGGATCAAGTATGTGCTCGTGCAGTTTTCTCATTAAATAAGCACCTAACCCTCAATAGTGGGTCCAATGATAAAAATATTGCAATTTCAAAACAAATCAAAACTAACAAAAATGTAAGATTGTTACTGGCGCATAAATCTAAACAAATTGTTGCCCTTAATACTAATGATTTCCATAATAAAGCTTTAGTGCTATTAATGACTTAGCCTATATTATACTTAAAACTAACCTTGCATTTGCACTCTGGTGATTCTACAATTTCTTGACCGGCAGTTCTTCAATTCTGCAACAGTTCCAGCCTCTAAGTGTAGCACCTCCTCATCCTACAATAGTTCCAGCCTCTAAGTGTAGCACCTCCTCCTCCTACAATGGCTCCGGCTTCTAAGTGCAGCACCTCCTCATCCTACAGTAATTCCAACCTCTAAATGTAGCACTTCCTCATACTACAATAGTTCCAGCTTCTAAGAGTAGATTCCAGTTGACTTTCTTTTTTGTAAGGATTTAATTATTGACCGTATGGTTCAAAAAATGTATATAAAACTGCTCTATGATGTGTATAACTAAACCCCTGATGATGCCTTAATTTGTTAGGGTGAAAAGTTTTGGAAGATTTTAACCTTTTTAAGTAAATGTATTTTAAACGTGTTTTTAAAAGTGTTTTTTAATTATATTGTAAGGAGTTTTACTCACATTTTTATTTTAACTTAATCAATGCTCAGTGGTAATACAGTGTTCGCTGATTATAAATAAATATTGATAAAACCCCTATCATCTTCTTTTTTTTTTTTTTTTTTTTTTTCAGAAGAACTGAAATTCTCTTCATTCTATGAATACTTTTGACTATTCTGACTATTATACTATGCAAATTAATTTTTTTTAAAGCTTTTACATGCGTAGTTAAAAATTATTCAGTAAAAATGCTCATATTTCGTAGGATATTTAACATTTTTGCATTCTGATTGAAGTAAGCTGTGTGTAATGTATTAGAACACCAAGTTTCCTGAAAATGGCTTTGCACTCAGGCTAATACTCTACGTGTCATAATTTAAAAAGCAGAATAGTTTTGGTAATTTTTATAACAAACCGTTATCTCTGCATGAATATATGTGGTAGCTTCATAAAAAATTATACAGATAATTAGAAGATTCCTCATAATCAAGTGACACAGTTAAAATACCGGGTGATCCAAAAGTCAGAACAAACTTTAAAAATGAATAATTCGAAAACGAATCAAGATACAAAGATACGGTTTGCACCAAACGGATGAAAAAAGAAACCGGCTTTTATGTGGCAGAGGAAAAAAATTAGTTGTGTTGGCGACCAACAGATGGCGCTATAGTGTTTTATTTCACCAAAAGATTATTTACAAATGAAAAAAAATTTTAACAATTTACAAGTCAGCTTAATTACAGTTAATTAGTACTACTACAGTAACTGTTCAATGCCCATCATTCAGAAGTACAGCTGTGAGATGATTCACCAAATCGTTCACAGCATTTAGTAGCATTTCTTGCGTTATGGCAGACACATTTTGGCGGATGGCATCGTTCAGTGCTGCCAGTGATGCCGGTTGGTCGCAGTATACTTTTGACTTCCAAGAATCCCCACAGCCAAAAGTCACAGGGTGTCAGATCGGTAGATCTTGGAGGCCATGCGTGATTAAAGTAGCGACTGAGAATGCGATATTTCGATGCATATAAGCTTCGACTACCATTACCTGCTGTAGTTGTTCCTTTTTATATCGTTTGTTGCTTTGCATAATCCTACATCAGAAATACGACAGCGCTATCTGTTGGTCGCCAACAGAACTATTTTTTTTTTTCTTTGCCACACAAAACCCGGCTTCTTTTCCATCCGTTTGGTGCAAACCGTATCTCTGTATTTTGATTCTTTTTCGAATTATTCGTTTTTAAAGTTTGTCCTGACATTTGGATCACCCGGTACAAAATATTAGAGTAATACAAAATATTTTTATTTTTGTGTAATATTTAACTGGTTCCTATTTTCTCTCCAGGACAAAATTTTTGCTGAAATGTATGGGGTATAATATGTCCTTTATACTCCCAAAGTTTCAAATTAATTTTCCAAGAATTTGTCGAGATATTTGACAAAATGTCTAAATTGAAAGTATTCAAATATTTATTGGTAGCTAGTGTACATACATACATATATATATATCATATTTTATCATGCCAATGCGTAGAAAACATGAAATATATTACGATAAAATTATTAAGAATAATCTGGTGTGTCACTCACACGACTTTCTCTTACCCTGAAATTTAATACTATAAATACAGGTTGGAGATTAAGAGGTAAGATAACGAGTACTGTTATGTAAACCTATGCTAAACAATTCAAATTAGGCTTCGGAAGAGTTTTATATGATAATTACTTCAACCCCCCGTTTTATTAATGCACCTACATTTCTATAGAATTTAATTCTGTTATTAAAATTCTGTTATTAAAGTTTACTTAAAATTATACAAACAATTTTCACACGCAACATTCATTAAAACTTATAAATCTTGATCAAACATTTCCAGCAACAAACTTATATTAACTTCAAAAAACAACATTTGGATCTCCTAAAATTATTCGTTTTTAATTCACTCTAAGAGACACCAAAAGTTAAAAACTTGACTACGGTAATCAGAAAGCCTCAAAACGTGTAAATATTACAAAAAACAAGCTATGAATATTTAGCTTAAAACATACATTATTTACCATATCTCTATGAGGAATTTATTTCAATTCCTGAACAGCTTTCCTGGAAATGGTAAAGTATTATTAGTAAAGTACATCCACTAACAACAAATAACTAATGTGTTGAGGCCACCACACGACTTTCTTCGATATTTTCCTATGCAAATTCACTCAGTAAAAATAATTTATTAAAATTATTGTTTGAAAAAATTATCTTCCATGATAATGCAGACGATTTCCATATTAGAGAAGTAGTATAACACTAAATATCCGAAAGAAGTTGAATTTATTCTCAACATTACATAATTTTTACTTTGCTTTATTTTTACTTTACTTTATAGTGAGGAAATTATTGTAATCATGTCAAAAATCCGAATTTGATGTTTTGATGTTTCTATACGTTTCGAGGTCCCCTGAGTCCGCTTTCACTATTTTTACGATGATGTATGTATGTGTGTGTATGTATGTGTGTATGTATGTGTGTATGTACGTGTGTATGTGTGAGAGTGAATAGGCTAGCGTCTAAACGCTTTGCTCGAATGAGCTGTAAGTTGGTACGCATGTTGCAAGTCACCGTAGCACGAACCCTATTGATTTTGATGAATCTAGCACTTGTAGTTTTTTTACGGGGACACAAAGAAATATTCTTTATCATTATGGCCTATGGGACCAAAATCTTAAAAGTGCGATAGCATCTAAACGCCTTATTCAATTGAGCAAAAAAATTTATACACATATTATAGGTCACAGATATGCAATCTGTATAGATTTTGGAGAATCTAGCTCTTATAGTTTTTTTAACAGGGATACAAAGAAAAATTCTTTATCATTATGGCCTATGGGGCCAAATTTTTAAAAGTGTGATACCGTCTAAACGCCTTTTTAATCTGAGCAAAAAAGTTGTACACATGTTATAGGACACAGTTGCACCAACTGTATAGGTTTTGGTTAATTTAGCACTTACAGTTTTTTTACAGGGACACAAAGAAAAATTCTTTATCATTATGGCCAATTGGACCAAATTTTTAAAAGTGCGATAGCATCTAAACGCCTTATTCTATTGAGCTGAAAATTTATATGAATATTATAAATCACTGTTGCACTAACTATAAGCATTTTGGTGAATCTAGCATTTATAGGTTTTTACAACGACACAGCGAAATATTCTTAATCACTATGATCTATGGGCTCAAAGTTCAGTAACGTTAAATAAAACATCATGTAATATATGGAGAAAAATACTCAAACACTCTATTATGGTTTTCTCTCTCTCTCTCTTTTTTTTTTTTTTTTGTTTAACAACTCCTCTTTCTTTACTTTATCTACAAAACTGTTAATTACTCAATGTTCGGAAAGTCGAGTGGAGTCACTCCAGATTATTATTAATTTTTTTTAATTATTATTAAAAATGAAAGAAAAAATCGATAACCTTATTTTAAATTATCGCAGATCGAGGGTTCAACCATTCGTTTTAGGTATTGGCGAGCTCTTTTGAAAGATACCCATCATGAAAATTTACTCCCCTCGAGGGGTGACTTTCCCCCCCCCCCCCCAGGGGAGGAGGCGAGGCTCCTACATACACATTTTTTTCCCAGTTGAATATCTCTATTTCAATAAATATATATTCGTTTCATTTTGTCTATAGATGTTAAACTCTACTTACCTGCAATTTCCCCCACAGACGTAATGTATTTTAATACTTTTGAGTGTTCCTGTACACGAACCATTTGCTTCATCTCAACGAAAAGCCTAGTGTAGCATCCCTGTATGACACACATTTAGCATACCGAGTTTGGAATTTTTGCTACTATTTGTTCTTGAGATATGCTGATAACACACACACAGTCAGACACACAGACCATTCGCTAAAAACATGATTTTCGTATTCAGGGAACATGTAAATATAACAAAAACTCACGTTCGAAAATTTGACGCTAAAACAATACTTTCTCGACCCTATGGGTAAGAGAAAGTAATAAAATAATAACCAATTCAACTGGAGATAACATATTAGAAAAACAAAAATTAACTAAATAATGATGAATAACGAACATATATCCATTTAAATTAAAGTATGTTTAGTTTAAATAAGCAAAAATAAATTACTGCATTTGTTCATGTTCTCCATGTTCTAATCATCTAGAGACTTGGTTCGAATGTTCAACTACTATTAACTTTGACAGTGCACACCTTTTCATTTGCTCCATGCATGCAATTTTGAAAGTAACGTACAGTTTTTTAATTCCTTTCTTTCTTTACATTATTTATTTATTTATTTCTCCATATATTTGACGCAGTTATTATGGTTTGGGCATTGGTTTAGAGAAATTTTAGTAATATGGCTCTATTTTTGAAAACCATAATTTCCAAGCTCAATTCCTTCAATGCCTATGATGAAATAGGGAATTCAGCAGGCTTTCATTCTTTTGTCTTGATCTTTTTCAATTTGTTCACTGATTACTTTGAGTTTAATCCTTCTCTATCGTTTCATTTTAGTAATTTTCTTTTATAAGTTTAAATATATATCTATACAGAAGTGGCGTATCGTGAATGAAGGTTTAGGTATGCTCCTCTTCGGTAGTTAGAAATAGTACATTATAAAAGATATTCAGTCATCTTATTTGTTAATTCGCTTATTTCGAGAAACAACGTAGGAATGACGACATTTCAACACTCAATCAGAAGAATGAGCTTTTCATGATAAAGAGATCTTTCTAGCCTTCCGTATGGAGCATACCCGAAACGTCATTCACGGTACGCCACTGCTACACAGTTTTAATAATGTTAGTAATTGATTATAATATTTAATTAACTATTTATAAATCCTATAGAAAATACTACTTCAGCATTTCTTATTTTTAAACGCCCCACCAGTAACAGAGCGGTTCTGCACCCAAAGACAGTATACGAAAAGTGTCGGGTTCGATCACAGGTTGCGCTCGTCGACATAGCCGTTCGAAGTTTACTGTGATTTTCTCCGAAACTCACGCAAATACGAATTAGGATTCCTTTAAAGACCCGTGGAAGATATCACCTTCAAGCCTAGGTCTCAAGTGTAGACAATTGGCTTTAACCCGAACACCAAAACTATGTTTTGAACATTAAGTACAAATAATGTAAATAAGTTTGAGTTTCAACAAAATTATCAAATGCAATTAATTTTCTAGTTTAAATTTTAAAAAGTTAATGGAGTATTTTGCTTGTTTTCCGATGAAAAATTCAATAAAAAGGTAATTATTAGTTTCCGATGGTAAAAGATTGTACTCAAATTTAAACTGGTAACATACGGAAAATTTCTTTTGGAAAATCCAATTTTTGGTTTATAATTAAGATAATATATACATATAATGACCTTAATAAAAGATTTAATTTTGGAAAGATTTCTATTTTACTGATGTTCACAGAAGTTTCAGTTTTTAAAACTGAATATGGAATTAAAAAAATCTAAAATAAATATGTTGTTTGAAAATTTAATGAGAATCGAATTGTTCATTTCTATTTCCAAACGAATATATAAATAAATTAATTTTCAATTACAATCAACTGTAATATCATTAATTATTAATAAATTATATGTCTATTGTCAATATTAACTCCTATCAATTGAAAATGGATAATAAATACATTAAAAGTATTTGCATTTTCATGAATAATTTTATGTGTTTTCTTTCACGTTTCATGTATGTCATTTTGTTAAAAAGTTTAGCAATAAGTTTAATCCTGAACTGCGTTTAACACTGCGTATTGATCTTGAAGGAATGATATAAGAAAAGATAACATGTCCGGAAAAACATAAAGCAAAAGTCGTAACTGCAGATGCCAAAAACTGACACAGTTCTATAAGAAATTTGCATTGTTATTGTGAAATTATGTAATATAGATCATTCAAGGTAAAAATCATTGGAATTATAAATCTCAAAGGTGTGAAATAAGTAAAATAACATTGTACTAGCTAATGTTTTGGTAGTTTCAATATGGCTCCTGCGGGTAGCCTTGGCTGCTTTTGCGGCGCCATCTTGAGTAGACAACAATTAACTTAATTTGCCCTGCATGATACGCTTTATGACAATGCCTCTTATATCAATCCTCTAAGGTACTGATAACCTCTAAGGTACCAGTAAAGTTATCTTAGTAAAAATCTATATCGGTATACAAATCGCTTATCTCGTATAAGTCTACAGTGCTCTCGTGTAATCGAATTTCTCGCTAAATATTGGTGTCAAATACTGATTATACTAAAAGTAATGAGATCTATAATGTAAACATGGTAGCTATAAGGAAGATTAACTGCCCTGAAACATATTTTTAAATATTATGCATCAAATTTAAATTAGGTAAACGAGATTTCTGCTGAATTCTCCAAAAGTCCCACAAATAACATTAGCATAGGTCCTCGCATGCTAATCACGTATTTCGTTGCGATGCTTTTGACCCTTTTTAGTCCCTCCATAAAATCTATACAAGTCTACATGGCTTCCCTAAGAGATTTCGGCTCCCACTACGGTGAGTGAGTCAGTCAATGAGTGGTATTTTACGTCGCACAAAAGCTACGCTATAGGAAATTGGTGACGGTTTGAGACTCATACCCGGAACAGACCATCACAATTTTAATCCTCTACGGACAAAACAGGTCTGCCCCAAGATTTTTATCATTAAACAATTTTGTTGATTGCAAGTGGTTACTTTTTTCCTCAAAATCAGAACACAAAGAAAATAAATATTTAGATTGACATTAGAATAAACTGCTAAAAAATACAAATATTCATGCCTTGTCCTACTGATATACTCTCATTATCAGTTTAATTCGGCTCTTCTGTATTTTTGGCTTAATGGAACATATAGAATCGATTTACAGTTGGTAACAAAAATGTCCGAACTCTAGCAAAAATTTCTATGTAAAAAAACATACACTTCATACAGTTTTGTTAAATAAATCCTTGTCGAATCCTGTTCCTAATCAGTATAAGAACATGATTTGATAAGGATTTATTTAACAAAACTTGTGTACATCAAGTGTACTTTTTTTACATAGGAATTTTTGCTAGTGTTCGGACACTTTTGTTACCGATTGTACTTGCATAATAAATCATCATTGTAAAGGTGTCTTCAGACCATGGTAGCTAAAATTCTCCTTTTATATGCCGCTACGAAATTCCCTGAAATAAGTTTAGATACAGTAAGATTTTTCGCGCAGAAAAATAGTAGAAAACGGGTCGATGACAATTTTTGTAACCATGTTAGTAACTATAAATAATTTTTCCTTGGAACGAAACTTTCAGATTCGAACAGATTTGTACCAGTCTTTGTACCAGAATCCGAGAGACATTACGCTACGTAGCACACTTACTTTGTCGTAGATCCATTTCCGTCCATATGATAGCCCTCTATTTTAATGAATCAGATAAACATGCTCTAGTACTTGATATATTAACAATATTTTGTTTAATATGAAGTAGGTATATTAAAGAGTACCTAATATCCCCCTGACCTTAAATACACGCTATATATTAACTTTTAAATGCCTACGTATATGCGTTAAAATTAACTTTTTTTAATAAACTTCAGAAGTGTTCTGCTGCATGATTTTAAAAATATGATGTGAAATTGCGAAGTTGAAGCAAAAGTACATTATATATATATATATATATATATATACAACTTCTTTTATCTATATATATATATATATAAAAGAAGTTGTCAATAAAATTGAAAAGAAAATTCTTTGAATTGGAATCATCTTTTGCAAATTGTACCCTTGTTTCAGTCCGTTGAGGTAATTGTATTTCCAATAAATTTTAATTTAAATGAAAAAGATTTACAGTTTAATAAATAATATATTCGAATCTTTAAATTCTATAACATATTATCTACATTTTCATAAATTTTTATTTTATTTTATTTTTAAATACCTTACTTTTTTTTATTGTTATTAAAGACTTTAAAAAATATTTGAGGCATTTGAGGAATTAAAATTGCATTTTTTGAAAACGAAATTTATTACATCGGAAAGATTTTTTTTAATTATTTGAAAACTAAAGCGTTGTTAAAAATTATTTTTAATGCTGATATAATTTCTTTTAAATAACAGCATTTAATTTAGGTAAAAATGAAGGATATCAGACAAAAACTATAATTTACTTCTCCTGTCATTACTACACAATTTATTTTTTTTCTTATGACAAAATAATAATAACAATAATAATTGTTCTTTAGGAAAAAAAATTAAAGGAGATAATTAATGAATTAAATTCTGCTTTCTATAACAATTATTTCTGGGGATTTTAGAGATGTTGTTGTAATTTTTATTGATTAATGTAAAAATTTCTCATGTTTAATCAATGAAGATATTTTTTTTATTTTTTTATTATTATTTTTTTTTAATAAGACCTTTTTAAAAACATTTACATAAAATTATTTTATTTTAATATATTTTATTTTGAGATAATGTACGATAATTCTTTTTGTTGTTGTTGTTGTTTAACTTACACAGAACAGATATTTAAAAAAAATAACTATTAAAATGTTTAAACTTATATTTTGTCTTAGATAAAACGAATATAAATTTGTACATTTGTTATATTTAATTTTTTTAAACTTAGATAATTTCTTTTTAATAGTTTTAAATTATTTTATTTTTGAATGCACCACAATCAATTATAAAATTTTACTTTTTTGTCTAAAGTACGAAAAGTTATTTTGTATTACAGAAGAGTATATTAAACTTAAAAAACAAATTTACCCATCACTTAAACGCTCTTTTAACTAAAAAAAAAAAAAAAAAAAAGGCTAAATTAACATTTTAGGTAAATTTTTCTTCGGATTGAAATTGTCTCTAGTGGTATGAGGTAATAATGCAACCTGAAGAAGATAATATACTATCTTTGATTCTGAAGCATTTCCTGATGCTTGTAAAATATACCAACAACATAAAATATCGCAGTGTTAAAGGAAATAATAACTAAATATCTTGTTCAGATATGTATAGATAGACGCTAGACAGTTTTACCCCACAATTGTTTGGGCTCATAGAATAACATTCCAGACATTTAAATGACTAACCTAATAAAAATGCTCATCATACGTCTTTATAATTATAGTAGAATCCCCAGATTGTACGTTTTCCCCGTAAATTGTAATTTTTTTTTTTTTTTTTTTTACATTATACGTTTATACCGATCGCGTACAACGATTTTTCTAGTTTAAAACTTTTCCTCACTTTTTGTCGCATACATAAACGTTTCACGCGTGTGTATCAAGCAAAAGAAATAATTACTAAATTCTTTGCAGTAAAATCTCTTTTGGCAATATTCATTTGTAGATAACGCTGAATTTAGTGGATTTGTTTTATATAATTTTATTTTATATTAAATAGAAAACCTTAGTTGCCTTGTCCGTTGCTGAGCTCGTAACTGGAAGATTTCAGATTCAATACTCGAGTAGGCTAAAGACTATTGTATACATTAAAAGTGGCTGGTGCACGTAAAATTTGTCATGGTTGCAATATTATCCACGTTCTGAAGTTAATATACCTCTGGAAGTTACCGAAGCGAGGAAAGCATATCTCTGTAAAAAATCTAAATAGTGATGGAATGTCTCCGAACCACCCCAGGGGTGAATTTAAGGTTGTCAATGACTGCGCATTGTGTAGCTACATTTAAGCTTAACTCAACATGCATTACGTAATCCTAAAGTAGTGTATTTTTAAGAAAAGATCAATAAAGAAATCATTATGGAACTTTGAATATCATTGAATGTAATTTAATGGAAAGTGAAAAATATATATTGTATATTTTGCCATATATATATGTGTGTGTGTGTATATATATATATATATATATATATATATATATATATATATATATATGACAAAATTAATTGCTAGAAATACACAGGAAAAGGTAAAGATTGTAAAAATGAGTAGATTGATATGAAACTTAATTTTATGCATTTAAACTATTAATTAGTTATCTTATTACTAAAAGTAATTTAATTTGTAGTTTTTTATTTTTCTGTTTTTGTTTATTTTTAATTTGTTTCTCAAATTATTTTTATATTAAAATTATATTCAACGTAACGTGATCTCTTGTTGAAAATTATAAATCTTGGATGTACAGTCGGCAGCAAATTTATTCGAGCGCTAGCAATAATTCCTATATGAAAAAAAGTACACTTATTATTGCTTAGTTAAATAAATCCATGTCGAATCATATTCTTAGACTGACTAAGAACATGATTCGACAAGGATGTATTTAACAAAACAGTATTAAGTGTACTTTTTTTTATGTAGAAATTACTGCTAGCGCTCGAATAATTTTGCTGCCGACTGTACAATCTTTCTGAGTGAAGTAATATTGTGAATCTTTAATATTACATTTTGTTTGAGAAATTCTTCGCTAAATTTAGTAAAGAGTATTGTAAATTTTTTCAGTCACAGTGCTTATGACTTAAAAAATTCAAATAGCGAACAATATGTTAGTAACATTAAAAGGAGTTTGAAACAAATTTTCAATGTGTTTCTATATTGCGAGTATATTTATTGATATATTTCGTATTAACGAAATGGGGCTGTTTCTTAAAAATTATATATAGCAACAATTTGATGATATTCTGCAGACCTTCTTAAGCTTGGTGGCAATTTGGCGCATTTTACTTTTTTCAATATGTTTCCTTGTTCTGTAATAATTGCAAATGCTACGCACAGTACCTAATATTGGTCACATACTACACTGTAAGAGATTTCAGTGAAATTCAGAAAGTTGGCCATTAAAATATGCAACCACCTTCTTTGTTCTAGGTAAAAAGTCCAACACAGTCATTTGTAACAAATTGCTATAAAATACAGATCATTGACTGTTTGTTAAAGTATCACTTATCTTCTTTGAGGAAAATGTCTATAACTTTAAATTGCATAACTTTATTTTTACCATCAGTGACAGAAACACTTTTTCTCAGTTCCTGAAACATAATCTTGTGGTGAAATATTTTACATTTGTTTTAAGGTGTACAATAAAAACAAGGAGAAGTTTGTAAACTCATAAAATTGTCATCATTTCAAAACAATATGGAAACTTTATAATTATGAATTTTTTTAAACTGCGAAATTTTATAGGTTCATAACTTTGTATGAACCTATAAAGTTTCTCAATTTTTCAAATATACACCGAAAGTCCCTTATAACGAGGCAAACAATAAAAATCAAATTACACCAATTTCACACGTCACAGACACCACGTTGTATCTTAAAAATAATAATAATAATATGGTGGGTCACTCACATGACTTTCTCTCTCCCTGCATTTCAATACTATAAAGACATATTGCAGATTATGGCTTAAGATCAATGAAGCAAGATAATAAAGTTCAATTTATTTTTTAAATAATTCAAAATAGGTTTAGGAACAGTTTCAATTGATATATAAATCTGTGTGAGGGGGCCGGCAACCCTCTCCAACCTCCCGTTCAATTATATTACCTAAATTAAAAAAAAAAAAAAAAAAAAAAGCTATGCTGTCATTAGTAAAATGTAGAAAAGTATTTCCATCAATTATATTCAACAGAGAAGAACGTTTAGCTTAATTTTGGGTAGCCTTGTATATTTCCTATATACTGAATGGACACCACATTGTATACTTAAGTATAATCTTATATTAAAAACACACAGCATAACATGAAATGCACTTTCAGCAATTTCTATGTATAATAGCACTACACTGCAATTGTTTTGGACAGTCCTGTATACGTATGGTGATTGATTTCCATACCATATTCCATACAAAACAGGCTTTTATGGTTATAAAGAATATACGTGCATTTCATTTTGTTTAGATCACCCTGTAGATGTTACGCTGAACTTTCGCGTAACATCAGAAATTTCGCCCATAGACGTAATGTATTTGAATTATTTTAGATGGCCTTGTACATGAACAACTTGTTTGATCGCAATGAAAAGCTGAGTGTAGCATCACTATATGATATAGATTTAGAATACCGAGTTTGGATTTTCTGCTACTGTTTGTTCTAGAGATATGCTGATTACAGACATATACACAGACAGACACATAGACCAACCGCTAAAAACGTGATTTTTGAATTCAGGGGACCTCAAAACCTCTAAATATAATAAAAACTCAATTTCAAAAACTTGACCCAAGAACAGTACTTTCTCCACCATATATGCGAGTAAGAGAAAGTAAAAAGGCTTAACTCAAAATCGAGATTTTTTAAGTTACGGAAAATTGTACTTCTACTGTTTTACTCAAAACAGCAATTTTTTGAGTTACGCTTGTTTGTCATGAGAGCGGCGATATATTCCCATTTATAAATACTTATTCAAAATTTTCCGTCTCAAGACAGAACTTTTACACCAGTATTTTTCGTTAATATTTTTTATCATCTTTGTGGAGTAGTTTGTTGCAATAGAATATGATAGAAATTATTTATAAAATGTACATATTTCCTTTTTCTGTTTTGAAACAGAAAATCTTGCACTCATGTATGCATGTATAAATGCTCTGAACATAAAATTTTTTTATATTTTTGCTATAATATCCTTAACTATATCAATATAATAAATTTTTTAAAGGTTGAATGGACTATTACAAAGTTTATACTTATTTTCCATTTGTTTAAGGAAACAAAAGCATGCCTTTGTTTTAATAATAACATTTGACGTTTCGAAAGATCGATGGTTTCTCTAACTATTAACAACTGACAAGAAATACCAGCAGATAAAGATAATATATTATTAAATTTACACGAATTTTTCATTATTTATTCTGATACATCTTTATTTAATTCCTGCATCAGGAATAAGTGATGTGTTTATTTTATTAAAATGTCAGAATGATAAAACCTTACTCATAAATTTTTAAATTATTTATCGTATATAATTTAAAATGTAAGAAGATAATACGTTGAAAAATAGATATAATATATACTTTTCCATCAAAATATCCATTTATATATTCTATAAATTTTTAAATGTTTCAATTTGAGAGAAAGTTAGCTTATGGGGTAGTTTGAAATGAAGTGTTTTTATGATGAAATTTTAAGGATTAAACTCACAGAGGGATTTACTATTTAAATAATTTTTAAATTGAAAATAAATATTTAAACACGATGAAGGATTTATTAATTACATAATTTTATTATTGGTAATATTTAATGCAATATTTAATAAATTTCTATTTAATATATTTCTTTTTTTACATGTTCTTAATAAGCATCTATTAGAATTATTGTACATGAA
Organism: Salticus scenicus; assembly: GCA_963930645.1. Classification (NCBI taxonomy): domain Eukaryota; kingdom Metazoa; phylum Arthropoda; class Arachnida; order Araneae; family Salticidae; genus Salticus; species Salticus scenicus. The sequence goes on from OZ005649.1 coordinate 147,004,458, forward strand.
TTTAGTTAATGCATTTTTATAGTCCTTATGAATATTATTTCAGTAACAATTGTCTGCAAGAATGCGAGAAAATAAATATACCTCCTTCAATTTGGATTTTTCTTTAATTTGAAAAGCAATTGAACTTGAATTAATATTTTTTATCTCAACATCATAAATTGCATAATTATGCGACAATTTTTTCGGATCAAAAAATTTATACAAGACTCTTCATTAGGCGAACAAAATAGGCACGTATTTAGCATGAAAGCAATAATGGAGTAATTCTATTTGTAAGTTAGCATGCTGCACGCCAGTTCACAATACCTACATAGCTCGTCCATAATGATGGAATAATCCCTTCTGATTGCACGCGGGGACTCGTCGTAGCAACAAAATCAGCGATTAGACATACGAGATCAGATTATTTATTTTTTGGTCAATATTTTAAACTAAATTTTACGAAAACATTTACAAATATTTTCCGATATACATTTTTAATTTAATAGATCATATCTAAATTAGGGATTTTTTTTTTTTTTTGTAACAGTAAATATTTTTAAGAATAAAATATGTAAGGCTGTCAGATTTTTTTCAAATTTATTTCATCAGCAAAAATGTAGAATTTATACTGATTTCAGAGTAAAATCATGTAATCAAAATAGCAGAAGTTAAATGTTTGGTGTCGCTGTCTACTGACGACTCTGAATAATAAACGTGAGAGCAATATTTTTTAAATTAAATATGTGAGAAGTTTTTATTATTATTATTTTTATTATTTATTTATCGACAACTCCTCATGCATCAAAAAAATAAATAAATAAATAAATAAATAAATTGCAATTAATTTATGTAAATGATCTATGATAGTACTAAAACGTAGTTTTGAAAAATATCTGTAAATGTTTTCACTAAAGTTTAACATGAAATAGCGAACAAAAGACTATTATGATGCCCAATCGTTATTTGCTACTGCTTTGCTTCCCCGCGACCAATCACATGAGATTCTTCCAATACTATGGACGAACTATGTAGGTATTCTGAATTTGCATGCTCTGCACACTTGAAGGAATCATATAAGAAGAGTTGTCATACAGCATATCAGTATGCAGTGCGAATGAAGTTAACTGTTGTCTAAACAATATGGCCACCGCAATAGCAGTCAAGGCTATCATAAGAGCCATATTGAATCTACCAAAACATTGACTAGTACTGTGTTATTTTATTTATTTGACAGCTTTGAAGACTATAGTTACAATGACTTTCGTTTTGAATGATCCATATTACTTCAAATCATAATGATAATGCAAAATTTCTTATATAAGTGTGTTACTTAATGGCTACTGCGGTTGCGATTTCGACTTCATGTTTTTCCAGACATATTATCTCTTCTTACATCATTTCTCCAAAACCACAAACGTACCTTTCTTTTTTGTCTTATTTAGACAAGGTTTAATATTATTCCGAGCCAAAACAATCAACGCATATGCTTGCAATTTTGGATGATTCTTGGAACATTTTCATTCATCTCTCTTCAACACCAATATTTTGGTACGATTTTCTACAATATTTTTTTTTAACTCATATACTTCTTTAGACACAAGACAGAATTTTTATCTTGAATATGAATTTACTTAATCCTTTACTAAAATAATTTTACGTTTAACAAAACGCATGGAGATAAAGGAAAATATTCCAATACTCTGGCGTAACGTTTATTTATGCAATAAAGCTTATAATCACGCACTTTCTCTGACATAAAAAATAAGCTCATTCACACACTGTTAAACATTTCTGTAAATTTAATGTAAATATTTATCCAGAGTCTGTAAATTTACAGTAATTCTTAGTTAAAAGTGAATAATCGAGATTCTCAATCTTTATTCTGTATTTTTATGTAATTTTATTATTTAATTTTTTAATTAAATTTAAAAATGACTGTTTCTACTTTAGAAAAAGCATTCCAAGTCCGAAATATTGTCTCACCAATAATTAATTAAATTAATATTAGTTATTAAAATGAATGTATAAAATAAGTTTTTTAACATCTACGTTTATTTTTCTCTGTAATTTTACGCAAGACTTAACATAATAGATTACACAGAGTTTTCTGTTGAAATTTATAACAGTGAATGTGAAAAATCAATCAAATTGAAATTAAACTTTATCAAAAAGAAAAATTGTAAATTAATCTCCAAGTTAAAACTGACGTCATATACGAGTTGAATGTATATATATATACATTCTCGTGTGTATATATACATATATATATATATATATATCCAATATATTTATATAAATAGTAGTTTAATAATTTATGGTAAAAGCAGAGAACTGTTTCGGTACTTTTCGTTTTGAAGATCGCCATTGAGGATTTGGCGGGATTCTTTCGCGGCCTCCACGATAAATCGCGATTTTATGTTCAAAACAATTAGTTAAATTAGAGGCAACTCTAAAAAAACAGGTAAAATAATGATAATAAATTCAAAAAATAAATATATATATAATGTAAAAATATATATATAATGAAAAATAATGGAATCATAAATTACAGAAATAAAGCCAAACAGAAAATATTAATTAATCAAAAAAAGATTGAGGCCGTTATCATGGGAGCCCCTCAATGTACGGTGAAGCAATAAGATGTTCGAAAAGGTGCTAATGAAAACAAAGACTGTCTTAACTCCTTTCTTCTTACAAAGAGAAAAAGGAAATTAACAACCGCCGTTCTGAATAAATAGTGAAAAATTATTTAGATACAAAGGAAAGAACTAAAACTATACAATAATGTATACAAAATACATAACCTTATATTAAATTTTCAAAAAAAGTTTACCAAAAACGAATAAACATAAATCACGATTGAACATAAACACGAAAGCATGAAACATTGTATTATGAATAAACATAAACCAAAACTAACACCAACTGAAAAACATTACAGCAACTTAACTGTTACAGATAGCAGTTATAATATAAGACAGATAATTATTCAATTTTGTTGTATCAAACTGCAAAACACAACTTCTAGACTGTCGCAGATAAGTCATCGCATTGAGTATGGGAATTTTTATTTAAATTTTGCTTATTTATTTAGTTTTGTTTTTGTTTTTTAACTTTTCTCATTATTTTCTTCCAATATATATGTGTGTGTGTGTATATATATATACATTTTTCGTTTTATTTTTATTTTTGAATTTTAATTACTATTCATTATATCAATTCTTACATATATCGTGTTTCTGAATTTTCTAAAGGAAAAATCTGAAATGATTTGGTTTTCAGATAGCACTATCATTGGATCTTGCTGTGTATATAAGTCACCAAATGTGTCAAATAACGTGGCAGTCTTCAAAGGAAAAGTACCATTATTTGTTTATACATACATCGTTCACTACAGATTATATTTTGTTTATAATTAAGAAAAAACGTTTTTTAAAAAATCTTAAGCCTATTTTTGTTTTCTAAATAATAGATATAAAATTCTGTACAAAATAGAATTTAACTTATTAGGACAGGACTTATTTAATCTATTCTTCAATATAAAGGCTTGCACTAACTGTGTTTCATTCCCCAGCATCGGTTATTATATTCATTAAAAAATAACAATTATTATTATTATTATTTGTTATAACTTTAATGCAGGAGCCCCTTGGCGGCTTTTAAATTTTTGTTGTCATATTTGCGAAGAATTAAAATTGCTATCGTAATTGCGTAAGGAAAGATCTTGGCGAGAAACGTCTGAGCTACTTCGACGTCAAATTTCAAATTTCGCCAAAAGGTACTATACTAAAGATGTTTCATCTTTTTAGCACGATTTTTCTCAACTTTATTTTAATTTAGTAAAAAAAAATTCTACTTTTTTTTTGGCATAAAAAGAAATATATTGATTTATTTATATTATTTATTTTTGGCATCATTTTTTTTTTCTTTTTAATAATTTAAAGTTAAAATGAGCTTTTTTTTTTTTTAATATCTTTTGAAACAATTATCCGATTGAGCAAAAAAAATAAGCATCAGCTAGATTTTATCCTGATAAATAAGTATACCAATGTTTGAGAAAATCTAATTATCCAGACTAAAAATCTGGATAGATACCAGGACAAACTTTCAGCTAGATATATTATACAATATTTAGATTAAAGTAAAACATTTTGCCAGTTCATTTAAGGTGAAAGATAAAATTGATAACGACGCTGTCCGAAAGAAATAGAAGGGCTTGTCGTACTAATAAATCAGACATTTTACAAACGTTTATTTAATTTGGTATGTTATTTATTTATTACTAGCAGGCTACGCCCGCTTCGCTAGTCACTATGTTTAAATGAATTTTCAAAAGAATTAAATTCCTGTTTAATTTTTATATCATATTACAAATAAAAAATCTTAAAAAACATAAAATAAATAAAATAAAAAATAAAAGAATAATATTAAAATCGCTCTAAACCTCGCTTCGAGAACCCGCTGCCTACGGCATCTCTTTTTCCGCCCGCACTGCATCCAGGTTCCCTCTAAGCAGGCAACTAACTACGCATCCAGGTTTCCGGGTCCAGTTTCCCACTGCCTACAGAAAATAATTTCTAGGGCACTTCAATCTCGATATTTATCAACGACAGGTGGATCTGCTATTACACTAGTCTACAGTGGTTCGGTAACAACGGTCAAATTATTAATTTTATTATTAATTCCAATTTTTATTTAAATATCTGCAAGTAAAAAAGTCCCACCACGTCACGATTTTTTATCATTTTCACACTATCACAGGTGATAACCCTTCCTGTTGGCAACCCAAAGTCCTGGCAACTCAGAGTCCCGGCAACCATGTTTGTTCCATTTTTTTGTTAAAGTATCAAAAAATGGCAAAATTCACTATTTTTGTTATGATTTTTACAATACAGTCGACAGCAAAAGTATCCGAGTACTAGCCAATAATTTCAATATCAAAAAAGTACATTTAATACTATTTTGTTAAATAAATCCTTGTCGAATCATGTACTTAGACTGTCTAAGAACATGACTCGACAAGGATTTATTTAACAAAGCAGTGCTCAGATACTTTTGCTGCCAATTGTATCGCACATGGTAACCTTTCGTACTATCAACCCTGCCTCCTGGCCATCCTCTCTGCTGGCAACCTCTGTTTGGCAACCCTGTATTCGTACCTTGTCTGTTTTTTTTTTTCCTTGGTACAGTGATGCCAGATTGGGGATTTTGTCCCCATTTTGGGGATTTTTGAGGCTCCTGGGGAAAATTTTGGGGACCAAATGTTTGTGGGGACTTTTTTGGGGAATTCTGAAATTTTTGGGGGCAAATCTGGGGAGTTCTTTAACTTTCTGTCAATGTTGACAACGTAATGATTTATCCCTACGACTAGGGACTTTCAATAGCTTTATTGTTATTTGGGGATTTTTTTCAAAAATTGACTTCATTTGGGGAAAAATCTGAGCTTAAATCATAGAAAAATCTGCTTGATATTTTTTTGGAAATTTTTTTTATTTTCCCTTTATAAGTAGAAATCCAGGTGGGGATTTTTTCGAAGAAAACCTCTGATTTGGGGAAATTTGAAGACCTGTTCGGGGAAATAATTTTCGACCATCTGGCATCACTGCCCCGGTATACTAGTTAACAGATATTGTTTGAGTATGATTGGGCTGTTTTATAGTTGAAGTTTAATGTTCAAAATGGCAAGTTTTCAGTGTAGAAATTGTAAAACCGTACCCGATAGTTTTTGCTGTATTTGTGAACTATTCATATTAAAATCACAAGGTAGACATTTAACACAAGACGTATAAAAGCGTATTTTTTGTATTTTGGTTTTAAAATAACAAATAAAAACAATTCAATCATTTAGTATATTTTCCATGTTTTTATGTTCTACTTCCTCTGCAATATGTATGTATATTATCTCCATATTAACAGTATTCCATGCTAAATTAATAATATTGATAGTAATAATGCATGTGTTCTAAAGACTTTTATACATGCTTCCAGTACAGATTAAGTAATCATAACAAAAAAAACTGTACGTGTTACAGATTTTTCACTATTATTTTTTAATTCTGCACTACAAAATTAGTTGAAAATAGTTAATTTCATTTCTGTTAGCCCCCCCCCCTTTTTTTTGTGGACTAGTGTTATTTAAGAACTTTGATTTTAAAAATGACTATATCTCAGCATGTTTTAAATATTTCAATTTTATAGGCCTCGCTCTTTACACTATATTATCATACCATTTCAAGCAGTATAATAAATGAAATAAAATGTAGATTTTCTTTTAAAAAGCTTTTTTTTTTTTTTTAATTAAACATAAATTTTAATCAGTTTAAACCTTTCTGCTATATAATACCATTTTTTCCGATAAATGAAAAAAAATGTCAAAGGAATTAATTTAAAAGAAAAAAAATTATAAATAAAAAGTTAAAAAATTATAAACATAGTTTTTTTTTTTTTTTTCCTATTGCATTACCATTTGATTTTCAATAAATGAAAAATAAAATCTCTCGTAACATTTTGAATTTACCTGATATTTGTTTAGGGTTTTCATATAAGTTGCTCAATATCTTTGGCTATTAAATTTTGCAAATGAATTTTTTATAAAACTTGCGCATGCGTAGTTAAGTATCATTTAGTAAATGCGCTCACATTTCGTAAAATATTTAATATTTTTTTTCATTCTGATTGCTGTATGCTGTGTCTAGTGTAGTGTGCCATATTTCCTGAAAATGTCTTTGCACTGGGTCTAATACTATACGTGTTATAGTTTAAAAAGTTAAAATTGTATTTGCAATTTTTTAAAGAAACCGTTATATCTCCATGAATATATGTGGTAACCTCATAACATTTTATATAGATAATGACAAAAATCTTCATAATCACATGCTACTGCCAAAACACATTTAAAGCATTACCTTTTACAAGGTGATCCAAAACATTTTGATTTCTATTTAATTTTTTACTGGTCCCCTTTTCCTTTTCATGACACAACTTTTGCTGAATAATATGAGGTAGAGCATGTTCTTTACCCTACCAAAGTTTCAAGATGCTCACTAAATAACTTTTCAAAATATTTGGCAAAACGTAAAAAAGCGAAAGTGTTCACATTATTTTGTCAGCCATCTGTAGTACGTTCGGAAAATGAATTTGTAAACTTTCGTTAATCTACAAAAGTTTCTTAAGATAAAGGATATGTCTAGGAAGTTTTTTCCTTGTTTACAAATATGCATAACAGTGTCTGACATTATTCCTTTTATTCCTTTATAATTTATTTTCATTCTCGAAATTTTTCAACATTCAATAAAAAAAAAAAAAAGGAAAAAGGTTTGATTTATATTAATATTTCTCAGTATTAGGATTGATATGTTTTAATTCAAAGTATTTTAGACAATAAATGTTCTAAAACATTTTTGAGTAGCTTGAAATTGAAATATCACATACTATAATATTTCATATAATTTTACATATTCGCTTGTTTCTTCTTACAGATTTTAAAATCAATTTACATGAGAAAAAAGTAAGATATTTTCACGATAGAAATTTCATATTTCTAAGCTTTCATAAATCTTATAGGGAAAAAATAGAAAATGTAGAATATAAAATAAATTTCCTCAGAGATCTTAAACAGATAACTTGTATTCGCCATGCAAAAGTTTGAAACGCTATTCCTATTGTTCATCATTTTCTTAAGAATGAAAAACAGATAGAATAATAAAATGTCTTCTGGAGAGTTTCTATTAAAATTTTTTTTAATTATAAGCTTATTATAATATTAAGTGACTGCTTTATTCCTATGTATAAATTTTAATTTACAACCTTACATTAATTTCAAATAATATTGGGTGTTTGAATTAATTCGTAGCGTTTTCTAATAGATGGCGTGAGAAGTGGCATTTTCCAATAGATGGCGTGAATATTATTCCCCGTAAACTTACTATCATAGAGCATCATTATTAGTATATGTCATTTGGTTGAAGAGTAAATAACAAAATTTTTTACTTCGAATATGTCTAACTTTGTGCCGGATAAAGTATTTTTGCGGGGAGTTCTACTTCATTACTTTAACATGAAGAAAAGCGCTGCCGAAAGTCATCGAATTTTAGTGGACGTTTATGGAAAGCATTCACTAGTTGAACAAACGTGTCGGAAATGGTTTGCTCGATTTAAAAGTGGTGATTTTAAGCTGGAAGACAAGGAACGACCTGGGCAGCCGAAAAAATTCGAAGATGAAGAATTGAAGTCACTGCTCGATGAAGATCCATGCCAAACGCTTCAAGATTTAGCTGAATCATTAAGAGTTGACTTTTCAACAGTCAGCAAACGCCTGAAAGCCATGGGAATGATCCAAAAGCAGGGAAATTGGGTCCATACGAACTGAAACCTAGAGACGTGCTCGTCCGCACGTCGTAAAGCCGGTCAAAACCTACATCAAAACGACCAAACGGGAGGTCCTACCTCAACCGCCGTATTCTCCAGACATTGCTCCATCTGATTACCACTTGTTTCGATCGATGAGCCATGGTCTGTCTGAGGAACACTTCACTTCTTATGAAGATTGTAAAAAATGGGTTGATTCTTGGATTGCCTCTAAAGACGATTCGTTCTTCTGACGCGGAATCCGTATGCTGCCAGAAAGATGGAAAAAAGTAGTGGCTAGTGTTAGTCAATACTTTGAATAATCTATTTGTAATTTTTTTGCACAATAAGACCTCAATTTTCGAAAAAAAAAAGCTACGAATTAATTCAAACACCCAATATAAAATTGAACCAAAAAGCCTGCATAAACAGGGTTGCGTCAGATTGTTTATCATAATCATCCATCATTATTACTATTATTATTACCATCATTAATGAAACCTGGTGTGTGACAACCATATGATTTCCGTTCCTCATTATTATTATTAGACATACATAATAAATTCTTTTTAAAGATAATTTAGCCACAAAACATAAATTTGACCTAATTAATCATACTAAATGTCTAATTTGTTCCTATGAATAATTTATATTTTATGGCCTTACAACGATTTCAAGAAATATATAATTAAATCCAAGAACCCATATAAAAAGAGCTGCGTCTAATTATTATTATTATCATCCTCATTATCATTATTATTTTTACAATCTTTAAAAAAAGCCTAGTGTTTAACACGTTCGCTGCCGATCTCACGTGACTAATATTTGAAACGGCGTTTTTTTTCTTTAACCTGCCGATTATGTTTGGCGTATTTTACAAGAGCGCTGCATCGCCAGATGTTATGGGCTTTGTGTTTACCTTTGCTTGTTTGCGTAATGTGTTACGTCAATACGGTGTATGACGTCAAACGTATGAAAATTCTTCTGCTCGGTAATAGCAAACATTAGAGTTAATGAGTAATAAGTTAAATTTCCATAGCAAATAGATTCGTTAGTACTAAGCAGATAAAATATTAAATCACTGATGTCATCACTTTGATCGCATATTGAGCAAACGTGTTTTATTAGAGAGAAAGCATTCTATTTTGAAATATTCTTCCGGGAGGATCAAAATTTCGATGGCATGCTTCCGGACCACCTTTAGAGGTGAGCTTCAGACTGTCACCAATTGCCTATTGCGCAGCATTAGTGTGATGTAAAATCTAACCAACCATCTATTTTGAAATATGAATATTTCTGATGTTTGCGTTAGTGTTGTTTGGCTGGTTGAATAGTATTGGAATTTAAGGTTGGTTGAGTTTTACGTCGCACTAATGCTGTGCAATGGGTAATTGGCGACCGTCTGAGTTGCCCCTCGAGGTGGTCTGGAAACATACCATCAAAATTTTGATCCTTCCCGAAAGGGAAGTTGGAATTTAAGAGGTTCAGTCGGTAACAAAAGTGTCCGAACACTAGCGAAAATTCCTATGTAAAAAAAGTACACTTAATACAGTTTCGTTCAATAAATCCTTGTCGAATCCTTGTCTTAGTTTAAGAACAGGATTCGAAAAGGATTTATTTAACAAACCCATATGAAGTGTACTTTCTTCACATAGGAAATTTTGCTAGTGGTCGGATACTTTTGTTACCGACTGTACTTTTGAATTTTAGAGGCATATTTTTGAATTTCATGCCAATATTGATTGCAACAGTACAAAACTTTGCATATCTCATGCATTTTAGGATAAGGGTACAGGGGGTACATACAAATGAAACACTTCCAGTTGCAAAGTCGTTTGCAAGCGTTCTAAATATATGACTGAAGTCGGCAGCAAAAGTATCCGAGCACTAGCGAAAATTCCTACGTGAAAAAAGCACACTTAACACTGCTTTGTTAAATAAATCCTTGTCGAATCATGTTCTTAGACAAACTAAGAACAGGATTCGACAAGGATTTATTTAACAAAACTTCATGAAGTGTACTTTTTTACATAGGAATTTTCGCTAGTGCTCGAATACTTTTGCTGCCGACTGTATTTGCAAAACACTTGCAAAATTTACGTCATTAAAATTGCAAGCGTTCCGTTTGTATGTAACCCTAGATCAGAGGGTAAACAGATCAGAGTACCATTATTATAGAGAGACGTTAAAATTTGCTATAATTATTCAGTTGCAGATGTATTTTTTCATTTCTAACAAATGAGGACTATCAAAAAAAAATATTAATGATAAATCATTTACTTTATACAATTTTTGAAAACGTAGAAAAATGCCTTTAAATAAAGGTTGTCCCCAGAAACTGTAGTGTCGCTTCGATCACATCGATTAACCACATTTTGGTGTACAACTTCGTGTTAGCTTGGTGGTACTTTAACATTTGGTGTAAGTGTATGACCTAAGTTTTATTCTTTTATTTGTGATTAGTTATGAATTCGTAATTATTTCATAATTCTTTTTTAATCTATTTTATGAAAATTTTCCTTTTTGTTCTGCGTTTTTTTTTTTTTTTTTTTTTTTTTAATATGATATTTTTACTCCCGATGTATTTCTTTGTTAGGATAGATCGCCGGTGTTCGATCGTACGCCGCCCGTGGAGAGTTGCTATTCGAAACACGATGTGAAATGGCGCCGTCTTGGCGATTTTCGAAATTTCGCCAAGCGGCAACCTAAAGTAAACTTTCACCTGTAAAGCAATACGTCACATCCCGCGCTAGCGCGGGATCGGTAGCAAACGTGTTAAAAAGGTTTTTTTTTTTTTTTTTTTTTTTTTTTTGGGGGGGGGGGTCGTTTAATAATCGTCTGCACTTATGATAGAAAATAATTTTGACAAAAAGTAATTTTATAATAAATATTTCGCAAATTTGAACAGGAATATAGTAGAAAATCTTACGGTGGTCACAATATACTAGTTTCGTTTTGGAAGTATGATAGTCAGAAGGTCCTCCACACACACTAACCAGCTGCAAATTATATATATATATACATATGTATATTATCGTTTTAAACAATTTCGGAAATCTCAAAAAAATTAGCTTCCCATTCATCTTACTGATTTTCACGCATTGCCCCTCCTAAATCTCCATTTTTTTTTTTTTTTTTTTTTTTTTAATAACTGTTTTATTAGTATTATCTTGCCATCTTTATCGTTCCTCCAGTATTAAAGGAACTTAATAGATTCTAAACATAATATTTTTCCAAGAAATAAAAATTTATAAGCATAAAGTTTTTTTTTTTTTTCTTCGCAGATAAAAATTATTTCTATAATTATAAAATTATTGTTATGTGAATGCAGCTACAGTATGGTCATACATGTACACCAAAAGGTCGGATATATTATAATAGTAAATGGTCTATTATTATTTAATATGCATATTGCAAGTGTTAAGCTATTTTGAAAAGAACGAAATTAATTTAAATTATAAAAATTCGCTACCGCACATTTTTTGTTAAAGCTATATGAGTACGAGCAAATGTTTTTTCAAAATAATAAACTACAAAATATGAATACATTTTTATTTACTAGCTGCAATTACTATCACAGTATTTTAACTATTATTTCAAAATGAATGAAAATAGTATACTAAGTTCCATAACATTATGTGAAAAATACTTCTACGTTTTATGGGCAAATTCCTGTAATTAATATTTCTTTATATTTGAGTTATTTTCAAAGGCCCAACATTCAACATTTTATTTTTTTATTTATTTATTTTATTTTATTTTTTATAATGTATTTTTACTCATCCTTAAAACCGTTTAAAACTTCGAGCTATCGCCAAACTTTCTTCTACCTATTCTCTTTCGATCCATAAATCACTTCAACAAAACCAATTTTTTTTGCTTAGAAATTTCATAGTAGCAACGCAAGTAAAATACACTTTAAAAAATTGTCTTTTACAAAACAGTGAATCTGAAGTTCAAAACTGTTAACTATGGTACTTTTTATAAGTATACTTAGACTTTATCTGTGAAATTTTATATAATCCAAAGAAAATATTATAATAGAAAGAAAAAAATCTGGATTGACTCCACTCGACTTTCTGAACATTGAGTAATTAACAGTTTTGTAGATCAAGTAAAGTTACGGCAGTAGTTAAATCAACAAAATAGAGAAAATTGTAATAGGGTGTTTGCGTATTTTTCTCCATATAGTACACGATGTTTAATTTAACGCTATTGAGCTTTGAGCCCATAGATTATAATGATAAAGAGTTTTTCGTTGTGTCCCTGTAAAAACCTATAAATGCTAGGTTCACCAAAATAGTTAGTGCAATAGTGATTTATAATATTTATATAAATTATTTTCAGCTCAATTGAATAAGGCGTTTAGACGCTATCGCACTTTTAAAAATGTGATCCCATAAGCCATAATGGTAAAGAATTTTTCTTTGTGTCCCGTACAAAAAAATCTGTAAGTGCTAAATTCACCAAAATATATACAGTTCGTGCAACTATGACCCATAATATATGTATAAATGTTATGCTGAGTTTAATAAGGCGTTTAGACGTTACCACACTTTTAAAAATTTGTCCCCATAGGCCATAATGATAAAGAATTTTTCTTGGTGTCCCTGTAAAATAAACTATAAGTGCTAGATTCACCAAAATCAATAGAATTCTTGCTATGGTGACCTATAATATACGTACCAATTATCGGCTCATTCGAACAAAGCGTTTAGGCGCTGGCGTGTTCACTCACAGACATACACACACACACGCACATACATACATCATCCTAAAAATAGTGAAAACAGACTCAGGGCACCTCAAAGCGTATAGAAACATCAAAATCTCAAATTCAGTTTTTTGGCATGATTACAATGCTTTTCTTACATATTTATGTTCGGAAAGTAAAAATTTGATAATCGATGATCATTCTTTCGAATTTAATAAATACATTCAGTAGTTCTCAAACGATGCTAATCAAAAATAATTAAAAGATTGTGTAAGGAGTTAATTTTATTATTTAAAACAATTGTTTAATTATATTTAGTAACATTTTTCTAATACTTGTAATAAGATAGCAATATAGCAGCTAATTAGTAAATTAATGTATTGATTAATTATACCTATAATTCATTTTATATATCTTTACATTACATCTCTAATTACTTTAACATTAATTTATTAACATTCCTTCTTAATCAATTACTGTTCCTTTTTTGCTATCATTATATATGTGCGTTGGTATGAAGCATGCGTTTAACCCATGAAACAAATCTTCTTCCCACACTGTTAAAAATGGTTTCTCAAAAATGAGCTAAATTGTCTCAAAATAGCTCCAAAACAAGATATACTTAAATTTGAAAATCCCATGTACTCATTTTTGAGTATATTGATATCAAAATGATCATCTTAGTGATCTTCCTCAAAAATGAGGTTGACCACTAAGAATCCCAATATCCCCATTTTTGAGCATGTCAATATACTCAAAAATGAGTGCATGGATTTTCAAATTTAAGTATACATTATTTCGGAGCTATTTTGAGAGAATTTTGTTTATTTTTGAGAAACCATTTTCAACAGTCCACGACATTCGTGCTACGTGACCTATAACATATGTACCAACTTTCAGCTCTTTCGAACAAACCGTTTAGATGCTATCGTGTTTAGTCACATACATACACATATACATGCACAAAAACGCACTTAGATATATCATCGTAAAAATATAAAAAAAGAGCTTAGAGGATCCCAAAATGTAATGATACACAAAAATATCAATGTCGAATTTTTGTCATGATTACAATACTTTCCTTACATATGTATGATAGGAAAGTAAAAACATTTTATACATATAATCATTCCGGTACTTGAGTATATTAATATAGCTTCCCCATCAAATTTTAAAAATTGCATTCAAAAATTACTTCGACGCTAAATCTGTTAATATAAATTCTTACTTCTAACAAAGACTTTGTTATTGATATAAATTTTTCTAAAACTTTATGATTTAATAGCACAGCTTATAAAATTACTCTTCTTTCATTGTTTTACTGAAATCTATGTATTATATGAGAATAAATTGAATTTGTTATTATGAAAAATTTTTACGAGCTGCAGAATAAAATACATTTCAATAGATTTCTAGCATTTTACGAGTGAGAACTTACCTGTTATTATTCTTTTCCTCAAAGGCATTACGCGTGAGAAGAAATTGCAGCAATACATCCATTTATCTTTATTGCTTGAAGATATCATGTGGATTTTCTCATTTATATTTATGACTGTCTTCTCACTTCATACTCTGAAGAGGATAGATGAAATAAATGTAACTTTTTGTTATGTTGAAATGTCTTCATATATTTCAAACTATACATGCGTACATGTATATTAACATATATCCTTATCATAGCAGCCAACATCCTAATTAATATTACGTAGTACTGTTAGTGCCCACCCCTTTTTCTGCGTTACTCTTTTTTATAGTTGTTCTCCCCAGATGTAATTAGGATTAAATAAGAAGAAAAATACTCTAAATAATCTGGTGTGTCACTCACATGACTTTCTCTTACCCTGAAATTTAATACTATAAATACAGGTTGCAGATTAAAAGGTAAGATAACGAGTACTGTTATGTAAACCTGTGTTAAACAATTCACATTAGGCTTATGAAGAGTTTTATATGATAATTAGTTCTGTGTGAGGGGGGGCTACCGCCCCCCTCAACCACCCGCTTCATTAATGCACTTACATTTATATAGAATTTAATTCGGTTATTAAAAAATAATTCTGTTTTTAAAAAATAATTTATTAAAATTATTATTTAAAAAAATTATCTTTTATGATAATGCAGACGATTTCCATATTAGAGAAATATTATAACACCAAATATACAAAAAAAAGTCCATTTTATTCTTTAAAAAAAAAAAAAAAAAGATTTTTTTTCTGGTTTTTTTTTTTTTTTTTTTTTTTTTTTTTTGTTAAAAGTAAAAAAAAAAAAAAAAAAAAAAAAAAAATCGATAACTTTGCTTTAAATTATCGCAGATCGATAGTTCAACCATTCGTTTTAAAGGTATTGGCGAGCTCTTTTGAAAGATACCCATCATGAAAATTTACTCCCATCGAGGGGGAGGCGAGGCTCCTCCAAAAAAAATTTCCCAGTTAACTATCTCTATTACAAATATATATATATATATATATATTCGTTTCATTTGGTTTAGTGCAGTCTATAGACGTTAAACTCTACTTACCTGCAATTTCCCCCATAGACGTAATGTATTAGAATTCTCTTGATTGTCCCTGTACACGAACCATTTGCTTGATCTTAACGAAAAGCTTACTGTAGTATCCCTATATGATACACATTTAGAATACCAAGTTTGAACTTTCTGCCATAATTTGTTTTTGAGATATGCTGATAACAGGCAGACACACACACAGACACACACACAGACATACACACAGACCATTTGCTAAAAACATGATTTTCGTATTCAGTGGACCTCAAAACGTGTAAATATAACAAAATCTCGCGTTCGAAAATTTGACCCAAAAACAATACTTTCTCCACCTTATGGGTAAGAGAAAGTTAAAATGATTGATGTAGGAAAAAATGCGGGTACTAACAATACTGCGGAATATTCATTAGGATGTTGGTAGCTATGATCACTATTATATTTAAACACACATACACACACACACATATATATAAATGGGTCGTAAAACCCACCTCTTTTTAGGACAATTTCCACCACTATTTGCAAAAGATAAATATCTTAAACTGATAAGCTTATTTTATGACAAAAAGTATATTGAAAAGTAGTGGTAAGTAAAAATTACGATAATACTACACTTATTTAAATACTTAAGTATACATTATGTTATATTTTAAATTCTTTTACGAATAGCATCCTAAAGCTAAAACGGTCAAGTGGGTTACCACCAAATTTGATATCTGACCATTCATTAAAAAGAGTAGGGGGAGGATTGGAGAATGTCCACTACATAGCGCCTTGCATGGAAAATTAATGAATTTGGCAAATGGAATTTACCACACGAAATCAAAAACTAATCAACAAATGTTGAAATTGCTTATAATTTATTATCAGCTATTTCTTTTGTTATACGCCCCGAGACAAAAAGATAGGAACAAAGGGTTTTTTCTTTGATTTTTCATAAAATAACGTTATCTAAATTGTGCTTATCATTTATTATTATTATAAAATAACACTAATCCTGGACTAATTTTTGTTTTAAGACAAATTTAGAAAAGTTTTAAGACTAAAATTTCTAATTTAAGACTGCACTCCGCGACAAAAAGATAGGAACAAAGGTTTTTTTTTAATTTTTCATAAACTAACATTATCTAAATTGTGCTGATCATTTATTATCATAACAAAATATTATCATATCAAAAACATATTAAATATTTGAATCATATTCAAAATATTCATATTCAAAATAATCATATTCAAAAATTTAAAAAAAAAAAACCTTTGTTCCTATCTTTTTGTCGCGCTGTGTAGTCTTAAATTAGAAAAAAATCAGTCTTAAATTTTTTCTAAATTAGTCTTAAAACAAAAATTAGTCCAGGAATAGTGTTATTTTATAATAATAATAAATGATAAGTACAATTTAGATAACGTTACTTTATGAAAAATCAAAGAAAAAACGCTTTGTTCCTATATTTTTGTCACGGGTTGTATTTTTCCGTTTTACTATGCAAAATGCCACCTAGTGAACATTTTTTAATTTTTTCTTCTTTTTTTTAAATTCCTTGATTGTTTTATATGAGTCAACTGCATACCAAATCCAATGACAATTTGCTCGCTCATTTTAATTGCTTATTATTATAACCACACTGTATAAAATCGTTATAAATATATAATAATTATACATTTTAGAAAATTTATATATACTAGGATTTTCTCTTCGCTTAACTATGGCATATAATATAAAAATTTATCAAAAATAAAAAATGTACTTATAAACACTCTCACTTTTCTACTTTCTGCCTAAATATTTGAATAAAAACATTTTATCTAACTTTAAAATAATTTCTTTTATTACGAGAACCTGACACCATTGGATTAGCACCACTGAAGTAAACTTCATATAAAAGCTTATATTTCAATTTATTATTTCTAAATTGAACTTATAGTAGGTTTGTTCAATAAAATATATGTTCAGACAACAATTCTTATAGATTTGATATGTTTTTTAGAGATTGGAAATCTTTAATTTGCTTTTTTTCAGTTTGCACAATTTCCTGATCTTCAAAATGCTAAACCTACTACGGATATTAAAGAAAAGAGTTAATATTTTTTTTATGTTTAATAGAACCTATTTAAAAAAAAAAAAAAGAATTGGGGATGGATTATGAAAATTATTAATTAGTTGTTGAGAAAAAATTAAAACATGCATGTCTGTGTAAAAATTTGTTCAAAGAAAAAAAAAATGTTATATTTTTATTTTTAATGTTTTCTTCTTTTAAATATATTGCAAAATCCCACTCTAATTCTTTTAAGTTGGTTTTATTAAGCAACTAAAAAATATTAAATCTTTTCTTAAATATCTGTACATGTTATAGCTTTTTGAAGATCATGAACTCATGAAAAAAATGTATATTGAGAAAACGCACACTGAGAAAAAAAAAAAAAAAAAAAATATATATATATATATATACCACTTTCTACCAGTATATATATATATATATACCACTTTCATCTAGAACGAATGATTAGTCATTTTCTAAATCCCTAAACTAGAAATATAGTTTGCCGAGCTATGCGTATAAGGCACACCAATAATCTGGATAGACGAAATGATCGAGAATTTCTAGTCTATACATTTCTAGCGGTGAAACAATACTCTGAGTATTCTGAATATTGTGAATCCTTTGTATTGCCAGAAATTCTCTCTTGATTTTCTAGAATTAGGTCACAAACCAAGATTATAGTTGCTAAAACTCGCTTCTTGTGTTCGCATTTATTTGCAGAGATTTTTAAATTAGTTTGACATCGATATTATAGACAAATGCTCTAGAATTCTGGTAGGGGTTGGTAGAACTCGCTTTCCAAGGGGACTAGAATTTATAAGGATGACATGGAACTTTTTTTTACTAAAGTCACAACTAAGATTCTAAATGTCAGATGAAGAATTCTTTCTCAGTGCAGTTTAAAAATGTCAAATCTATAAAAAATGTATCAAAACCTAGAAAAAAATATTACTAGAATATATATTTTACTGAGCAAATCTAATCTAATATAGTTCAATTTATAAATATTGAATGGTATTATAAGATTTTACATGAAACTTACTTAATTGTAATGAACTTATTTTAAAAACAAATGAAAAGTTAAATTGTTATTTACATTGTTTGATGACATTTGAACAATAATTGTATCTAATAGATCTTTGTTATTGATATTTTGTTAACACTCTGCTCTGTCCTTTAAAATGCAGCAGATGATCAAATTATTAGGTTTATTTATTTATTTATTGATAGTTTTTCTATTTACCAAGAAAATATGTTACAAAATTGTCTTGAACTTCATACATTCAAAACACATACATAAACTTACATTTTCCTGTAATAATACAGTCATGCGTGCAATAAAGAAACTAATTACAAATCGAAGAAAAACACAAATAATTTGAATTACCCTGTATTAAAAAAACAAAAAATGACTTAAAATTTTAAAATATGATATCACTAATTATTTATAATATCTGTATGTTTTTTTTTTTTTTTTTTTTTTTTTTTTTTTTATACAAAGAATATTTAGATAGTTGTGAATTTTTTTCTACAATTATTAACTTTTTTGGCAAGTTTTCTGTTTACAACAAGAATGGATTTCAACAAAATTTTCAAATCTTGCACACAACTTGACAAATATTAGAGAAACATTATTTTTAAAGATAAAATTCATATATTTAATTTTCGATGAAAGATGACTATTTATCTATACTAATATATAAATGCGAAAGTTTGGATGGATGGATGTTTGTTACTCAATCACGCCACAACGGCTAAACGGATCTGGATGAAATTTGGTACAGAGATACAGAATAGTCTCGAATAGAACATAGGCTACTATTTATACCGGAAATTTGAAAAGATTTTTTAAAAATAATTAAAATATGAAAATAATAAACCGGTAATTGACTTAATATAAGCCATTTAAATTTTTAATTGTTGCCAAAAAAAGTTTACGAGATATTTTTATTTACTTTTTCATTGTTTTCAACATAAAATGAAATATGCTTTCACGCGAAAAATAAAGAATTACTAAATGCTAAATTGGTCGATGAGAAAATGACACTTTATAATTTTAAAATAAAATAGTAATATTACAAATCTAACATATTTATTCTGAATTTTATTTCATAGCATTTTTTTATATACCTCAACTTCAGATATTTTATTTCTTTTTAGCATGGATGAAGCACGCTTGGCATAAAAGCTAATTCAGCATTATATTAAAGGTATTTTGTTATTGTTAATTCTGGACAAATTTTTAATTTTGATGCTGAAGTAGATTGGACATTTTTAGCCAAGGAAGATAGAAAGAAATACGCAAGCGAAGTGATGACGTCACTGGCCGTTCGTGGATGCAAGAAAAATATTTCCTTTGTTAAACGCCCATTGGATTTTTTGTAAAAAATTATTAAAAATCGAGGAAATCTATTTCCCGATTTTAATCCCCATATTTATGTATAGATATATATTAGTTATCGTGTGCATGAGTTATATTAAATTGTTTTTGCTGTAAAATTGATAAAATTTGTAATTTTAAATTTCAAAATTCTAGGAAGGGGGGGGGGATGGCAAACTTCCATATTCGATTGAAAACATAAACATTTCCTTTCAAACGATGATATTTACATAATAAATATCCAACTAATATGCTAATTAAAAGGAAAAAGATAAATATTCTATCATAATTTGAAGTCAAATTTGTTTCCAAATGTCTAAATAAAGACTTTATATAAAGTGTCTGATATAAGATACTCATATGTTGCAGCGGAATAGATTTCATATCTGTCATCATCCTTGGCGGAAAGAAAAAAATCACCAAATTATCTGGCGAACATATTTAATTCCTTTCAAAAATCATGGTTATTTTAACAACTTATATTAAGAGAGTAATGAATAATATGAAACAATATTTCGTAAAATGCATATTACGAAAATATACATATGGCATGCATATTTTCGTATTACGTTTTTGATCACCAAATACAATAAGCGCCAAGAACGACAGAGTTTTGAAATTTAAAATTAAAATTTTGTCAATTTGACAGCAGAATAACTCAATCTAACACATGCACATGATAACTAGGTATAACTTCAGTATAACCCCACAGCTGAATTTGGCGATTTTTCTTTGGCGCCGTTTTGAACAATAACGATGTCATTCTGTACTGTTCGCGATATAATATGGCATCCTATATGTTGTTTATTTTGGATTTATGTTTTATGATTTAGATTATGATTTTATCATTTATCATTTATGATTTTTAGATTTATGATTTAGCCATAATCGCTAAATATCGTTGTGGAGTTATACTGAAGTTGTTCCGATAACTAATACATATATAACCTAATATGGGGATTAAAATCCGGAAATAATTTTCTTCGATTTTTAATAATTTTTTACAAAAAATCCAATGGGCGATTAACATAGGAAATCACTTTCTTGCATCCACGGAGGGTCAGTGACGTCACACTTCGCTTGCCTATAGGAACAATAATCGCATAAATTATATTTTGGTCTAAAACGGCAACAAAAATTCAAAAGTCGCCAAGGGCATTAAGGCTGTACCATGATCAAGTTTACATATTAATTAATTTACTTATTTTTCTATATACCAACTACTATTAACTAAGCATGAAGTATATATAACCATAAAATTATAATAATAATAATTGTCTCATGCGATAGAAGTAGCCGATCATAGCATATTGTAATATTATATGTGGCTTGAAATTGCTGCCATTCTATGGTTGATCGATTAAATCAAATAAATTTAGGAAATAACTTGAGAGCAAATATTATGTACATCACGTATAATGTTGTTCATATGTAACTGGGATTCAGATATAGAAGAGCTACTTCAAAATTTTCGATACTGTCCGTATCGAAACTGTCATATATGATAAGCACCCAAATGGTAGCCCACGGGTAAGCCATTGTCGCAGGCAATAGGGACAGGCACCGGAGATTGCAAGGACGAACAAGTTGCTGTCGAAGGCAGCGGGAACCCAAAGCGAGCTTTTGACCGATTTCAGATCACCCCCCTCCCCCCAAAAAAGCTATATAGAAAAGAGTTTGCCAGTGAAGCGGGCAAAGCCGTCCAAAATGGTTTAAGAACAAAAATATTATTCAACAATTCGCCGGGAGATGAAAAAAAAAAAAAAAAAAATCATTTCTTTGTAAAAAAAAAAAAAAAAAAAAAAAAAACTTAAAAATTTGAAACTTATAAATATTATATGAATTTCACCACATAATTAAAATTTTAATTCACCAGTCACCAAATTATTATTAGAACCAAATTAATATTGTACAATAGTGAACTAAAATCATACAAAGAAAGGTTTCGAAATAAATTTATAATTGACGACCCAGTTTTTATACTTCAGCAACACAGTATTGTTTTAGTACAGGATCCCTATGAACGAATTTTAAATTTTTATCGCCATATTGGCGATAACTTTTTATTTATTTATTTTGGCATTTTATTTTGCCTTTCAATGAGTTACAAATTTTTTTTGAGTATACTTTATCAGACTCTGTTTTGCACAGCACCGCAATGATAAGGTTTCATTACATTACATATTCTGATCAAACCGTCAGTTCCCACACATACACATCAAAATTTCCACGTGAACGAAGTCACGGGTAACAGCTAGTAGTATATAATTTTTATTGCACATGCAAAAAAGGTAGTATTCTTTTTATTACATGGGATGAAAGCTATGTATTAGATTGTCGGGAAAGTTCTGTCTTATTTTAAATAAAACATTTGTATCAGTTTTAATAATATATACTTACATTTTAACTAGTAGTAATGAAACTAGTAGCAGTGTAAGTTAGTTTTAACTTACATAATAGTATAATGTCTATTAATTGCAACCATTCCTTACCATCATGCAGGAGGCTTGTTTATTCGCCCTAGCATAGAAATTTCCATTTTTGGAACGAAAGTATTCAGCAACTTCCATGCAGACAGCTTCGAAAGAAGTAATTTTATTTCTATCAGATAATTCTGAAACGATCGGAATAGTTAGTAATATGATAGAGATATGTTAGGGAAAAAATGGTGGGTGACTTAAAACTTCCCATCCAAGCATATTGAACTTTTGTTGCATGACCATTGCAGCATGTGGTTTTGCGTTATTTTGATAGAACAGAATTCATTTCCTGTTCGCTAATATTGACCGCTTTTCTTGAAGATTACATTTAATTTATCAAGCTAGATGCAATAGATGTTTGTATTGATGGTTTGCCCCTGTTTACACTGAGAAAAAAGTCTGTAACTGACATCTAGAATCTAAGTTGTGGCTCTAGAAAAAATAGTTCCATGCCATCCTTATAAATTCTAGTTCCCCTTGAAAAGCGAGTTCTAGAAGCCCCTATTAGAATTCTAGAGCGTTTGCCTACATTCTCGAGGGCAAAGTTATTTAAAAATCTCTTCAAATAAATGAGACTACAAGAGGCGGGTTTCAGCAACTATAATCTTGGTTTATTTACCAATTAAAGAAAATCAAGCGAGAATTTCTCGCAATACAAATGATTCAGAATATTTAGCGTATTCAGAATATTGTTTCACCATCTAGAAATGTGTACACTAGAAATTCTCGATAATTTCGTCTATTCAGTTTATTGGCGTGCTTTACGCGCATAGCTCGGAAATCTATATTTCTAATTAAGGGATTTAGAAAATGACCACATTCATTCTAGAGGAAGGCGGTATATCTTTTTTCTTAGTGTAGGTTAACTCGTAGTAGATCTTTTCTATCCGACAACATACAGAGCATTACCTTTCGTTCATGAAGATCTGGCTGTGCAATAATTGCGACGCATGCAGTAAACTTGTTTTCTCTTTGTATTATCGTAAAGGATCCACTTTTCATTTCCTGTAAAGATCTTGTCCAAAAACGGTTCCACATTGTGTCTAACAAGGAACAAGGAGAAATAAATAGATTCTCATGCGATTCGATGAATTTCTTTCAGTGAAAGTATGCGGAATGCAAATACACTGCTTCAAGACAAATTCAAGATGTTTGATGTGTTCCTCACCAATCGAATGAGGGATGCCACGGTTTTTTGCAATTTCTGAATTGGTTAGATGTGTGTTACTCTCCAACGTAGCTCACAAAATATCATTATCGATCTTGAATTGCCGGGGCCGCTCAGATAGACGACCTTTTTTGAGACTGAAATCACAGGTACGAAATTTGGCTCACCCTCTTTGGCAGGTCCGAATAGTTACAATTTCTCTTTTCAACGCGTCACATAAAATTTTACAAGCAACCGATGCGTTGCTTCCTTTCTGGAACTCATACCAAATGCAGTGTCCTAAATGCACTTTATCCATTTTCAACTTATTCACTCTGTACTTCGCAATTAACTGATGAAGGATATTAAAATAGTCCTCTTATATCCCACGAAAGATACACTAAATTATAAAACAACACATGACGGATTCTATTTGCTTGTCTTTATCTAACAGGCAAAATTACCTGCAATTAGTAAAATACGACAAAAAAATTTCCCGCCAACCCAGTATATAGGGCAACATATGTCCCAAGTTCGTTTGAACACTGTAAAATTTATAGAAATTATCGGGAAAAAAAAAAAAAGAGCTATATTTTAGATATTTTCCAGACTTGAAATTTCATAAACGTTTTTGCATTATTTCAGCCACGTTCTAAAAAGTAAATTTTATTAATAAACTCTATGAAATCCCAAGTATTAACATATAAATAAAGTTATGTTAGAGTTAAAACAGTATAAAGGGTTTTCCACATCTCAAGCATTTAATTTAGAAATTCAATTATTATGTTCACACTTAAAAAATCTTTTTTATGAAAAACCTGTTATGAGTTTGCAATTCTTATAAAAACAAAAAATTCAACTTATTCTTTTAACTACCAATAAATTACTTATTTTTCCTAATAACTTACTTAATTCTTATTCGATTCAAATGAAAATTTACCTTAAGTTGTTCTATATATTTTGCTTTCGTTTTATGTAATGTAAATGTTGTAGCTTTCATTTTATGTAATTTGCTATATATCTTTTGTCCTGCACAATGACAATATATTTACATATACTTCTATTTTATTGAATATTAAACATGTCTTTTATGTTTCAGAATTTTTTTTTTTTTTTTTTTTTTTTTTTTTTAAGGATTGAGGACTATTAGTCTCAATTTGGGATTTTTGCGGTGTCATTTTTCGATAGTTGGACATTTATCGAAATCTAAAATTTATCGAAAATATAATTGAATAATTTGAAAGCAATGTTATAATTTGAAAAAAAAAAAAAACTACACCTCCGTTTTAAACTAAATTCTGCTTTTGCTAAAATTTCATCAATTTTTTTTTTTTTTTTTTTTAAGGAAAAAGAAAAGAAAAGAAAAGTAATAATAATAATAATCAGTATCGAAACAAACACTATCGAAAAAGGTTTTTTTAATAATTTTGAATTGGGAAATAAAAAGTGTACGTGTGAAATGAAATAAAAATAAGTAAAAAAATGATTTTAATGATTTAATTTTTATATGAAACATGATCGCGTGATATCTTTAAAGGTAGATGTAAAATTTAAAGTTTATGTGCTAAGTGTGGCATCTATAAAAATTGTTTTAAGAAATAGAATAGAATAAAGAAAGCAACGATGCTGATTGCATTTTGTTATATAGTTTGAATTTTATAGAAGTAATATCTACCGTAGGAATAGTTTCTTATGTTAAAACTATAGGGAATTGTTATGCGAGAATAAGCGATGCTAATTTTTATTTTATTTTATTTATTTATTTATTTATTTATGTTTCGTTAACTTATGTGCAAATTTAGTTAAAATCCATTCTTATTATAGTAAAAAAACTTGAAAAAATTAATAATTTTAGCAAACATTTTATATTTCTCTAAATATTTCTCGTATTTTTACAAAAATACATATAAATAGTAAACGAAATAGTAAGCGAAATCATGTGTTAAATTTACTGGTCTTTTGTAGTTTTTTATAATAATAATACAGGGTAATCCAAATTATTTGAGCTTTTCATTGATTTGTTTTTGATCCCCTAATTGCACTCGTGATTAAATCGATACTGGAAAGTGTGAGTTTATGATTATATTTGCATGTCTGAAGCTCAAGGCCATGTCTTCCAGTATTTCCTTAGAAATTAGAAAAATGTAAAAAAAAAAAAAAAAAATGGAAATTTCTAATAATTTCATCACTCACAGTGTTATTTCTATTGATTTGACTTATGAAATTGATTTATTAATATTAAAAAATTATTCTTAGTTTTCTAATTAGGTCCAATATCACTGAAAACAAGAAAATCATTCAATTTATGAATCCAAAGTTATTAATTTTCTTTAGTCCTGCTCTTAAGAAATATTTGTTTTACCTAATAAGTAAAGAAACAATTTCCATGAATCTGATATAAAATTGACCCTTCTAAATATTTTTGTCTCTGTTAGCATTTTTCTCTAGCATATATTTAGATAAATCTAGAATGGTGAAGTCTATAACTTGACCCTCATCTTTGAAATATACTGAAATTTGTCTTGTATACTTTTACAGACATTAATAACTGAACCTGTTAAATGGAATAGTTGCAATATAATTATTAAAAAATTTTAAGTATTGAATTAAAATTGTTTCATAAGCCAGATATTGCAAAAACTAGGAATTTGATAAAAGCAATTCAATATTACTTTAAAGTTATTATTATTATTATTATTATTATTATTATTACATATTCCTTCAATCATATTCTAGTTTTAATGCTTACCGTAATATTCCGTGTATAATCCGCAGGTAAGATATGTCATTCCTCCACCATAAATTTTATTTAATAGCAAAAATCTATGTTTTTTAAAAGAAACAGCTTGTATAAGCGTAACTTTCTTTGTCAAATAAAATTTGTGGTGGAAATCTGACTACCTGACCTGCGGATTTTTCACCAAAAATTACAGTACATTTTATAAATCATTCAATATTTAAAATTTTTGAAAGTATTAAAATTCAAATGACAATGCTTAAATTCCACTGGTTAAAATTAAACAATAGTAGATTATTTTTTTAAAAGGCTCATGAAGATTTGAATTTATAGTTAGTTTAATTTAAAATGAGTGTTTAAAAATTGATTTCATCTTGAAATATTTAAAAAAAATAAAATAAAAATAATCTTTTTACTTACAAAAATAGTACTATGTATTTGTAGAATAAATTTAACAATTACAATTTTGTAAAGATATTTTCGTAATTTGCTTTTCATAAATCCATCTTATATCTAGTTTTAATTCGTTATTGTTTGGTATTGATTCCTGTAAAGTACAGAAAGATTAGAATTTTGTTGATATATTTCGTATTAATTTCACGAATTTATTCGTTTTAGCTTCATCATTGCAAAGCGTTCCTTTCATAGTTCGTCTGATTATTTTATGGTCGTGTGCTTTCAGGAGGGTCACCGTTGCTAGAGTAGAAAATCACTTCATTATAATTTCATTGTTATGCTTTTATGAAAATAATTAGATTGTCAAACTTCAAAAAATTTCTAATAACTGGATTATCATATTCAGCGAATACATATTTAACTAATTAAAATTTTTTTAATGTGAATTTACTAACAGAAATTTCGAGCAAAAATAATAATTTCATTGAATGAGATACTTCTTTAATCAATGAATTTACTTATATATATATATATATATATATATACTGTCTGATTTTTTTTTTTTTTTTTTTTTGTATGTAATAGAAGAAAGTATTGGATTCGTAAAAAATTTTCGACTTCTTGTTTTCTAAGAATTTATATGATTTGAGAGGTTTAAAACATGAGTCGAAATTTTTTTTAAATATTTGTGTGCCTAGCCTATGTGCCTGTGTAGTGACATAAAAATTTTGCGGCAGCTCTATCTCAAGAAATAATACGCATAATTTCATTAAAAAAATTATATTTAGTTGCATCTTGGCATAAATATAGATAAATTTTCCATAAATTTTTAGTGAAAATATGTATTTTATCATATATATATATATATATATATATATATCATATCATCTATATATATATCATCTATAAATTTTTAGTGGAAATCATCAAAGAGGGGCATTAAGATTTCTTCCATTTACAGGAAAACTATATGTCAGCTTCTACTTCGTATAATGGTACAAAACTGTATATGTGAGAGTACCGTAATGAAACACTATGCTGATTCAAATTGAGTGGTTATTGGCAGATAAGTAGCTCTGGTACGTAGCCACTTTCTCCGTGCATGGGTCTCGATGCATGGTCTCAATGCTATGTCTCAGCTCCTATAGAATATAAATGAACAAACCATCATATGTAAGATGGAAATTAGATAACACTATTCTTATTTTATTAAAATATATATCATTCTACAGTAGCATTTCTGTGTTTCAAACTTATCCGCGCATGGAAAGACTATACTTCATTTTCTACGTCACATAAATGTACCATACTTGGTATGTGAGATACCCATTATGGAAACGAATGCTGACTTAATTTGGGTGTATATCGGCTGACAGGTGCTGCTGCTATGCTGAAATATTTCCCATGCATTGAAAAGGTATACCTCAGCTTTTATGGCATATATATTCACGTATCTTGATGTGTGAGATGACTATGAAAAAAAACATTGAGTTAATTTGAGTATAAATTGACCTACAGGTAGCACTTCTATTGCTCACATTATTACGTATCAGCATCATTTGGTTAAAATTTTACCAAACTGTATATGTAAAATCTTTATTATAAAAAATTATTATTACATTTTTGTGCACGTTAATCACTAGGAATTGTTGTTATACGAATGATCTAGAAGAAAGTTCTTTGATGGCCTCAACTAGTTTTATTTTTTAATACTTTTGAACCTAAAATTCCATTGCTCATTCAATTTATAATAATAATAACAAATCATTAATGAAAATAAAGTGCTTATTCTTTGTTTATTCATTATGGGAAATAAAAAATTTTCATCTATATCTATCTATATCAAAGCAAACAATTCATAACTTTTTCTTTAAAAGTTTATTTATATTTAATTACACAGGTCTACAAAACTGAAGTTGACAAAATTTGATTTGATGATTTTAGCTGATCTTTATGTCTTTCTTTATTTAGCTACATTAGTTTTTTTTTTTTTTTTTTTTTAATCAAAGCTATTTTATCGTTTCCGAACGCAACTAGTAGAATTTTTGACAGTTTATTTCTTTATCTGTGACAATTTTCATTTGTCGGCGTGCATTTCGGCGTACAATTTTATTTCGGCGGGTGTTACGAATTACGATTATTTATATAAAAAGTAATAAAAACATATAGGAAAATTATTTTCGAATAGAAACAAGGTAAGAGTAACGAATAATATTTATATTTTTGCATATACTGAATACTGATAAATTTATGCAAGAAAAATGTAGCTTATTTTTTATGATAACTACACCCATTTCCTTGTTGATTTCAAATGTTATTTATTAAAAATAAAAATTCATGCATTTAATGATTAATAATTTACTTGATAGCAGTGGATTTCATAAAACTAAACAAACTAAGTACATACTGTTTTTTCAACAGATAGTTATTCAAGAAATTCTGCAAGTTTAAGATAAGAATGTAAACTACTTTTCCAAAC
Organism: Salticus scenicus; assembly: GCA_963930645.1. Taxonomy (NCBI): domain Eukaryota; kingdom Metazoa; phylum Arthropoda; class Arachnida; order Araneae; family Salticidae; genus Salticus; species Salticus scenicus. The sequence goes on from OZ005649.1 coordinate 147,033,664, forward strand.
ATATTAACTTATGTAAAATTTCATTATAAAGTACTTTTGTATTTCTGCATTGCACAATGATCCGATTTGCCGAATCTATTATGATTTTTAAATACTTTTAATATATGTTAAGGGAACTTGGTACCTTTGACAGCACAACAGAGGTACATTTCATATAAAAGTTTATATTTCCATTTAATATTTATAAATTGAACTGTAATAGGTTTGTTCAATAAAATATATTTTCGGGAAACATTTCTTTAGGTTTTTGATATATTTTTTAGATATTTGAATTCTTTAAATTACGTTTCCTCAGTCTGTATTTTTTCATGAATTCAAGATCTTCAAAAAACTTACATTTCTATAGATATTCAAGAAAAAAGCTAATATTTATTTTTGTATGCGTAATCGAACCTACTTAAATGAATTAGGTATGGATTTTCTAACTTTTTTTTTTTTTTTTTTTAAGAAAAAAAAAATATTAAAAATTAAAAGTTAGCATTTCTTTTTTTTTTTTTTTTTTTTCAAATTTTTACATAGACATGCATTTTTTTTTTTTCTCAAAATTAAATAATAAATTTCAAAACCTATTACTAATTCTTTTAAGTAGGTCCTATTAACATCCAAAAAAATTAGGATTACATCATAATCTGCCAAAATACATCATTATCTGCACAAAATTTATAAATAAAAATTGATAAAAAAATTATAATCAAAATTATTTCATATTGAAACTTTTTCTGTTAAATTTTAAAGCGTTACACATATTAATTTGTGAAGGTTACTGAATTATACTATTACTGAATTATATTACTTACTGCATTTTTTATTTATTTTTTTTTCTCAAAAACTAAATAATAAATTTCAAAATCTATCCCTTTTTCTTTTAAGTAGGTCTTATTAAACATCCAAAAAAATTAGGATTATATCATAATCTGCACAAAATTTATGAATAAAAATTGGTTTAAAAAAAAAATTATAATCAAAATTATTTCATATTGAATTTTTTTCTGTTAAATTTTAAAGCGTTACACATATTAATTTGTGAAGCTTACTGAATTATGTTACATAAAACTGTTTTAAATTATGTTTCCAAGAAAACTATAAACCTCGATTTTTTTTTTTTTTTTTTTTTTTTTTTTTTTTTTTTTCTTTTTCGAACATGAAATGCGCTCAATAATTTTGGACTACCTATAAATTATTAATTTTGTAATTAGATAATTTTATATTATGTCTTTTAGGATTTCTTATTAAACAGATTTTTATTTTATCTTTAATTTGTAACTATGTCAATAGAATTACATTTCATAATAGCTAATGTTTAAAAAATTAATACTGCAGTCAATTATATTTTGATTAGCTTGTTGAGTAGATTTTACTTTGTAGTAGTTCTACACGATGGACAATTGCTAGCCAATTATATTTTGAAACAAGTTATGTTTTTTAAGTACAAGTAATTGAACCAAAAGTAATTAAGAATGTGTTATTGGTCTAGGGCAGTGGCCGGCAACCTGCGGCTCGCGAGCCACACGCAGATTATTCGCCCCTTGAGATTTTAGCAAATGTCGACATCGGAATACTCTAATTATGTTAATAAGAATGAATGAGTCAATATAAATTAGGTTAAAAAATTTTGGCTCCCAAAAGATATTTTAATCATTGCATTGTTGACATTTGGCTTTGTTCAAAAATGAGGTTGCTGACCACTGCTAGGGTACAAACTGAAATTCTCTCTATTCAAAAAATGTATAATACTCATTATTGGTCAATTATATAGAAAATTCCTCCCGTCAAAATCTTCTCTTTGTCAGTTTACAGCCAAAATATTATGGATTGTTTTGGCTGGTAAAGTACAAATGCAATAAAATTTTGCGTTTAAAATAGTATAGTGTTGTAAAACAGTTGTTTCATTCCAAGAAGCTCTGCAGAAGAAAATCAGAAAATCACTAGATTTCACATTTGATCAGTAGATTAAGCAATTTGTTCTTTAGTGCAAGAAACCACGTACTGGCCTACATTAATTCAATTTGGTACAATTTCAATTCATTTATTGTATATATTTTTATATATAGCATAGGTCCTGTTTAATTCAGTATATATTCTGTACTCTCTAAAAATGAAAAGGCAAAAATTTTCTCAAATTGAGCCGTTTTTCACTCTATCGACATGTTGAAAGGCAACTTCTCCCATAAGAGAAATTATCTCAAATTACTGAGCGGCTCAGATTTGAGCCAACTGAAACAAATATTTTTTTAGAGAAATCGGGCCAGATTTGAGTAAACTGTGTGATTCTGGAAAAAATATCAAGTTCCCTCCGCCGGAATCGAACGCAGGTCCCATTCCGTGGCAGACGAATACCCTACCACTACACTACGATTTGATACAAAAAACGGTTGTATAGCCTTTCTCAATCATTCTCAAAGGGAGAATGATTATTTATCAATTTTTACTTGTTTTATACATAACACAAAGCTATGGGAAATCCAATAAACTTCCTTAAATAAAATTATTGATTCAAAATTGAGGAAAAATTCTTAAAAACAGAAACTCTATGACAAGCAGACATGTTATAAGCTTGCAAATTAATTCTATATAACTTAGTTCGTTTAATAATTATGGTTTGGGTTCCACCCTCATCAGAATGAGGGTACTGACCATAGCTATTGAAGAAACATGAAACGTGGACAAAAGATGCAACTCGCATATAGAAAAACAAAACGAAAAGCAGGTACGGACAAGACAGACGAAAAACAACGAGCAGGTGCCAATAAAACAAAATGCAGCCACCATAACAACAACAAGAAGAACAAAAAGAGATAAAAAAGCTTATTTTATCAAAAGCAAACAACAAAGAGGGCCCGACTGGTTCCCCCCAACTAACCTTGTCCCTGTTACCATGTAAAAGTGTATGTAAAATTTTAAAACTAAACAAGTCCCAAAATCTTCACCTCGCCCCCGGCTGCAGGGAGGACTTTGAAAGCCTAATGAAAGTGACCTGCCGGATTGTGGTAAAACTAGGGGAGAAAAGAGCAAAGAGTGAAAAGCCCAAAAACCCAAAGAATTAAGATAAAAAATTTAATATAGTAATTAATGTTTTATATATATATATATATATATATATATATATTGAAAAAGACCACACACAAGAAGACAATTTTATTGAAAAACATTAAACAATATATATATTTTAACAAAGCATTACAAAAGGCAAAAAAGATACAAAAAGGGAGGGAATAAAAGAGAAACATCACTTGTATCTTACATATTTCTTTTGATTTTCTATTTCTTTTTGATAAATGTTACAGTTTCTATTGTTTGCATAATGGTCTGTTTTAAAGTGAGATTTGGTATTTTTTGTCGACTTAGTTCGTTTAGAAAAATAAGTTTGTCTGCGCAACGTTGCAGAATTTTTTGAATAACTATGAGTTGAAACTAGTTGGCATAGGTGGACTCTGCTCAGTTCCCCATCATATTTATGTTCTCAGAAATTTCTAGTGCGAGACATATTATAATCATGTTAAAAGAAATTAATTTGACCAAAGCTTGATACAGTGACAGAATGAAATCCCCGCCTAATAGGCTATCCACCGTTCACTTGGATATAATTATCTTATTCTAATTTATTAATTTATTTTATCAGGGTCAATTCTGTTGTTTAGTTTTCATGATACTATTTCCAATGCAATAAACCTCAAAATTCATATTTATATGAAAATTTTACAATTTCGCTATGTTGATAAAATCGTAAATTACGAATAATTTACGAAACTTTCCTAGTAGAATATTTGTATTCAATCATGTTCAAACAAATATCATAAACTTAATTTTGAAGTTGTCTAATGTATTTAGGATCCTCAAAATGGAAGTTTATGATCAATTTTGCCTTATTCTGACACGTTAAGTAAATCGTAAATTCCAAATAACTTTCGAATTTTTTTAATTGGAAAAATCATAGTCTATGATATTCATGCCAGTATCCTAAATAATATTTCGAAAGTGGTTTGACATCTTTACGCTGAAAATATCCCTCAAGATTGACGTTTATGTGAAATTTTGCTCTATTCTGACATGTTAAGAAATTCGTAAATTTCCAATAACTTACGAAATCTTTTTATTGGAAAATTCATAGTCAATAATATTCACGCCAGTGTCCTAAATAATATTTCAAAAGTAGTCTGACATCTTTACGATGAAAATATCTCTCAAAATTGACGTTTATGTGAAATTTTGCCCTATACTGCCATGTTAAGAAATTCGTAAATTTCCAGTAACTTGCGAAATTTTCAAAGTAGCATATTTATATTTATTGATGTTCATTCCGGCATCAAAACTGATATTTTAAAACTGGTCTGACATTTTTACAGTAAAAAGTTTTCATTTAATGCACGTTTAAGCAAATTTTTGTCCTATTCTCCCATGTTAAGAAAATCGTAAATTTCTAATAACTTACGAAGTTTTTAAAATCGAATGTTGCAAATGAATAGGGTTCTTGCCAGTGTCGAAAGTAATATTTTAAAACTGATCTGACCTCTCTGCGACAATTTGTTCTTGAGATATCGTGTACACAGACTAACAAACTAACGGACTGACCCACTAACAGACTAACAGACACCCTACAGACGGACACCATAGAAATTTTGTCATTTTCGGATTCCTCACACCTGAAAACGTGTAGAAAAGTCAAAAAACCGAGGTCGAAAATTTTCACGATTACCTAAGTTCCCCATACCTATAGTATGATGGGGAACTAAAAACGGTATGTACTAGTTTGTTTATGCATATTATTCCCAATGTTGAGTTTAATTATAATTAAAACATTATAACACATTTTTTGAACGTTTTACATGCATTTTAATAATTTAGTTTCAATGAATATAATAAAAATATTAAATAATTTTACACATAAATAAATTTCGACATTATATAAATACCTTTTCTTTTTCTTTATATTTCACAAAAGGAATAGTTTTTAAAAAGACAGTCAATGCTCATTTTCAGTTTTTACTTTCCGAACACTATAGTGAGGAAAGTATTGTAATCATGTCAAAAATCCGAATTTGAGATTTTGATGTTTCTATACGTTTCGAGGTCCCCCGAGTACGTTTTCACTATTTTTAGGATGATGTATGTATGTGTGTGTGTATGTGTGTATGTATGTGTGTATGTCTGTGAGTGAACACGCTAGCGTCTAAACGCTTTGCTCGAATAAGCTGAAAGTTGGTACGCATATTGTAAGTCACCATAGTACGAACTCTATAGATTTTGGTGAATCTAGCACTTACAGTTTTTTTACAGGGACACAAAGAAAAATCCTTTATCATTATGGACTATGGAGCCAAATTTTTAAAAGTGCGATAGCGTCTAAACGCTTGATTAATCTGAGCAAAAAAATTGTACACATGTTATAGGTCACAGTTGCACGAACTCTATAGATTTTAGTGAATTTAGCACTTACAGTTTTTTTACAGGGGCACAAAAAAATTCTTTATCATTATGGCCTATGGGGCCAAATTTTTAAAAGTGTGATAGCGTCTAAACGCCTTATTAATCTGAGCAAAAAAAATGTACACATGTTATAAGTCAAAGTTGCACCAACTGTACAGATTTTGGTGAATTTAGCACTTACAGTTATTTTACAGGGTCACAAAGAAAAATTCTTTATCATTATGGCCTATGGGACCAAATTTGTAAAAGAGCGATAGCATCTGAACGCTCCATTCGATTGAGCTGAAAATTTATATGAATATTATAAATCACTGTTGCACTAACTATAAGCATTTTGATGAAACTAGCATTTATAGGTTTTAACAGGGACACAACGAAAAATTCTTTATCATTATGATCTATGAGCTCAAAATTCAGTAGCGTTAAATAAAACATCGTGTAATATATGGAGAAAAATACTCAAGCACTCTATTATGGTTTTCTCTTTTTTGTTTGTTTAACAACTCCTCTTTCTTTGCTTTATCTACAAAACTGTTAATTACTCAATGTTCGGAAAGTCGAGTGGAGTCACTCCAGATTTTTTATAACTAACACTCGTAATTTGGGAACTCTGCTATTTTTCGTCAGTTGTATATAAATCATTTGTTATATTTATTAAAATAAATAAATAAATAAATAACTTTGATATTTTACTTTTCTAATCATCGAAAGTCTTCAACATATTTTTTAAACAATATGTAAATTAATTAATTATATATGTATCTAAAAAATATTTTTCATGTGTCATTTAAAATATGATCGACAGAGGGAGACATCATTACGCAATTTTCTTGAACCAAATTAAAAATGATCGACATTCATTTAGAATTTAGCTGACAATTTAACGATAATTTTGACTGAAAAGATTTTTGATCAGAAAAGGCTGATTTTACTTAAATTTGAATTTTTCCTAGAAATTCCTCTCAGATTAGGGCTAAAAATATTGCGTCTGGTTTTGAGTTAGTATATCCAGTCATACATTTTAAGAGAGTAAAAAGAAGAATTAAGATAAGTGTACCCGCGATGGACACTATACCAGAAGTGACACTATTAAATTTAAACTCTAAAAATAAGTTTTCTAGTCGTTCATAGATTCGCCTCGTATTCCAGATTTAAACGAGTATTAGATTAATCTATTATTAATATCTTGAACTACGAAGATTCCAAGTCATCAGTTCAAGAATGAGGTCAATTTAACTGAAACAATGCAAACTTTTTCTCTTTTCATCGTTATTCCTTGTTGGTTTAGATAAGATAAGCCAAATTTTGTTTGCTTTGCATTTGTTTATTATGATCTGATTTCTTGTACTTTCTGTTTTCATATGTATAAATTAAAAACGCAAAATTCATTTATTGTGTTAAATTATTGAATTTGAGATAACATATAACCTTTTTATGGGTCTCCACTACTGGTACAATATCATGTTATCATTACCAATAGTGGATAGCCCTGTTCAATACTGAATCTTTTGATTTTGCGAATCAGTAGGCTGATCAGTAGAGAATCAGTAGGCTGTTATAATCTGGTTGATTATGTTTATTATGATCTGATTTATTGTGTCCTCTTCTTTCATATGATTAAAATGAATATGCAAGATTCATTTATTGTGTTAAATTTTTGATTTTGAGATAACATTATGAATCTTCAGCGCTGGTAAAACAAATGTGTTATCGCCAGTAGTGTACAACCCTGTGCAATAGTGGATTACATGATTTATCGGGGAAGAACCAGTAGCCTATTATAATCTCATTCATGATGTTATGATGTTCATTATGGTCTGATTTCTTGTACCCTCTCTTTTTATTGACTAAAATGACTACGCAAAATTCATTTATTGTGTTAATTTTTTTATTTTGAGGTAACATATAACATTCTTGTGGGTCTCCACTACTGGTAAAGTAATGTGTTATCGTTGTCAGTAGTAGGCAAAGAACTGCATTCTCCTAAATTCAGAATATTGAACAGAAAAGTAATTTCACTCATATCAGAAAATATATATATATCTATATACATTCACATGAGTTTTTTCATTATTTATTATTATCATTATTATTTAATTTTCTAAATTTGTAAAGAAATATGCTTTTTTTTTTTTTTTTTTTTTTTTTTTTTTCAAATTATTTGCAGAATCATAGATTTATATTGTACATATTTCTAACACAGATTTTCACGAACAGTTTTTCTTTCAATTCTATAAATATTGGCCAACTGCCAATGAGACAACATTAATGTTAATATCAAAACCAACTAATTTGTTTAAAAATAACGCTTTAAAACACGTAAAAAAAATTCTTTTAAAAAGGTATATTTAATTAAAATCATTTTAAAAATTACATATATCATTTATTCAAAGCTTTTCGCCCTTCTTCTCAGGACATCATCAGGAACAAATTCAAGACAAGTCAGCATGGAGCTACTAGCTGACTTCTTGTTTTCCTCCGTCATCTATCCTGTTACTGCCAGTACGCCTCTCCAGACCCTACCCAACGAAGTTTCCATACAAGTTCTTCACATTTACAGCTTTCATATTGCTCCATGTTATCACAGTAAAGCTCCAACTAAATACAAGTTCCTTAACTTTTCCAGATTTCAATGTTGACCCAGTAAAGCTCCAACTAAATCTCTACAATTTGTGATTTCGGACTGACTTATCAAGCTTGCCCGTAACTGTCGTGTATTTTTTTCTTGTAATATATAATGAACGTGTTGTTGCACTTGTCAAACTATGTCTTGAATTTGTTCCTGATGATGCCCTGACAAGCAGGGTGAAAAGCTTTGAATAAATCCTTTATGTAATTTTTAAAATGATTTTAATTAAAGAAAATTTTTAAAGAAAATTTTACGAGTTTTAAAACGTTATTTTTTAACAAATTAGTTGTTTTTACAAAGACACACGTGTTTATTAAACGTCTCTATTTGAGATGTGGTTTCCTATAATGTTAATATCAATTAAAACATTTTAATGTTTAAACTACTTTTCCATTTTATAGAATTCTTATAGTGGATTTTAAAAATCAATATTTTATGTAATCAGCATTTTAATATTAAATTTTAAAAATTACACCCAAATTGTACGAAACATATTCAACAATTGCATGTTTATTATTATTTTGTTCAACCAATAGATATAGAGGATTTCGTAAAGAAATTCAGAATTTATGAGATTTAGATTCGAATCTTCATATTTATAAATTTACGACTAGAATTTTTCCCTTTAAAAATGCTTAAATCAGACAGATAAGACAGGCATTGAAGAAATAAATTAAAATGTACATTTGTCATGTGATAAACAGACGATACGAAAATCTTATAATGTATTTTACGAATGTCTAATACATAGAAAGTGATTTAATTGGGGACGTTTTAAATATAAATGAGAAATCATCGCAAAATAACAAAAAGGTATGTCTTTTTTAAACAATAAACTTGTAGATCCTAGAAATGTCATCAGCCGTTTTTCCATGCAAGAACTTATATCCAGATATTGGAAAGTGGCAAACGTCAATTTTTACTTCCTTATACAAAGTATAGGGATATATAGTAATCCCGATTTACAAAAAGGATTTTGTATTTCGCATAGCTCAAAAATAAATGATCGTAGAATGTTGAAAACTTATATATGTGACTGTTATGATGTCTAGTTGTACACCTGCAACTTTCGTTTTAATACGAGTTACCATTTCAGAAATATAAACGACTTTACACAAATTTTTGTGACGTCTGTATGTAAGCATGTGTGTGTGCATATCTCACATAACTCAAAACCTGTTGGACATAGAACTTTGCAAATTGGTATAAAGGTTTCTTATAACATCTAGTTGTGCACCTCCCTTTTTGGACTTTTATGATTTTCCGTTTTGGAAATATTTAGGAAAATTATATTCATAATGACCAAAAATACAAAGGTTTTGGCCATTATATATGATCTATTACCATAGACGTTTCAAAAGGAGCAAATGATAGAGCCAGTAATGATATTATTATGAAATTTGAAGAAATTTTTTGCGTGTAGAAGGTTATGCTTAAAGACAGAAGCAGGTTCTTGTCGACGAATGCATTTTATTTAATGAATATTCAGCCAATAGATAGAGCCCGTAATGTATCTAGCATAACTCAAAAATAGTTGGACGTAGAATGTTGTAAATTGGTATATAAATTTCCTTTAACATCTAGCTGTGCACCTCCCTTTTTGAACTTTATACTGTTTTCCGTTTTGGAGATATTTAGGAAAATTATATTCATAAGGACCAAAAATACAAAGGTTTTGGCCATTATATATGATCTATTACCATAGACGTTTCAAAAAGAGCGAATGATAGAGCCAGTAATGATATTATTATGAAATTTGAAGAAATTTTTTGCGTGTAGAAGGTTATGCTTAAAGACAGAAGCAGGTACTTGTCGACGAATGCATTTTATTTAATGAATATTCAGCCAGTAGATAGAGCCCGTAATGTATCTCGCATAACTCAAAAATAGTTGGATGTAGAACGTTGTAAATTGGTATATAAATTTCCTTTAACATCTAGCTGTGCACCTCCCTTTTTGAACTTTATACTGTTTTCCGTTTTGGAGATATTTAGGAAAATTATATTCATAACGATCAAACATACAAAGGTTTGGGCAATTACATATGACCTAACAATCATAGAGATTTCAAAAGAAGCTAATGATAGAGATAATAATGATATTGTTATGAAAGTTGAAGACATTTCTGTATGTATAAAGTTATTCTTAAAGACATAAGCAGGTTCTTGTCGAAGAATGCATTTTATTTAATGAATATTCAACCCGTAGATAGAGCCTGTAATTTTATTATTTTAAAAGTTGTTGGCATTTTAGCGTGTAGAAATTCTTTCTTTGAGACAGAAATAGGTTCTAGTCGACTAATGTATTTCATTTAATGAATATTCAGCCCTTAGATAGAGCCTGTAATGATATTGATAAAAAACGTTGTCGATATTTTAGCGTGTAGAAAGTAATTCTTCAAGAAATAAGCAAGTTCTAGTCGACGAATGCACTTTACTTCATTAATATTCAGTAAACAGTTGAATAAATCTTTTTTTTTTTTTTTTTTTGGGGCTACAGAAATTAATATTCTTGAAACAATCCAATGAAATGGCCATTTTTACTACAGAAATCAAGCAAACACTGCAGAAATTAAATACACTGCAGAGCATAAATTTCGCTAAATCAGGAACAGGTGAATATTTCGAAGTCTGAATTGAATTTGAATTCATCGAAAGTATTATCAGTGGTTTATGGAATTTTCAAGGTAGTTCTGCGTGAGAAACCAATGCTTCATTACGAAATTTCCAAAACGAGACTCCTATTGAGGTAAAGTTTCCAAATTTTGTAAATCACTTGCTGTCATTTTTTGCCACATTTGAATGCCTAATTTGACGTTCAGTCAAAGCCCACCTTCGTGGAAATGAAAAAACTTTCAGCTGTTTCCACTTTTATTGTAATACCGTGTAAAAATTAACACTTATAGATATAGGCAAGTTCTAGCTACAATCATCAATAATCATTCTTCTTTTTCTTTTTATAGGCTTGTGAGTGATTTATAGAACTTTCGAATAATTTAGTTCCGCGCAATAAACAAAAGAATTTTTTCAGAATATTTCAGAATTCTGTTATTATTGAAGTTGAAGCTTTCAAACTTTATCAACACTAAACTATAAATTTTCGATAATTCATTCGCCAAGTCGCCAAATTCTATGCCAAAATCAAAATACGATGGCTACTAATTTGCGGCAGGGCGAGATTAGCGATAAAATTTTGCGGCAAATGTTATTTCAGGATAGCCAAAAACTCTTTCTCAATTTTAACTGAATTAATTATTTCAGTAAAATTTATCGTTTCCCGCCACTAATTTTTGACAATGAGAACAAAACTGGACCATCTACACTCAAATAATTTTCATTGTACTCTAAGCTGTGCATTTACCAATGAGATATTCTGTAACAATGAGAAATTTTGTAATAGTTTATTTGTCTCGGCGACATATATAACCGTATTATCTTGACTTTTTTAGTTCAAGAAACAGTTTTTTTTTTTTTTTTTTCTTTTTTTAAGAAATGTTCGTGGACTGGAACATGCCCGTTTATTTACGAATGCGTTACCTCACACAAAAATGTCGATGTTTTCATAAGAATATGTATATTCCTATGGTTGTATAAGTAAGTCATGTGGTATCCAAATCAGATTTTTTTCTCTTATCGTACTTCTGGGACTTCTGAGTATACAGTATTAAAATTACCATTTTATTAGTTTTTAGGCCAATTTTTTTTTATTTAGTGATTGAAGAGAAATTAAAATTTTGTAACTCTTGAAATTGAATTCCTTGAAATTTTTGACTTTATGAAATTCTGTATTTTTTTCCCTCAACTTTGAATTTTGTAATATGTGTAAAATCACTATTTAGGAAATTAAATCTTTGATTTTTTTTTTTTTTTTTTTTTTTTTTTTTTTAATCACGTTGTATTTAACATTCCCACAATTTTCTTCCACTTCCTACATAAATCGATGAAACAATGTATTCTAATTTAAATTGTTTTTCATATTTTATATATTTCATCCCAGAACTGTATACGTCTAATGATGAAATCAAATTTCATATGATTTGTAATGTAACGTAAAAGCAACATGGCTACTTACAACTTTTGTCAAAGGAATGATCCTGATTAATTATATCGACCTACTGTTATATAGTTGTACATTTCATATTGTTTATTTACAAACGTTATTATTCTTAATTTCGATTTTTTTTTTTTTTTTTTTTTTTTTTTTTTTTTTTTACAATTACAACTAAAAGTCAAATACTGAAGATAAATGTTTATGTCAAATTAAAATTTTCACGGATTTTGCCATACATTTGAATACTATATTCATATTATTACAGCAATAATATTTCTTTTCAAATCTAATCATTATTAATTATAAGCTAGATGCTACTACCTGCTTGTTTTTTTTTTTTTTTTTTTTTTTTTTTTTTTTTTTTTAATTACCATGTTTTATTAACTCGCTTTCTTGTTTGTTTGTTTGTCCAGCACAAATCTTGCAATCGATTTTTAACTAACTTCTTGACTAGCTAGGCATTTGAAACTTTTAGAATAGCTCAGAACACGATGACAACACAATACCTCGAAACCCGATTTTCGAATGTTTGATTAATTTTCTTTTAAATAATTAAATTATGAAAATAATAGTCTCCTAATAGCTTTAAATTTAGTCATTTAAATATTAGCTATAATTTAATTGTTGCCAAAACAATTTACCAGCCAATTTTCTTTCGACATAAAAATAAATACATTTAATTAAACGTAAATATTAAAAAATTACAAAAAAGTTAAATTAGGCATCTCACAAAAATTGACGTCATTATAAATGTCATGAATGGGTATAAAATAAAAGCTTATAAAAAAAAGTAATTATTATCAAATGTATATATTTTATAATATACTAGCTTTACCCTGCCATGCTTTGCTGTGGCACATTGTGGTTGCATGGATGAGAAATGAGGAACAAAACAAAGCATACGTTTCATAGAAGTTTAATTTTGCAATACTTGCAATATTTTTTGTTATTCCATTATCTGCGTAGATGTAAAGGCTATCTGGTTTGCCGACATGGGAATGCGCAACATACAGTTGTCCATGCGAGAAGCAGTCCGCATCTAAATCTAAACCACACATTTCTAAAGATTGACCTTGAGATTTATTGATTGCGATTGCAAACGCCAATCGAATTGGGGATTGCAATCTTTTAAATTTAAATGGTGTATCGGTCGAAATCATGGGAATTCGAGGAATGAGGACATCTTCCCCTTTGAAAAGCCCCGTTAAAATCGTTGCATCCACTACATTCTTCATTAATTTCTTAACTGCGAGTCGCGTACCGTTTCAGAGTTTTGGTTGATTAATATTCCGCAACATGATAATTGGCACACCTATTTTAAATTTTAATATGTGTGGTGGCATCCCTGGCAGATCAAGTGAGTTCAAAAATTCCGTAGGATAATTAACTACTTCATCTGCTTCCACAACCGTGTCTATAGACTTATGTATAATTTCCTCACTTTGAATGCTAGATTAAAAAACATTATTAAGTTGATTCACATTATTATTCTTCGCGGCAAGGATAGCTCGTTCACGGAGCCAATCGTGATTCCTATAATTAATTTGAATATTAGGAAATACTTTTTCGATCAGTACTTCTTTCGATGTTACTAAATTACAAAAATTATCAGGAAATGATATTCGTCTTGACGTCTCATTGACTGGAAACTGTCCATTCCCGATGTCCAGTAACTGTCGTGAAAATACCTCAGCTGACTGATCGTTCTGCAGCTGGACACGCATATTCGTGGTCAACTGCAATGTACGTACGTGTCGCCACAATGTTGAATATTTCAGGCAAGCATTTATTTCGTCCGCTGGTGTCGATCGAGTAATTACAGGCAATGTTTGCCTAAAATTTCCTACCAGCAATATCAATGAATTTTTTCTGCAAGGCATTATTTCGGTTACCACAGGAACAGAAGGAAGTGATAAGATTATAACTTCTTATGGCTCTCACAGCTCTAGGTTGAAAAAAATGAGAGATAGGACAAAAAGTTAAATAACGAAAATTTTTCATTTTGAAATGGCCAAAAAAATTCATGGCATTTCAGGCAAGCATTTATTCGTTAATAGAGCATACACATTTTCGTTTCTTACGATGTTAACGTTACTGACGGAAAGAGAAACAATTGAGAAGTATTTACATTGAATGATAAGTATAGTCCGAGATACGAAAGTTTGAGAAAAAAATAATTGCGACACGAAATCGCAAAGCGTAACAGGCGAAGAATTCAACTACCTAAACATTAATCGCAACAGGACATTTCGGAGCAAAAATGGGAAAGTTATTTCCTTTTCTAAAAAACTAAAAATTTTATACAAATGCTGTTCATCGAAAATCAAACATTTTTAACTACCGCGTGCTCATACATTCACAAAAATAAAAAAGTGAAACATCAAAATTATTTTCATTTTCATTTTTTACTGAGCACACACTGTATAAAATAAATGGTAAACATAAAGCAAATTTACAGTGTCAATATGGCGGGTTTGCTGGTACACTGCTCACCGTTACAAAATCTGTTTTCTCGCGGTCGCATGTATGTTACTGACGCGAAAAATAGATAAAAACAATCTTTGTAGCGGGTTGTATATCGTGTCAATACTTGAGATCAATCGGTGCAGAAAATTTTGAGTATTTGAGCCGTACACAAACCAACTTAACATTTTTATAGGTATAGATGTATGCGGTTGTGAAAGTCTTTCATGCCATATATATTAACTTGAGATTTTCAAAAATAGTTTATGATAACTAAAACATTAAAAACATTAGAAATTGCTTTAAAAGTGTCAATCACTGGAGCACTTGCCCTACATACGAACAGCAAAACTGAATGAGATTATTTATTGATATTTGATTATTGATAAGAAAATTATTCATTGATATTTTTATTATTTTGACGATGTTCATCAATTATAAACTAATAATTATATTTTTACAAAAAGTTCTTTGTAGAAGAAAAAGAAAAGTTAACACAAGAAGAAAAATCCAATTTAGTTTAACAAATGGAAGCTTGAGTACCTCCAAATGTTACTCAATTATCTCTAATGAACTTTGACACATTTTCTCATTTAGCTTTCTTTGCTAGAACTGTTTAAATTTTTCATTTCTTCCAATTCTTACTTTTGAGAAAAATTGATGTTCTAGCAGTTTAAAATTATTAATTATGTTAAAGTTATACAAAATTCGATTAATGATTTGATAATTAATATGCCATAAAAACTTTATATTAATTCGTTCATTGGTTTCAAAAGTATGTGCAGGTTGGTTGGTTGATTAAGTTTTACGTTCCACAAGTGCTGAGCAATGAGCAATTGGCGACGGACCAGGCTCTAGAGGAGGCCCAGAGACATGCCATTAATGTTAATCCTCCACGGATGAGGGGATCAAAATTATGTTCAAAAAAAGGAAACGAGAAAACAGATTGTATCTTAACTTTTGGAGACCAGTGTATTATAGTATTCATTTATATTATATTACAGTAATGCCACCTATTGGGTGATATGGTCCAAAAGCTAATCAGCACCAGTTAAATCGTCTAACCAAGTATTGATTTTGCTTAAATTCTGTCCATTGATTCGTGTGATACAAAATTTCGCTAACACGTCGTATACACGCGCACATAATCATTTTCTAAAACTGGGCAAATCTTGTTTAGAATATCTCAAAACGTGTAAATTCATCGGAAACCAGAAATCTAAAATTTTCGTAAAACCAATTCTTATTTCCACATCACGTAACGTAACAGCTTCACTTATCGGTTAATATGAACCAAATTTAATGAATATATCATCTCACAATTAAATTTTACATGTGCAATTCCGTGCAATTCTCACCAGTAGGTGATAAGAGATAGCCATCCGGGAAACCACAGAAATTAATAGTAGTGTTATTTTTCGGCCTTAAAAAGAATAATTTTTTATAATATATGCACAAAATTTGGTGCATTTATATAGCATGTTAGCTGAGATATAGCTTTCCCGTAAACTCAAAATGTTACAGGACACCTGTTGTAGATGTTCATCCAAAATGGATGAGCGTAGTTTTATCTAATATCTATCTGACATGCCAAGTTTTGTATATTTATAAACTGTGGAAGCTTCTATATAACTTTCCTCAAAATAGGAATAAATTGCAACATATCAGCGCCTCCTGTCGGCCGATGTACACCCGAATTGAATAAGCAGCGTTTTACTTAATATATATTTCTTATACTATATTTGGTACACTGTAAAGGGCGGGCCTTCTCTGAAAGGAGATTTGTGTTGCGTTGTGGGTATTAAAGTCGATTGACTGCATTAGGGTCCTAAGCTACCCTCCATGGAGATCTTTCTAAGGTGTCCTAGCCCGTATTTACATAAGTTTCGGAGGAAACCACGGAAAAATGCGAACGGCTAGACCAAAGAGTGTGACCTAGGATCGAACCCGGCACCCACGTCTACCAGCTTAGAGCGCAGAACCGCTTGATATCTGATGGGCCCTGAAACGAGAGAAAATCGCAGCGTGGCAGCTTCACCTCTTGGGTGATATATCTAAGGAGCTAATTATTACCAATTCAAGGTCCAACTAAATATCATGTTTGGTTGATTTCAGTCCACTGTTTCCCGATGTACAGCATCCGCATAGTTTTCTTAACACATACAGACAAACATTTTCTAAAAATGGTTGAATCATGCTCATAACATGTCAAAATATGTAAATTCCACGAAAACTGAAAATCGAAAAATTTCACAAATCCTCTAATTTTTTTTTTATATATACAGAGGGTAGTAATAAATTTAAATTTTCAAAAATAAGTATTCGATTTCAGTCAGTTGAAATGCATTACGTTACTAAAAAAATATGTCTTCTAGAGCTGACGTAAGTCATAAAAAAAAAAAGAAAGGAAGGAAGAAATAAATAAAATTAAACCATAAACAAATTAGACTTTTTTTTTTTTTCAGAAATTAAAATTTTTCTTGATTTGCATATACACTCATTGCCATAAAAGTTTGCGCACAAAGAAAGAGTTTTCAGAATGAAGCGAAATTTTACATATGTAAGTATAACGTTGATGTAAATAACTACAGAATCAAAATAAAATGAATATTTATTGCAGAAAAAATTATGAAAGAATGAAGAGTTTCAGTACTCTGTTGGACCACTTTTAACGTGAATGCACGACGCGATACGGGCGAGCATTGAAGCATATAGGTCCCGTATGATGTCCTGCGGCATCTCGTTCCACAATTTTTGTAAACGCGTCTCTAATTCGTCCAAACTCGCAGGCTTTCCAATTTGTCTCCGAAGTGATCTCAGATATGCTCAGTCGGTGATAAATCTGGTGTTCAAGCAGGCCATGGAAAGTTGGTTATGGGACGAAAGCAATCATGTGACACCCTTGCTGTGTGTGGCCGGGCATTGTCCTGAAGAAAAATGACTCCTGTGACCCCTGCCATAAATGGAAACATATGTGACTGAAGGATGTCACAAACGTACCGCTGGGCTGTCGTGATGCCGTGGATCAATATTAAGGGTAACCGGGTGTCGCATGTAATGGCACGTCATATCATCACACACCAGCCGTGTGTGCGGTGTACCGCTGTAAAATAAAGGCAGGATTGAGACGATCTCCACGGGCCTTCCACATACGTACACGACTATCATCACTGCCCAAATTGAATCTGAATTCGTCGCTGAAGACGATCTGGCTCCATTTAGTTGCAGTCCAGTCCAGTCGAGAGAAACACCACTGCAAAGAGAGGCGATGAGGGGAGTGTCATTGGCAGTACACATAATAGGTGCCACGAGAAGAAATCTCCTTCCGACAGACGCCTGGCGATGGTACGGAAAGACACGGGGACCCGTAGTGAAGGTACTACCTGTATCCGAATTGTGGACAATGAAACAGATGGCGCTAAGCATGCTTATCGTATGAAGTAATGGCCATCTCGAATATTGATCTGTCTAGGGAATCCTGGGACTTGTCACTGTGTAACCGACCTCACTCTTATCCACTGGGTGAGGTTCGACCACTTTTGTCCACCAAACACCTCCTCACAGTAAAATCAGAACGACTTAAGTGACGGGCTACTCGCCAAACTGACCAGCCGGCTTCTATCATCCCTATGACTCTTCCTTTGACAACTGTTCATATTGTTTTCGATGGCGACGTAATAGCATCTTTATTTAAAAAGCGTCCCTCTGAAACAGATTAAGTGCACGCAAACGCGCCAACAAACTCTGCTTACCTGTTTTATACTCAAAATAGAATAAAGTTCAACGCCGTCTGGTGCCATTACGAAATGCGAAATCCCACTGCTTTTCTAATCATTTGAATATCTGCCTGACACATACCTTCATGCCAAGTTTCGTTACAATCCCACAATTACTTCTTGGTGTGCAAATTTTTATGGCAATGAGTGTATATTATAAAATTTCGACCTACCACTCATTCGCATATTAATAAACATTTCAATCTCTCTAATGGCTGTTGCTTCATAGAATAAAAATCTGCAGTCGAAAAAATAGGATTGCAACATCTATACAATTTATTTTGTCTATAGTTGTATTGAATTTTAAGAAATTGCACATACCGATCCAATAATTTTCAACCATAGGTATTTTTAATACAAACAATTATATATATATAAATGAAAAAGTGCATAAGAGTAAAAGAATTTTTGAAGGGCTTCTTGACGTTTTAAGAAAAAAATTTCTTTTCCTGCAACCCTTATTAACCATACATTTTGAACTATATCACTTTAAGCTCCTATTCTTATTATTAATACGTTAAAAACTCAGGACAAATTTTACGTTTGTGTATTAAATTATACATAGAATCTGAGATAGTCCTTTCTGTGGTGTAACGAAAGTTTCATTGTTGAAAGTTATGAAAACAGAAGTATAGAATATGAAAGATAATTTTATTTAAAAAAAGTAAAGTGATCGTAATAAACTGATAGTAGTAATTTTAAGTGGTAGTACTCACCAGGTTTAATAGTTATCGCCGACCTAAAGAATTCACACATCGATTCGTTCTTTTTAATGAAGACATCCATCTTTTTTTAAAGAATACTCTTTTTATTCGCACTTGATAACCATCCAACAAATTTCAAAGGCAAGTTTGGGTTATTTTTATAACAGAAGAATTAAAATAACTGAAAAAAAAAAAGAGAAGAATGCGCGAGCTGCCGCACCATGTCGATCTTAACGGAAAACTGAGCCGTATCGCGCACGCACGTTCCATGTCCTGCTCTGCCGAGCTCCCGGAGTCCACTGCCGCGAATCGCGATCTGGAATCAACGGCAAACTCGCATCAGCGAAAACCGCGCGCCGATAGGCGGAAACTGAGCATGTGACAAAAGCGAGGTGAAGTAAAAAAGATGCAACACACAATGCCGGGAATGGAAATATATCGCCGAAATGGTGAAAATATTTAAATTAAATTACGATCGCGGAAAATACATGATAAATAAAATTACAAAAATATTAATACATGGATGTCCTAAAGTAGATTCGGATTATTTAATACTTAAATTGAGGTTCTTTATAAGTTGATATTAATTAATTTAAGAGGGAAAATAGGACACTAAAAATTGGATGAAAGCTGGAAAGAATGGTGATAGCTTTTCATCACACTTTCCTATACGCTAAGAAAATTGCAGCATAGAAGCGAGACTTGCCTTCGATATACCCAAAAATTGATACAAAACAGTTTCCAATATTCGCCCTCTCATATACCAAGTTTTGTGCAATTACATGCTGAGAAAACTGAGATATAGTCTTTCCGTAAATGGAGGAAATCTCCTTATAGCAGCATCACTTGTTGAATGATACACAACAAAAGTTGATAGACACTAGTTCTGGGGTTGAATCGTTTTCAGGAAATCTGAAAACGTGTAAATCTATCAAAAACCGAAAATATTATAATTCAATATTTTCTTCTATTAATAAAGAATAAAATAAAGAGATATTTCACGTATTAATGTTTATTCTAAAGTTCTGAGATTTTGGAATTAAATTTAGAAACATTTGAGTGATTCTCAGTTGAGCAGTAAAAAACCTATTTTTAGTTTGTCAATTAGGCGTATTTTGTTATTATTATTATTATATTTTTTTTTAGTAAATCTATATTGGAGATCACAGACATTTAATTTTAAAATATATGTGGATTAAAAATTCTCTAATTTTGTATAAAATTTCATTATTTTTTAAATGTCAAACAAATAAATAAATATATATACAGTCGGTAACAAAAGTGTCCGAACACTAGCAAAAATTCCTATGTAAAAAAAGTACGTTTAATACAGTTTTACTAAATAAATCCTTGTCGAATCCTGTTCTTAGTCAATCTAAGAACAGGATTCGACAAGGATTTATTTAACAAAACAGTATTAAGTGTACTCTTTTTACATAGGAATTTTCGCTAGTGTTCGGACACTTTTGTTACCGACTGTATATATATATATGTGTAGAGAGAATTTCGATTATGTAAAGTAAATTTTGTAAATACATTTCTCTTATGCAGAAATTTTTTTTTAGTTTTGTTTTTCCTATCAGTGCGAAAAACATATATATATTCTTTTTCAAATGTTAAAATCCCCGAAAGCTCTGCAACGGAAATATTTTTTGTGAATCTACTTTCAAAAATATACCTGTTTTGCATTCAAGAGAAATGTCTCCTCGTTTTAAATTGAAGTATATAAGTTTGTAAATTTTTCTGAAAACTTCTTAAATTTATAGAATACTTTTAAAATGTATATAGGGCTTCGGGCTTTACTGAAAACGAAGTCACACTAAAAAAATTCAAATTAAATATTCAACAACGTATTGAAACAAGTTAAATATTCGCAAACGTATTGAAACAAGTTGAACACAGAAGCACAATCTCACACAAAATAACAGCAATAAAAATAATAAAATAAACAAATAGTTTAATATACAAATGTTTTATAAAATATACGATGCTGAAAAATACTAAATGTATGAAACAATTAACCATTAAACTGACGTAAAATGATGTGATTAATTAAAATATTATTGCTTAAAAATTTATTTACAAAAAGCTTAATATAATACAATGAAAAAAAAAGTAATTTAAATAAATTGTCAAACCACTTTCGGTATGATTCACAACATTCATTCGTCTTGGTATTGATTCTAAGAATTCATGTGATGCTTGGACACACATTTTCATCCACATACATATGAATGTTTTTAGAAGCAAATCAGTGTGAATGTTCTGAACGATAGAGAATTATAAATTCATTTATAGCTACAAAAAAGTTGATGAATTTCATTATTACCTGCCAGATGGCAGCACTATCAATGTCGACTGAACTACTGACCTTGTATTTTAATTCGATAATGAAATTCTAATTTTCTCAGTTTAAACATTTTTGACTTACACTGATGGACTTCTGAATCATTCATATTTCGCCGGGACTTTAATTGATGAATAAATATTGCCATCATTTCTTAATACCTTTTGAAAAACATCTCACATATTCTCAATGGTATTGAAGCTAGGGTTTTGCAAGAGAAATTCAAATGCATGAATGAAATTTCATATCTTTTGAGCAAATTTACCTATTTCCGAATTTCATGAATCCTAGTATTAACCTATTCAAAAATGTCATTGTCATATGTTAAAAACTAATAGATTGAAAGAATAAGATGATTTTTCAATATATAAGGCGTTCGTAGAGTTTCTAATGAGGACTGATGTTCGAGATCGATTTCATCATTAGATCAAGGAACTTAGGATGGATTTTGGAAAAAGTTGGACCAATGCGGAATTGATATCTAGCTTAATGAAGAATAGTATTACTAGAAAGGTGCTTTACGAAGTATGTTTGAAAATTTCATGGCCCGCGAAGTTTTTTGGAATTCGCTGGATAGGAACGAATTTTGAACATCTAGGGTGTGATGCTAGGCAAATTGGTTCTTCAGTGACAGTATTTAAACGAAGACAAATTTAAAGTCCAGGGGGTCTATTCTCCGATCCGACTATATCTCAATTCTGACTGTCAAAGTCGTTATTTTGATCACGTGACGTGACATTCCGACCTTTTGCTATTCTCCCCACTCAGTCATAGAAATTTGCGGTGAAGATCCGGTTTGTTTCAGTCCTTATGATAACGACTCCTTCATGTGGTCCTTATAAAGATGACTCGTCCCTATTTTCTTCAATTCTCGTGAATGATTTTTTGGGAAAGATCAGTTTATCCATACATAAATTGGTATTGTGAGGTTAGTTTACCCTCCCTCTCCCCAATATTATTTTTGAAAAAGCAGTCCTATATAATTAAAGAAATTTTTAATAATAATATAAAAGAATAAGCTTTTCAAAATTAAAAAGTAACCGAACAGAATGCTACATTTGAATTCTAACTGAAGTGATAACATGAAAATATGATTTTCCAACTGTGCAGTGTGGATATATGCTTATATATAATTATAATAGTTTTAACTAATAGTTTAAAAAAAAAAAAAATCGCCATTTATAGCACAAATTGAGCATTATCGGAAAATCAGAAAATTTTTTCCTTTTTAAATGATTATTGTTTAAAAAATGTGTACTTTATTCATTCAATTTCTTTTCTTTTTTTTTTTTTTTTTTTTTTTTCTTTTTGTTTTAATAGCTTTTAAACTGAATGTACACTATTTTTTAAAAGTATTTTTGCTAAAAAGTTCTTGAATTTTACAGTTTTTCGGAATGTTATTTTCAAAAAATGCAAATGTTTTATGCAATTTCTTTTAAGGATTTTTTACTTATTAAGGATAAATATTTTTCAATTGTAATAATTACGTACCAGTATTCTGTATTTTGTTGGTTGAAAAAGAGTTATTTCCCGGTGTATTCAACATAATTAAAAAAAAGCATAAAATCATTTAAGCATATACGCATTATATTCAGTTAGAATTTATTTATTAATCATAGATAGATTTTCAAATTAATAACTTTTCAGATTTTTAACAAATTTGATTTCGGAGTAGGATGATATTTCCAATATGGGAATAGTTAAAACAAATAATAATTCTAAAGGTGCTTTTATGCTATGAATAAAATAAAACTTGATATAAAGTTAAGAAAAAAAAAAAAAAAAAAAAAATGGATTGCCATTTTGTTTAATTTTTCCTCTCTCTCTCTGAATATATCTATACATTAAGTAGTAAAAGCCGAGAAACAAAAGATTTTAGACACATATTAAACATTTTCGGAAAATCAGAAAAACTCTTCCTTTTAAAATGATCATTGTTTAAAAAATATGTAATTTATTCATTTGATTTTTTTTTCTTTCAAATTAACTGTTAAACTGAAGTTACATATAGTTTATTTACTCGCTCTTTATATATATATTAAATATTTCTAATGAAAAGTTTTTGAACTTTACTGGTTTTCAGAATGTTACTTAAAAAAAAAAAAAAATCGAAAATGTTTAATGCAATTTTTTAATGCTTTTTGTTACTTATTATTTAAGGCTAAATATTTTTTGAACTATAATAATTACCTATATTAATCTGTATTTTGTTTGTGTAAAAATTATTTTCCTTGTGTATTCAATGTAATTGGAAAATCTTTGTATTATTAATCCTATGAAAAACACATTTCTTTTTAAATAAAAATGCATAAAATCTTCTAAGTAAAAACGCAGTATTTATAATATATTTATTAAGCACAGATAGAGAGAGGTTCGAATTAACAAATTTTCAGATTTTTTTTAAAAAGTCAGTTTTAGAGTAATGAAGCTCCCAATAGGAGATGTTTAAAAAATAATAATATTAATTCTAAAAGTGCATTTATGCTACGCATAAAATGAAATTTCATATAAAGTTAAAATAAAAAAAAATTCAGATTTCTATCATGTTTAGTTTCAATATATAACATAAATAAATAATAATAAATAGTAAACTAAATTCAGTTTACCAGCTATTTGTGAATAAAATAAAATGATTAAATCAGCTAAAGAGTTTTATAATGGTGTTCATTTGAATATAAGGATTTTGAAAAATTAATTTAATTTTGCTTCAAAATAATCTACTTATATTTTACTCGTATTGTGGGCAAAACATTTCCTTTCTACATCTTATTTCCATGTTGAATTTTATTTATTATTTAACAGACACTTTAATATATTGTAGATTTTATTAATAAATTAAGCGAAAATTTATGTTATGAAATAAGTAGGTTAATACAAATAACATATATATATATATATATATATATATAATAATTGCATTACATATAGATTTGAGTTGAATTACATTTTCTAATAAGTAATCTTACTTCTGCAGATGAAAACATTTTTTAAATAAACAAACTTATCAAAATAATTTAAACCGCCAAAAGAAAATAAATAAATAAAAATAAGAGAGAGAGAGAAAGATAAAAAATAGAAAAAAAAAGAAAAGAAAGAAAGAAAAAACTATATTAAAAAAAGAACTTTGTGGTACTTTAGTTTATTTTTCTCCTATTAAATTTGTACACTCTAACAGCTTTATCCCCTCATATTAGTAAAGATAAAATTTTAACATATAATAATTCTTGTAATGAAATTTTTACACAGTATTGATAATAAAGAAACGCAAACTCTGAACAATGAATTTTTTTAGAACGCGCATTTCTGGATGTGCGATTCTCATATTGCCTTGCAATGTTGCTTTTCTTACACGACGTCTATTCACAGGTGTATCGTCTACTTCAACACGCCATTGGCTGAAATCACTGACATCCTTAGCCTCGGAAGAAGACTGCTTTTATTACTACCTTAGATAACAACCTTGGGGGGAGAATCGCTCTTTAGCAGTGGGAGGAAAGAAAGTCGGTAAAAGTGGAATTTAACGACTGTCGTTGTTTAAGGACGGTCGCTATGGCGGTCGGATCGGAGAATAGATGCCCAGGTCAGTTAGAAATTGGGAAAACTCAACGTGCCTGCTTTTATCAAACTTAAAATTCTAGTGAAAGTAGTATGCCCAATGCCCATTTTATCCCAGCCAGTAGCCAAAATGCTTTAGACTAATTTAAATATACAAAATCGGTTAATACCGAGTAGCTCTGTCTTTCAAGGATTGGAGAATGCTTCACGAGCTACTTCTCTAATCCTGAAGAAATTACAGTGCATGAAAAAGATATACATATTAATGCCAAGCAAAAAAGTCATTATTTTGGCCATTGCTTATATGAATTTTATGCAAATTTAAACATAATGCAGAAATTAGTGGTTTTAATTATACATATAAAAATGGCAAATACAATCCCTTTTTAACTAAAAATTAATTTTTGTTTTTATAACAGTATGAAAATAATAATAAGTCCATGCTTTGTTTTATAGGTTTTTTTTTTTTTTTTTTCATTTTATTTATTATCTGCAGTATTTTATTGTTGTCTTAGAAGCTACTCTAACAAATCACACAGATAACGGCAGACGGAACTTTTAGTATTTGTGAAAATAGGAACAGATGTGAAATTAACCCCAGTTGAACAAGGCGAAATTCTGAGTTTTAAATAATGTGGTTTAAATTATTGCAAAACAGCTAAAATATTTATCAGAATTAAATCTTTAGTTAATAAATATTTAAACAATAATGATAATTATATGGTCAGTAGAAGGATATAGAATGGGATTTTTCCTTGACTCGCGAAAAATGAGAGCTGTTGTTTGGCGAGTAACTCGTAAAAAAGTTCTCTTCTTCTCAAATTAAACATTATTTGAAGTTTTATTGCACCAGACAAACTACATGGAATATGCTATCAAAAAATGCATGTGAAATAATAATAAACTGAAACGGCAACCACTGAAAAGTAAAAGACATGAAATGGAAAGACTAGAGTTTGCAAAGCAAAATATTGCTTTGTGGAATAAACGGGAAAATATTTTTTCTGACGAAAAATTTTTGATGTGGATGGGCCGGACGGTTTTAGGTACTATTTGTGTGATCTACGGAGTAAACCACATTTTCTCATTTGTAAGTTTTGTGGTGGTTTTGGATGGTTTCACTGCCAAAAAACGAACGACACTATTTGCATACCTGAAAACAAAAAGAATTCGAAAGCCTATCAAGATATCCTTTCAGAAAATTTATTGACAGACACACCTGTGATAACATTTACCGAATACATATTTCAGCCTGACAGTGTGCGGATTCACAATTCAAAGTCCACGAAATTATGTATCCTAGCGTAGAATATACAGAATGTACAACTACTTCAGTGATCATCCCCAAAAAACCCTGATCTGAACCCACAAGAAAATTTCTGGGGTATTCTGGTGTATGGCGTGTCATGGAAATGGGGAAACTTAAACACAAAAGAGGAGATTAAAATGACTTTTGAAAACTATTGGTAAAGCCCTCAAAAGACACACTGAAATTTTTTTCAAATTCTAAGACCTCAAGAATGCTTAATTTGGTTGAAAAAAAAAGAGAAGAAGAATTTTTGAAATATTAGCAGTTTGTTACATCTTATGTGACCTTAACGGGTTTAGTGTCATGTCAGCCATCAGTAGCTGACACTGAACTTTCCGTTTAGGACGCATCAACCACAGGTGGTTGACAGTGTAAAATATGATATAAAGCCGCATTAGCAACCGATGGCCGGCAGTGTAAAATATGATATAAAAATAAAATATTTACATTGTTTTAAGTAATTACCGAAAATTCTCTATATATTAAAAAAAAAGTTACTGTCACTGGCGTCAACTTTTTTTTTTGTCTGCGACAGCATCTTCTAGCGGAGGGCAGGGTTCTACGCGTCATGAGAGGTATCAATGTGCTCCGAATACTCTAAGGAAGACATTTCAGCTGCTTAGAAATTTCTATCATTTTTATTAAAGAAGTTATTAGCTAAAAACGACAAGTTTATGAAGGTACTCTATTTGCCATTTTGAAAAAAGTTTCTGCCAGTGACGTTATTCTTCTGTTTTGAAGTCATTTTACATGGAAAAATTAAAATATG
Source organism: Salticus scenicus (assembly GCA_963930645.1). NCBI lineage: Eukaryota > Metazoa > Arthropoda > Arachnida > Araneae > Salticidae > Salticus > Salticus scenicus. The sequence continues at coordinate 147,060,690 of OZ005649.1, forward strand.
ATCCGTGGTTGTAAGTAGGTAGGTAGGTAGGTAGGTAGGTTGGATTAAACGTCGCACCAGTACTGCGCTATGGGTAATTGGCTACGGTCTGGGACGCACCCCTAGAGATGTTTCGGAGACATGCAATCACATTTTTGATCCTCTGGGGATCCCCCCCCCCCCTCCGCTTTGACGATCTCCAGAGTTACAGTGTGGATGGGAACATGAAGGACTTTGCGGCCACGACAGATTTTATGTGCACCAACTACCATTGTGCACGACGATCTTTGACCGGCTCAAGTATCAAATCGGCAATCTTACGATTCCAGTTACGTGCTCGGCGATTTATCGACTAGGGTACCGCGGCCGGAAACCATGGATGTAAAAAAGCAGGAAAGTAAATATCAACTTTTTTTCTCTACTTTTAGAAAATTAATTTTCTTACACTTAAAAATTAAAATATGATCCTACAACCATGGATCATATTTTAATTTTAGGTAGATAATTAGGTAGGTTGTGTTTGACGTCGCACCATTACTGCGCTATGGATACGTGGCGACGGTCTGGGACGCACCCCTACGGATGTTCCGGAGACATGCCACTACAGTTTTGGTCCTACACGAAGGGGATGGCTCCCCCGCTTCGATGGCCCCCAGAGGTATAATTTTGATGGAAACATGCAGGATACTGCGGCCACGACATATTTTACGTACACCAGCCACCATTAATGTACACGACGGTCTTTGGCCGGCTCGAGAACCGAATCCGCAATCTTCTAATTACGAGCTCGGCGCTCTACCGACTGGGGGTACCGCCGTCCGGATCTAAGGTTGTAAAAAAGAAATAAAAAGTATCATATACTAAAGATGTGATGTAAAATGGTCTAGATATTATGAACTTCTTTCAATCAAATACATATATATATAAATATATATAAATATATATATATTTCAATTTGACATTGAATATGAGGGTTTTCATGATAATTTTCTGCTTTTGTCTTGTAATATGCACTATTAATATTCCTTTTCAGTGAAAGAAAGCAGCGAATAGGCGGGCAGAGCTCTGCATATATTAATATGTAAAGTGAGTCGGGGTGGAGGCGAAGCCTCCCTCGGGGGTTGGTGAGCGGAGCGAGTAGGGAGCAGAGCCCCCTAGTTATTTAAAATTTACTTAATTTTTATTTCTTAGAGAATTATATCATTAAGGCATTTTGATGGATTTTATTGAAACACGATAAACATAACAACTTCTAAGCAGAGCGTATGGCCTGACGGAGATTTCCTTAAGAATTCTCGTGGCGCTCAACATGTTAATATTATTTTCAGCTTTCTACATGGATAATAGAGACAAAGTTTCGAATACGAAATACAATTTTTAATAAATATGAATACGAAATAGCTTAATATTTAGTAACATATTTATATATAATAATTGAAGTTGTTATTTGTTGCATTATGTATAAATTTGCAATTGTAAGAATTACGCAATTTTTAGCTGGCCTTAACTGTTTTGTCTTGCACTGTATTTAGCCCCTTCCACCCTTTGTTTATCCAAAATTAGTCCTTTTGACTGCTTGAACAGTCTCCCTAATAATAAATAGTAACTTAAAGCCAAAGATCCGAGGCTGAGGTTGCTGAAAAAAGAGGTTGCCAACAAAATATTTATTTTGCCTTTTTTTTTTTTTTTTCTTTGTTTCTTTTTCTTCTTTCAAATTAAAAACTAATTATCTATAAAAAGTAAAAGAAATGTTGAATGGTTGTAAAGGCAGTTATGAATCTCACTGAGGTTTGAAAATTGTTGGTAAAGCCCCTCAAACAGCACACTGAAATTTTTTTCAAATTCTAAAACCTCAAGAGTGCTTAATTTGGTTGAAAAGAAGAGGAGAAGAGGAAGTTTTGAAATATTAGCAGTTTGTTACATAATATCTTATGTAGCCTTAATATTATTTTCAGCTTTTTACATGAATAAAAGAGATAAAGTTTCGAAAAAAAAAAATAATTTAATTTTTTGTAATATTTTTATAGATAATAACTGAAATCGTCATTTGTTGTATTGTGTATTAATTTGCATAAAAATTAAATTTGCAATTGTAAGAATAACGCAATTTTTTAGCTGGCCTTAACTTTTTTGTCCAGCAATGTATTTATCACCCTCCACACTTTGTTTATCCAAAAGTAATAATTTTGACTGCTTAAACAATTTTCCTAATAATAAATAGTAATTTGAAACCAAAGATCCGAGGCCGAGGTTGCTCAAAATAGAGATTGCCAACGAAGTATTTATTTTATCTTTTTTATTTCTTTTAAATTAAAAATTAATTAACTATAAAAATAAAAAGAAATGGTGTATGGTTGTAAAGTCAGTTATGAATCCCATTGAAGTGGTAAAAATGGCAGCAATTTCTCATTCCTGAAATTTCTGTAAATAAGTGCGGAGTCTTTGAGCTCTGATTACATATATATATACATATTTTGCCATCTAACTTATATATATATAGATTCAGGAACTTAGACGTGGAGATCCATGTTTTTATTATTTAAAAAAAATAATATAATTCCTTATTAAAATGTTTTAAAATCATTTGTGCATTGTAATAAAAATAAATATATTTTCTTGATGAAAAATCCCTCGTGAGAAAATGGAAATATACTGTTTTAATAAAATCTCAAAATTTTAACTCGAAAAGAAAAAAATAATAATATAAAAGCATGAAAAGATTGAGTAAATACTTAAAAAAAAAAAAAAAAAAAAAAAAAAAAAAAAAAGGCCTATAAAGAAGAAAAAAAAAAGTGTAACAGCTAAATTTTACTTATTCATAAATGCTTTTAAAAAGAATAAATTCCGACTGAATATTTTCTTGTGAAATATCGCAGTGGCGCACTACATACATATTTCATAATACTCCAGTTTATTTACCGATAAATCTTAGCAAAAATGTACTTAAAATGCATTTTGACATTTTTTCGATAGTTCTATTTTTCCCGATAGTCGCAAAAAATTCAATATTCTCTTGACTTATATTTTAAAAGTCAAAAACTTTTAAAAATTCAATGGATAACACTTTTTTCTTTCCCATGATAAACTACATTCCTTAAAATAGGAAAAAAGTTAAAGCAATTTTTGAGAATTTCTTATAATATTTAAAAGATTTTAAAAAGGAAAACTTCATATTTTATCCTTTAAAATAAAAATTTGTTTAATTACATTTATTTATTTTTACGCTACAGAATGAAACTGTACATTTTTATTTGTTTAAAAAAAAGTGCTTTTGGTTGAATTCTATGTTAATTTTATAAGATTACAGTTAAGATGCATGCAAGTATTTTATTTCTTTTAATCTGCGGACAAAAAAATAGGGGTGATATAAGTTTGAAGCCCTTGTCTGTCAAGTGCCTGTCTGTGGAACTTCCAGACAAACAGATCGATTTCAATATTAATACAACATATAGCTGTATATATAATAAACAACAGTCAGTATATATATATTGAAATATATATATATATATATTGAATATATAAATATATATACTGAATGCTGATTTAATTAGTATGATTCTTCTAGTTTGACGAAAATCTGCTTGATAGATTTTTTAAAAATAATTAATATGCGTCTTTTCATGCCACCTTGCATTAATATTTAAAAATTTATGAGATGGCAAATTTGAAATCACGGTAGATAAGAATCTGAGAGTTGACAATATTATAATTTTTAAAACATGTTAAATTATAAAACACGTTTTTTTTTTTTTTTTTTTTTTTTTTTTTTTTTTTTTTGTGGAGAGGGGGGGGGGGGGGGGAGACTCAAGTTAAAAATTCTTTTTAAAGAATCGTGAAATTTAAACCTATTTTGAGAAAAATTTAAACATGGCTATGAATTGCAATTAGGAATTCACAGTTAAAAGATCTCTAAATTCAGTTAAAAATTAGGGATCTTATAAACATTTTAGTTTTGCTGATAAACACTTTGCAGTTAAAACTTGTAAGCTGTCAGCTTTTCAACTTTTAACTCAAGTTAGATGATAAGTTATGTTTATTAATTTTTTTGTTTACTTAAAGTTATTTTTATTAGAGTATGACAATGATTATCGCAAATTTTTACCGATTTTCACAAACATTAGAAAAAAGGGTTAAATCAGTGATTATGAGTTCATAGTCCAGAAAAACACTAAATTCGTTAATATTTAATTAAATTCAAGGCCACCGCTACGTCCATATTTCATAATTTGCGAGCTAGCACTCTTTGAACTTCAGGTTACATAGGTGCCAACTTGTACGGTTTGTTAACACCAGCAGTTCTTTGTAAAAAGAATCATCATGTTTAATCGAAAGAAACTGTTAAAAAGATTATTTAAAAATTTCTCTTAAAAATTTCTGGTACCAAAAAAAGTACAAGTTGGCAGTTATGAGATTACATATGAGAAAAGACATTTAATTAAATTCAAGGTCGATTTCTCTTTATAAAGTTAGCTTTACACCTGTTTGATACATTAATGCTCAAATTTTAACTAAAATGATTTGACTGTATATTAAATAAATTTAACAAAATGTTATGATTATAATTCAATCCTTTAAAAAATTAATAATTTTTTAATTTGAAAAGTTTACGTTAATTTATTTTTAAAAAGTTCACTTTTCGAAATTTTAAAGGTACATTTAATGGAATTAAATATTTGTGTTTGTTAGAAGAAAAAAAAATCTGTTTATTCTATTATCTAACTATTTAGTGTTTAAAAAATAGTTAAAACAAGTTAATTGATTTCAGAAAATTTTTGACTGAAAGGCTGATTTTTTATACCAACTATGTGAAAAATACCAGAGTCGGGAATCGAACCCAGGCCTCCCGCTTTACGTGCAAATGCTCAAACCATTGAGCTACCCTGGCTGATTACCAGCTAGGCATTTCTCACATAACATTCGTCGGCAAAATCACCGAGTCTGTAAACACAGCTATATCAATTTTATTTAGAAATTTATTCATCAACCATGAAAGTTTATTTCAGAAAATTTTGGAGTGAAAAGCTGATTTTTTATAACAACTATGTGAAAAATACCAGAGCCGTTAATCGAACCCAGGCCTTTCGCTTTACGTGCGAATGGGAATGCTCAAACCATTGGGCTACCTTGGCTGATTACCAGCTAGGAATTTCTCACATAACATTCATTGGCAAAGTCACCGAGTCTGTAAACACAGCTATTTCAAGTGACATTAATATGCATGGAACAACTCCAATAGGCCACGAACTTTTAATTTAATTTAACTTTCATAGTTGTTGAATAAATTTCTAAAAATACAAAATACAGCGTTCGGATTGGCTAAAAATTTCATAAATCCTAAAAACGCACCTATTTTGACATAAAAAAGACCCACTTAACTAATCAACCAACCTTAAAGTAATGAATTCAAATTAAAACAAAAACTAATTTATAGAGCTATCTATATTTCAGAAATAAAACCTATGAAACAATATAAAATACATCTCATATTTTTAATTTTCATAATTGAAAAATATATTAATTTTTTGAGTGAATAGTAAGCAAAATGTTATTTAAATATGTACTTTGTAACACATGAAAATAGTTAAACATGCATGTACATCTGAAATTTGAAACAAATATTTTGTTTTAACAGCTTTTATATTACCTTATATTTAGTAATAATATGTAAAAATGCATTATTATTAATGAATCCAAATGGAATATTTCCACGAATTTCTTTCATTTCTAACAAGATTTACCTTTTACAAGAATTTCATTGACTCTAAAAAAATTTTTTCAAGCTACCATGATTGAATATTTTATTTATTTATTTATTTTACCATGTTTTTATTAACTTCGATTCTTGTTTGTTTGTTTGTCCGGTACAATTCTTACAATATATTTTTAACTAACTACAGGAGTGTAAAAAGGAGAGTTCACCAGCACGGTGGTGGCGTAGTGGCGTAGGGTGGAGTCGCGCCTCCATCCTGACACCACTACGCCACCACCCTGCTGGTCAACGTCTCCTTTTTACACTATTTAGTCATCATCTTGGACGAGGGGTATTGCCACCGGAAGAATAGAAACTTTTGGAGCGTTGCCACCGGAAGAATAGAAACTTTGAGTCATCATCTTGGATGAGAAGTTTGGTGGTGCCATCTATCGAGGAGAATGGGAATTTTGAGGAGTTAGATTTATTTTCATAAATTTTGGACTTAGTATTTTTTTTCACAATTTTGGGGACTTCAAAATTTTTTCGAATTTTTGCGGGGGGTTAGATGACATCACGATCTTTTGGGACTTAGCCTGAAAAGAGATACAGTTTAAGAAATGAGAGTTAGAAAAATGTTAGAAAGAGAATACAAAATTTACAATTTGAGAAATAAGTGAAAGAAAAATGTATAGAAAAAAGTTAGAAAGAGAATACAAATTTAAGAAAAAAGGTAGAAAGAGAGAGTTCACCTTTTGCGCCTGGGAGACTGCCCTCCCGAGGCCCTGCGGTGCCCCTTTTCACTCCGTAGAGCAAGGCGGGAGTTAGTTCCTTTTAAAAAAATAAAAATAAATAAATAAATAAAAAATATCAACCTGGTGAACTCATCACACAGTTTTCTGGGGTTGTCTTCAAAGCATGGGTTCAGACAATTTTCATAGGTGCAGAAACAATTGATATATACAGGATGCAGGAACAATCTTCATAGGTGCGAAACAGTTGATATATAAATTGATATTAAAATAATTTCATAAGTAAAACATTATTTGAAAGCTTTGTTGATTTGTGAATTGAACAGTAGATTACAGAAATTTCTACCGCCAGATATTTTAAAATTTCAATATTTCAAATTCTAATTAAATTATTTTTAATACATCATTCGAAAGATATTTTAAAGTACTTTTATATTATCGAAAGTGGGATTCGAGATTTCACCTGATTTACACGTTTTGAGGTCTCCTGAATCGGTTTTCTTTTGTATCTCAGCTACTAATTAAAATAATTTCATAAGTAATACATCATTTGAAAGCTTTGTTGATCTGGAATGGAAAAATAGATTACAGAAATTTCTACCGCCAAATGGCGCTGTAATATTTTTAAATTTCAATATTTCAAATTCTAATTATGATTAATTTATTTCTAATACATCATTCGAAAGATATTTTAAAGTTCTTTTATATTATCGAAAGTGGAATTCGAAATTGCACCTGATTTACAATTTTAAGGTGTCCTGATCAGGTTTTCTTTTGCATATCAGCTAATTGAGTTAGACCGTTCAAAATTGGTATATGTAGGTTAATGAGGAGGGGCTGGAAGGGTGGGGAAAGAATAGGTGCGCGCAGCGCGCACGAGACTGCGCTGCCGAAGGCAGTGGGGACCCGGTCAGACTTTTTACCTGATGAGAAATGATTTTTTTAATTTTCTTTTCTTAAGAATAAAAGTCTGATTTCAGAAGGAATGTGTGCGCGCACCGCACACATTCATCACATGCAATCTTTCGGTAGCCTAAAGCGTACCGTCTTCAGTGCAAAAAGGATCCTTTTTGCACTGAAGACGGTACGCTTTAGGCTACCGAAACAGCTGTATGCATTTGCAATATTTTTCTTTGGCGTTTCTGACGTGGTAGTTTATTCGGGTTTTAATGTGCCACAGAACTTGTGTTATTAGCTACAGGGGAAATAATAAAATGAAATAATTCTAAAGGCCACCTTTTGGGCAACATTCATCCCAATTTAATTAGCATCTAACTTATCTGTAAATATTGAAAGAACTCAAAAAAAAAAAAAAAAAAAAAAAAAGAAAGAAAGAAAGAAAGAAAATTGAACTGTTTGGTTTTTCCAAAAAATGTAATTTCTTTTCTCAAATGGGGGGAGGGGGATTACGAATGCACTCCTTCAATCGCCTTTATTATATCAGTTAAAAATAATAAAAATCTATCAAATTTTTATATACTACACTAATACAATGATAGATTATGTTAAAAATTATAGGATAAAAAAAACTTTTTATATACCATGTTTTTAAATTCTCTGATGAATCATTAATAAAATACGCGAGGATAAAATATAATATTTAAGCAATATTTAAGCACGCGGACTCAGTTCAATGAAATAATAATAATAGTGAAAAAAAAATGGTTTTAAAAGTAAAATATTTCTCCTTTTAAAACAACGTATGTTAGTATCGTGACAATAGCGACATTAGCACTTATCAATGTGTATAAAGTTTTCCAATTATAATGACGTCAATTTTTGTGAGGTGTATAATTTAACTTTTTATAATTTTTTTAACGTTCACGTTGAATTAAATGTATTTATTTTTATGTCGAAAGAAAATGAACTTGTAATTTTTTTTTTTTGGCAACAATTAAATTATAGCTAATATTTTAATGGCTATTTTATTGCTATTAAGAGCTTATTATTTTCATATTTTAATTAAATAAAAGTAAACTATTCGAAAATTCGAAAATCTGACTTCGAAGTATTGTGTTGTCACCGAGTTCTGAGCTAATGTAAAAGTTTCAAATTTCTAGCTAGTAGGGAAAATAGTAGTGTAAAAAGGAGAGTTCACCAGCACGGTGGTGGCGTAGTGGCGTATTGTGGCGTAGGGTGGAGGCGCGCATCCATCCTGACACCACTACGCCACCACCCTGCTGGTCAACGTCTCCTTTTTACACTACTTAGTCATCATCTTGGACGAGGGGTGTTGCCACCGGAAGAATAGAAACTTTTGGAGCGTTGCCACCGGGAGAATAGAAACTTTGAGTCATCATCTTGGATGAGAAGTTTGGTGGTGCCATCTATCGAGGAGAATGGGAATTTTGAGGAGTTAGATTTATTTTCATAAATTTTGGACTTAGTATTTTTTTCACAATTTTGGGGACTTCAAAATTTTTTCGAATTTTTGCAGGGGGTTAGATGACGTCACGATCTTTTGGGACTTACCCTGAAAAGAGATACAGTTTAAGAAATGAGAGTTAGAAAAATGTTAGAAAGAGAATACAAAATTTACAATTTGAGAAATAAGTGAAAGAAAAATGTATAGAAAAATGTTAGAAAGAGAATACAAATTTAAGAAAAAAGGTAGAAAGAGAGAGTTCACCTTGAGCGCCTGGGAGACTGCTCTCCCGAGGCCCTGCGGTGCCCCTTTTCACTCCGTAGAGCAAGGCGGGAGTTAGTTTCTTTTAAAAAAATAAAAATAAAAAAATAAATAAAAAATATCAACCTGGTGAACTCATCACACAGTTTTCTGGGGTTGTCTTCAAAGCATGGGTTCAGACAATTTTCATAGGTGCAGAAACAATTGATATATACAGGATGCAGGAACAATCTTCATAGGTACGAAACAATTGATATATACAGGGTGCAGGAACAATCTTCATAGATGCGAAACAATTGATATATACAGGATGCAGGAACAATTTAAAAATATATACAGGGTGCAGAAACAATCTTCATAGATGCGAAACAATTAATATATACAGGATGCAGGAACAATCTTCATAGATGCGAAACAATTTAAATATATACAGGGTGCAGGAACAATCTTCATGGATGCAGGAACAATTGATATATACAGGATGCAGGAACAATCTTCATAGGTGCAGAAACAATTTAAAATATATACAGGATGCAGGAACAATCTTCATAGAGGCGAAACAATTGATATATACAGGGTGCAGGAACAATCTTCATAGGTGCGAAACAATTGATATATACAGGGTGCAGGAACAATCTTCATGGGTGCGTATTGCCATTCGGAGATTATAAATTGATTACAGAATTAAATAGAAATTTTCCTATGTATTTCATGGAATTTGACAAAATGAAACAAAGGTTGATGTGTATTATATAATTAAAAACATTGAATGTGAATGGTATAGACTTTGATATTAAAATTTGGGTGTTGCCATTGGAAGAGTATAAATAATTTCCGGTGGGACTTAACATTTTTGACTGAATGAAACAATGAATGACTGAAGTTAATTAACATCAGTAACAATTTATGAGTATTTTAGAAACTTAGCATTCTTAGAGATTAAAAATATATTGCATTAAGATAATAAATATCGAATTTAACTAGGAGTTCATACTTTTAGTGATGTCATTGTAAATTTATGTTAGGAAATTTTTACAGAATTAAATAGAAATTTTCGTATTTTATGGATTAACACATAGATTTAAAAGCAAAACAAATAATAAATAATTTAACATTCATTAAAAATGTAAGACACTTAAAAATTCTAACTTTATTTTAACACTAAATAAGTTTCACTTTTTAAATTTATTTAGACTATCTTAGAAATAATATTATTACATTCGTTAAAAATTGAACACACATGCACTTTAAAAAATTACTATCATATAAATTAAACTAAATATAATAAAAATTATGTATATTAAACTTTATATTCTCACTAAATAAGTTTAACATTTCTTTAAACTCTATCTTACATTCGTTAAAAATTTAACAGAAGTTTTAATCAGTTAATAAATTTTGTATACAGTTGTGTTATATAAACTAAATATAATAAAAATTATATAAAACACATACTGTTATTTAAGCTCTAACTTTGAAATACTATTTTTACATTCTTTAAAAATTGATCACACATACACTTTAAAAAAATTAGTATCATATAAATGAAACTAAAAATTACTATCATATAATAATATTAATCTAAAAAATTGCTTACAAAGACATGCAGTAAAATTATAAATAAAGAAAAAAGAAAATTACTATCATATAATAATATTAATCTAAAAAATTGCTTACAAAGACATGCAGTAAAATTATAAATAAAGAAAAAAGAAAAATGCTTACATAGTTTTAAATCAACAATTAAATTTTATATACAGTAAAATTATAAATTTAAAAAAAAAAATGACTATCATATAATAATATTAATTTAAAAAATGCATAAAAAGATATACAGTAAAATTATAAATTAAAAAAAGAAAAAATGACTATCATATAATAATATTAATTTAAAAAATACATACAATGTTTAAAATCAACAATTAAATTTTATATATATTATAATTAACTAAACTTTATGTTGTTACTATTAAATTTATCCTAACACGAAAATTTTAAAACTTTACATAAATTTTCTACACAATAAAGTTACATAAACTAAATAAAATTATATAAATTAAACTTTATATTCTCACTAAATAAGTTTAACATTTATTCAAGTTTAACACAGTAATATAATTCATACTATCTTAGTTGATTTAAATGAAACAGGTAAATACTTTTAAACTTGAACTAGTTAAAAATAAGTTCTTTTTTATAAAATAATAAAAAGGATTTGTTATATTTAAACACTATCAGTTACTAAAGTTATTTTGTATTAAACATTTCTATTTAAAATTTTGAAATAAATTGCATCATTTTAAATGAAAATAAACAGTTTCCTTAAAAACAGATAATACGGAATATTCCATGAGTCATAGTTATCACTTGCAACGGAAAACCCATACACTTGATGAATCATGTGCAATATACGCTGTGGAATCGTGCCTAATAGTAATCCACACTATCTCATATAAAGATTAAGTTAAAATCATTAAAACAATACAGCGAATAATTAGGAAATGCAATAATTTTTTCACAAAGCATATCATACAATGAGTTTTAAACGATTATTACCTATCATAATGTTTTTTTTTATGATACTTATGGTTAAGCTTTTGTTGTTATTATAATTTTAATGCAATCTCAATTTAATTTTAACTTTCTTTTAAATGATAACTTTTACGTTTAAAAAAAAATACCTTTGATTTCAACTTTAAAACCTAACGTACAGAAGGTTTACTAGGTTTTAAATAATAATAATATAAACATAAATATAATCAATTCCTTAATAATCAAATATTAAAATTTACAAAAATTAGCTTTCACATAGTTACTTAAAGACTGAACCACTGATCGTATAGTACAAAAAAAAACAATAAATCTATCATCGCGTTGTGTTTTTTAAAAATTATCTTTTACTTATTAAATTTCTTGTCGCAATAACACAAGTTTAGATAAATGGGTAAAACAATACCCGTAGACAGGAGTAAATAAAAACCTCATGTTTCCCTAGATAAGAAATTCAAAAGGAGTACACTCATAAAAAAAAGCAGATACTAAAATTTGCTTTTAAAATATACAAATTTTAATTAAACTAAAGCATAATTACATTACAATCCTTAAATTATGCTCAACAGATTTGATGTACTCATTCATTATATTTCTAGCCAAGACAATGAGGATATATATCTATTTACCAGAATTACAAATCAGCTGTTATTGCACTGGACGGTCTGTCCGTACACACAAACAAAGAGTTATTTTCTGTGAAAAGGAAACTTAATACATTCTATGACAAGAAACAATATACAAGTAGCAGGAATGTTAAAGACATGAATATAAATTGTAACTTACATAACATAGGTTTCTTCAGCTGTGCCAGTACAGTCGAGAGGGGAGGGGTCAGTTTCCAAAATCCTCAAGTACTTCCGTAGCCAAATATCATCCAGGAAAAGAGCCACAAGCAGCTTCTTTACACCTTATTGAGTCACCCACTAGTCAAGATTATCCGGATGGATTACTTCCGCAGTCACACATTAGCTCGGGTACTCGCACATTTCTTTCTTTGTTAAAACCCGGGCAGTTTTGTCCATTTTAGAAACCAAACGTTTTGTCACTCGGCTACGCATTTATTTATCAAACTTCCTTTCCCTCTTCTTACTTTTTCAGCCACACAGCTATGTCGACGTTAACTCACGTCTCCACACTGCTATTCACACCCGACGTCTCGTCTCTCCATCAGCAAAACAACCAGAGAACGAAAATCAGATTCTACTAATTACTTCCCAAACGAACAAGATAAGATCTACCGCAAAAGTCAATTCTCCTCTTTTTTTACCTAACCAGGAGGGAAAGCAGACCCCACGCCTTCCTCCCCCCTTGCTACGTCAGCCAACGTCCTACGTCCAATCGCCACCTGTCTATCCCATGAGGTACAATTCGCAAATCGCGCCCCTCTACACTCATATGGTAATTCCAGTATTGACGTCACAGAACAGGGTGAAACTAGTAACCCACCCCAACAACAGCTGATCAGTCAACTGTTTTTCCGCGAATTTCCTTCTCGCTTTACTCAGATAACAGACAAAAAAGAGAAAGGGGAAAAGAAAGCTTTTGAATGCTAGTTTTCCACTGACTGGATTAAATAGGCATTCCACAGATATCGCTGCTATTTTACAGCTGTTTTTCATGGAAAGTTCCAACTCTTTTCTTCGTGAATTAAATCTGCTTTAGAAAAAGGAATGCTTTACTTTATGAAAATACACAAAGAATCTCCTATATCCTATTCACTGGTTGTCCCATTCGCGTATCTCCGAAGTGTTGGCGCGTACAGGACAGATTGGCGCATTTTCGTAGCTAACGCCAAAATCTCTCTACCGCAAAGCAACCCTTGATTCTACTTCATTCCGCATTCGTGAAAACTTCAATCTTTTTTTTTCTTTTTTTCTTTTTTTTTTTCTCCCTCTCAGAAAAATAAACTGCTGAAACTGCGTGTTAATGAGTTTTAGCGTCGTTATTTTTAAATAATATACTTAATGATTAAATTTAGTAGGAAAACTTCACCTTTTTTTTTTTTTTTTTTCTAATTATTTATTTAATTTTTACTTTTTCTGGTCCATAAAAAGAGTAGAGAAAATATTGTTCTTAGGTCAAATTTTAGAAAAATAAAAAACTATTTTTTGTCCAATTATTTAATTTTTACTTTTTTCTTAATCCAAAAAAAAGTAAAAAAAAAAAATTACTTTTACTATTTTTCCTTTCTTTTACCCATTAGGTAGAGAAAGTATTGTTTTTGGGTCAAATTTCCGAACGCGAGATTTTGTTATATTTACACTTTTTGAGGTCCCCTGAATACGAAAATCATGTTTTTGGCAAATGGTCTCTGTGTGTGTCTGACTGTTATCAGCATATCTCAAAAACAAATTATGGCAGAAAGTTCAAACTTAGTATTCTAAATGTGTATCATATAGGGATGCTACAGTAAGATTTTCGTTGAGATCAAGCAAATGGTTCGCGTACAGGGACAATCAAGAGAATTCTAGTACATTACGTCTATGGGGGAAATTGCAGGTAAGTAGAGTTTAACGTCTGTAGACTGCACTAAACCAAATGAAACGAATATATATTTTTTGTAATAGAGATAGTTAACTGGGAAAAAAATGTTTGTGTATGTGGGAGCCTCGCCTCCCCCCCCCTGGGGGGAAGTCTCCCCTCGAGGGGAGTAAATTTTCATGATGGGTATCATTCAAAAGAGCTCGCCAATACCTTTAAAACGAATGGTTGAACTATAAATCTGTGATAATTTAAAACAAAGTTATAGATTTTTTTTACTTTTAACGAAAAAAAACTTAGAAAAAAAAAATCGTTTTATTATTATTATTATTATTATTATTATTATTGAGAGTAAAATGGACTTTTTTTTGGATATTTAGTGTTACACTACTTCTATAATATGGAAATCGCCTGCATTATCATAAAAGATAATTTTTTTAAATAATAATTTTAATAAATTATTTTTTAAAAACAGAATTATTTTTTAATAACTGAATTAAATTCTATATAAATGTAGGTACATTAATAAAACGGGAGTTGAGGGGGGCGGTAGCCCCCTCAGACAGAACTAATTATCGTATAAAACACTTCTAAAGCCTAATTTGAATTGTTTAGCATATGTTTACATGACAGTTCTCGTTATCTTACCTCTTAATCTGCAACCTGTATTTATAGTATTAAATTTCAGGGTAAGAGAAAATCGTGTGAGTGACACACCAGATTATTTTTTTCTTGTCAAATGTATTTTCGAAGAAATGTATTTCACCAGATTATTTTATCCAGCCATTGGAAATAAATTAAAAAAAAAAAATAAAAAATAAACTTTTTTTTTTTAATCCATAAAAGGTAGAGAAAATATTATTTTCATGTCAATTTTTTTTAAATTGAGTTTTTCCTTTGCATACGCGGGTTTTAGGTCTATTAAATCTGAAAATAAGATTTTTAGCGTTTGGTACACGTTTGAGGTCTATTAAATCTAAAAATGAGATTTTTAGCGTTTGGTACACGTTTGAGGTCTATTGAATCTGAAAATAATATTTTTTAGAGATTGGTCTGTTGCTCAAAAACAAAAACTAGCATATGTCCAATCTCAGTATTCTAAAAGTTTTTCAAAAGGGAAGGTTGCTCAAAAATTGCTATTGGAATTGAACAAACTGGCTTTATGAAATGAGCTCTCCCCTTTCAGCTACATATACAGACCCAAACACACACACACTTTTTCTTTTTCTACTTTCTTTTACACATATATTGCCAGAGAAAGTTTTGTTTTTGGCACAGATTTTCGAAATTGAGTTTTTGCTACATTTACACGTTTTCAAGTGTCTTGAATTCAAAAATTAGTGTTTTAGCAGTTGCTTGTGTGTGTATCTATCTGTTTGTTTGTTATCATTATAACTGAAGAACAAATATTAACAAGAAGTCCACATTCAGAGAAAACAATAACTAATTCGTGTACAGGTATTGAATTGGATTTGGGAATAAGGCCGATTAACTGCTGTAGGTCCTGGGCCTGAGGGATAGCGCTCTCCGTGGGGGTCTTTCTAAGGGGTCCTATCCCGTATTTACCCAAGTTTAGAAAACCATGGAAAACTTCGAATGACTATGCCGAAGAGCGTGACCTGGGTTGTGTACAGGGTCTTCCAAAGGAATTCAAATGCATCACGTCTATGAGCGAAATTTTTTTATAGATGTAATTTTATATCTTTAGATTGCACAAAACAAAATAAATTGAATGTAAATTCTTAAATGCATAAAAGCATGTTTCGTATAGAATATGGAATGAAAATCATTCATTTATGGTTTACTTATGATTCCCCAAAATATTCAGATACATTTTTACAAAAAAAAAAAAAAAAAATTGCTAGAAGTGCATTTTAAATCATTACTATGCATTTTTCATTTTGTGCTAAATTTAGGTACATCACATTGAGTTTGCATAATATATACTTAGTACAAAGGATTACCCAAAATTAAATGAAAGTATTATTTTTTATTAATATTTTATGAATAAAAAACAATGTTATAAATAAAATTAAAGTTTAATTAATTTAAAATTAGTTCCATTACCCTACTACCGTAGGTAATGGAAGTATTGTACTTGGTCCAAAAATTCGATTTCAAGATTTCACCAGATTTACGCGTTTTAAGGTCCCCTGAGTCCAAAAAAGTTGTTTTTGGCAATTGGTGCTATCATATCTTCGAAACTAATAAATATAGAACTACAAAACTTCATAATTTAAACAGGTCTGGTATACAGATAAATTTTCATATTTTGGTGAAAATTGGAAACCGGAAGTGGGACCGTAAGTCCGTATCTCAAAAACGGCTCTATCGATTTTCTTTAAATTTGCTATATAAACACTCTATCTCATGTCCTTTCGAATGACATTGTTGTTTAGTTCAGGAAAATTGATAGGCGTCCTGTATAAATAGCTCAATTTCAGGTCTCGCAAGCGCGTTCCTTTAAAAATGGCTGAACGGATTTTTTTTATTTATTTATTTTTTTTTTTTTCAAACTCACCCTATTAACTCACTTTTAAATATCCTTTGTTATAATTATTGTTTTCCGGTCAATAATTGATTTTTTGTAAAAGTTGGTATCTCAAAAACGGCTCAAACGATTTTCTTGAAAATTGTTATATAAATCCATTTCTTTCTCATGTATTACGTGGTTATTAGAGGAAAATTAACACTCATTCTGCTTAGGTTGGTCATCTAGATCTCGGAAATTTGTGTTTCAAAAAATAATTCTACCTTTTTTTTCTCTTATTTTTTACCCCGCTAAATGTAAGCTTCGTTTTATGTCTTTATATGTGCATAAAGTTTCTCTTACAGAAAAAATGTAGGTTTCTACTTCTACAGGTCACTTATATGTTTTCTGATCACATTACCTCCCAAAAAGTGCATATAATACGTGTAATAGTGGGCAATGGAAGTCGTGTGGTTGTTTCACATCAGATTTTTTTTTTTATTTAAAGCGGCGATTTTCAGCACTTTTTATTGCGTCATCCTAGTTTACAGAGAGCAATGTAATTCGGCAGAAATTATTGATATAATAACCTCATTATTATTACATTATGAATACAAATCAAAGCTGTGTATCATGAGACCTGATTTTTTTTTTTTCCTTCTTTTTCTTTTCGCTGGCTTTAACGGGGGAAAAAAAGTCAGACAGATAAAGATGTTAGATAACGATTCGTATTTCAGATAGATCAAAATTAAAGTAATAAAAATATTTACAAAAATAAATAAATAAATAAAAAATAAATAAAAAATAAATAAAAATCTTAGTATCTTGATATTATTAAATAAAATCTTTACACATGGTTGAATTTCATTTTTCCCCCACTTAATTGTTATTAATTGTATATATATATATTGTACTCTGATGCGTCATTAATATCTGCAGGTGAGACAGACTTCTTATTTTTTATAATTATTTTACCTTAAGAATTATTTAACTTTTGTAAGCAGTTATAAACTTAGAGCTGTCAAACAAAGTAGCTTATATTTTTCAATAACAGCTTTTAACAGATATATAACAGAGACGTACTTTTACTAATTAATAATATTAATATTGTTTTTTACTTTCTAATTTGTGTTTTTGTTAGATAAAAACTATATCTAGAACCAGATTTCTTTTTTCACTTAAAAAAACAAAAAACAAAAATTGATATTCATACATGGGAAAACAAAGAAAAAAAAATGTAATTTTTAAATATTTTTAAAAAGAAATTTATTTTGCCTAGGAATTATTTATTTTTATTTATTTATATTTAATAATTATGTTTGTTTCATTATCAGTTTTGAAAAAAAGTTGCCTCAAGTTTCAGATTCTTTACTTCCACCTAGAAATTTCTTAATTTAATGATAACTATGTCACAGAATGAAATATGATCATGGGGTTTTGCATATTTTAATTTCCGCGATAAAATTATATTCTCTAGATCTCTATAAAATATAAAAAATAAAGGGGAGAAGTAATAGTTTTAAAGAATTGTGGATGCTTTTAACAAGAACATTTTTATTTATCTGTGAAATAAATAATACAAAATACGTAGGTCTTAATTGATATTTGAAAAAAAAAAAAAAAAAGTATAGAAACTTAACAAAAATACTGTTAACAACGATCTACAAGTATAGTCATATTATGGTTAGGGTTGGATTGATTAACGTCTTACTACATCAGCACAAAGGTTTGAGAATATCTCTTACCCATGTACATGCTATCACAATTTTCATCCTCCATAGAGGAGATTAATGATGTTGAGCATTTAATACTTTTTATATTGTAAAATGTTTTGCAATAAATATAAAAAAGAAGTAAAAATTTTTTATTTTAATGAAATGATATACTTTATTTATAAAATTTTACATTCAATAAGCATTTTTTTTTTTTTTTTTTTCACGAAATCAAAGCATAATAGAAATACATTTTTTAATTTATTTACATATCACGGAAGAATAATTTACATTATATATTCATCATATTTTTAATATGAAAAACTACATTTCTTACGTTAGCAAAAAGTCTGAACAAAATAATCTACAACAGATCTACACTACAGCCGACTTTCTGATCACAAAGCCGAAAATAGGGGAAAAGTTCGATCATCAGAAACTGCAGTATTAGCCTGTATAATTCTTGTGCACTGCTGACGAACGTTAAAAAAAGAAAAAAAAAAAGAAATTTTGAGTAGTATGTCATTGAATTTATAACTTTGGTTCAAGGACGATTATTCAGCAAAAATGTTTTCATGCACACATTGGGCATTTTTCCCCCCATCTTTTTCTTTCTTTCATGATTTTTCAGATCAGATAAAAATTATAGTGATAAAGCACTACAGAACTGGCCTTGAAATGTAATAATTACAGATAAAAATCACCCATGTTAAGACTGTAGTCTCTTATGATCATACCTATTGGTTATTTCACTACATTTGAACCATTTTAAATATCAAAATAGAAAACATGTTTCAATGTCCAGCTCCATGTGATTTTGCGTTTGGGATATTTTTCTCTATATTTTCTTTTAAGCATCTTATTCTTTTTACAGCTTTAGATATATTTTTTGGCTGCCCTGAAGGAACACGAGAACTTCCTCTAGTTATACCTGGTCGCCTCCGACTCTGTCTTCTACTTTATTCTTTGACCTATTAATGAAATCAGATTCTTGCATGAAAGAATCACTGACAGAAGCTTCCATTTCATCAAATTTTAAAAAGAATTTTTGTGCTGGACATTTATCACCACAAGCAATGTAAGCAAGTAAATACCTATCTTTTATAGTTAAAGCTGGAGCATTAGGCAACTCCAGTTTTAAGTGTTTCATTAACAAAAACTGGTGTTTGCAAAAGGAACCAGTTTGTCCTCGTAAACAAGTGCAAACACAAGCTCCTACATTAATTGTATAATAAAAATTTGCTTTCTTTGCACTAGGTACAGAATATATGTCCCCAGTAATCATTTTACATTTTTCCAAAGGTACATTTATTTTCTTTGACAATGAAGAGTATAATAATTCAGGTACTCTTGTTCTACTGTTAGCTACTTCAAAAAGCTTGATCATTAGGTACTCCTGCCAAATTGTAATGATGAATTCTATTAATGCAACAACATTAAACGCTTTGGTTCGATGAAGTACAACATCTTTTAGAATTCTAATTGAAGCCTCTGCAAAATTATTAGTATTGTGTCCTCTAGTAAGAAGTTTAAGTCTGTCTTTTAGAAGCCACTCCTCTCTTCTCAAAAATAATTTTTCGAATCTTTTTATATAAGGGGGATAAGAGGCAGCTAATGAAAAGAGGGAATTACATGCTTCCCTTACGTCCTCTTCAGTCATGGCATACATAACCTAAAATAAAGAAAAAAATAATTAAGTGTTTAATTTAACAAACATGGTTCCATTCAATGCAAAGGATATGTGAATTTCTAGTTCAATAAATGCTGAAGTCATCTTTGATCTTTGATCTATAACTATAACATTTCATTCCATTTTTTAAATTGTACAATTTTACCGTAAGTATAATACAAAAAATATGTAATTTTATGTACGTTTTCTTTTAAGAATATATATATAAAATATTGAATTATTAAAAATGAATTATCAAACGCAGTAAAAGCCAAGCAACAGATACAAGACTATTGAAACCACATAGACCAATTACGAAAGTAAATTTCAATAAGGAGAAGCTCAGAAAGGTGAAAAAAATTCATCAGGGAGACCTTTTTTACCCTTGAGCACCAATGTACGATTTCGTTCTTTAGTGGCTACAATAGCAAATCACAAGTGGGCCCCTATCGTACATGAAAATTATTGAAGTGAAATTGAAAGTGGAATATGCTATTAATTACAAATAACAGAGAATCCAACAAAAAGCAACCATTATAAACATTCAACACTCACAGGATGACACATTTGGAGTCGCATGGACCAAAAAAGCAAAACAATTTAGGGGTCCAGTTTTTCAAGGAGTATAACTAACAAAATTCAAGTCTTATGGATTTATAGCTGAAAGAACAATGAAACAACACAGCAACAGGGATATTTATAATATTATGTGTTTAATTGTGCGATAACTAATTTTAAGAATAGTTGACAACTCAAAAATGAAGTAATTGAACATGTAATGGAAAAAGAAGGAGTGCATATCAATACAAGGTAAATGCAACAGGCCTTTTATTTTATTTATTTATTTATTTTAATTTAATTTCACATTCCCACCCAACAGTCCAGCCAAACAACTCAACCCATCCTCCGTAATCAAACATCTGACCATCCAACCTCCACCTTTTTTATAGTCTTATATTGTTTTATAATTTTTTTGGTTAAAATACACAAATATGCACTCTCTTTTTTTACTTTTTATTTATTTATTTTACTTAGTTTATTTATTTATTTATTTATTTTTAATGTACTGACAGAAACATGGTTATGGATATAAAATGGAAAATACAAAGTTTTCAGGAAAACCCATTTAAGAGTGGCTGTGGTCAATTTATTAATACTATTACAATTATTTAATATATATATATATATTAAAAATATACAGCTTTGCTTTTAATATGAAAAAATATTTTCATTATTACTTTTTGCAAAATTAATTAAATTTCGATGTTTTGGATTACTATCCAAATTAAATCGCTTGCTTATGTATATATGTACAGACATGCTCAAATTTTCTGGTCACTATCATCACGGCATATATATACGCTCACTTTTTCTGATCGCTATTAATGGAGCCGCATGCATAAATTCAACTTAGTAGGCCACTATCATTATTCTTTAGCTAAAAATTAGAAATACAGTATGTTGCTTCTTTTCGTATTTCCTTACGATGTAAATGAGTTAAATAAAAATTATATAATTTTAAGTGTAGAGTTTTATTATTTTTTTTTTCTTTCATCGTTTTAATTTAACTTTAATTAATCATTTCTACTAAGGAAAACGACTATATCACGAGTTATTAAAATTACATATTTAAAAAATAACTTACAAGCAGTTGAATTACTTACTGACTGAAAACCTTTCATAAGTACTTTCCTATCTTCGAAGGGTATTTTGCCACTGCAATGCAGCCAGCGCCATTCCGCTTGCGCTACATGGAAATGGCAAAGAAGTTGAATTGATGATGGCCATACACTTTTCAATGCCTTTTTTTCAGAAACTGAGTCATCAGTCATGAATATAATTGGTGCCTATAACATTTCAATGAATATTAGGTATAGAAAACTGTACGACTATATTTAGTTACAAATTTGCAAAGTCATTAACAACTGAATATTCTGTATTGGGCTTATAACAACAATAGTAGAAACAATGTTTTAGGTTAATATTGGCATAACAATCCACGCTTTTACAATTCTAAAAGAGTTTATTTAATTTTAATTATTTTCTTTTACTTTTATTTATATTTAAAAAAAAAAAAAAATATTGGATTCTCAAAAATTTTCCAATCATCCTCAAGTCTTCAAAAAACGAAATTCAAACAATTTCACAAATCCAATGCTTTTTTTATGTCGAAGAAAGTAATTTAAAACAATTATTATTATTATTATTTATAATTTTATATAAACAGCAATATATACCACTTAATGTGCAGAAAAATTTAATCAGCATGACATTTCACAATTCACATTTTATATATTAAATTTGACACAATTTTCACCAATAGATGCTCAGATATAGTCATCTGAGAAATTACAAAAATTGAACGTAGCGCAACCATTCAGCCATTGTACATCATTTTTAACAAGCTGCTTTTTTATAAAGCATATTTTAAACACCAAGATTGTCGTATTTATGTAACGTAGAAGCTGAAATATAGATTTGTAGTAAATGGAAAACATTGCAACATAACTAAATTGTGCACTCAAATTACACAAATATTCAATAAAATTAAACACATGTTATAGCATTACTTTAATAAATAATTAATAAAAAATTATAATTTTAATAATTAATGATTCTAATGACAATGAACTGAAACTTTTTTATTTCCACCAGGAAGCATAGTAATAGCAATAAGGGATTTTGATATAGTTTAAAAATAAATAATTAATTAAAAATGAAGGGAAAAGAAAAAAGTTAGAATTCGTAATATAGCTTAAAACATTCCCTCATTATTATTTGGACTTAATACGATAAATAAAATATAAAAATAAATAAATGTAGCCTAGTTGGTGGAGCATTTCAGTTTGCAAATGTGCTGAGTGATCGACAAAATTCATTTCTCTGAACATTAATACATATAACATGTCCCACAGTAGAAATATACGAGAACAAATATATGATAAGGAACTGATTAAAGTGTACCTATGCCAACTAGTTTATTTAGGTCACGTAAAGCGAAAGATCCTTCATCAATTTTATTTTAAGAAGTGGATAAGCTAAAACATTAATTAAAAATTATGATAGAATTCTAAATATTATTCTTGTTATTAAATTGATATATGTTGATTCGAAATTTTATTTTATTGTGTTATTTTCCCATTAAATTTGGTTATGCAGTGTGCCAATAGAACAACTAGAGTAATCAGAAACAGTAAGTAAATAATATAATAATAATATTAATAATAATACATATGTCATATTATATCGGACAGTCACAAATGAAAAGAGATAAAATTCCAGTCGTTGGCTTGAATGGTTCTTTATTAAATTCAGGGCTTACATCTATCATGCAAAGGTGAGCCCTCCTCTTAAAACTTACATCTTGAAAGCCCAACTTCAGACGAACAACAAGCAACCGCCTCGAAAATTCTCTTTTTCCTCCCAAGGGGGAATGATCACGTGATCGCGAGCGCTCTGATTGGCTTAGGGGAGTCATACTATACACAAGAAGGAGGAGAATAAAATCAGCGGAAAATAAAATAAAACTAACTTTAAGAATTGAAAACAAGTTAAAGAATTTGTAAAATATTTAGAAAATAAATTATGATGTATTTAGAAAATAAATTAATAAAGAATTAATTAGGTCACTATCAGAATGGGAAATGAAGCTTTAATTTTAAGGGGGCTTTTAATTATATTTAACATATGTATAACATATTAATAATAATAGCATTAAGTTATTAAGGTAAACGACATTGGATACCTCTTGTCCTCCAAAGCAGTTTGGATATGTACTTTTCAAAAGCCTAAAGGCTTTCTTATAGCCCTCTTCTTTCTGATTCTCATGTATGAGTGCTGCAATAGGCAAAGCACCAGCCTTGCTAGCTGTTAATAAAATCGTTAAAGAAGATGAACTGCAATCACAACTTGCAGTAGTGTCAACAAAAATTATTTCCTTTGAACATAGTAACTCTTGAGCTCTTTTCATCACAGATGTGGCTACAACAACTGCCCATGAATCCTCTGTTTCAAACTTCACAGTTGTGCCTGAAATTTAAAATAAGAAATTGATGTTTAATTAAAAAAGAATAATGTATTTTTTTTTTTTTTTTTTTTTTTTTTGTCTTTTTCAGTTTGCTGTGATTGGAATACAATAATTAGTCCTAACTACCTGCATCTTCATAAAGTGGTATCTTTTCCTTCAATTTTTCAAAAGGGTCAAGGCAACTTCCCAAATGATGACTGCGCCATGCTTCATGCATGTTGTATACTTGCCTCCAAGTTGGGTTCTTTGAAGAATTTGACAAGTCCTCAAGATTATTTTCGCTTGATAGAATTTGGCTTTCATGAAGCCTTTTAGCCATAGCTGCTGTTAGGCCATCATTAAAGAAATTAAAAAAGATGTCTCGAACCTGAAAATAAAAAATATAGTATTTTAGATAGAAACCTTTTTAAAATTGAATTGCAAATATAAAACACTGTGAGGAATTAAAAAAATTAGCAAACAAGGAAATGTATACCTCATCAGAAACTCTCAGCATGCGCAATGAATCAGCAACATCAGTGTGGTGAGAGTGGTTCAGATTTAACGTAATTATTGCTCTTAGAGCACATTCCCTTTTTAAGTATTCATCATTCTTTAGCGTACCTCTGTTCAATTTCTTAATTTTTATAGAAATTTTAGCTTTACAATGAGCATTTCTGGTGGATGTTTTGGCTTTTCTATAGCTTGAATGTTGACAAATCCAAACCTTTGAAAAGTCACATCTACAAAGAAACAATTCATTATTTTTTTACAAATGATAAAAGCAGTATAAATCTTAATTTTACATTTGTATATTTTATAAATATACTTATGATACATCTAATATACAAAAATTTGTTGCATTTTTACACTATAGAAGCTGAGATGTAGCTTTACTTTAAACAAAAGGAATCGAAGCATGAAAGCGCCACCTGTTGGACAATATACCATAAAGTTACTTAGCACCAATATTAACTAAAGCTATTGCCAAATATCAAATGTGTATAAAACTCTGTCCATTAGTTCAATAGATACACAAATACGGACAGATAGACAGTTTCAGAAATAGTTCATTCACAATCAAAATAACCTTCAAACGTGTAAATTAATGAAAAACTGCAAGTCAAAAATTTTTAGGTATCCATTTCTTCCTAAATTATTTATCACATGCATTTTGGTTACAGAATTAAGATAGATTTAATACTAGATTAAAGAACTTCTGTGCAAATCAATATTTTTTTTTAACTTAAAAACATCTTTAAACACCATAAAATTAAGGAAAGCACTACTGGGAGTGTTTTTATTAATTTTATGCTGTGTGAAATAGTTTTTTTAATTTAAATAAAGACTAATATATATATAAATAATTTAGTTGTCTGGCAACAGAAGTAATATTTACTATTATTACTATTATTATTTTAATATATATATATCATGTTATTCTTTAAATTGTTGATATATTATTGCAACCTACATAGTGTAAGTTGCTATTGTAATGCCTAGAAAAGAATATTTTTCGGGCGGATGGAGAGGCATATAAATAGAGAAATTCACAGGGATGCGCATCATTACGTAAATAAAGACACTGCTAAGTTTTGAAGTTTGAGAAATTCGAAAATCACAAATTCCAATTAGTGTCAATCTCTAGACAGTCAAGTTTTAGTTTGTCATTTTGTTAGTTTATTAATATGGTTGTACTCGGTATCTGAAAAACAAAAGTCGTGAAAAGGTCGGATCAGTTTTTAACCCCTTACTTGCCGATGAAAACTTACGAGACACACTTCCCAGTGCCACCGTTCTGTCTCAACTGTGAAATGAGTAAATCCTTCGAAAACACTGTCAAGATTACTTTTAAGATTATTTAATTTTAGTGCTAAGCTGTGTCAGTAGTTGTAGTTTCATTGGTAGTGGTACAAGACAAATACTTTTATTTAAAAAAAAAAAAAAAAAAAAAAAAAAAAAACGTATATATACTCCTTGGAAAGATAAGGAGTTAAAATACTATCTATGACACTGGCAATAGCCTATTTTTTTTTCAACTTTCTAATTTAAGAACTTCATAAAATATTGAAGTTTAACGATTTCTTTATTATAAGAGAATCGATGAAAATTTCGCAGAAGCGTGTATTATGAAAATTTGTTATATCGAAAATATACTGTACCAATTTTGCTATAATTTATGATACTGGCATGAATATAATTGACTATAAACATTCTATTATGAAAATTTTGGAAATTTCTAAAACATTTGTATGTTATCGGAGAAAAAGGTCAGAAGCCTAGTGTGTGAGGCAACATTCGGATGTAGATTTAATTTCTTCTACCATGATTAGTGTTCTTCTACCGTGACTTTTTTTTTTTTTTTGCCATGTTTTAAGAATTTTCTACGAAAATTTTCAAGGTGCCTGCCTACCTTTAACCCTTTCAGACTCAGTGTTCCCGCTGATGGAACAGCTAATTTTAATTCTCAAGTGCAAAAACTCATCCCGGAAATTTTTTAGCAAAAACTTACACTTATAACATAGCAGAAATGGCCCTTTTTTTAACGTGAAAATTTAAAATTTCTTCTATTTTGATTATGTTTGAAAATTCCGGTGGCAGTGTAATTTAAATTATCCGAATTACCTTGCACTGCAAAGGGTTAAAATACTCCGGAATAAATTGAAATGTTGGGATCTATGTAACTTTTACGAGTTTTTGTTGTCGATAATGTTTACTTATAAAGTGATTTATTTATTAAATTAAATATTATTTGAATTTAATAAGGTTTACTTACAGATGTTTCAAACCGAAAATTTCTCGAAAATTGAACAATGCTAATTTTTTGTTTTTTAAATATTTATCATCAGCTATGTGTCTAAAAGCCATTTTTAAAATAAATTAAGTAGTGAACGTTAAAGGGTTAAAATGAAATTTTCGGTCAAAACTCCGAGTTTCTATTTTTGGCTTAGTATTAAAGCCTGACATTTTAGCTTTCTAAATCAGTTTGAATTTTGTTCCTATCTTGCTTAGAACTTGAGTTACAGGCATTTTAATATTAGTCACTCCCAAGTTTTTGAAACCGGAAGTGATCGGAAATGTTTGTTTACACAGATGTTTTACTCAATATAAGCATCAAAAAATTTGTTACTGCATATAAAAGTAATTTAAAAAATAAATAAATCAGTAACTTATGAAAAATATTTTTTTATTTAATAGGTTAAATTTGGTTTTTAATTACGTTATCTGTTTTTTCTCAAAATGAGATTTTTAACATTTTTCTTTATCGCAAAACATCTTTACTCCAAAAGTTATGATTGAAACCTTATGAAACTCACAAAATACTCTAGAGGAGTTGTTTTAAGGATTGAACTACGACAATAAATCTAGCTAAATTATTTTTGGATATTTTGTCGATGTAAGTTATGAACTATCATGTACATCATTTTTGCAGCATGTAAAATGTTATCGTCTGTAAAATATTAAGTAACATGGCTATAGTTTTGAGAATAGTTCACTCCCTTAAGAACCTTTCAATAAACGAAATAAAAGTTACAGAATAATAATATCTTTATTTAAGTTTGACTTATGATGTTTTAAAAAAAGTGCTTTTTTTCCCCTCCAAATTTTATGTATATTTACAGCCTAAATATCATAATATTTGAAAATTAGCATATTTTTTCATGTTATTCACTGTTTTTAACAAAATATATTATGTTATGCACATAAATAGGCAATTTTTCAATTATTAAAAAAAATCACCTCCAACAGTACGCAGGCACTTTAAAGTTTTTTTTTTTTTTTTTTTTTTTTTTTAAGCATAATTTAGTAAATATTATATATTTCAAAAAAATATATAGTTAACAATTACTACAAAAATGAATTAGTTCTGACCAACACTCATTCACTGCTTTGTAACCCAGGATAATTTTTACTGTAATATCCATCTTGTATTGGAAATAATGAAAATCAGCTATAATAAAAAAGTTCACAGAACAGCTTTAATATGGTAGTAATTTGAGAGTGTTGATGTGTTTCAATAATGAGTGAAATATATAATTTTAATTATTTAATTTCCCATTGTTCTATAGATATAGGGAACTCGGGTATTTCTGAAAACATATGACCTTGACCACGCGTTTTAACTTTTTATACGTTTTGAGGCGTGGGGAAGTCAAAAATCACAGCATTGATGAAGTGTCTGTTCCTACGTTATTCAGTTTAGTTAGTTGTTAGTCTGTCTACACACGTCAGAACGAATTAATGTAAAATAAAATGACCAATTTTTAACTATCACTTAAAATACTGATAAGAACCCCATTGTTTTGATATTCTAAATTGAAAACTTCGTAAGCTATTTCAAATTTACGATTTTTTTTTTTTTTTTTTTTTTTTTTTTTTTTCAATATGGCAAAATAGGGCAAAATTTCCTTTAAAAATCCATTAAGATAAATATCTTTAGGTTATCACATCACTTTAAAAATATCATTTATGTTACACCTCATAAAGTATAAACATTTTAATTTGAAAATTTCGCAAGTAATTTAAAATTTAAAAATTCTTTAATATGACAAAATAGGAAAACATTTTACGTAAACTTATGTTTTTGTCTTAGTGCATTCGAAATAGTGTTATCATATCGCATTTGAAATTAAAGAACGAAAGCACGCCTAATAAAATTAATCAACAAATTAGAATAAGTTAAATGTATTGGATCGGATTGAGATTAGCCTAGTCAGAGGGGCATTTCAGTCTGCGACTATGTTAGTTTCCTATCATATTGATTACTTTTTAACATGAAGCTTAACAGAATGTTATTATGTTCGCTCTTAATAGCATTTCATCAGAACAAATATATGATGAGAAATTGAGCAGAATCCATCTATACCGATACTTTTCTTTTAGGAAAAGGTTGTAGATAGATTATGCATATCCTTATTACCTTGTTTTTATAAGACATTACGATTAGATTTTTTATGACTACTGAGAAGGAACAAATAGAATAGCACTAACAAAATCTTGAACGTTTCACTTTTTAACTATGTACGTTGGAAGGTGTAAATATTGAGATGTCTAAGAAGAAAATTATATGTAGAAGGTTTATGAACTCTAACTGTGGAATTTAAAACAAAATATCGATATTTATTATGATTAAGATATTCTTAGAAAAATACATAATAGTTGAATATATAGTGAAAATTCAAGCTCTGTATCATAAGATAAATATTTTATAAATTTAAGTCATACATTTAAAATAATAATAATAATAATACAAAATAATAGTTAAACAGAAATAGGGTAAGTGCACCAGTGGTTGACACTTTTAGAGCAATCTCTGATGTTTTTAATGTTCCAGTCATCAGAAAATAAGTTTAGAAATCTTAAGTTAGTACATATGGCATAAAAGACATTCAGAACCACATATATGTTAAAATATATACATTTGATAACAATTATAATTTTTTATAAATTTTATTTGACACCCACTCAGTGTTCCAGTAATTGACACTGCCAGTTTTTTTTTTACCAGTTTTATTTTACCTATGCTCCAGTGTTAGACATAAATTGTTATTCTTATATGTAAAATACTATATGATTTTATAATTTTTTAATTATTTCCGGATAGATGGCTACTGGAGCATGCCAATCACTGGAGCACCTACCCTAGTTAAATAATAATATAACATTTTCAACTTACCGATTTGGACGGTGGAGAACTCTGTATACAATCCAATGAGTATTGGTTATTCCACCAAACACTTTGACAAATTCTTCTGCTTCCTTCTCACATGTTAAATTAGATCTTAAAGTTAAAAAATTGTCATTATTTGAATGTATTATTATATGCGGAAAACTGCCTTTTAATTTTGAAATAATAGTGTCAGCTTCCATTTTGCGATTTAAAGCTTTAAATAAAACATGATTGAACAATAAAAAACAAAAGCGGCAATATTAAGTGGCGCGTAGTGCGTTTCTCTTTGAACGTCCATATTTGGCGAAAATCACACTGTTTGGCGAAAATTTGTCAATTTGTCCTGTACGCGCCAACACTTCGGAGATACGCTACCGGGTGGAAGTGGTGGAAACCCTTGCAAGAATTGCAGGATTCCCTCCATTGTCCCCTTAGTCAAGTTATCCAGTTTTCTTGGCCCACTCTCCCTAATACGTTGAACTTTCAGGTTATTACACAAGGCCTGCCGTTTCAGAGCACGACTATCTCTGGTCAGGATATTGTTAAAGCTTGGTGCAGCTGGCGCTCCTCTCTCCCCCCTTGCTCAATTTTCGCCACCGACGCCTCTAAAGATGCTAATTGGACTGCGATTGCGGCTGTCGACATAGAGTCCTCTGTTTCTCTTGCTTCTCTGGTCCCGCATCTGAACTCCGTCTTTACAGCTGAGGCCCTTGCCATCTGCCTCGCCCTCTCTAAACTCCCTTCTAGCTTCTCCAATATTTTTGTATGTACCGACAGACTTTCCGCTCTCAATGCGCTTAGCTCTTGGTCGATTCAATCTCCAAAGATCATTCTATTCCTTCTATCCTTCATCTACACTCGCAACCTTCACGGCCAAAATATCACCCTTATTTGGTGCCCGGGACACAAAGGAATCTACCCGAACGAGCAGGCTGATGCACTCGCCAACTCTGGCCCGTACTCTTGCTACTCTCCTCCCTGGATTTCTCCGGAAGATCTGCGGACGCATGTCAGGAACGCCTGGTTTATCGAAAACGACTATGCATGGATGAACTGCGATTACGCGACCTCTTTCCCTCACCTTTCCTTAACCAGGAATTTCCCCAACTGGTCCGCCTCCCGGATGATGGACGTTACTATGGCTCGTTGGAGATCCAAAACGATCATCACCAAAGAAGTATATAAAGTAGAGTGATAAATGGTAACCTTTGAGAAGGTCCAAGATGAGTCATGTGACATGTTCTCCTTGCACCTGCGTATTCGGCGGTTCCCTTGGTAACAGCTTATTTTCAGTAAATTTCTATGACAACGATTTGGAGATTGTTCAATGTTTTTGTTTACTTACGTAGTTCAATATTATTTTGTTCTAAATCATTTTGATTTTGATTTTACTTCTTTATTTCGTGCAGTTGAACTTTAACCGACAAAATGCTTAAAAATAGTTAAAAATTATTATTTGTTGTTAAATTTAGCTCTTTAAAAGTTCAAATTTTCTTTTATAAACACTTTTAAACTTTGTTCGGAAACGATGGAAAAAAAGGTATTTAATTATTTATTAAAATGTGAAATATGTGTAAAATTATTTTAACACGTTCGCTGCCGGTTTCACGTGACTAAAATTTGAAATGACGTTTTTTTCCTTTAACCCGCCGAATATGTTTGACGAGTTGCACAAGAGCGCTACATCGCCAGATGTTATAGGCTTTGTGATTACCTTTGCTTGTTTGCGTCATGTGTTACGCCAATACGCTGTATTACGTCAAACGTGTAAAAATTCATCTGCTCGTTACAAGCAAACTCTGGAGTTAATGAGTAATAAGATAAATTTCCATAGCAAATAGTTTCGTTTGTACTGAGCAGATAAAATATCTCGCTGACGCCATCACTTCGGTTGCAGATTGATAATACGTGTTTTATTAGAGAGAAAGTATTCTATTTTGAAATACCCTTCCATGGAGGATCAAATTTTTGATCGCATGTTTCCGGACCAATTCTAGGGCTGAGTCCCCGACCGTTGCCAATCGCCCATTGCGCAGCACTAGTGTGACGTAAAACTCAACCAATCATCTATTTTGAAATATGAATATTTGTGATGTTGGAATTTAAGAGGTACAGTCGGTAACAAAAGTGTCCGAACACTAGCAAAAATTCCTATGTAAAAAAGGTACATTTCGTACGGTTTTGTAAAATAAATCCTTGTCGAATCCTGTTCTTAGTCAGTGTAAGAACAGGATTCGATAAGGATTTATTTAACAAAACCGTATGAAGTGTACTTTTTTTACATAGCAATTTTTGCTAGTGTTCGAACACTTTTGTTACCGACTGTACTTTTGAATTTAAGAGGTTGGTTTGTTGATTGTGTTTTACGTCACACTAGTGCTGCGCAATGGACAATTGGCGATGGTCTGGGTCTCACCCCTAGAGTTGTCCAGGGACATGCCATCACAATTTTGATCCTCCACGGAAGGGATGCCTCTCTCGCTTCGTAGACACCCAGAGGTATAATTAATATGGGAACATGGAAAACATTGCGGGCACGACAGATTTTATGAGCACCAGCCACCATTAGTATACACAATGGTTTTTGGCAGGCTCGAGTGCCGAACCCGCAATCTTCCAATTACGAGCCCGGCGCTCTACGACTGGGCAACCACGGTCGTGAATTTTAGAGGCATATTTTTGAATTTTATGCCAATACTGGTTGCTACAGTACAAAATTTTGTATACTTTTTAATTTCATGCATTTTGAGATAGGGGTATAGTGAACAGATCAGAGTACCATTATAATAGAGAATCGTTAAAATTTGCTATAATTATCCAGTTGCGGATTTATTTTTTCATTCCTAATGAATGAGGACTATAAATAAAATATTAATGATAAATAATTTACTTTATACCACTTTTGAAAACTTTTAAATTTAAAATTCCTAAGTAAAAAAGTATACTTCATACATTTTTGTTAAATAAATCCTTGTCGAATCCTGTTCTTAGTCAGTGTAAGAACGTGATTCGATAAGGATTTATTTAACAAAACCTTATGAAGTGTATTTTTTTTACATAGGAATTTTTGCTAGTGTTCGGACACTTTTGTTACTGACTGTACTTATAGCTGTTAAATTATTGGAATTAAAAAAACTATATCATCTAAACAATTATCATCAATTACTAAAGCAACACACTTTTCAGGGACATTTGGTGTGATTATATAATCTAAGTTTTATTTTTGTATTTGTGATTAGTTATAAATTCGTAATTATTTTTTTTTCTTTTAATTCTATTTTATGAAAATTTTCCTTTTGTCCTATGTATTATTATTATGCCGCCGGTGTAAGGTTGCTATTTGGAACACGATGCGAAATGGCGCCGTCTTGGCGATTTTCGAAATTTCGCCAAGCGGCAGCCTAAAGTAAACTTTCACCTGTAAAGTGATACGTCACATCCCGCGCTGGCGCGGGATCGGCAGCGAACGTGTTAAAAACAATTTATTTCGGTCATAGGACTGTCATGTTACCTAATAATAATGACAATTTGTCGAACTGATATTTTAAATGCCAAAATAGCGATAAAGAGCCAAACACAGCAACCTATAAGAGCGTGTCACGTGATTCATCTTGAACCACGGAAAGCTAATGTTCATCCATTGAATCAGCACTCTAATATATATATCTCGTTGATCATCACTCATCAAAAGCTTTACCGCCTCGAACTATCGTTCTCTCCGCTCTGTAGATTCTGCTACGATCATGAGATTCCGGAACATATTCTGTCTGCTACATTGTCCTCGTCTGAACATTCCTCGGCGCAATCTCCTATCTGCTCTGTATGTCAATACCCATCCCTCTTATGACAACATCATGACTGCTGGTTTTAGTTCTCCCCATGGTATTCACCATCTTATCCAGTTCTCCAAATATGTACTCTCTACCCGTAATTAATCTTGGGGTTACATACAAACGGAACGCTTGCAATTTCGATGACGTAAATTTTGCAAGTTTTTTGCAAATACAGTCGGCAGCAAAAGTAACAGAGCACTAGCGAAAATTCCTTTGTAAAAAAAGTAAACTTAATGCAGATTTGTTAAATAAATCCTTGTCGAATCCTGTTCGTAGTCAGTCTAAGAACACAATTTGACAAGGATTTATTTAACAAAACAGTGTTAAGTGTGCTTTTTTCACATAGGAATTTTTGCTAGTGCTCGGATACTTTCTTTCTGCCGACTGCAGTCATACATTTGGAACGCCTGCAAACGGCTTTGCAACTGGAAGTGTTTCATTTGTATGTACCCCTTGGTCCAGGCTCTGGCCTTCCTCTCCTGATTGTGTCTTTCGAGCTTAAGCTGCCTCTGTTGGCATAGCACAGAGCTCAGTTCCTACCTACCTACAGTCGGTAACAAAAGTGTCCGAACACTAGCAAAAATTCCTATGTAAAAAAAGTACTGTTAATGCAGTTTTGTTAAATAAATCCTTGTCGAATCCTGGTCTTAGTCAGTGTAAGAACATGATTCGAAAAGGATTTATTTAACAAAACCGTATGAAGTGTACTTTTTTTTACATAGGAATTTTTGTTAGTGTTCGGACACTTTTGTTACCGACTGTACCTACCTATTAAAGATGTCTTTTAAGATGTCATAGCTATTTTATATATATTTTTCGGATTATATTGAATATTATAAGTAAGTAAGCAACTTTATTATTTGATATGAAATTAATTATTCTGAAGTTTACAACTTGCATTATTGTACTTCATGTCGGATGTTGACAATGTGCACAAAAATAAGTTATTAGTTATTACCACGGACTTAGAGAAGAAGGGCCGTTTTCTCCAACGGCGGCCTTCCCTCAAAAATGGACCCGAAATGGTCGCTATTATTCGTTCGCCGCTAGGGGTCGTATGTGTTCTCTGACTGTCCACTACCTCCGTAGAATAGCATTGTGCGCAGACGAAATTTTAGTTTTATTTTCAGTTTTGTTTTTAATTTATTTTTAATATCGAATTTTTTTCATAATGTCGCATTGTTACGCACCGGGTTGCACCTCTGGATATCGAAGTGTTAGAAAAAAAAAACAAAGAAATAGGTGAAAAGAACCCAAGTTTATTTCGTCCACCTAATGTAAGCTATTGATTTTAATGTTTTGTTGAATGATAAAATTGTTGTCTTATAAATATTCTATTACGATACAAAAAAAAAAAAAAAAAAAAAAAAAAAAAGGCTGATTTAATTGGGATGGTTCTTAGTAAAATTCTGTTTGATAGATTTTTTTTTTTTTTTTAATTAATTAAAAGGTAATTTTTCAGGTCACTTTGCATTAAAATTTTAAAATTTGCGTGCTAGCAGTATTCCTTTTTTCATATTATTCGTCTAATCCGCGATTGTAATGAAATGCTCGCCCTCTGGTGGGCTAAGGTGAAATTACAATAAACTTGCTTTAATTCGAATTCCATCAAGCCGCCATTGCTAGCCGATGTTTAGTTTCACAAATATTTATTGATTAAAAATGAATAAATCCGGTAAAAAATATAACACATACTGTTGTGTGCTACAGTGTAACTCCAAAGGATCAAGAAATCCAGAATTAAGCTTCCATTTATTTCCAAATGGCAAGTTTAAAATTTCAGTTGCTTCGTCTAATGGAAGTAAAGAATTAATCAGATGATTTGAAACTAATATTTGTTCAGCTTCAGTTAAAAATCTACTTCCGATCGAACTTTGAATAAACTGAAATATTTTTTTTCCAAAAGCAATCAATATTCCTTGATGTAATGACGGAGAAATTATAGTACGAATATTAAGTAGAATAACATAAAGAATAAACGTGGAATACACGTGACTATTATATTTACTAACAACTGCAGTTCAGAAAGCGCCGTCTATCGATCATTACAAACGCGGATACATGCGAGCTTGCAATCTTACGAATTTAAATCATGTTAAATTACAAATCACGTTTTTTTTTTTTTTTTTTTTTTTTTTTATTGCAGCTTTTAAAAAAAAGTACTTTAAAAATCTTGAATTGTAAACCGATTTTGGCAAGAGTTAAAAATTGGTAAAAAATGATATGAGTTCACAGTCAAACTTTTTTCAATTCATTTCAAAATTACTGAGTTTTAAGATATTTTAAAAATAATTTAAAATGTTATTATTACTATTATTATTATTATTTTTCATGCCACTTTGCATTGGCATTTTAAATTAATTTTACAAACTGCCAATCTTTTAACTTCCAATTCATGTTAGATGATGAATCACGTTATATTATTATCATTATTATTACCATATTATAGAAATGTATTGTTTTTAACAAAAAATAAATTTTTAATTGGTTTTGTCAAAAATTAAAAATAATGATTATGATGTCACAGTAAAAAAATCCTAAATTAAGTTGAAAATTGGAGATTTTAAAGAAAAATTATATTTAATTAAATTCATCACCAGTGCCACATTCACATTTCATAATTTATAAGCTAGTGTTCTTCCAGCTGAAAATTAGAGATTTTATGTAAAAATTAGAGTATTAAATTCAAGGTAAGTTGTTTTTATAAAGTTAGCTTTTCACTTAATCTCCGTGTCATCTAGTCGGTGTATCGAGCTATTCCCTACCCTCCTAAAATAATATATATGTAATATGTATATATATATATAAAATAAATAAATAAATAAAAAAGTAAATCATGCATATTATAGCATGAGCATATTTGTGAAAATATAAATAGAGTCAAAGACATCCAACAAATGTCAGATAAAACTTCCTTCTTAATACGGTATACATTTCATTTGTAACCAAGTATATACATATTACATTTCTCTTAAATGTTCAAATTTTACTTACAATATTCTGATTTAAATATGCACTTAAGGTATAATTTTCTCATAATCATAAAACATCAATATAAAAAATTACATTATTTAATCTTCATAATGTTAAATACTTTTATTTTATAAGAAAATGGAAAACATTCAATTTTGAAAAAGAGGTAATTTTAGGGGACACAAAATTGAATGAAAATGATCATAAAAACAGATTCAAAAGCTACTTTACACAAGTGTTGGGGGCCGCGGTAGCCCAGTCGGTAGAGCGCCGGCCTCGTAATCGGAAGATTATGGGTTCGGTACTCGAGCCGTTCAAAGACCGTCGTGTACACTAATGGTGGCTTGGCTGGTGCACGTAAAATCTGTCGTGGCCGCAATGTCCTCCATGTTCCCATCAAAAATTGTACCTCTGGTGGTCACGGAAGCGGGAGAAACATCCCTTCCGCGGAGTAACAAAATTGCGATGGCATGTGTCCGGACCAACACTAGGGGCGAGTTCCAGACCGTCGCTAATTGCCCATCTGCGCAGCACTAGTGCGACGTAAAACCCTACCAACCAACCAACCGCAAGTGGTTGGAAACATTTTTATCTCAAATGATGAATTTCGACCAGTACACCTTAATTTAAATTAATAATATACGGATACCAGAAAAAAAAATTCCTAATTTTTATAGATGCCACTGGACAATATAGAATTTTTTTTTTTTTAATTATTAGTTTTTGATATAGACTTTTTTCTTTTTTTTTTTTTTTTGTGATACTTTCATGTAGTTACAGTCGGTAACAAAAGTGTCCGAACACTAGCAAAAATTCCTATGCAAAAAAAGTACACTTCATATGGTTTTGTTAAATAAATCCTTATCGAATCATGTTCTTACACTGACTAAGAATAGGATTCGACAAGGATTTATTTAATAAAACCGTACAAAGTGTACTTTTTTTACATAAGAATTTTTGCTAGTGTTCGGACACTTTTGTTACCGACTGTAGATTAAAAAAAAAAAGTTGGTAGACATTTTTTTGATTAAAATTATAATCATAAAAGAAAAAATAAAATTGGCAAATGTAAAAATAAAATTAATATTCGACAGATCTAACGATTTGTTTTAAAAAACAGTCTTGCTTTGTCAACATTTAAAAAAAGTTTTCACAAGTACAGTCGGTAACAAAAGTCTCCGAACACTAGCAAAAATTCCTATATAAAAAAAGTACACTTAATACAGTTTTGTTAAATAAATCTTTGTCGAATCCTGTTCTTTATCAGTCTGAAAACAGGATTCGACAAGGATTTATTTAACAAAACTGTATTAAGTGTGCTTTTTTTACATAGGAATGTTTGCTAGTTTTCGGAGACTTTTGTTACCGACTGTATAAGCTAAATTAGTCTTAGTAGTTAACAAGTTTTTAAAGTAGGTATATAAAGGGGATTTTTTTCACATGTCTACATTTTGTTCATTGAAGAAGACAGTCGCTTTGTGGAAGCATTTTTGCTAGAAGGACATAAAAGGAATTCAACTAACTTTTGCATATTTTTTTGAGGTGGTGGTAGTGTTATCATTAAGACCAATTGTTTGCACTAGAGTTCTAGACGTGAGTAAGAGACTCCTCTGTGGGGTTTTTCTAAGAGATCCTAGCCTATATTTACGCTTGTTTCGGAGAAAATCAAGGAAAACTCCTAACAGTTAAGCCAACAAGCGCGACCGGGTATCGAACCCAGCATTTCACGTAGACCAGCTTCGAGAACGGAACCTCTCGATCACTGGTGGGCCTATGTTTATGAAGAATATTATTCATGCAAAAGTGAGAACACACGTCAACCGACCGCGTATCAGCCGGAGTACCACCACCTTAATGATTTTATGACAATTTCAATAGTGATTTCGTGTTCTAGATCAAAGAATCGTACAAATATAGAGAATACTTTTATTTCTTTATGATTCGAAGAATCTGAATACACATAAACCATAATATACATTGGCAAGTTTATTAGAAAGTAGTTCTTTTTGCGAACCTAACGCAGAAAAAAGTTAGTGTTCACCGCTCGACACAGCGAACAGCCGATTGAGCTTCCCAGTTTTGCAAAAATTTTGAAATTAAGGACTAAATCCTTTTCATTTGAAAAAGAGGATAGCGGACAAAAAACATAAAAAAGAGGACTTTTTAGTCCTGTAATGTTTGTTTCGTTTAAGAGGGCAGAGCGATGAAAAAGAAGACTGTCCTATTGAAAAGAGGATGTCTGGTCACCTTACCTAAGATAAGCATGATTTTATAAATTGAATCAATTTTTTTTAAGTAATTTTTATTACCTTTCAAGAAATGTCAGGTTCGATCATAGGTCGTGCTCATCGACCAAGACGTTAGGAGTTTTCCGTGGTTTTCTCAGAAACTCGCGTAAATGCGGGCTAGAACCCCTTAGAAAGACTCCCACGGAGGGCATTCCACCTATTGGCCTAGGAACTTAGCGCATGCAGTCGGCCTTAAACCCAACCATTACTTTTTAATTATGTTGTTATGACAGGGTTTTTTCCCTTCTTTTTTTTCCCAATTCTTGTTGCACAAGTAGAAAAAAAATGCATTCTAGAAAGAGAAAAATGTTCTCTAAGCTTCAATATAATATTTTTTAATTAAAAATCTTACTATAGGAACTTGTATTAAAAAGCTGAGGGAATACTTTAGAAATTATGAGTACCAGGCAGCTATAATGTTGTTAAGGAACAGAATATTATTTTACATGCAAGAAACAGTGGTATCATACTGTTTGTTACAAAGATGGATATTCATAGAATTACATTATCCAGTATATTTTTCATAATTCCATTTGCCCATTCAGAAATTTCTCGACCGTTAAATCTGTTCTAGTTCTTCAAAAATTGACTTATTGATGCTGTTGGACGTGAAGTGTCGGGTTCGATCACAAATCGCGCTTATAGGTCTAGCTGTTCGGAGTTTTGCGCGTTTTTTTTTTTTTCCTGAAACTTGCGTAATTGTGGACAAAGGCCCTTTAGAAGGACCGCCACGGTGGGCACACCCAGGTCTTGGACCCTAATGCAGTCAGCTGGCTTTAATCTCCAACACCAACATTGATTTTAAGCTGTAAAGTCAGATGAATGACCTAAAAGCAGTTTTCGAATCCTTTAGAAGAAAATATTCAGAATTAAAAAAATTTCCCCATACAGTGTTATGGGCTTTAGTTCCAAAAATAAATAAATAAAATAATTAATAAAAAAAAAAATGCTCCTTTAGCTTTTTGAAAGGGAATGCTCAAATTATTATGGTTGACTCTGCTTTTCATTACATTGATTTTTATATCGCGCATATTTAAATATATATATATAAGTTAATTTTATTTTTTGAATAAATTATTTGCTTTAAATGAGTAGTAAATAATACAGATTAAAAATCTCTTTAAAGTGCAAATTTTAAAATGAAAAATATTGATAAAAGGGAAAAAGTGCTGTATTTCGGTTTATGGATTTATTGGATTTGGGAATAAGGTTGATTGACTACTGTAGGTCCTACGTCTGAAGGGGAGTGCCCTCCGTGGGGGGGTCTTTCTAAGGGATTCTAGTCCGTATGCACGCAATTTTTGAAGAAAACCACGGAAAACTCTGAATGACTAAGTAAACAAGCGCGACCTGACATCGAACCCAGGCACTTCCCGTCACTCAGCTTTGAGCGCAGAACCGCTCGACCACCATTGGAGTCTCGGAAGAGGGAAAAGCACCGCCTTTGTAAAAAAAATCATAATAAATTTTTTAATTTTGTCTTTTTTACATACTTTGCAATTTTTTTTGTTTAATTGGAAATGCTGGAATAAATTCTGAGTTTTAAAATACATTCATTGTTTTAAATTATGAAAATTCATATTTTCATATTTATTTTTTAA
Source organism: Salticus scenicus (assembly GCA_963930645.1). NCBI lineage: Eukaryota > Metazoa > Arthropoda > Arachnida > Araneae > Salticidae > Salticus > Salticus scenicus. Next base: position 147,100,993 of record OZ005649.1, read on the forward strand.
CTATCATATGTTTATGTTTTCATAATACTATTTCGTCTATTTTTTTTTTTTTTTTTTTGTGTGTGTGTGTGTATACGGATACGCCCCACCCCCCTTCTCGCCCCTCCTAATAATTTTACAAATTCGAAAATATCCGCAATTGATTTGTAAGTGTCGAAAACCTCTATAAACCAATTTTGAACGATCTAACTATTTTTATTTTTTTGCCCCCCCCCCTCTCCCCCCTCCTAATAACTTTACAATTTCGAAAATATCCCCATTCGACCTGCAGGCCTCTAAAACCTATCTGTACCAATTTTGAACGGCCTAACTGTATTTCTATTTGTTTTTGCCCATAGCCCGCCCTTACCGCCCCACCCCCTACCCGTCCCTCCTAATAATTTTACAAATTCGATAATATCCCCAGTCGATTTGCAAGTATCGAAAACCTCTATATACCAATTTTGAACGATTTAACTCTATTTTTATTTTTTTTTGCCCCCCCCCTCTCCCCTCCTCCTTCTTGCCCCTCCTAATAACTTTACACAATCGAAAATATCCCCATTCGACTTGCAGGCCTTTAAAACCTGTCTGTACCAATTTTGAACGGCCTAACTGTATTTCTATTTGTTTTTGTCCATAGCCCCCCCTTATGGCCCCACCACCCTTACCGCCCCTCCTAATAATTTTACAAATTCGAAAATATCCGCAATTGATTTGCAAGTATCGAAAACCTCTATAAACCAATTTTGAACGATCTAACTGTATTTTTATTTTTTGCCCCCTCTCCCCACCCCCTTCTCGCCCCTCCTAATAACTTTACACTTTCGAAAATATCCCCATTCGAATTGCGGGCCTCTTAAACCTATCTGTACCAATTTTGAACGGCCTAACTGTATTTCTGTTTGTTTTTGCCCATAGCCCGCCCTTACCGCCCCACCCCCTACCCGTCCCTCCTAATAATTTTACAAATTCGATAATATCCCCAATCGATTTGCAAGTATCGAAAACCTCTATATACCAATTTTGAACGATTTAACTCTATTTTTTTTGCCCCCCCCCCTCTCCCCTCCCCCTTCTTGCCCCTCCTAATAACTTTACACAATCGAAAATATCCCCATTCGACTTGCAGGCCTTTAAAACCTGTCTGTACCAATTTTGAACGGCCTAACTGTATTTCTATTTGTTTTTGCCCATAGCCCCCCCCTTATGGCCCCACCACCCTTACCGCCCCTCCTAATAATTTTACAAATTCAAAAATATCCGCGATCGATTTGTAAGTATCGAAAACCTCTATGTACCAATTTTGAACGATCTGACACTATTTTTATTTTTTGCCCCCCCCTCCCCTCCCCCCTCTCCCCCCTCCTAATAACTTCACACAATCGAAAATATCCCCATTGGTCTTGCAGGCCTTTAAAACCTGTCTGTACCAATTTTGAACGGCCTAACTGTATTTCTATTTGTTTTTGTGTGCGTACCTGTTTTACATAAATAAATGTCTGTAAAAAAAAAAAATGTGTGTGTGCGTGTATTTTAATGTTTGAGGATGTGAATGTTAAAGGGTATTTGTTTTTACCAACATTTATGGATATCTACTGGTCGATTTGAACAATCATTTTCGGGATTTATCATGAGGACCGTAACCATAGTGCTATTTTAGTGTACAAAATAAATATTTTAAACGAAATTATATTACCTGAAGTTCTGAAATTTTTAAATTCCTTAAAAAATTGTAATCGAAATTGAATATTTGTTTTACACAAAATTTGGCAAAAAAATTTATATTTATTTATTTATTTTACTTATAAGTTTACTTATTCGTAGTTTACACCAACATTCTTTAATTTAAAAGAAATTTTTTCAAAAAAAAAAAAACTTTTCTTTTGCATACCTATGTTATATTTGAAGATATTTTTTTTTAATTTTGGTTATTTAAATTTTGAAATATTTTCTGTGTTAGTTAATTTTAATTTCAGTTGTTCAAAATTAGTACACTATACCTAATTAGTAAATTACTTTTAATAGTAATATGCTTCTAAATATTTAAAATAAATTATATTTTAAATGTAGTGCAAAATGTGCACTTCACGAAACTTTTGAGCTGATGTTGGCTTTTGTGGCATAGGAAATAGCTCAACTTGTATCTGCATACTCTACCTTTGCTTGTAGCTACCTACCAAAATGTAATTTTTCTTTCACATATCATTTTTCTTTTACAAGTATTTTATCATAAGCTCATTAACAGGAATCTGTTGGTTTAAATTTTTGGAAGGAAAGTAAGAAAGAAATTTTAAATTTGCAATATTAGTACTTGTGTCTGCATCCATATCTTGGAATTTGTTGATTTTGTATTCATTAAAATAACTTAATATGAGTTACATGAAAATAATTTCAAAGCATGATGCTCAAAATTTTCACTTGGGAATTTATAGTAATTCTATTGAATGAAAAGATAAAGCAAAATCACTAATTAAATTGGAAATAATATAAATGTCTGAAATGTTATTGTCAGTGTCATATTACTTATATACCTATGTTTATGGTTTGTTTAAATCTTATTACATACACATCATTAAAAATATTTAATAGCTAGTTTATCAAATTTCAGGAAAGTTAATTATATATAAACTAACTCCCTTTAAATGCAGCTTTTAATATAGTTAGATTATTTTCATGCATTGTCTGACCCTCTGACCAATTTCGCCCTTTTCTACCACAGTGTTTAGGACAACAAAATTTATTACAGAATTTAATTGAGACACATAAGTTTTTATTTTATTATTTTTTAATTATTACTCGTTATATTCTTAATTTTTGTAAATGATTGTAGCATATGGTATCAGATTTTTCAGAATGTAAATTTAGTAGTAAAATGAGCCTGAAGAATACAAAGTTATTAGTTTTTTACTTTCCGGATGGACATATGTAAGGAAAGTACTGTAATCATGTAAAAAATCTGACTTTGAAATTTTGTAGAGCTGTACTCGGTACTCGGTCAAATTTGGACTAAGTATTCGACCAATACTGAGTAGTTGTAAGAATTTCATTACTTTTTATGTCTTATTGAAAGAAATGTATTCATAACAGTTGTTTATTAATAATTAAACTAAAAAATTATGAAAATATATAGAGAGAGTCATTAAACTTTTGCTGCAAACAGCTTTTTGCAGTTAAAACAGGTCAGTAGATTGCCGTCAAACTCGGTATAGAGATGATTCCTGATATGAGCTTATCCATTTAGTTACAAGAATTTAAGTATAACCATCTTGTATGGGTGTAATATGCATTTTTTTTTTTTTTTTTTTTTTAATAAAACAGACAAAAATAAAATATTTTAGGGAAAAAAAAAAAAAAAAAAAAAAAAACCTTATATAATACTAGATAAAACTTTAGTTAAATATTTGTGCAAATAAAAATAAGACACTTTTAAAACTTTAAGAAAAGATTGATTTTTAATTTAAAAAATAATTATGAAAAAGGTAAACACTAAAATGTTATTAAAAATATATTTGAATAATCAAATTTGTTGTTTTGCAAATTTATGGTCCAAAACCACCTATCATTTTTACTCTTCTAGAATTTGATGATTAATGAAATCTATCATGTTTGAAATGATAAAATATTTATTTCAATGTTCTTATTTTATATGTAAATTTCTTGCATCTTAAATTAAGTCTGAGTGTATAGGAACTTTTATATTATCTGAGAATGATTTGCATCTGAGAAACACTATATAATAAAGAATGAAGTTATCAGTTATTATGGTTTCAATAATCCACTAAGCTGGAAGTATCAAATGTAACAATGAACCTAATTGTGTACATATATACACTACAAAGCAGTATTTCCGCTGCAGTAGCATTTTTTGCAAAATGCGAAAATGAAATTAACATGTTTTCGCTTTTTTACTAAAGCATCCTACTAAACACAAATTGAAAAAAAAAAAAAAAAAAAAAAATCTTTAGCGAAAATATCATTAATAAATCTTTTATGGAAAAAAAATCACAACATTGATCAAGAAGAATTCATTGGTTCATGCATATAAGAAAAATCAAATGCTGAACTATGCATAAGAATCACATACAGGAAATCAATTTGTAAATAAACATGAGGCATTTGTAAAGTGGTCTAATATGAAAGAAAGAAAACTTATAAATTGGAAACCAAAAAGCTTTGAGTAGCAGGGTTGTTCGGTTTTTTCCATAGTGGAAAAAACCTGGTTAAAACCGTCCCGGACAAAATACTGTTTTGTCCACTATTAATTATTTGCGAGTACTAAATTAAAAATTACCTTTATAAAATTCTTTATCAATATGTGTATGTGAGAGCTTGTGAAATACGGTCACCTGGTTGCCATTAGCAACAAATATTTTTTAACTAACAATAATGTTTTTAACTTTAAGGAAATTCCTTTTTTTTTTTTTTTTTTTTTTCTTTAAATATATATTTCGGTGAAATAATTGGTCCCAGAATCGAGCTCCAATTCTACTTTCGCTGTTTTGATTTCTGCTTCTCTCACCACTTTTTGAGACATTGTGTTGAATTAGGGGATTTACACACCTCAGTGCATGTTTCACAACTTGGTGTTAAATTATTGCACCGTTTTAGGGAATTGGTTTACACTGCTCCTGTCTGCGCATGCTGTCGACCTGGTGCTGAATTGTTGTACCTGTGTAATGATGTATCAATGCCAATGGTGTATTGGTTTAATGAAAATAATAAAACCAGTTTCATGATGCTAAACAGGTGTTTCCTGATTAAATAATAATAATAATAATAATAATAATAATGATAATAATAATCATTTAAGCCTAATAAATAATTGGTTTTTATATGTAGAATCTTAATTTCTATATTGAAGTAAATTTTGAAACTGAACAAACAAACAAAAAAAAAAAAAAAAAAAAAAAAAAAAAAAACGGTGGAGAATATTTTTTATGGCCAGGTATTTTTTTAATACTAGAATTTTTTGTTGATGACCATTTTTTTTTTACAAATTCCTGAACCCTGTGTATGTGAATATAATCAATTGAAATATTTCAAAATAGACATGAATGATTGAAATAGACATGCAAAGTTAACAATATTTAATAAATAAATGCCTATAGCTATTTCTCTAAGGGTTGATTGGATGCAAAAGTGATAGTTTAAATTTTAATTCCCCTCTTTCTCCTCCCCCCCCCCCTCCACTGCTTTCAACTACATTGTCAGCTCCTCCCTCATAGTCGCAAATACCTTTAAAAAAAATTTTTATTAAGCATCATGAAATGAATGGTTCACATATCTTTCATGGAATTTTTTACTTTCTGAAAATACGTAGGTAAGGAAAGTATTGTAATCATGACAAAAATTTGACTTTGTGATGTTGGTATATCTACATGTTTTGAGGTTCCATGAGTTCATTTTTGCTATTTTACGATGATGCATGTATATCTGAGTAGAGTTAACACAATATTGTCTAAATGCTTTGTTCAAATGAGCTAAAAATTAGTGCATAGCACATATCATAGGTTATCATAGCAAAACTGTATACATCTTATCAATTATGGTACCACTTGAAAACAAAGTTACATATATATGATAAAAATTACATATAGTGATAGAATCTGTTGCTTATGAGCGAGATAAGAATTTTCTGTCATGAGCGAAAAAGAAGGGTGGGGGTGTTTAAAACAAATGGAGGAAGCTAAAGAGAGAGAGAAAAAAAAATCGAAAAATGACTAAGTTGGCAGAAAAACTATTTATATTTTGGCAATCATCATGTGAAAGTCACTGACTTTTCCAGATTCTGGCTAAAATATTCAAATTCCCCCATTTTTAGAGTCGATTTTTCAATTCCCTGCCTATTCCAGGTTTTCCAGATAGCGTGGCAACCCTGTCATATACAAGTTATAAGTATATATCACGCAAACTGTATACATTTTGGTGAATCTAACAGTATTAGTTCTTTTACAGAGATGCACAAAAGATTTGGATGCATTCCGTTCCATTAAATAATATACTGTTTGGGTGCAAATAATCAAACACTTATTATAATTTTGTCGTTTGTTTATTTAATGACTTCTATTACTTTATTTTATTTAAACAACAATGAATTACTTTAATGTTCAGAAAGTCGACTGGAGCCACTTAAATTTTTATCATTTCTCTTAAAGTTTCTGCATATTTATCAAATTGATTATAGATGAATTTTTTTCATTTTTCTGAGCTTCTCCTACATAAAGAAATTTTTATTCTTATTGGTCATTGGTGTTTCAGTGATCTTGTATCTGTTGCTTGGCTTCTACTACGCTTAATAAATCATCATTATTTTATACATATATGTATGCAGTCATATACATATGTCACATTTATATTATTAAAGACATATTTGTGAAAAATAAACAACTTTTCTATGTGGAAGTAAAATTTAATTTTGTATTTTTTCCATCTTGAATTTCTATTACCAAGTAATGTTTCTTTTACAAAATTAAAATAAGAATATAAAATGATTAAATGATTAAGTATGTAAATTTGATTTTTTAAATTATTGAATAAAAAAAATGACATGTTGGTATTGCAAATAAAATGTTATATAGAAATGATACCTTTGCTTTGAAAGGATTTATGGACATAAATTGATAAAAACATTCTATCTACATTTATGAGATTTTTTTTTTTTTTTTAAACCTAGTATAGAAATGTTAAATAAGATGTTTCCAATTTAAGTATAAAATGGCAAAGAAACAGGGTTGGCAAGTTTCTTCCAAGGTGGAAAAAACCGGCCGGAAGAAACAGGTTTCTTCCAAGTGGAAGAAATGGAAGAAACTGTTTTTCTTAAAAATTTATCCTATAAATTACAGATTTGTAAGGTACAATGGATGCATTGATGTTATAAACAACTTTAAGTAACTTTAAATATACCTATACAAATTTAATAACATATTTAGTTAATAATTATGAGTTTTTTTTATCAAAAAGTGCTAATGAGCTAATGAGCCTCGGTATCTGATGATCACATTCCAAAATACTCAAAATTCAGTAAAAAAAATCAATTTCAATTTAAACAGTCTAAAGTTTTATAATTTAGACAATTTTATTTCTTTAACTGGTAATAAATAATAATTTGGATCACTTGTTTATACTTTCTGATAAAACAGCTCTTAACGTAATCCAGTTAATTAAAAGAACCAGTATGCAATAATTACTTTTACTGTAATACAAAATGTCATCAAAAACTTTATTTTCCTTATAGTCAAATACAGTACAGTCAACTCCCTCTAATCTGCAGATTTATAATCTGCAAATCCTTCTAATCCGTAATTGATTTTTTAATCTAAAAGTAATTTACATCTCATATTTAAAAAAAATTCACATTTTTACTTTTTATTACCATTTTTTATTAACTTTGATTCTTGTTTGTTTGTATGTTTGTTTGTTCGGTACAAATCTTGCAATCTATTTTTAACTAATTTCCTTACTAGCTAGACATTTGAAACTTTCACAGTAACTCAGAACCCGGTGACAACACAATACTTTGAAGTCAGATTTTTGAATAGTTTTCTTTTAATTAATTAAAATATGAAAATAATAAGCTCTTAATAGCAATAAAATCGCCATTAAAAACAGGGTTGGCAAGTTTCTTCCAAGGCGGAAAAAACCATGAAAAAAACCAGCCGGAAGAAATAGGTTTCTTCCAAGTAGAAGAAACTGTTTTTCTTAAAAATTTATCCTATAAATTGCAGATTTGTGATATACAATGGATGCATTGATCTTATAAACAACTTTAAGTAACTTTAAATATACCTATACAAATTTAATAACATATTTAGTTAATAATTATGAGTTTTTTTTATCAAAAAGTGCTAATGAGCTAATGAGCCTCGGTATCTGATGATCACGTTCCAAAATACTCAATATCCAGTAAAAAAATCAATTTCAATTTAAACAGTCTAAAGTTTTATAATTTAGACAATTTTATTTCTTTAACTGGTAGTAAATAATAATTTGGATCACTTGCTTATACTTTCTGATAAAACAGCTCTTAACGTAATCCAGTTAATAAAAAAAAAACGAGTAAGCAATAATTTCTGATTACTGTATTACAAAATGTCATCAAAAACTTTATTTTCCTTATAGTCACATGCAGTACAGTCAAGTCCCTCTAATCTGCAGATTTATAATCTGCAAATCCTTCTAATCCGTAATTGATTTTTTAATCTAAAAGAAATTTACATCTCATATTTCAAAAAAATTCACATTTCTCACATTTTTACTTTTTATTACCATGTTTTTATTAACTTCGATTCTTGTTTGTTTGTCCGGTACAAATCTTTCAATCTATTTTTAACCAATTTCCCTACTAGCTAGACATTTGAAACTTTCACAGTAACTCAGAACCCGGTGACAACACAATACTTCGAAGTCCGATTTTCGAATAGTTTTCTTTTAATTAATTAAAATATGAAAATAATAAGCTCTTAATACCAATAAAATAGCCATTAAAAAATTAGCTATAATTTAATTGTTGCCAAAAAAATAAATAAATAAATAAATAAATAAATAATACGAATTCATTTTCCTTCAACATAAAAATAAATACATTTAATATTAGCAAAACATCTAATTAACAAACATTATATTAAAAACGCCTAAAATCTTTAAACAAAATCAGCAATACCCAAAAATCAAAACCCAATTTCACCTCCGCCATCCCATTTTGCAACGGCGCCAGCCTTAAAATAAAATATGAAGCTAAAAATATAAACGTAAACATCCCAATAAAACCTAACAAAAACATCTTTCAACACATCCGAAACGAAAAAGACCCCATTCCGCAAAACTCTACCCCCAGAATTTATAAAATTGACTTTGAACATACCAATGGGAATAAAGCCTGCTATATTGGGATGACCAAACGCAAAATCGCAGAACGTGAAAAAGAACACCGTACAGACTTAAAATTAGGAAAATCCTCTACTGCTTTCTCCGCCACCCACAACAATAACCCCATAAATATTAACTTCATTAACATAAAAAAAATAGCCCCTTACAATAACCATAACTATGCACTAAAATGGGAGGTCCTCGAAATTGTTACTAACAATAATACCGTAAACGATAGAGAGCACTGTATCATCCCCGCTGCATGGCAACAGCTCCTAAAGGATTATGAAGTGAAGCGAAGTGGCAACCACTACGTTCCCCGGCAAAATAAACAACAGAAGAACGTCAGCGTTTAGTCTTGGCTCTGAAGATGGTCACGGTGTGACCGAAATTAATTAGCCAAATTAAATGGAAAAGTTTTTGTAAGGTAGTTTAAATGTTTTGCTAATATTATTATGCTTTTCTTTAAAAATAAATGGGATAAATACATTTAATTCAACGTGAATGTGAAAAAAATATAAAAAGTTAAATTAGGCATTTCACAAAAATTGACGTCATTATCAATTTTAAAATTTTATACACATTGATAAGTGCTATGTACGATGCTAATATACATTGTTCTAAAAGAAGTAATATTTTATTTTTAAAACCAACTTTTTCTCTTTTCTTTTCACTATTATTATTTCACTGAACTAATTCCACATGCTTAAATATTGCTTAAATATTATTTTTTAGCCTCGCATATTTTATTAAAGACTCATCAGAAAATTTAAAAACATGGTATATAATTGTTTTTTTTTTTTTAAATCTTTAATTATTTTTATCAAACTTTTAGCATAATCCTTACTTTGAAACACAAATGGGGAACGGGGGGGGGGGTAACATTCTTATATTTATTATCCTGCAATTCATACAGGCTAGCACTGAAAATAAACCACTATTACATGAATGTTTAACAAAATTAATCAGCGATGAATATTATTTCCAGTCTTTCAAAAATATTTTGTTTCGTATTTTTTAAATATGTTCGTTTACATTTTATAGGTACCTATTACTTGAATGTGCTTAAATTATTTACTATCATATATGAATGTGATAGATTAGTTTTATTAATATTGAAGAAATATTTATTCTAAAATTTATTAAAAATCCTCTTTCCGTTTTGATGTCTATTTAATTAATAATAACTGACTTTGTATCTGCAAAAGAAAACTGTAAACAAAGGCAATGATCACTAATTTGCAAATTCCTATTATCTGCACAACCTCTGGACAAAACTTTTGAGAGTTAGAGGGAGTTGACTGTAAAACAAACGAAAAGTTTTTCCGTAGTTCAATACTGCACTTTATTTTTCAACTTAAAATAGATAAATACAAACTATGGATTTTTTTTTTTTTTCTTTATCCTAGAGAGCTTGCAGGACAGTTTAAAAGTAGGTATCTTACTTATTGATACAGTTCATTGGGTACCAGCTTCGAGTACAAAAAATTGTATCCTTAAAATGATAATAATAATAATAAAAGTGCAAATATTATGGCTAAAAACTCCATAATTATTATCTTGTACTGTTAGAACGTATAATAATACGAGATGTTATCTATGCAAAAAGTTCTAAAAATATTAGCATCGAAAAGTAAAAACCCATCACTTGTATATATATTTAGTGTTTGTTATCAACTTATTTTTCTAAAGATATTTTTAATTGCCGAAACGTCAGTGGAGGCCCTCTGTTGAGACTCAAAACGGTTTTGGGCTGTGTCTGTCTGTCTGTTTGTCTGTCGCGCGATAGCGCCCGCAAAAATAGCGCTATTGACTTGAAATTTGGTACACATGTTCATGAGTCCCACGAAATCAGCTGTATAGTTTTTGGTATGTAGTCCATTTGTAGTTCGTATACAGGGACACGCCAAAGTTTTTCTTATCATTACGGCCTATGGGAGGAATTTGTATGTATCGCGATAGCGGCCACAAAAATCACGCTATTGACTTGCAATTTGGTACACGTGTTCATGTGCCCCACGAAATTAGCTGTATAGTTTTGTGTGTGTATTCCATTTGTAATTCGTGTACAGGGACACGCCAAAGTTTTTCTTATCATTACGGCCTATGGGAGGAATTTGTATGTACCGCGATAGCGGCCACAAAAATCACGCTATTGACTTGTAATTTGGTACACATGTTCATGAGCCCAACGGAATCAGTTGCATAGTTTCAGGTGTGTATTCCATTTGTAGTTCGTGTATAGGGACACGCCAAAGATTTTCTATCATTACGGCCTATGGGAAGAATCTGTATGTACCGCGATAGCCACCGCAAAAATCAAGCTATTGACATCCAATTTTTGCCGAAACGTCAGTGGAGGCCCTCTGTTGAGACTCAAAAGGATTCTGGGTTCCGTCTGTCCGTCCGTCTGTCTGTCTGTCTGTCGTGCTATAGCGGCCGCAAAAATCACGCTATTGACTTGAAATTTTGTACACATGTTCATGATCCCCACGAAATTAGCTGTATAGTTTTGGGTGTGCACTCCACTTGTAGTTCGTGTACAGGGACACGCCAAAGTTTTTTTTATCATTACGGCCTATGGGAAGAATTTGTATGTACCGCGATAGCGTCCCCAAAAATAACGCTATTGACTTGCAATTTTGTACACATATTCATGAGCCCAACGGAATTAGCTGTATAATGTTAGGTGTGTATTCCATTTGTTGTTCGTGTACAGGGACACGCCAAAATTTTTCTTATCCTTACGGCCTATGGGAAGAATTTGTATGTACCGCAAGAGCGGCCGCAAAAATCCTTCGATTGACTTGCAAATTGGCGCACACGTTCCAGCTTTGCATATAAGTAGCTGTATAATTTTTATTGCTATATTTTTTATAAACTGTGTACAGGGACACGCCAAAATACTTAACATTACGGCGTATGGGGTGAATTTCGTTTAAACGCATTTTAATATCATTACTTTGGAATGAAGAAAATGAAACTAGAGTACGTGGGTAAGATGCTTAAACTTATGTTGTTTGAAGAAAATATGTGCTCTTAAGCTTTCTAATTAATGTACAGGACCTTACAAAAGTGTTCTGACAATGTCACTTAGTCATCCATACGATGTTACATTTGGAACAATTATTAATTTTAAACGCAAAATAAGCTGAATAGTTTTTACTGGTGTATACAATGTTTATGGTTCGTTTACAGAGACACACAAAAGAATTTCGTAATATTAAAGCCTATGGACAAATTTTTATTTAAGCGCGCACTTTAATGCGTATATGCTGAATTGAACTTAATAAAGTTAACATACATTATAACGATGCTTAAAATCATGTTTTCTCTTAAAAAAGGTTATGTATAGACTAAATAATTTATGGGACCACACAAAATAATTCCGAGTATGTACTGTAATCATCCAAATGATGTCAAATTAGTTTGAAAAATTAATGAGTTATAATTAATTTGGTTTATTCTTATTATTGGCGTTTATAATGACTGTGGCTACTTTTCCGGGATACATAAAGGAATTTCGTACTATTACGGTCTATAGTCGGCATTTCTTAAAAGTGTATTTTAACATGGTTACACACCATCAAATATAATGAAATTTTATTAGAATTTTAAAAGCATGTTTTCCTGTTGAAAATATTGGGCATAGAATTGATAATTAGTTTAAAGGTTACGCAAAATATTTCCGATATGCTATGTAATTTTTTTTTTTTTGTATGCAATTTGGTATTTATGAATTTCAGGGAAATAATACAAGACCGTCGTTTATTAAGAATACATATTGTTGCGTACTTGGGGGTTCGTAAGTTGTCCGAGAATGAAAGGCGAAACTTGCAAAAATTCAGTGATTTATTCACAGAAAGTTCCAGAAAAATACAGGTCTATAAACCAAGTATCAGCTTTAATTCAACCAGTAAGCATAGCTTAAAAAGCAGCCGTTAACAGCAAAACAACAGTACAAACTGTTTATCAATAACACATAAAGCAAGTCTCATTCAAAGAGGCTCAAAGCAAAGCAAGCATTTGACGAAACTGACACAGATCTGCGATTGGCTGCCTTGGCTAAAAAAATGCTCCTTTTATACTATTCTATCGTACACAGAATGTTCTGAAAAATTATCGTATCTCATCAGCCAATGAGATTAGAGCTTCCATATTTGGTATATCCCTAATAAGGATTTTCTCGCCAAGGTCGCCAAAAAAATCGCCAAGGAGGGAAATAGTCGCCAAATTTGGCGCCAAATCAATTTCTTCCCTTATATGGTGCTTTTTAATGCGTTTTTAAAGGAAAATTAGGCTATTTTAACGCTAAAACGACTAGAAATGCACAAAATTAGCATTTTATCGACTTACTAAGCCTCTTTGAAAAAATTTATACAAAAATAAATGCAATTATTTACAATTCCGTAACACTTTATATGATATACAAATAGGTATACAAAGAGAGATACAGCGGGGGGTTGAGGGGGGCGGCAGCCCCCCTCAGGAATGTATCTGATTATGGTAATAAGTTGATCGAATCAATATATACTATTATATAATAAGGAATAAATAAAAATGACATATTGAAAAATGTCTGATGCAAATAGGACGTTGAGGCTCCTGATCTGCAGATCCACTAGTATTAATTGAATTATAGTAGTTTAGATTTGGCATTATATTTATACTTTGAGTTTATATAGTTCATAAATTTTAATTTTGAACATCTGTTTTGTCTTTTGATTGGTTTCTTCCATTTCTTCCGGTTTCTTCCATTTCTTCCAGTTTCTTCCATCTCTTCCGGTTTTTTCCAGTTTCTTCCAATGTCCTGGAAGAAACTAGTTTCTTCCGGAAGAAACCCAACCCTGAAACAACTTAAATTATTTTTCAGATTATAATCGCCTATGTATTAATCAATCATGTCGTTTGTGAAAATCTTTAATATTGAAAATAATCTCTTTTGAGGGGGGATAGGGGTGTTGGGGGGATTAAGTTATTCTTCATTTTTAATTGTCAACATTATGTACTGAAGATAACTCAACATTGTGCATGAAATCTTTTTCTGGCTAAACAGCTGTGTCTATTTCTTTTGTTTTTAAAGGTTTAGATATAGTGTTAAATAACTTTTTTTTTCATAATATCCAGTGTGATGATATTATAATAGTACACCACAACATATTTACTTTGTTACATCGAGAAACTGTAAACTAATGTAATTAGCATTTTCTTCATGATTTTTTTTATCGTGATTAAAATGAAATTACTTTTCATTAATCAAATTATTAATTTTTAATAAAATATTTCTATTGCTAAAATTGCTAATTTAAAGTTAAAATTGCAATGTATTGTTTTAACCGAATAATTTTATGCACTGAACATGTACAGTTCAGTGGATTTCATTTTGTCCAGTTTTTTGTGGTTTTGTCCACCAAGACGATGTGTTGCTTGCTATGCGTCTAATAAAATCGGCAAGAAGATTAGAAAGGAGACAAGGATATGGTGTCCAGACTGTGAGGTTGCTCTTTGTAACATTCCATCCTTTAAAATTTATCACACCAAAAGAAACTACTAGAAAATGTATGTATGTTTAATTATATGTTTGTCTTTACTTAGTTATTACTGTCTTTGTTTAGATTTTATTTATTCTAGCATGCGAGAGAATATATCTCCAATGCAGCGCGCCTGCTTAGTCCTTCCTACTATCTCGAGAAATATCCCCACTGCAGTGCACATGCACTGCACGCTTAAAGGGTTAACACTTCTACTATTTTGCCTCTCAATACATATAGGTTATGAGCATAATTCACAAAATTTTTAGGGCCCTTACAAAATCCATAAAAATTAACTCATACAATTCTTACGAATTATGTTAATAACCAGTATGCATTGTGATGTGATGTAATGCAGCAGAGGTGCTGACAAATAATATAAGTAGTTTGCAACCAAAATGATCCAACTTTCAGAGACACCATATGATGCAACATAAAAGAAAGAATGTTTGGGACCAAAAGAGTCTTAGAAGAAAGAATGCAATTAATCTTGATGCTTCTGGGGAAAGCGGCGAAAGTTCTCAAAATGAACTTTTTTAAAGGGAATTGAATTTTAATTTTTCATTTTGAGCATCTGTTTGTTTAAATTCCACCAAAATGCATATGTAAAATGTTTCTTGTGGTAAGCAATATTAATATTACTTTCTGATTTTCAACTGGTTGGTAGCAAAAACTTGCACAAACGTACGTAAATTTTAGAAAGCATGAAAAAAGTGGATTCTTGTGAAAACCTTTTTGATTGACACTACACACTATGTGCTAGTTTTATTTGTTAATTTACTTAAGTATGTAAACTATAGATTTTTTTTCTTCTTTAGCCATATCTGAGTCAAAGGATTCCAAAACTGAAAAAACAAGAAAATTTTCCCTGAAATCTATTAAAGAGGTGGAAGATTTTGAGGTGGACTTAGATGATATTAAGATGTAGAACTGCTTGGTATGTATAGTAATCTGACTGTACTGGTTCTCATAATTATAAGGACACCCGTTTTTCTATATTACCTAAACACTGGCCACTATTATTTAAACAAATATATTTTTTATTAATTTGAATTTCATTAATAGATGATATTTACAAGGTTTTATTGTTTTTATATCTTTAAAAACTTTAAATACGGTCAAAAAAATAATATTTCAGGTATAAGGACAAATACACAATTATAAGGACTGTAATATATAATTTTATAAGGACAGTTAATTTACAATTATAAGGACAGCTCGAATCTTAATAATTTTTTTCAGTTATTCTTTAAATTAATATTTTATGGGTCTGTTTTTAGGGTGAAGCAGTCTGTCATTCTCTCTGGTATATATATATATATATATATATTAATGTTCGGTTTCGATACCATTTCATACAGCATAGATGATATGCTGAATACAGTTAAATTATTTAAAATTGCTTTCCACTTGCATACACTTTTCTAATAAGTTAAAGTTTTTTCATTTTTTAGGCCACGGGAAAGGCATTAATACAGAAGTTTCTTTATTCAAACTATTTTCTATTGCTCTAGAAGTAGAGCAAAAATGTAAGTCTTGTTGGAAAAAAAAATTATTGACCTCCCCCTCCCCCTCTCTAAAATCTAACAAAAATCTGAGAATTCCACGTTTAAAATTTGTGGATATTCTCTTGATGTTCATAATAATAGAAAAAATTACTAAATTCATTCTGCCTTCAGTAGAAACAGCTCCCCAGAGCACCATAGATCCACCTTTAAAATGCCCAATTCATATCTGCCTTTAAAAAATCTGCTCTGTCTTTCGCTATCTTCGGATCGTGCCAGTAACTGTTAAAACCATTTGGTTAATCAAGAATAAAATGTTTTTCATCTGAAAATCAACATTTTACCATTTCATATTGTCTTTATTCAACTTTAACACAGACATTCTTTCCTCCATTAAATCAGGGTTGGCAGGTTTTTGACACGTGACAGTTTTTGACGGTTTAAACCATGGTTAAAACCGTCATGTCAAAAACCTATATTTATAATATGTCATATAAAAACTTAGTTTTACAAAATATAGTTTATAAAGATTTTTTGAAAAGCAAATAGATTGATGTTCTTTGATAAACACATTTTTACAATATTTTGATTAATACAAAAAATAAAACTTTAGGCTTTTAAAATTTTATTATGAATTATTTCTATGTTCATTCAAATTATGCTATGACACTTTTATATATTATTACGAAATTTATTTATATCTATGCTTAATATAGTATATATTAAACTTAGTTATGTGATACTTTAAAAATATAGTTGTTTTTAATAAGATATTATTTATAAGTATGTAACATTGATTGATCATTTTGATTAATAAATCATTTTATTTGCAATATAACATTGTATATTTCAAATTTTTTTTAGTATTGTGCTTTTAGCATTATGTATTTAACCAGTAAAATAAAAATGCATAGCCTAATATTTTGTATTTAAATATTTTATAGAAAAATATAACTTTTTTTTTTTTTTTTTTTTTTTTTTTTTTTTTAATGACTGCTGATATTGCAAGTTTATAAGAAAAAGCAATAATTTTGAATGTTAAACAAGCTTGACATACATCTGAAATTCTTACAGTTACCGTAAGACAAGAAAAATATGAATGTTTTCTGGACATGTATAAATTGCAATAAATTTAATATTTACTCGTACAGATTTTTAAAACATTTATTTGTCTTAAGCTGTAGAGCCCACCAGTGGCCAAACGGTTCTAAGCGCAAAGCTGGTAGACGTGAGGTACCAGGTTTACTCCCAGGGCATGGGTGAAAGTAAAATTTTTCGCTGTACTGAAGTATATATATATATATATATATATATATATATATATATATTGTAATATTGGGTAAAATATAATAAACTCATACATAATGTATGTAGATATTCAAAACATACATTTCCAAATGTTACATTAATAAGTATAAGTATGAAAACTTAGGAAAATTATTTATTAATATAATTGAATTAACATTAATAGGGGCTGATTCAGAAAACAATTGGAACCTTTATTTGCCCCAAACAAAGATTAATTCCATAAAATTGGCCTATCTGTATTATAACACATAAAAAAAGACTGAATTCAGTCAATAGCTGAAAACTTTCACCCATGTCCCAGGGTGCGCTCGTCGACCTAGATGTTCTGTTTTTTGTGATTTTCTCCAAAACTTGCATAAATACGGGCTAGGACCCTTTAGAAAGACCCCTACGGAGGGTGCTCCCTTCTTAGGCTTAAGACCCTAGAGTAGTCAATCAGCCTTACTCCCAAAACACCAAACACCAATAGTGCAAGCTATAAACAGGTTCAAATATTTATACAATCAATAATAATAATAATAAATAGATAAAAATTTATTAATAAATGATAAAGTGTAATAAATACAGATTATAAATATAATTATTTTCAAATTCATATTAATTTACTGCCCACATATATTATGTTTTACTTAAAGAAAAAATAAAATCCTGTATTCCTGTTTTTTCATGGATTATGTGAAAATTCATGAGTAACTTTGGAATTTTAGAATTTCATAAATATTAATATAAATAAACATAAACATACAAAATATGTCTATGCATACTTTGTATATATTTCTTAGGTTATAAAACCAGTTAATTTACCTAAATTTTTATAAATTATCTAAAAATTGTTTTAAGATTTCTTAATTTATAAACAGCATAATATTTAGATATTCACTTGTATATGGCAAATATTACTAAATCTTATTTCTAACCAGATTCTAGCTCATCTATAGATTTTCAAAATACAGGTTTTTGACAGTAGAGATTTATGACAGGTTTTTGACAGTTTAAACCATGTTTAAACCATTGTCATGTCAAAAACCACTTTTTGACGTCAAAAACCCAACCCTGCATTAAATGCTTATTCATTATTACAGGTTTTTTATTCATTTTAACATATTATTAATTATTTTAAACATGCATAAATGTGGACCCCAACCTTTCGTTAAAAATTACGAGCAAATTCAGCAGCAGTCATTATAAGTAGAAAAGTAAGAGAAATTATGAGTCTTCGATCTCTATAAAACAACTCTAATTTTGTATCAGATCTCTCTCCTATCAAACCAGAAGTTCAACGTTTGATCGCATTTCCTTCAGCAATTTTAGATCTTCGAATTTCATTTTCGAGGAATTATCATTAATGTCCGTCCAAGAAAAATTAAATGCTTATATATGAATTAATCTAGCCCTGTAGTTAACAAATTCGCATGTCAACTGTAATTTATCTGCTAGTAAGTTAAATAAAATGAAAAAATCATGATTGTCCCTATAATTATAAACATCTAAAATCGTGGAGAAAAAATATTTTGCACTATTTTTTATTAATTTTGTTTCATATTAAAAAAAAATATAACAGTTTTGGCTTTTAGAATACTAGATATATTAAGTGCACTTAGTATAATCTTCTTCACAATTATTTTTACATTAATTATTTCCAAACATAAAGTGTCCTTATCAATATGAGAAGGAGTGTACAGTGGTGGACATAATTTTAAGACACCTATCTAATTTGGCAAATAGTGAAAGAAAAGATTCAGAGCTTAAAAATGTTTTAACAAATACGTCAAAAACATAAATTTATTCTGTTATCATATATAATTATTTTATAATAATGATATTTTCATACAATTTAATGAAAAAACTTAAAAACATAATGGACAAAATAATAAGACGGCAACCGTTTTTTCCAAATTTCGCAAATTTCACTTTCTTTGAATTTTGTACCTCGTGGTATGTTTGTAAATGCATGAAGTCAGTTATCGCCTGCTTTAGTTAACTGCTGGCGTCATAACAGCGTGCAGAAAATTTGCATATTGCACATTATTTTCGAAAAAAAGGAGGTGTTTTAATTAAAATGTTAGGGTGTCTTATAATTTTGTCCATGGTATTTATAATTTTTTTTTTTTTTTATTAAACTCTATAAAAATATCATTTCTGTGCAAAACAATTACGTGTGATAACAGAATAAATTTATGTTTTTGACGTATTTGATAAAACATTTTTAAGCTCTGAATCTTTTCTTTCACTATTTGTCAAATTAGATAGGTGTCTTATAATTATGTCCACCACTGTATGTGTTGTATTTAATTTCAGATGTTAGCACATATTTAAATTAAAAATTTATTACTTATTACTGCAGTTAATCATACTTAAACAAAAATCATGATTATGGTAACAGATAGAGCATTGTTAGTTAAACTTCAGTATAATAATTCCCCATGTAAAATGTCTGACGACATTCTCATGAATGATGGCAGTCACACTCAACACTTAGAGACCCAGGTTTAGGTACATTGTTTAATGCACTTTGCCACTAAAAAATATATATATATATATATATAATTAAAGCAGTACCTGGTTGAATTTTTTTTAAACAAAAATTACATGTTACCTAATATACATAAAAGTTATTGCAAATTAATCAAAAGGCTAATATAAATATCATTTATTTCTACCTTTAAAAAAAAAAAGAAAAAAAAACTTTTTTGAATTAATCATATTTAATGTATCTTTCATTGTTTAATTGATGCATAGTTTTAATTGTTGCAGTTGTTTAACAGATGCTTATTTTTCTTATCTAGATGACAAAATTAAGAAGGTTAGGGGGATCTATGTTTCAAGATCATGCACGTCGAATTATGAGATATTTATTTACTGATGATGTTGCTGTCTGCTATAATTGGATAGGAACAAACGAAAAACTGAAGTTTTCTAGTCTAAAGATTTGTCATATTATAGTAGGTCGGTTAAATGTTGAAATGTTTAAAATTCTCAATTGTGCTTTATATCAGGGTTAGCAAGGTTTTGGACCATTATTACATAACAAATCGCCAATGGATGTACTATATGAAGCTTAGCCATAATCTTTTATGCTGTGTTCTAAGTTCATTAAAAGAAATGAGACAGATGAATGAACACGAGTACAAGAACATGGCATTATGATTTTGAAAGACTAGCAAAATCACTGTTATACATACAAATGTACTGAACATTTGATATATGTATATATTCAGACATATTACTGAATATTCAATTTTGTTAAATCTGAAATTATTTCTTTTGGTCAAATATTAAAATACAGTTAAAATTCAATTTTTAAAATTTTAAATTATTTAAGAAATTTCTTACGTAATTGTTTTTACTTTCCGAACACTATAGTAAGGAAAGTATTGTAATCATGTCAAAAATCCGAATTCGAGATTTTGATGTTTCTATACGTTTTGAGGTCCCCTGAGTCCGTTTTCACTATTTTTACGATGATGTATGTATGTGTGTGTGTATGTGTGTATGTCTGTGAGTGAACACGCTAGCGTCTAAACGCTTTGTTCAATTAACCTGAAAGTTGGTACGCATATTGTAAGTCACCATAGTACGAACCCTATAGATTTTGGTGAATCTAGCACTTATAGATTTTTTACAGGGACACAAAGAAAAATTCTTTATCATTATGGCCTATGGGAGCAAAATCTTAAAAGTGCGATAGCATCTAAACGCCTTATTCAATTGAGCAAAAAATTTATACACATATTATAGGTCACAAATACTCAATCTGTATAGATTTTGGAGAATCTAGCACTTATAGTTTTTTTACAGGGACACAAAGAAAAATTCTTTATCATTATGCCTATGGGGCCAAATTTTTAAAAGTGTTATAGCGCCTAAACGCCTTATTAATCTGAGCAAAAAATTTGTACACATGTTATAGATCACAGTTGAACTAACTGTATAGACTTTGGTGAATCTAGCACTTACAGTTTTTTTACAGGGACACAAAGAAAAATTCTTTATCATTATGGCCTATGGGACTAAATTTTTAAAAGTACGATAGCATCTAAACGCCTTATTGAATTGAGCTGAAAATTTATATGAGTATTATAAATCACTGTTGCACTAACTACAAGCATTTTGGTGAATTTAGCATTTATAGGTTTTTACAGGGACACAACGAAAAATTCTTTATCATTATGATCTATGGGCTCAAAGTTCAGTAGCGTTAAATAAAACATCGTGCAATAGATGGAGAAAAATACTCAAACACTCTATTATGGTTTTCTCTCTTTTGTTTGTTTAACAACTCCTCTTTCTTTACTTTATCTACAAAACTGTTAATTACTCAATGTTCGGAAAGTCGAGTGGAGTCACTCCAGATTTTTTTAATTATCATTAAATTGAGATTATCAGGAATAATTAAGAAATATTGGGTGAGTGCAAAGTTCTACCCATTTTTATTACCCATAAAGAAGAGCAAATAAATGCAAAATAAACAGTACCTATTATTGTGCATAATCCCCATTGCTATCTATGACCTCTTGCCATCTTTCTGGTCGGAGATGAATCCCACAGCAGTCTTAGATGGCAGTTTTCACACCATCAAGATCATCAAAGATTTTCTGACTGAAGGAATTGTTCAATGCACGAAATAGGTGATAGCCAGTTGGTGCCAAGTCAGGAGAATAGGGAGTATGGGGTAAAACCTCCCAACCAAAGCCCAGTAACTTTTGGCAGTGATGACAGCAGCATGTGGCCTGCCGTTATCGAGTTGAAGGATAACATCACCATGACGATTGATGAGACCTGGCCACTTTGCTGCCAAATTCGAATGCATTCTGTCTAACTGCAGACAGTAGAAGGCAGCATTGATGGTTTGGTTGAGTAGCAGGACCTCCCAGTAAATTATTCCCTGCACATCCCACCACATAATCAATGAATGAAGTTCAGCTTTCGAAGTCGATGCAGGCAGATCAGAAGGGCGACACACAGTCCTATGACGCTTTATGTTATGATATATAACCCACTTCTCATCTCCTGTCACAATTTGTGTCAAGAATGGGTCATTTTTGTACGGGGAAAGCAAGGAAACACAGGTGGTGATTCGGTCATCCTGTTGATTAGCTGTCATGTTATGTGGAACCCAACGATCCAACTTTCTTGTAAAACCCAACTTAACCAGCCGTCTCTCGACCGTTGTCCAGTGTACATTGAAGTTCTCTGCTAATTCTTGCATGGTTGTTCCTTGGCTTGGTCAGTATAGTCATCTCCAATGTTTGATGGTCATCCACTCCTAGCCTGATCTTGGCAACTTCTGTCACCTTCCCTAAATTTACAAAACCATCGACAACATGTGCTTTCGTCTATTGCATCTTCCCCATAAACTTGACAAACATTGCAACATGCTGAGGCTGCCGTACTCTTTTTATCGAACTCGTATAACAATGTCTTAAATGCTCCTTCTCGCTTTCCATGTTACAGCCTCTGTTATTTTTTTGAGATGATTAACTTTGTGAGACATGATGTATTTATATGTGAGGCATTCACACATTTGATTGGCCGAAGATTGGCGTCATTACAATGTCATGTGGAACGTCAATTCCATTGCAAATTTGCATATCCAAAAACGGGTAGAACTTTCGCACTCACCCAATAATTTATATTTAAATGAAAGCAATTGTTTTATGTCTTCTAAAGTAACATTAAAGAAAATTAGTTAGGCATTCACACATTTGATTGGCCGAAGATTGGCGTCATTACAATGTCATGTGGAACGTCAATTCCATTGCAAATTTGCATATCCAAAAACGGGTAGAACTTTCGCACTCACCCAATAATTTATATTTAAATGAAAGCAATTGTTTTATGTCTTCTAAAGTAACATTAAAGAAAATTAGTTATTTATTACTTTAATCATAGCAGTTGATGTTATGTAAGAGCTATGAAAAGAGCAATCTAAAAAAATAAGACTTATTTTAAAATCTCATCCCATAAATCTAGATCAATTTTTGGCGATGTTTAAATATATATATATATATATATATATATATATATATCCATAATTTTTTTTTTTTTTATATATACATAAGTTTTAATTTTACAAACTGTTTGTTTCAGATGCAATTGAAAAGGAGTACAACAATGTAACAAGGTCAAATATTGAAGATATTATCAAAACATGGTTGCGACATGCTAAAGAAAGAAAATTTTATGTGAGAAAATAAAAAAAATGTTAAAATATTTTAATGCACTTTTATTTTATATTTTTGTGTTTTGGAGTTGGTATTATTAAAATATTCCATACTTCTAAGTTTCACAAATTAAGATTTTCAATATCAAAATGTAAATAAAACAAGTAATTAACAAATAAAATAGTAATAATTCAGCAGTGAGATGACTACTAAAACAGAAAAATCTATATATACTTTTAAAAAAAGTTGCTGACATCAAATTTTTTTCCCCTGCGACCACATTTTATAGCAGAAGAGAGTGTCCTTCACGTCATGAGAGATATCAATGTTTGCCAAATGCTCCAAAATGTGAATAAAGAAGCAGGCACTAACAATACTACAGAATATTAATTAGAATGTTGACAGATGTGTGTGTGTGTGTGTGTGTGCGATTTTTGTTTGATATTTTGAACTTCTATTAGAATAAATTTTCATGTTAAGGTGTAATAATTCTATGCCTTTGAAAATATCTGCAATCGATTTATCAGGCATTAAAAACTAATAATAACAATTTCCAACACTTCTAACTCGTATTTTTATATTTTGGTGTCTTTGCCCCCCCCCCCTTTCCTGTCTCTCTGAATAATTTTTCATTTTTGAAAATATTTGCATTTGATTTGTAGGCCCCAAAAACCTATACCAATTTTGAACAGTCTATTTTTATTATTTTTGCCTCTTGCCCCACCCCCTTTCCACATCTCCTAATAATTTAACATTTTGAAAAATATTTAATTTGTAGGCCCCCAAAACTAATTTTGAGAAGTCTAACTCTATTTCTATTTTTTTTTTTTTTTTTTTTTCCCTTAGTGCCCTTACCCACCCTCTTAATAATCAAGTTTGAAAATATCTTCATTTGATTTTTAGGCTTCAAAAACCTCTATGCACCAATTTTTAACGGTCTAACTGTATTTCTATTTTTTTACCCCTCAGCTCAGCCCCTTCCCACCTCTCCTGGAATAAATTTCTAAAATTTCAGAAATTTGTGTTACCTATATTTTAAATAAAAAGTTTTATGGATATCTGGTATAAAAGTTTTTGTGGATTCACGTTTTACTTCCCCCCCCCCCTTTGGGATAAAGGAGGGCGAAATTTGTAAAATCACTTCTTAGTCGATGTTTATGTCACAGAAGGAATGTTTTCGCCCAATTCTATGCTTCTAAGTTCAAAGGTTTGGGCTGGGCGATGATGAATTACTCATTCATTCAGGACAAACGATTTTATATATATATAGATTTAACAAATTAAAATTTATGAATATTTTTAATAATGTTCTTCAGTCACTCAAATAAATACTATTTTCAAGATATGCTCTTGTCAGATATATATCTATAAAATAATTACAAGAAAAAAAGGACTTTTTATATACCATGTTTTTTTTTTTTTTTTTTTTTCTGTTGAATCATATAAATGCTACCAAAGGCAGCAGGGACCCAAAGTCCTTGGATAAAAGTATTAAAACTGCATTGTCACCGTGTTCTAAGCTATTCTGAAAATTTCAAATGTCTAGCTAGTCGGGAAATTATATGATTGTTGAATCATATAAATAATACTGAAGGCAGTGGGGACCAGAAACAATTGACCTTGTATTTAAAAAATGCATTGTCATTGTGTTTTGATTTATTCTAAAAGTTTCAAATGTATAGCTAGTCAAAAAAAAAAAAAAAAAAAATACACGATATGTTGAATCATATAAACGCTACCGAAGGCAGCGGGCTCGAAACAATCAGAAAAAGCATTTTAAAAATGCATTGTTATCGTGTTTTGAGCTTTTCTAAAAGTTTCAAATTCTAGCTAGTCAGGAAATTAGTTAAATATTTTTTTGTGAATCATATAAATGCTACCGAAGGCAGCAGGGACCCAAAACAGTTAGCTAAAAGTATTTAAAAAATGCATTGTTACTGTGTTCTGAACTCTGAAAGTTTCAAATGTCTACCTAGTCGGGAAGTTAGTTAAATAATTATTTTGTTGAATCGTATAAATGCTGCCGAAGGCAGCAGGGACCCAAAACTGTTGGCTAAAAGTGGTAAAAAAAAAAATGCATTGTCACCGTGTTCTGAACTCTTCTGAAAGTTTCAAATGTCTAGCTAGTCGGAAAGTTATTTAAATAAATATAACATTGAACACTTAATAAAATAAAATTATAATGAAGTACTTTATACATAATTAATAAATATAATAAACCTTAAAACATACTTCATGCTTAGCCGAGAATATT
Organism: Salticus scenicus; assembly: GCA_963930645.1. Taxonomy (NCBI): domain Eukaryota; kingdom Metazoa; phylum Arthropoda; class Arachnida; order Araneae; family Salticidae; genus Salticus; species Salticus scenicus. The sequence goes on from OZ005649.1 coordinate 147,126,602, forward strand.
TTCGGCTGGGCACACAGCTTTTTTCAAATGACTTCATCTGTGCCGGATTTCTCAGAATGGTGGTATTTTATAGTTGATTTCAAATGTAATCAACTATAAAAGACTACCATTCTGAGAAATAATGAAATCAACTATAAAAGACCACCATTCTGAGAAATACGGCACAGATGAAGTCGTTTGAAAAGAGCTGGGTGCCCAGCCGAAAATATTCACAGCCAAGCATGAAGTATGTTTTAAGGTTTATTATATTTATTAATTATATAACGTTGAATTTTATAAACGCTGCCGGTGGCAGCGGGAACCCGAAACAGTAGGCTAAAAGTACTAAAAAAAAAATGCATTGTCACCATGTTCTGAACTCTTCTAAAAGTTTCAAATGTCTAGCTAATCGGAAAGTCATTTAAATAAATTTTCTGTTGAATCACATAAATGCTGCCGAAGGCAGCGGGAACCCAAAACTGTTGACTAAAAGTGGTAAAAAAATGCATTGTTATCATGTTTTAAGCTTTCCTACAAGTTTTAAATTTAAAATGTTGGCTAAAAATGGTAAAAAAAATGCATTGTCACCATGTTCTGAACTCTTCTAAAAGTTTCAAATGTCTAGCTATTAGGAAGTTATTTAAATAAATTTTCTGTTGAATCATATAAACGCTGCCAATGGACCCAAAACAGTTGGCTAAAAGTATTTAAAAAAATGCATTGTCACATTGTACTGAATTCTCCTGAAAGTTTTAAAAGCCTAGCTAGTCCGGAAGTTAGTTAAATAAGTTTTCTGTTGAATCATATAAATGCTGCCGAAGGCAGTAAGGACCCGAAAATGTAGGCTAAAAATGGTAAAAAAAAAAAAAAAACAGTTGCACTTCGGGAGTGCCGACAGAAGTGAAAACGTGAACAATTACGTGTGTATTTCTTGAATCATCAGGAAATATTTTATTGTGTAGGAAATACTTTTAAATGAAGTGTTTTTTTATTCATTAATATAAACTACTACTACAAAAATTATATTACAATTTTATTTAATGCGTTAACTGCAATAGAGACAGTGTCCGGAGATGAGAGAAGTCATGTAGAGCCGCACCAGATTGTAAAAACGTGAGAAAAATGGCAGCTTTGGCCTTTATCACATTTTTGTGAGGCCTAACTGCAACGTTTCTGGCTGCAATCTTTAAGAGACAGTGTCCGGAGATGAGAGAAGTCGTGTAGAGCCGCACCAGATTGTAAAAACGTGAGAAAAATGGCAGCTTTGGCCTTTCTCACTGTTTTGTGAGGTCTAACTGTCATAGAGACAGTGTCCGGAGATGAGAGAAGTCGTGTAGAGCCGCACCAGATTGTAAAAACGTGAAAAAAAAATGGAGGCTTTGGCCTTTTTCATGGTTCTGTGAAGTCTAACTGCAACGTTTCCGGCTGCAATCTTTAAGAGACAGTTTCCGGAGATGAGAGAAGTCGTGTAGAGCCGCACCAGATTGTAAAAACGTAAGAAAAATGGCGGCTTTGGCCTTTCTCACGGTTTTGTGAGGTCTAACTGCAACGTTTCCGGCTGCAATCTTTAAGAGACAGTTTCCGGAGATGAGAGGAGAAGTGTAGAGCCGCACCAGATTGTAAAAACGTAAGAAAAATGGCGGCTTTGTCCTTTCTCACGGTTTTGTGAGGTCTAACTGCAACGTTTCCGGCTGCAATCTTTAAGAGACAGTGTCCGGAGATGAGAGAAGTCGTGTAGAACCGCACCAGATTGTAAAAACGTGGGAAAAATGGCAGCATTGGGCTTTCTCACGGTTTTATGAGGTCTAACTGCAATAGAGACGGTGCCCGGAGATGAGAGAAGTCGTGTAGAGCCGCACCAGATTTTAAAACAATATGCAGTATATAATTAACACTTCACATTAGCAAGTTAATTGTATGATACATTATTTGTATCATACAAGGAAGGAAAGCGTTAGCTGACGAGGACGCGAATTCAATGATTTTTGTTCACCCAAAAGTTTTCACTTCAAATGGAAAGCGTTAGCTGACGATGACGGGAGTTCAATGATTTTTGTTCACCCAAAAGTGCTCAACGCACCTAAAGAAGTTTTCACTTCAAAAATGCATTGTTATCATGTTTTGAGCTTTTCTACAAGTTTCAAATATCTAGCTAATCGGGAAGTTATTTATATAAATTTTCTGTTGAATCATAAAAACGCTGCTGATGGCAGCGGGGGAACCCGAAACAGTAGGCTAAAAGTACTAAAAAAAATGCATTGTCACCATGTTCTGAACGCTTCTGAAAGTTTCAAATGTCTAGCTAGTCGGGAAGTTATTGAAATAAATCTCCTGCTGAATCTTATAAACGCTGCCGACGGCATCGGGGACCCGAAACAGTTGGTTAAAAGTACTGAAAAAATGCATTGTCACCATGTTCTGAACTCTTCTGAAAGTTTCAAATTTCTAGCTAGTCGGGAAGTTTGTAAAAATCGATTGCAAGATTTGTACTGGACACACAAACAAACAAACAAGACTCGAAGTTAATAAAAACATGATAATAAGTACTGATTATGACACAGGTCTACAAAAATGATGTTGAAAAAATTTGATTTCATCATTTTAGCTGATGTTTTTTGATGTGCTGAAACTGAAAATACAGCCAGTTTTTCTCTATCATATATAGATTTTTGTCAATACAAGGTGTTTAGTGACAAAATTTCTTACATACACCATCATAAAAATAGGTTGGTTGGTTGATAGTTTTACGTCGCCCTAGTGCTGCGCACTAACAACAATAGGTACTCATGATTAATTAATCATGGAACATACTATAAAACTTACCATATAATTATAGTGGTAGAGGATTAATGAAAGAAATTACACCGGTAGGCACCCTATATTAACAAAAATCTATATGTGATAGAGAAAAACTGGCTTCATTTTTGGTTTCAACTCACCGAAAAATATAAAGATCAGCTAAAATTATTAAATCAAAATCTTTAATGTAGACCTGTGTTATAATATCCTGAGAGCAAGCCCCGATCATAACAAATGCTGACCCTGGGCAAAGATAAGTTCGGGGGCCCCTCTCAGCAAACTTGCTTCGCAAATTTTAGGGCAAATGAACATTTTCTCAACCCCATGAAATAAATCATTGCACGTGCACCTGAAGGCTAACGCTTAACTAATTACAAAAATAACTGTAGAGCAGTACACCAAATCTAAACTTGATACAATAGAAGAGTATCGAATATACAGGGTGATCAATTAAAAAGAGTATTTGCTGGTTTTTCTTTTTACCCTTAAATATGACGGATGTGGCAACTATCCTGACACTGAAGTATAATTGTTTGAACCTTTTTTAAGTGTGGGAGACAATTTCCAACACTGTTGGACTGTTACAACTTTATTTGTGAGGTTATTTAATCCTGTGATAATTTTATTTATGAAAAACAAAATTTAATTCAATTTTTTTACATTACCATTCCTACATTACATTCACATTATCATTTCATACAGTTTTCCAGAGAAGTCCTGCAAACATCGATGAATTAAAACAGATCATAACTGAAGAAATCTCGTCAATAACACCAACAATCCTGCAAAGTGTCAAAAAACTTGGTTTGACGTGTTCATGTTTGTATTCAAAATGGTGGCAAACATTTTCAACATTTTCTGTAAGAAATGATAATGTAAAAAATTTGAATTAAATTATGTTTTTCAAAAATAAAATTATCACAGGATTAAGTAACACTGTGCGTCTCATTTCTGTTTTACCTCACAAATAAAATTGTAACAGTCCAACAATGCTAGTGGCAGGATCAGAATTGAAAGTAATTTCATTTTTCTGTGCAGTGAAATCAGATGCTAATGCCGAATTATCTGATGCTAACGCCGAATTTATCTTTCGTAAATTCTCATTCTTTTCGTCATCAGTCGTGTGAAAACAATTCAAAGCGGACTTATTTATATTTTCAACAGAAAGTTCTTTAGCATCAGCTTCAGTACAAAGTTGTATATCTGTCACTACTTGCAGTACTATCTCCTATACTACTTCACTTACTACTTGCTGAATTTCCAATTCTGATTTTTGTTTACGGTAAAAGCATATCGCACTAATGAACTGGATTCAGAATATTTTTTTTAAAGCTTCTTTTGGGCATCTTAATTGCCTTTTACTATAACCAGACAGATAACTACGGGAGGACATTGTGAATATGAAAAAAAAAATTACATGCACGTGTTGTTAAGCATAATTCACATTCAGCACGAGGAACGCAACACGGAACAAGTTTACTTATTTATTGAAAAGAGCTAGCGTTGCTATTTCTATAAGCTCAAAAGTCTAATTGCTAAATACGTACTGGAGTGGAGAAACGGAGCAAGCAGGTCAAGGAGTTGCAGGTGGCAGATCTAGTTTAGCCTTGAGAAAACTCGTAAGGTCAATTGACGACGGTCTGGGAACTTTTAAAGATAAAATTATTATTATGAGTTTTTTTTTTTTTTTTTTTTTTTTTTTCAATTTTCAATTTTGATTGAATGGTATTTAAAAAAAAAAATGCAATTTGTTATTATTGATTTGGGGGCCCCTCCAGGTGCGGGGCCCCTGGGCAAAGTCCCGAGTTGCCCATGCGAAAATATGGGGCTGCCTGAGAGCATCCTGTAACTATCTCAAAATGACATCCGGAATGCGCGCAGCGATCTATTTTTCTACTTGTCACAGGATCTCCTCTGAATAACAACTCCATCCTGAAATTATCAGATAAAAGACATCCGAAGGACATGCAGTGGTGTCACCTTCTGGAAACCACTGAACATCCACCGGTTGGTGACAAAATATTTCAGAACATCCAGTGGATAAGGTATTATCCTGCATGTGATAGTCTCCGGATGATCGCTGGATGTAATTTGGCTGTATGGGGTCTGATTGATTTTATGGATCATGACATAATCTTGATAAAGTCAACTTTTATAAGCGATTTCTTTTCCAAAATTTAAATTTTTTTTACCAAAATTTTAATTTTTATAATTGCACGCGTTAACATTTTCTTCTTAAATTACTAATACATGAATTTTTTCGTATTTACAATACAATTTACAACATTAGAAGATCGATTTAAAAAATCATATTTTACACTAATTAATTCTAGCTCTAAGTGAACAATAGATGTGATTATTTACTAAAATTTATTAGAGTACATTTGACTTTAAATACAAAATGTTAGATGTTAACTAATAATAATGTGATTATTAGGTAACATCTAACATATTTTGTATTTAAAGTCAAATGTACGTTAATAATTACATCTATAATGTTCATTTAGGGCTAGAATTAATTCTTGTTTATATTAAAACCATAAGAGATAACATTTTTAAAGAAAGCACAATAGGGGCGGGTTTTTCACAGCTTTTATTTGGGTACCCAGCCACTGCACGAGGAGAAGCGCTAACGTCGAGTTTACTTTACGACATTTTTTAACATTATGTGAACATGTGAAAGACTAGCGTCTCGCAGCAGCGCCGTCTCCCTACAAAAATGCTAACTGAGCATGCGTACAAACTTGGATTTTTGAAAGTTGTTGGATTCGAGGAAGTTAAACAGAGTTTGGCGAGGCATCACCCTTTTAGCACATTTTCCTAATTTATGTGTATTCCTTTAATACAAAAATGTTTCAAATGACAAAAACATCCCCACCCCTATTTTTTTTTTTTTTTTTTACAGTAACTTTATTTTTAGGAAAATTAATAGATAATTTTAAAAAATTAACTAAAAAAAAAAAAAAAAAAAAAAACGAAACTTTCATTCCCTTGAAATACAGATTGAAATTTATTGCATTTTTTTAAAATCTTTTATTTATTTATTTTTTTTTTTTTTTTTTTTTTGCTTAGCATTAAAAAAAAAAACCTTGGATTACATTACAAATTTAAAATATGTAAAATATTCATTTTTATGTTTAAATAATAATAATAATAAAATACATTTTATTTAAATTTTAATTATTATGTAAACTTGTTTAAATTTGTTAAATATGTTATTTAAATTACTTCTTTTTGAAATTCCTTTAATGCAAAGATGTTTCAAATGATGAAATCACTCCTCCCTCCCTAAATATTTCTTTCCATATTTTATTAAAATAACTGCAATTTATGAATTAATACACTACATAGAGAATTGTTTTTTTATTTAATACTAATTTCTGCGAAGATTTAAAAAAATATATTTTAATGAGAGTTATATAAGTTAATTAATGGGAAGAAAATACGAAAACTCCTCAAACTGTAAAAGCATTCAACAATTATTTCAATTTAATGAAGCATGACTCGCCATCAGACCAAAAAAAAAACAGGCAAATGTGCAACATCAATGCATCAGCACAAGGCAGCAATTTTTCTACAGAATCTTCAAAAGTTTGTTTCTGAATGTGGGATTAGGCCTGAGTGAGATGTTCTCTGGGCATTCTTTTTAAGGTGACCTAGCACATTCTAATGCGAGTTCCTAAGAAGTTTATGGAAAAGTCGCACAACTAGGTAAACAAGTGTTCAAAAATAGCGCCTACCATCTATCACCTTGGATGACAGAATCTCTTTGCCAGTGCAATAAATTTAGAATAAGAATTTGTTTTGTTTGAAACACAGATTTCAAATTCTAAAATATTTTTTTTTAAACTGATATTTTGGTAGTATTTTTATTTATTTTTATTTTATTTTTTCCACAAAAATAAAAAATATTAAAAAGATTTTGGCAACAAATTTTCGTCTGTAGTCAAAGCCTGACTATAGGACGGGAACCTGGGGCCCCTGCCCTGAGCACCAAGATAAAGCACTAAACTCCTTAAAAAAGGATTCATAAATGTTTGTTGAGACAATTTTTTTTTCTTTAATTTTAAAAAGAAGTAATTTAAATAAAATATTTAAAAGGCAGTTTCGTTTTTAAAGAATTTTTTACCTTTTTTTTTTTTTCTTATCAATTAATTTTCCTTTAAAAATAAAAAAAAAAAAAGTTGCTGTTTTTTTAATAAAACTTTTTACCTGGTCTATTTTTTAAATTCTCTTTGTAGTCTATAAATTCATAAATTGCAGTTATTGTAATAAAATATGGAAAGAAATATTTAAGGAGGGAGGAGTGTTTTCATCATTTAAAACATCTTTGCATTAAAGGAATTTTAAGAAGTAATTTAAATAACATATTTAACAAATTTAAATAAGTTTAAATAATAATTAAAATTTAAATAAAATAATTTTTGTTTACTATTTAAACATAAAAATAAGAATAAATATTTTACATATTTAAAAATTCTATTGTAAATTTTTATTGTAATCCACGTTTTTTTTTTTTTTTTTTTTTTTTTTAGTAAAATAAAATAAACTGCTTAATAAAAAGAAAAAAAAAATGCAATAAATTTAAAGTATTGAAGATATTTTAAGAAAATGGCAGTTTCGTTTTTAAATAATTTTTTAATTATCTATTAATTTTCCTTTAATAAAAAAAAAAAAAAAAAAAAAAGTTATTTTTTAATAAAACATTTTACCTGGTCTATTTTTCAAATTCTCTTTGTAGTCTATTAATTCATAAATTGCAATTATTGTAATAAAATATGGAAAGAAATATTTAGGGGGGGGGGGTTGCCATTTGAAACATTTTTGCATTAAAGGAATTTTAAATAACATATTTAACAAATTTAAACAAGTATAAATGATTATTAAATTTTAAATAAAATAATTTTTTTGTTTACTATTTAAACATAAAAATAAATATTTTACATACTTTAGATTTGTATTGTAATTCAAGGTTTTTAAAGGCTAAGGAAAAGTAATAATAAACTGTACAGGAGATTTTTTTAAAAAAATGTAATGCATTTAAATCTGTATTGAAGGTATTTCAAAGTAATGGCGGTTTTGTTTTTTAAAAAAGTTTTTTGTTAATTTTTTTTAAATTATCTATTAATTTTCCTAAAAATAAAGTTACTGTTACAAAAAAAAATAGTCATTCAATTCAATATGAACCATACTACACATCTAACGCATAAACATAAATGGTAAACAATCTTACAACTTCCAACCCTTCAGAAGTGTAGCAGTGCATCGCCAAATTACAGCATGCCAAACTTGACTAGCGTCTAGCCGGCGACGAGCAACTAGCACACTTTCCTTCAGATTTCGCGCGTGCGTCATGTGCCGGCGCTGAATTCTGTTTCTGCTTATTTTCAAGATTCGCGGTTGTTTCGCTGCCTCACTTCGATTTCTGTTATGAACGAAGCAAAATGGCCCTTAATTATCCAACTGAACTAAAAAATACAGCATTAGTTACATTTTGTCCTTATTAATAAGTGTAGCAATTTTTGCTAAAATCTAATAATCTGGACAGATACAATAACAAACTTCCAGCTTTATATGTTTTTAATAAAAGTGTTTGCACATTCATTCAGTAATGCAATAAATGGTGACAACGCAAAATCGCTATCTGAAAGAAATAGTGTGATCTGTCGTACTAACAGTGAAAAATATTTATATGAAGAAACTTAGAAAAAATTATACTATTATGTAATAGAATATTACAAATCAGAGTATAATTTTTAATTAAGTATAATTAATTACAGAAGTTATATTTAATATTTTAAATAACATTACAAGTTTTATAGCTTTTCCAAACTAAATTTGTTACACAGTTTTAATCGTATAACCCTATAAAAAGAAAACACTCTCTCACTATTAGAATTATTTCAATATTTTTTAGTATTTTGATATTAAAATTTTTAATGACTTCTTGATTTCATCAGTATTCTAGCACTTTTACACTTTAATAAATTATTTCACAATCCTTCAATAGAGAACATTTTGCATGAAATTTCAAAATCAAAAATAATAAATAGTAAAAAAAGAAGAAGAAAAGAAAAAAAAAACTGTCTGGATATATTCTAATGCTGCTTCTTTTTTATTTGGTAATTCAAAATCAGGATATCTAGCTTTTGGATTTAGTATATAAATAAGAAGATGGGCTGTTATGAATTTTAATTACCATGCTTTAGCTTATATCCAGTTTTCAGTTAATTCAGTTAAACCATTTAATTCAGTTTTGAAAGAAACTAAAAAATGAGAGCAACTTTTTCAGTTATACAATTTTTACCTTGCATTAATTTGTCTGAAATAAATTGTCTTCCCATTATTCTTATTATTATTACTGCAAACTTTTTCACTTATTGCATAAGACATAGTTTTTCTATTCTAATTTATCCCCCCCCCCCCTCCCACTTAAATAATAGTATGACAAGTTTTAAAAAATCTACTTCTAATATTTTGTTTTTACCAAAAAATATTGGCTGTCATTTTTGAATTTTTCCCAGGGAGGAGTACTAAACAAACTAATGAATGCCATTAAAAACATAAAGAATGAGAAAATACCCCCACCCCCTCCCCTTTGCTCCTCCATGTGTGTGCTTGACAGAAAATATTCTATGTTTAGAAAATGTCCTTGTTGATTTTAAATGCCCCAGTTAAAATCATGTTAAAAGTTTTGAATAAAATATTTATTCTAATACAAAATATCTCCTGATCTGCAATATATAAATTATTTAATTGGCGTGTAATTTAATATATAAATAATACAATATATATCCCCTATGGCTAATATTCTAAATCCTGCATGTTTTCTATAGATTGTGCATCCTGATGATTGGAGTGTTAATTAGACAACCAACTTTCAAACTGAAAATTATTCAATGGTGTGTACCTTATAATATATATATATATATATATATATATATATATTGTAACTCATTGGTTCTTAATCTATATCGCAATTTTTGTGTCAGTCTTTCCTCTATGTTAAATTCAGTTCTATATTTTTGTGTGCTGTTATTGTTTTAGTTCTATTAATTGCTAAATTATAAGATTAAATTTTATTACGTTATCTATTATTTATATATATTATATATATTTATTTAGACAACCAACTTTCAAACTGAAAATTATTCAATGGTGTGGACCTTATAATATATATATATATATATATATATATATATATATATAAGATTTTTCAAGATTTAAAAAATTTATTACCTGAAACCTCAAACAGATATAAATAACGATGTTTTTATAATTATTTTTTATTGTTAAGGAGAATAAATATTGTAATTTTTGTTGAAATCTAAAATGGTCAGGATGAATGATTAGTTTATTTGACATGGAGTGATCCAAAGATCATTCCACTTAAAAAAAAAAAAGCTGGTGTTTAAAAATATATATATATATATATATATATATTTAATATCATAACTATTATAATACCATTACAATAGTTCCTTATACTTTGTATAAGGAAGTAAAAAGGATAACAGTGAAATCAAGAGTTATAGTAAGAAACTCATTGTAACTATTTAAAAATAATGGAATTTTTGCCATAAACCCTTTTATTCCACTCTACACATTTTAAGATTTGTAGCTAATGATATAATAAAGGCCTTTTTTGAAAGTTTTTTTTTTTTTTTTTTTTTTTTTTTTTTAATCGACAACTTAATATAAGTTAAAAAAAAAAAAATTAGCAAGCATAGGTGAGTTGCGTATTAAAATAGACCTCATGAAATTCCTTTTAAAATGAGGTCTCAACTTCATTTTTGGTTTCAACTCACCGAAAAATATAAAGATCAGCTAAAATTATTAAATCAAAATCTTTAATGTAGACCTGTGTTATAATATCCTGAGAGCAAGCCCCGATCATAACAAATGCTGACCCTGGGCAAAGATAAGTTCGGGGGCCCCTCTCAGCAAACTTGCTTCGCAAATTTTAGGGCAAATGAACATTTTCTCAACCCCACACTGTTAAAAAAATGCAGAAAAAATACAGAAATTCTCTGTAATTTCAGAAAAAAAGTCATAAAATACGTTTTGTCTACGTAATTTTTTCGTAATTTACGCCTTTTTTTCTGAAATTACAGAGAATTTCTGTATTTTTTCTGCATTTTTTTAACAGTGCATGAAATAAATCATTGCACGTGCACCTGAAGGCTAACGCTTAACTAATTACAAAAATAACTGTAGAGCAGTACACCAAATCTAAACTTGATACAATAGAAGAGTATCGAATATACAGGGTGATCAATTAAAAAGAGTATTTGCTGGTTTTTCTTTTTACCCTTAAATATGACGGATGTGGCAACTATCCTGACACTGAAGTATAATTGTTTGAACCTTTTTTAAGTGTGGGAGACAATTTCCAACACTGTTGGACTGTTACAACTTTATTTGTGAGGTTATTTAATCCTGTGATAATTTTATTTATGAAAAACAAAATTTAATTCAATTTTTTTACATTACCATTCCTACATTACATTCACATTATCATTTCATACAGTTTTCCAGAGAAGTCCTGCAAACATCGATGAATTAAAACAGATCATAACTGAAGAAATCTCGTCAATAACACCAACAATCCTGCAAAGTGTCAAAAAACTTGGTTTGACGTGTTCATGTTTGTATTCAAAATGGTGGCAAACATTTTCAACATTTTCTGTAAGAAATGATAATGTAAAAAATTTGAATTAAATTATGTTTTTCAAAAATAAAATTATCACAGGATTAAGTAACACTGTGCGTCTCATTTCTGTTTTACCTCACAAATAAAATTGTAACAGTCCAACAATGCTAGTGGCAGGATCAGAATTGAAAGTAATTTCATTTTTCTGTGCAGTGAAATCAGATGCTAATGCCGAATTATCTGATGCTAACGCCGAATTTATCTTTCGTAAATTCTCATTCTTTTCGTCATCAGTCGTGTGAAAACAATTCAAAGCGGACTTATTTATATTTTCAACAGAAAGTTCTTTAGCATCAGCTTCAGTACAAAGTTGTATATCTGTCACTACTTGCAGTACTATCTCCTATACTACTTCACTTACTACTTGCTGAATTTCCAATTCTGATTTTTTGTTTACGGTAAAAGCATATCGCACTAATGAACTGGATTCAGAATATTTTTTTTAAAGCTTCTTTTGGGCATCTTAATTGCCTTTTACTATAACCAGACAGATAACTACGGGAGGACATTGTGAATATGAAAAAAAAAATTACATGCACGTGTTGTTAAGCATAATTCACATTCAGCACGAGGAACGCAACACGGAACAAGTTTACTTATTTATTGAAAAGAGCTAGCGTTGCTATTTCTATAAGCTCAAAAGTCTAATTGCTAAATACGTACTGGAGTGGAGAAACGGAGCAAGCAGGTCAAGGAGTTGCAGGTGGCAGATCTAGTTTAGCCTTGAGAAAACTCGTAAGGTCAATTGACGACGGTCTGGGAACTTTTAAAGATAAAATTATTATTATGAGGTTTTTTTTTTTTTTTTTTTTCAATTTTAAATTTTGATTGAATGGTATTTAAAAAAAAAATGCAATTTGTTATTATTGATTTGGGGGCCCCTCCAGGTGCGGGGCCCCTGGGCAAAGTCCCGAGTTGCCCATGCGATAATATGGGGCTGCCTGAGAGCATCCTGTAACTATCTCAAAATGACATCCGGAATGCGCGCAGCGATCTATTTTTCTACTTGTCACAGGATCTCCTCTGAATAACAACTCCATCCTGAAATTATCAGATAAAAGACATCCGAAGGACATGCAGTGGTGTCACCTTCTGGAAACCACTTAACATCCACCGGTTGGTGACAAAATATTTCAGAACATCCAGTGGATAAGGTATTATCCTGCATGTGATAGTCTCCGGATGATCGCTGGATGTAATTTGGCTGTATGGGGTCTGATTGATTTTATGGATCATGACATAATGCTTGATAAAGTCAAGTTTTATAAGCGATTTCTTTTCCAAAATTTAAATTTTTTTTACCAAAATTTTAATTTTTATAATTGCACGCGTTAACATTTTCTTCTTAAATTACTAATACATGAATTTTTTCGTATTTACAATACAATTTACAACATTAGAAGATCGATTTAAAAAATAATATTTTACACTAATTAATTCTAGCTCTGAGTGAACAATAGATGTGATTATTTACTAAAATTTATTAGAGTACATTTGACTTTAAATACAAAATGTTAGATGTTAACTAATAATAATGTGATTATTAGGTAACATCTAACATATTTTGTATTTAAAGTCAAATGTACGTTAATAATTACATCTATAATGTTCATTTAGGGCTAGAATTAATTCTTGTTTATATTAAAACCATAAGAGATAACATTTTTAAAGAAAGCACAATAGGGGCGGGTTTTTCACAGCTTTTATTTGGGTACCCAGCCACTGCACGAGGAGAAGCGCTAACGTCGAGTTTACTTTACGACATTTTTTAACATTATGTGAACATGTGAAAGACTAGCGTCTCGCAGCAGCGCCGTCTCCCTACAAAAATGCTAACTGAGCATGCGTACAAACTTGGATTTTTGAAAGTTGTTGGATTCGAGGAAGTTAAACAGAGTTTGGCGAGGCATCACCCTTTTAGCACATTTTCCTAATTTATGTGTATTCCTTTAATACAAAAATGTTTCAAATGACAAAAACATCCCCACCCCTATTTTTTTTTTTTTTTTTTTTACAGTAACTTTATTTTTAGGAAAATTAATAGATAATTTAAAAAAATTAACTAAAAAAAAAAAAAAAAAAAAAAAAAAAAAAAAAAACGAAACTTTCATTCCCTTGAAATACAGATTGAAATTTATTGCATTTTTTTAAAATCTTTTATTTATTTTTTTTTTTTTATTTTTTTTTTTTTGCTTAGCATTAAAAAAAAAAAAAAAAAAAAAAAAAAAAAACCTTGGATTACATTACAAATTTAAAATATGTAAAATATTCATTTTTATGTTTAAATAATAATAATAATAAAATACATTTTATTTAAATTTTAATTATTATGTAAACTTGTTTAAATTTGTTAAATATGTTATTTAAATTACTTCTTTTTAAAATTCCTTTAATGCAAAGATGTTTCAAATGATGAAATCACTCCTCCCTCCCTAAATATTTCTTTCCATATTTTATTAAAATAACTGCAATTTATGAATTAATACACTACATAGAGAATTGTTTTTTTATTTAATACTAATTTCTGCGAAGATTTAAAAATATATATTTTAATGAGAGTTATATAAGTTAATTAATGGGAAGAAAATACGAAAACTCCTCAAACTGTAAAAGCATTCAACAATTATTTCAATTTAATGAAGCATGACTCGCCATCAGACCAAAAAAAAAAAAAAAAAACAGGCAAATGTGCAACATCAATGCATCAGCACAAGGCAGCAATTTTTCTACAGAATCTTCAAAAGTTTGTTTCTGAATGTGGGATTAGGCCTGAGTGAGATGTTCTCTGGGCATTCTTTTTAAGGTGACCTAGCACATTCTAATGCGAGTTCCTAAGAAGTTTATGGAAAAGTCGCACAACTAGGTAAACAAGTGTTCAAAAATAGCGCCTACCATCTATCACCTTGGATGACAGAATCTCTTTGCCAGTGCAATAAATTTAGAATAAGAATTTGTTTTGTTTGAAACACAGATTTCAAATTCTAAAATAATTTTTTTTTAAACTGATATTTTGGTAGTATTTTTATTTATTTTTATTTTATTTTTTCCACAAAAATAAAAAATATTAAAAAGATTTTGGCAACAAATTTTCGTCTGTAGTCAAAGCCTGACTATAGGACGGGAACCTGGGGCCCCTGCCCTGAGCACCAAGATAAAGCACTAAACTCCTTAAAAAAGGATTCATAAATGTTTGTTGAGACAATTTTTTTTTTCTTTAATTTTAAAAAGAAGTAATTTAAATAAAATATTTAAAAGGCAGTTTCGTTTTTAAAGAATTTTTTACCTTTTTTTTTTTTTTTTCTTATCAATTAATTTTCCTTTAAAAATAAAAAAAAAAAGTTGCTGTTTTTTTAATAAAACTTTTTACCTGGTCTATTTTTTAAATTCTCTTTGTAGTCTATAAATTCATAAATTGCAGTTATTGTAATAAAATATGGAAAGAAATATTTAGGGAGGGAGGAGTGTTTTCATCATTTAAAACATCTTTGCATTAAAGGAATTTTAAGAAGTAATTTAAATAACATATTTAACAAATTTAAATAAGTTTAAATAATAATTAAAATTTAAATAAAATAATTTTTGTTTACTATTTAAACATAAAAATAAGAATAAATATTTTACATATTTAAAAATTCTATTGTAAATTTTTATTGTAATCCACGTTTTTTTTTTTTTTTTTTTTTTTTTTTTAGTAAAATAAAATAAACTGCTTAATAAAAAGAAAAAAAAAATGCAATAAATTTAAAGTATTGAAGATATTTTAAGAAAATGGCAGTTTCGTTTTTAAATAATTTTTTAATTATCTATTAATTTTCCTTTAATAAAAAAAAAAAAAAAAAAAAAAAAAAAAAGTTATTTTTTAATAAAACATTTTACCTCGTCTATTTTTCAAATTCTCTTTGTAGTCTATTAATTCATAAATTGCAATTATTGTAATAAAATATGGAAAGAAATATTTAGGGGGGGGGGGGGGGGGGTTGCCATTTGAAACATTTTTGCATTAAAGGAATTTTAAATAACATATTTAACAAATTTAAACAAGTATAAATGATTATTAAATTTTAAATAAAATAATTTTTTTGTTTACTATTTAAACATAAAAATAAATATTTTACATACTTTAGATTTGTATTGTAATTCAAGGTTTTTAAAGGCTAAGGAAAAGTAATAATAAACTGTACAGGAGATTTTTTTAAAAAAATGTAATGCATTTAAATCTGTATTGAAGGTATTTCAAAGTAATGGCGGTTTTGTTTTTTAAAAAAGTTTTTTGTTAATTTTTTTTAAATTATCTATTAATTTTCCTAAAAATAAAGTTACTGTTACAAAAAAAAATAGTCATTCAATTCAATATGAACCATACTACACATCTAACGCATAAACATAAATGGTAAACAATCTTACAACTTCCAACCCTTCAGAAGTGTAGCAGTGCATCGCCAAATTACAGCATGCCAAACTTGACTAGCGTCTAGCCGGCGACGAGCAACTAGCACACTTTCCTTCAGATTTCGCGCGTGCGTCATGTGCCGGCGCTGAATTCTGTTTCTGCTTATTTTCAAGATTCGCGGTTGTTTCGCTGCCTCACTTCGATTTCTGTTATGAACGAAGCAAAATGGCCCTTAATTATCCAACTGAACTAAAAAATACAGCATTAGTTACATTTTGTCCTTATTAATAAGTGTAGCAATTTTTGCTAAAATCTAATAATCTGGACAGATACAATAACAAACTTCCAGCTTTATATGTTTTTAATAAAAGTGTTTGCACATTCATTCAGTAATGCAATAAATGGTGACAACGCAAAATCGCTATCTGAAAGAAATAGTGTGATCTGTCGTACTAACAGTGAAAAATATTTATATGAAGAAACTTAGAAAAAATTATACTATTATGTAATAGAATATTACAAATCAGAGTATAATTTTTAATTAAGTATAATTAATTACAGAAGTTATATTTAATATTTTAAATAACATTACAAGTTTTATAGCTTTTCCAAACTAAATTTGTTACACAGTTTTAATCGTATAACCCTATAAAAAGAAAACACTCTCTCACTATTAGAATTATTTCAATATTTTTTAGTATTTTGATATTAAAATTTTTAATGACTTCTTGATTTCATCAGTATTCTAGCACTTTTACACTTTAATAAATTATTTCACAATCCTTCAATAGAGAACATTTTGCATGAAATTTCAAAATCAAAAATAATAAATAGTAAAAAAAGAAGAAGAAAAGAAAAAAAAAACTGTCTGGATATATTCTAATGCTGCTTCTTTTTTATTTGGTAATTCAAAATCAGGATATCTAGCTTTTGGATTTAGTATATAAATAAGAAGATGGGCTGTTATGAATTTTAATTACCATGCTTTAGCTTATATCCAGTTTTCAGTTAATTCAGTTAAACCATTTAATTCAGTTTTGAAAGAAACTAAAAAATGAGAGCAACTTTTTCAGTTATACAATTTTTACCTTGCATTAATTTGTCTGAAATAAATTGTCTTCCCATTATTCTTATTATTATTACTGCAAACTTTTTCACTTATTGCATAAGACATAGTTTTTCTATTCTAATTTATCCCCCCCCCCTCCCACTTAAATAATAGTATGACAAGTTTTAAAAAATCTACTTCTAATATTTTGTTTCTACCAAAAAATATTGGCTGTCATTTTTGAATTTTTCCCAGGGAGGAGTACTAAACAAACTAATGAATGCCATTAAAAACATAAAGAATGAGAAAATACCCCCACCCCCTCCCCTTTGCTCCTCCATGTGTGTGCTTGACAGAAAATATTCTATGTTTAGAAAATGTCCTTGTTGATTTTAAATGCCCCAGTTAAAATCATGTTAAAAGTTTTGAATAAAATATTTATTCTAATACAAAATATCTCCTGATCTGCAATATATAAATTATTTAATTGGCGTGTAATTTAATATATAAATAATACAATATATATCCCCTATGGCTAATATTCTAAATCCTGCATGTTTTCTATAGATTGTGCATCCTGATGATTGGAGTGTTAATTAGACAACCAACTTTCAAACTGAAAATTATTCAATGGTGTGTACCTTATAATATATATATATATATATATATATATTGTAACTCATTGGTTCTTAATCTATATCGCAATTTTTGTGTCAGTCTTTCCTCTATGTTAAATTCAGTTCTATATTTTTGTGTGCTGTTATTGTTTTAGTTCTATTAATTGCTAAATTATAAGATTAAATTTTATTACGTTATCTATTATTTATATATACTATATATATTTATTTAGACAACCAACTTTCAAACTGAAAATTATTCAATGGTGTGGACCTTATAATATATATATATATATATATATATATATATATATATATATATATATAAAAGATTTTTCAAGATTTAAAAAATTTATTACCTGAAACCTCAAACAGATATAAATAACGATGTTTTTATAATTATTTTTTATTGTTAAGGAGAATAAATATTGTAATTTTTGTTGAAATCTAAAATGGTCAGGATGAATGATTAGTTTATTTGACATGGAGTGATCCAAAGATCATTCCACTTAAAAAAAAAAAGCTGGTGTTTAAAAAAAAAATATATATATATATATTTAATATCATAACTATTATAATACCATTACAATAGTTCCTTATACTTTGTATAAGGAAGTAAAAAGGATAACAGTGAAATCAAGAGTTATAGTAAGAAACTCATTGTAACTATTTAAAAATAATGGAATTTTTGCCATAATCCCTTTTATTCCACTCTACACATTTTAAGATTTGTAGCTAATGATATAATAAAGGCCTTTTTTGAAAGTTTTTTTTTTTTTTTTTTTTTTTTTTAATCGACAACTTAATATAAGTTAAAAAAAAAAAAATTAGCAAGCATAGGTGAGTTGCGTATTAAAATAGACCTCATGAAATTCCTTTTAAAATGAGGTCTCAAACAACCCTCTATACCTGATAGAACTTGGGAAATTTAAGTTTGCACAAACCAAACAATGTTATTCTCTCTCTCTTTTTTTTTTTTTTTTAATTTATTTATTTAAAAATTAATTATACGAAAATCCAACGAGATATAAAAATTAGAAAATATACTCTCTTTTATAATGTTAATGAGAATGATTCCTAGAATTTCTGTAAGGGCCGTTTTGCTTCGTTCATAACAGAAATCGAAGGGAGGCAGCAAAACAACCGCAAATCTTGAAATAAACAGAGAAACAGAATTCAGCGCCGGCACATGATGCACGCGCGAAATCTGCAGGAAAGTGTGCTAGTTGCTCGTCGCCGGCTAGATGCTAGTCCAAACTTGCCGAGGCAATTTATTCAACTTTTTCGCAGGGAGCCGGCGCTAAGAGCCTAATTTGTAAAGCTTTAAACCGCCAACAGTCGCAATGGACGCAAGCGATTTTATGAAATAAAATTTCGAAACCGTCTTAACAAGACAAGAACAAATTATTGCTTGTAAGCAAAAGTTTATAAAAAGAAATTTCGCAATATTTCACGGTGTTAATAAATTTATGTGTTAAAAAGAGAAAATAAATAATATCTATGTAGCTAGCTCATAGTTTGATCTATGATATGCAATAATATACATAAAAAAATAAAATCTACAGATATATATAAAAAATTAAGCAATAAATTATTACACTTGAGTAATAAATTCTTATGTATCATATCTGCCATGTTTTTTTATTTATTCCGGAATGTTGATAGCTCGTCGTTTTTCCTACTATTATCTTTTTCGAATAATATTTTTCATATTTAATCGCAATATTATATTGAAGAAAATTTATCTACAAATATTATGATGTGAAAAAAAAATGAGGCTAAGACTATTCCGGAATAAATTAAAAAACTTGGCGGCTATGAGTTATACTATTCAGTATTGATAAATAAAAATAATAATACCTAATGAAATAGAAATATTATACATGCATGAGAATTTCATTAAAAAAGGCAAAATTAACTCATATATATCAATAACTTTCTTTTATATTTCAATGTTTGTGATGTATTTAATTCTCTGATTTTTTACACAAAAACAAATAAAACAATAAATTGTCGAATATATTTGCCGTAACTTAAAATAATTTTCAAATTTACGAATTTGAATTTTCTTTCTCTTTCTCACTTTTGTTTGTTTGCTTGCTTTAATTGCATTTTACCATACTTTCCAAATTACTACATAATATTCCGTAGTACTGCTAGCCCCGCCTTCTTTTAAACACCAGTATCCTTAAAGAGCCCTTTTCTCCTTATTTAATCATAATTAAATATCCAGAATATTATTCTAAAAATTAACTGGGGTGAAAAAAAGCGCAGGATTAACAACACAACGGATTATTAATTAGGATGTTGGCATAGATATGTTTTTACAGGAATAACAAGGATCGTAGTCTCCGCCCTCTTTTTAGCACAGTTTTAGGGAAGCAAAATTTCCGTCTTTCATGGTAGCAGTATTTTCATGCCGAAATCTTTACGATATTTTATTAATATTTTGTCGTGATTAAATAAAATAAAGAGTTTAGAGTTGTTTAAAGAATGTAATAGTAAGAAAGGCGGGAATTTTTCATCGCTGAAAATGTCCTGAAAAAAAAAAAAAAAAAAGTGGACACTACGACCCGTGTAATCTCTGAAAATCTCCTGGAAAAAGGATGGAGTCTTCATACTCTGCTATAAAAAACTGGGGAAGGTTTTTCAGGGCCTGATTATCCAAAAGGCTCAGGAAGCACAAGCTTCCCCTCTAAAATGTAAGAGGGGGCCCCATAAGGATTAAAAACATGGTCTTGAATTTTTGTTTCATATTTTCACACTGAGATTGAATTTTTTTTGAGAAAGGTTACCTAAAATAAGACAAAACACTCACTATTTTGGGAAAAATCTATTATTTAACCTCAAAAATCTGAATATTCTTAATTAAAAAGTTGTATGATTTTAATGTTCTGTGTATAAATACCACCAAGATGCATGAAAAAAATAAATAATAAACACACACTATTTTTTGGTCTATAGCATTTTTATATTATAATATGTAACAGGAAAACAAGATTTTCCGAAATGAAAGGGGGCCCCGAAACGATGCTGAGCTTCCCCTAGCTTCAAAGCTTAATCGGGCCCCGAGCTTCTTTATCACATATTTAGTAATAAAATTTCAGCCCATTTCATGAAGAACGTTTTAGTTTTAAAAACTCGCATAGATTGTAGTATTTGAGTAGATTTATTAATATATATATATATGGAGTATTCATAGCTGCCAATATTTTAATTTATTCCGAAGTATTTATAACTCCGCCTTTATTTCGCACCACTTTACTTTTTGAATATTTTTCTCCAATATATAACTACCATAAAATAGGTAAAATTTACTCTTAAAAAAAAGTGGTATGGATTAAGGCGGAGCTAAAAGTACTCCGGATTAAATTAAAATATTGGCAGCTATGAATATTAGATATCCATTAGAAATGTAAATTAAAATAGTTAGAGGCCTGGCATCATTAAAAAAAAAAAAAAGAAAGAAAATGTTAGGGGAGGAACATTATATGAATCTGTTTTAAAAAGACATGAAGAAATATATTTTGGCATTTAAAAATAAGGTTAAATTTATTAATTCTGAAAATTTAAATAAAAAGGCTTATTTTTAAAATACACGGAGTCTCTGAAAAGTAGCTAATCAGAAATTTATATGTGGTATGAACAAAAAGATCAGTGAAACCTAGTTATTTAAAAATAAATTTTGTATTGCATGTCTGAACATAAGTATCGTGATGGCTATTGAAAACAAAATACAAATATATAAAAGTCATTTAGATTTAAGCGCCCTCTTCACTTACCATTTCCTTTTCTAAAAGCCAATGTTATTCTATGGATAACTTTCTTTCAGCTTTTTACAGTGACACTTTAATATATTGAGATGCGTTTTTTTTTATTATTATTATTATTATTGGATTACTCTCATTTAGCAAATTGACGCCCCTTTTGTAGATTTTATGGGAGAATACCTTTTTTTTTTTTTTTTTTTTAAGATGTTTTATAGGCAATATTTGGGTCGATTAATTATATCGCTTATAAAAAAACTCTTTCAATTTTGTAAAACGGAATTTAAAAAGGCGCGTCAATCTCAAAGGGTTTAATTAAATGCGGAAAAAAATCCTATATTTTAATAAAATTTTAAATCAATAAAATTTGTAAAGAAAGTTCAATAATTTGACTAAAATGCGTCGATTTTCCTCTTTGACACACCCTTTATTTGGTTACGCCTCTCGCTCGTGGTTTCGAAGAATGTTTACATTTCTGCGGTGAAGATACGTCTAGGCGTTGTGGTTTTTTATTTAGTTTATTATTATTATTATTATTATAGATTTCACGTGTATTATGGATGTGAGTAACATATTAATATAGAAGATAATCGTTCACAGACTTATATATAGGAAATATATGATCACATTTTATTTTAAATAGTTTTGCATTGCGCCTAATTCTATTATTATATGAATACTTTGTACATAAATCTCATATTTTACTGATAATGCGACGATTGACAATGTACAAACATTTTTATTTTTTTAACAAGTTATATAAACCTTTTTACTAAATTAAACAGTTTTTCAATAATAAATTTTATTTTAAAGTATATAATCTGGTGTGGAGCCCACACGACTTTTTCTTACCCTACATTTAAATTTTATAAAGACAGATTCAGATCGAGGAATAAAATATCAAGTACTGTATAAAAATCTATAGTAAGAAGAATTTAAGCTAGCTTTATGAACAATTTAACTTGACAAATAATTTTCTGTGGGAAGGGCGGTAGGAGTACCACCCTTCTCAAACTACATTTGAAATTTAATTGAATCTACATTTCTATAGAATTCAGGACTAATATTTAATTCAAAATTATTATATGTTCAACAATAACTTTCAATCACATTTATTGATAACTTTAACCCGCATCACTCATTGAAACTTATCAATATTGATCAAACTGTTCAAGTATGAATTTCATATGAACTTTAAAATATAACACTTGAGTTCCCTGCCAGTATTTAGATTTTAAAGTTATACTGATGTATAGCAGACTCACAAAGAACAACTATTAAAAACTTTGTATAATTATTCAGAGAACCTCAAAATACGTAGTTATTAAAGGGGGGGGGGAGGAGCAAGGCTTCAAAATAAACTTAATATTTTATTTACTCTTTAGGTATGGAGAATTAATTTTCATTCCTGAGCAAAATAAGTTTAAATTAATACCGAAGTCTATGAATTGAGTAAAACAAATATTTTAACTGAATATTTGTTTAAACAAATAATGTTTAAATATTTGTATAATAATAACTGAAGAAACTAAAACAATTTAAAGTTTGCAAGAAATGGGAATCAAATGTTCATAAAATTATTTATAAACGACCAAATCACATTATTATTTTCAAAGATTTTGTGCTCTTATTTTCGCGCCTAACATAAAAGCGCAGCTGAAATTTTAAGTATGTTACCTTAATATGAACACTGTTTCTATGCGTTCTTTTAAAATTACAGTAACTGGATATCAAGCTGTGTATCGATATTAATAAAATCAGACTTTTATCTGTAAATTTGTCAGAATCAAAATTTTTTGCGGTATCTTCACTTTCCACACACCACAAAAGTCGAAAATGACTTCAAAAATTTGTGTGTGTGTGTGTGTGTGTGTAATCGTATCTGTATGTCTGTAACGCTATTTTTGTCCGGGTATCACGTGAGAATAGCTGGACGGAATTCAACGGCGCTTGGCAGGAATTTAGGTCTTTACCCAGCTTAAAATCATATCTGCCAACTATTTTGAAATTTCCTCCCCAGTTCTCCCCGAAGGGGGGGAAACAAAACTCAAAAACACGTTTGTAAGCAAACACCGCTCCAAATTATTTCACTGTAATGAAATTGCACATATATAGAATAGACATGAGTATAAATAAAGCGTTATCTGCGATTTAGGAATTTTCTATTTTTAAGGCAAGGGAGGGGGGAAATCGATTTTTGGCGGGAAATTTCGCAAATTCCGGATTTTTTAAAGAACTCTACAAAAAATATAACAAAGATGAAAAAAAAAGCTACGAAACTTCCTTAAAAAATTTCCAAAAACACTTTTTTTTTTTTTCTTAATTTCCGATATTTTTGTGAAGAGGGGGGGTGGAGGGTTAGGAAGTGTTAAAATCCAGACAACCCTTTTAGCGCTAAATTTGTCCTAAGAAATCTATGGAAGCTGCGGTCACGAATTTCGGTGCTAGGATTGCTTATATGTATCCGACACCTAAAGTAACGGGATTTATCGAAATAAATAAAACATAATCTGCGATTTAGGAAATTTCGATTTTTAAAGGGAGGGAAAAGGAAATAAATTTTTGGCGGAAAATTGTTCAAATTCCGGATTTTTAGTAAAATTTTCAGAAAAATGGAAAAAAGATGTTGAAAACAGCCATAGGTCTTCTTTAGGACATTTTCAAAACACGTTTTTTGATTTTTTTTTTTCTTTTTTGATTTCCTTTTTTTTTTTTTTTTTAGGTCGGGGGGGGGGTATGTCTTACAAAGGGCAAATTCGAGGCATCCCTTTAGCCCTAAATTTGTCCTGGGAAATTTATGAGAGTTGTGGTCGGATTTCAGACAGTTAACTAACGGGATTTATCGAATTGAGGTAGGAAGCAAAAAAAAAAAGTATGTAAGCATAACTCGACCCCAAGTTACTTCATGCTGAAGAAACAGCAAATGAGGAAACTAGACTTGAATATAAATAAAACATTATGTGCGATTTTGGAATTCTTGACAGGAGGGAGAGAAAAAATCTTTTTTTTTTTTTTTTTTTTTTTTTTTTTTTTTGGGGGGGGGGGGGATTTCAGAAATTCAGGATTTTTTAGTAGAGCTCTACTAAAATGGTACAAATATATTGAAAACAGCCATGTGTCTTCTTTAAAATATTTCCAAAAACACATTTTCGTTTTTTTTTTTTTTTTTTTTTTGTGTGTGTGTGTGTGTGTGATTTTCGAATTTTTTTGGAGGGGGGGGGGGTTACAAATGAGCAAATTCGAGACCCTCCCTTTTAGCGCTAAATTTGTCTTGGGAAATCCATGGGATTAGTGGTCGCTAAATTTGGCGCGTACAGGGATGAAACACGGGCGCAGAATTCATACCACTATCAATGTAAGAAAATTTTCTACCTCTTAAATCAACGATATTATTGGTAGAAATATTTCTTAAACGGATTCCGGTATGAATTCTGCGCCCGTGTTCCATCCCTGAGTGTAAATTGTTTATATGTATCCGACACTTATTGCAACGGGATTTTACAAAATTCCCTCTTTACCCTACCACCCGGGGAGGGGGGACAAGAAAAACGTGTAAAATCTCGTTTTTTCTTTTGAATTCGCTTTAAATTATCTTAGATTTGCGATTTTTGATGTATGGATGTTGATTAAGTGTACGCATTATTTATTTTGGTGGAATTTCGCAAAATTTCGAACTTACCCGCTGGGGAAGCGATAAGAAGCAGGTAAGTTGCTGCCGAAGGCAGTGTGGACCCGAACTTCTCACGTTGCGAGCAGGAAAACCTCTACCGAACACATCGGGACTTTAACGTAGGTTATTAATAATGATACTAGTTAATACCCGTCAAAATTTGACATATGATGTGCAACTAAAATCTTTTCACGGCATAAAGTTTAAAACACCCTTGCTTTAATATTTCGCATTGCTGTTAACTGGTTTTAAACCCCCTGCTTTAATCAATTGGTTGGAGGGGGGAGGGATAAATTTCATGAAATTTGCGATTTATGAAACACTTCCAGCTTCGAAGATTTGGGGTGTGGTTTGATGACGTCACTGATGAAGGAGGAGCTTATGTTGAATGAATCACCTTTAGAATCACGATTCACGTTCACGAACACACGTCTATGAAAATGACAACGCGAAGCATAAATAATCAGTGAAATAGAAAAACGTTTTATTTAAAGTAAAATTTCTAAAAAAAAAAAGACTTAAAAAAATACCCAGATCATCATTGTGTAATTATGCAGAAGCGCATCAATTTGTAACTATTATTTCATCGTGTGCAAAACAGACTACTGGAATAGATGTAAAATGTAATAAAATAGTGTGGATATTGATGATATTTATATTTAGAAAAATATATGGTTAAAGGCCTTTTTTGCTTAGGATAAATATATCCACTGATTTTATTTTCTTTTAAAAGGAATGTAAAATAATAATAATAATAATAATAATATATATATATATATATATTGTGTGTGTGTAAATAAATAAAGGAATATGTAAGTAGCAATTTTAAAAATTTCTTAAATACACATTTTAAAGGTATTTTTACAATATTTTAGGTTATAAATAATAATTGCTACTTACCCCCATTTTAAAGTCTTTACTTATTTTTTTCTGTTAAATTTTGGACTTATTTAAAAATGAAAATACTTTAAACAAAATTTTTCTCTAAATTCCATCTGAAAGTTTGACATTTAACTTCAAATTCATTTTTGCATTTCAATATACAAGGCAGGTTATACATTGATTAATATTGGAAAGTAATACTTTATTACTAAAAATATAATTAAGTAAATATTTCTAAAATCTGAATTAGCATAGTTGGAAAACAGATTAAAAATTTTGGAGCATTTAAAATGTATTAGAATCTGCGTTAATAATGAAATTACTTGTGTATGTGTGCAAGTCATTTTGACATAAAGTTTTTGTATAGAAAAAGGTGACAAAGATCCACCGAATTTTGCCCAAATGGGTATCTTTTCAAAATCTGAATGAATAAGTGCAGTCACTTCACAATTTTGAGTGTTTATTTCATAGCCCCCTCAATAAAACATAAATAATAATAATAATAATAATAATAATAACATTTAATTAATAGGAGCAACTTTAAAATGATTATAACAAATTTAAATAATTTAAAAGTAATAAATATGTATGCTTTACACTGATATGTTAAACTCCATTTTATATTTTAAGTTATGAAAAATTCGTGACAAAAAACATGCAGAAAAAGTAAAACAGCCATTCAGGTTTTAAAAAAATGTATGTATATTCCTACCTTATATATATTTAAAAACACTGTAAATATATTGCTCTTATAATATTGTTTTACATGTTTTATCGATTTATCATACTTAAAACATGTTTGTATTTCATTTATCACCATATTTACTCGTTGATTTTAACAATAAACAGTAATCTAAGATGGAAATTCCATTTCTGTTGTATCGTTATTTTATACAAATACAGGAAGTGAAATTTGTTATTTAAACATTTAAAGTCCAAAAATTTTCGGTGGTAGATTTTTATAAACATTATTAATTGTGTCACAACTCACGCCCCTTAGACAAAGGTGGATTATAAAATTTGATCTATTTAATTATATATTATTTTCATAATAACTTATTCATTATATTCGAAGGTTATATCTTAGTCACTGTTTTGTAAAAAAAAAAAAAAAAAAAAAAAATGTGTAAATTTATTCTTTAAAACTTTTTTGCGCTCCTTTTCTGACTTTTTGCTTGAATGATGATTAATGTAAAAAAGTTTTATTTATTGAATTGATTTTTGGTTTTAGATGATATTAGAGATCAAAAGTTTTATTAGAATTAAATTATTTTTAATAAATTTATATTTAAAAATTTTTGCAATTTATCAGCTTTAGATTAATCGACTTTTACTTTTCATTGGATTTTTGATGTGCAGGGGGGGGGGGGATACTTCACTGTTATATATACATAAGCTGCTGAAATTTGAAAATAGAATTTATTTCAATTAAATAATTAATTGTGTTAGTTTTGTTGGTCTAAACCTTATTTATTACTTGTACTGTAGTATTATTTTTTATTATCATTTGAACCTTTTTTTTTATAGCAAACCAATTGTTAAAAAGTCTTCAAGCAAAGTTGAATTCTCAACACTTTCTAGTGTATTTGTTTTTCATTAAAATTTTGATTTAAAATCATGCGTAGCATGGCAACCTGGCATTGGATTTTCTAATCCTGACACTTAAATAACAAAATATTTAATGATTTTTTCTGAATTTAAATAAAAACACTTTATTTTGAGGATTTCAAAATTTTCTACTGATTTCAATGAAATATTTATTTCTGTAAGTTATCAATTTAATATACTGATTATAAATTTTAGTAATCACTATCTTAATATGTAACTTTTGTTTCGTTTAATAATGCATCATATGTTTTTTTACCAGAGACAGTAAGCAACCATCTGCTATTAATAATAATATGATGTATAATTTAGTGTTTTGGCTAAAGTGTAACTTGCCTATGCTAGGTTAAACTATTATTTTGTAAGTTTACTATTGCTTCTGTGCAGGGTTGTTATTTTGTCCACTTTTTTGTCAAAAGCCAGGACACTGAAAGAAACCCACATGAAACTGGACAAAATAAAATCCATTCAACTGTACATGTTCAATGCATAAAGTTATTCTGTCAAAACAATGAATTGTGCTTTTGAATTTGAATTAGCAATTTTAGCAGTAGAAATATTTTATTAAAATTTAATAACTTGATTAATGAAAAGTGTAATTTCATTTTAATCATCTATATAAATAAAGAGAAGTGTCTGTGTGTGTCTGTCTGCGCTCTGGTACTCACACTATTGATCGCAGAGCTTCCAAATTTGCATATAGGTACCTGGGACCCTGCAGGTGTGTACCTCATCAAGATTTTTTTTTTTTTTTTTTTTTCGAATTTAAACTTTTTAAATTCGTATTTTTTCGATTTTAAACATTGGCATTTATGTTTCATTTTTCATGAATTTCTTCTTCGATTGTAATCGTCTGCGTATCTTAGCAACAGCTATTATGCAATACATTTTTTATTTATTATATTAATTGAAAATCAAATGGCAATGCAATATAAATAAATTGTTATGTTTATGCATAATTTTTATTGCATAACAACTTTTTATTTTTCATTTTAAATTAATTCTTTTAAATAAAAATCCTTTTTTTTTTTTTTTTTTTTTTTTTTTTATAATATTTATTGGGAGGAAAATGATAGTATATATGTAGTGGAAAAGGATTAAACTGATTAAAATTTATTTGTTTTTCATGTATTTAATTCCTTTTAAAAGAAAATCTACTTTTTGTTTTATTTTGTTATACTGGTCGGGATCAAATCGTAATGCAGTGTAAATAACGAGAGCTATAAAACACATGGTTCAAAAACAAAAGCATACACTAAGCGACAAAAAAAAAAAAAAAAAAAAGCCGCACTGCAGAAAAAATGACTTATACCTTTTTTATTTGTAATAACATTAAAATTAATGTTTGAAACAAATAAAATGTCTTGTTTGCATAATACCAAAGGTATGAAATGATACCTATGTATATTTTCGATTTAATAATTCGCTTTATTGCGCTTTACGAAGTACTTTTTAAAAATCTGCATAAAACTTTCTTTTTGAACATAATGCAATAACTATACACTTTGCATTCTATTATGATTTATTATATGAAATAAACAAGTTATATTTTAATATATGAAATAAAACTATTTATTTGTTAGATCTAAGCAATTTTTTGTTAAAAATATGTATTCTGCATTGGGTTAATTCCACCATTACATGTAATTACTGCATTAATGCGCAATGGCATAGTTTTATACAGTGTTTTAATATAAATCTCAGAAATTTCAATGTGCCAAATATCACAAATAAATTTTTCTAGTTCTGGCAGAGTTATAGGCTGCAAATTTCGAATCCTCTCCCCTCTTCCCCGCCTTTTTATAGACGAAACATTTTCGAGCGGATCGCGATTTTGACCATTTCCATGTCTGGTAAAGAAGAAATTCTACTATATCCTTTGTGGTATTTAACTTAAAGTGAAAAAAAGTATGATTACTTACAGAATTATAGGTTCTCATGGGAATGTATAAGAAATTTTGACAATTTGAAGTGAATAAACTTACCACAGACGCCGTGTAGTAAGGTGCCTTATTATCTTCAAATACTGTTTACGGAAATGTCTAAGATACCTCCAAAATAGTCGGTCAAGCACCACTTTTATGCAGATTGTGTTTTATTTCGAGTTAATTGATCCCTTGAGCATAAAAATTTCCCCGAGTGTTTGAAAAGTTATGCACCTCCGTACCATAATGTACGGAGAATGTGTCACTGTTTTAAAAGTGCGATTTCCATTAAGTCAGTCACATTTTCGTCTTCATTCTAGCTTTTTTCAACTGCACGAAATAAAGAAAACTTGATTCATCAGAGAAAACCAGTTCAGCCTAATAATTAACTGATAATGTTTTTAAATTTTGGTCAACTAAAGTATTGTTTTTTCTAATTCTTTTCCTTAATAATGGCTTTTTTCGCAGATCTTTCGTTCTTTAACCCGCTTTGTTTAATTGTTCCCGCATTGTTTTTGAAGAAAGTAATTTACTATACATTTTTTAAAAATCTTTTTTAAGTTCTGAACATGATACAAATCGATTTTTTAAACATTCGCATTTTAACTTGCGGTTATCTTGCTTGGATGAGCAACATGACCGCCTAAAGCCAAATTCCCAGTTTAAACGGCCAAAAAAATTTATATTTTGCTAAAATTCATTTTACCAATATTTCGTTAGCATTTAATTATTTTGCCATCTCACGTATTAAAATATTTTTTGATTTTCATTTAAAAATTAATACTTTTTCTGGCATCATTAACTGCCTTATTCTTACCATTTTTGAAATAAATTCTAAAATTACAATTTTCCCGACAATTGCATTTTGTTTTTAACACTAGACTCAAAGCTAAAGTGTATGTGGAGGACAACATAGTAAAATCTGTTCGAAAATTTGCTTTTTAAACGATAAAATTGGCGGTTGTAGAAGGCGAAAAGGAAAACATCCAAGTGCGGCTTTTTTTTTTTTTTTTTTTGTCGCTTACTGTATAATAGATGCTGAGATAGTCATCTTTAAAATCGTAGTTCTTAAATAACAGAAGATCCAGATGTCGTCGTTAAATACCCAGATTGAAGTGCCCGGGAAAGACCTTTTTGCAGACAGAGGGAACATGGACCCCCCAATGCAGCACGGGCAGAAAAAAATACCTGTCGTAGGCAGCGGGTACTCGAAGCAAGGTCTAGAGCAATTTCAATGTTTATTTATTTATTTCTCTATATATTAAAAAAAATAACTGTCACTGGCGTCAATTTTTTTTTTTTTTTTGTCTGCGGCAGCAACTTCTCGCAGAGGGCAGGGTTCTCCGTGTCATGAGATATATCAGTGTATTCCGACTGCTTCAAGGAAGGCATTTCAGCTGCTTAGAAATTTCTATCATTTTAATGAACGAAGTTATTAGCTAAAAACATTGGGTTTATAAAGGTACTCTATTTGCCACCGGAGAAAAAGTTTCTCTTATGACGTTTTTTTCTGTGTCTCTGACGTCACTTTCCTCAGGAAAATTAAAATGTGATCAATGATGTAAATAAGAAAAATTGAGTAATTGGCATCTTTGAGATGCTCGAGAGAAGAAAAAAATTATTTAGAATAGCAAAACATTTATAAATAACCGATATTTTAAAAATATTAAGTAAAAATTTAATCAAGATGAAACGAAAATTTGTTTTTATTTTTATTTTATATTATTAGTTAAGTTTATACAATTAGTTTAGTTTTTATTATTAGTTTTTATTTTAACGTTAGGCGAAAAATATTTAGTAATGAATACCATGATTATGTTAAACAACTATTGGTATAGAGTTAGAGGTTAAGCGCAGAAATTTTTAAAATGAAATTTATGAGATAAAAACTTATATTAGTTTATATAAAGATTTAGTTTTTTAACTCAAAACATGTTTAAAAGGATAGATCTTTACTGTGACCAATTTAGAGATTTTTTAAATTTGGAAATGAAGAAGCTCGTACGTTTTTCGCCAAGGAATTCATTTACGCAACCATAATAGCATTTTAACTCTAGCCATGCCTTAAATATAGAGATAAATTATAAAATGGTGCAATAATAATGATAATAATAAAATCCGCAACCTACTTCTGTTTTTTAAGCATACATATAAAACTTTGCAGAAAACAGAATTTAATACAACAGGACACAGGACCTCACTGGCTGATTTTAAATTTTTCATTCATTTCAACGATGACTTAAATTATCTATCGCAATAATGCATGTCAAGATTCTCGCGAGAAACGTCTAAGCTACTTCGGTGCCAAATTTAAAATTTCGCCAAGAGGTTAAACTGTACCATTGCTTTAGCACGATTTTTTTTTTTTTTTTTTTTTTTTTTTTTTTTCAATTTTATTTATTTATTTATTTTTTTTTTTAACTTAATTCAAGAGGGGAAAAAAAGAACATTTTTTATTTGGTTTATATGTACAAAATATCTCCAAAATATTATCCGTTTTTCGTTTCTGTTCATTATTAGAAAGAAAATGGCTGAAGTAGTTTTTCCTGTACCATTGATGTCCTTAATAAATTAAATTAAATTATCCAGTGATCATTATATTTCATTCTCCACGCTCATTTTTTATTTTCTACATTTAACATTACATAATATATAAGTAAAAAAATCAAGATGTAATCAGAAGATGTAGCCAACAAATATTCAGAACCATCATCAACACATGTTCAAGAGATATCGCCAACAATAATAACTATTCAGAAGATATCGCCAACAAGTATTCAGGAGCTATCATCACTACTTATTCAGAAAATGTTGTCAACAAATATTCAAAAGCCATCCAATTTATGAATGGTGATGGTCTATCTCGAATGCTTCAAACCGGCAATTCGTTTTCACAATACAATCAAGAATGAATTTTTCACTTATCAGTAGGTTTCGAAAAATGTGATTTTTATTTTTTTTTATTTGTTTATTTATTTATTTTTTTTCGATTTGACTTAGTATTTAATATAGTTTAAGAAATTAAATAGTAAAATCAGATATTGACAGGAATCTTGACAAATTCGTAGTGTGATTCAGTAAGTGGCGACAATGCAAAATCGCTATCTGAAAGAAATTGTCCTGTCATACTACTACTACTAATGAGATGTTAAAAATAATTGCAATAATCACACAAATCACACAATCAACCTGACTAACTCATATTCTAGAAAAAATGCACTTTAAAAAGTTGCATCTTTACTGTTGGAAGCACCATTTTAAACCTTACTGTACATTGGAAATAAATGCAAAGTATTACATATTGTCCTAAATTAACTAAAAATATTTAATAGAAAAAAGAAATATATAGGCATTAGAAAAATAAGTTCATAATTTCTTTAATCAGGCAATAACACCCAAAAAATTCATCATCAAACAGTGACAAAAATTTAACAAATCGATCATATACTAAAGCTGTAGTGCTAAATGGTTTAGATGTTAAGAATTTCTCTCTGTTCTAAATAATTAGTGTTATGGTTATTTATTTTGTGTGTCTAGCTGTCTAGCATATGTTTTTTCTCAAAATAATGGCAAATTGTTATTAAATTGTCAAACGTTATAACAGATTTTTTACATATTATAAACGATATAATATTAAATATTGTGTATTTCAATACGATACCAAATATGGTGGATTTCTATAATATTGTTCAACTTTTTTCTTGTGTCATGTATTATTAATATTCCAATTCAATGAAAGGCAAAGTGGCGAATAGTCGTGTAGAATCCCGCAGGGATTAATGAGCGAAGCGAGACGGGGGGTGGTGAAGTTTTCCTCGGGGGTTGGTGAGCAGAGCGATATTATTATTTCTTTTTATTAAGTTTTTATTTATAATGTGATGTAAAAAATAAATACTGATCCATCTCTTTTGCAAATTCATTTAAATATAGTGACCAGTGAAGCGGGCGTAGCCTGCTTGTGATCAATAAAAAAAACCATAAAGAAAATGCTAATTACATTAGTTATGTATAGTTTGAAAATGTAACAAAGTAAATCTGTTGTGGACTATTATAGCATTGTCATATTGGATATCAAGAGAAAAAATAAATAAATAAAAAGTTATTTAATACTATATCTAAATCTTTAAAAACAAAAGAAATAGACAAGGGCGTAGCCAGAAAAATATTTCATACATAATGTTGACAGTTAAAAATAAAGAATAACTTAACCCCCCCCCCCAACACCCCTACCCCTTCAAAAGACTATTTTCATTATTAAAGTTTTTCACAATCAACATGATTGATTAATACATAGATGATTATAATCTTAAAAATAATTTGTTTCTTTGTCATTTTGTACTTAGCATGGGAATATCTTATTTAACATTTCTATACTAGGTTTAAAAAAAAAAAGATCTCATAAATGTAGATTGAATGTTTTTATCAATTTATGTCAGCAGGTCCTTTCAAAGCAAAGCTTTCATTTCTATATAACATCTTATTTGCAATACCAACATGTCATTTTTTTTTTTTTTTTTTTAATCCAAGAATTTAAAAAATCAGATTTACATATTTAATCACCTGTCAATTTTATATTCTTATTTTAATTTTGTAAAAAAATTATTACTTGGTAATAGAAATTCCAGATGAAAAAAATACAAAATTA
This sequence comes from Salticus scenicus, assembly GCA_963930645.1. Taxonomy (NCBI): domain Eukaryota; kingdom Metazoa; phylum Arthropoda; class Arachnida; order Araneae; family Salticidae; genus Salticus; species Salticus scenicus. The sequence continues at coordinate 147,160,642 of OZ005649.1, forward strand.
AATTTTATTTTAAAAAACAATAAAAGTTATTTACTTAATTTGTTTGTTTTTCACAAAAGTAATGTCAATAATAATATAAATGTGCACATATATGCATATGACTGTATATATATATATATATATTTATTTATTTATTTATTATCAATTTGGTAAACATGCAGAAACTTTAAGAGAAATAATAAAAATGTCAAATGACTCCACTTGAATTTCTAAACATTAAGTAATTCACTGTTGTTTAAATAAAATATAGTAAGAGAAGTTATTAAATAAACAAATGAGAAAATTATAATAAGTGATTGATTATTTTCTCCCAATAGTATATTGGTTAACAGAATGGAATGTATCCAAATTCTTTTGTCTGTATCTGTAAAAGAACTGATAGTGCTAGATTCACCAAAATGCATACAGTTTGTGTGACATAGACCTATAACATGTGTATAAATTTAAAACTCAATCAAATGAGGCATTTAGACGCTATCACACTTTAAATAATTTTACACTACAGACCATAATGTTGCAAAATTTTTCGTTGTGTCTCTGTAAAAAAAAAGAAAAAAAAAAATTATAAATGCTAGATTCACCAAAATAAGTCTATACAATTCATTCGATGGTGACCTATAACATGTATATAAAGTTTCAGCTGAATCAAATAAGTAATTCAGATGCTATCACACTTTATTATTTGAGTCAATAGGCTACAATGATAAAGAATTTATCTGTGTCCTGGTTAAAAAAAAAAGTGCTAGATTCTTCAGAATGTATACAGTTTGTGCTATGATAACCTATGATACGATGCAATATGCATCGACTTTTAGCTTGTTTGAATAAAGCATTTAGACAATATTGTATTCACTCATATACACAGACCCAGAGAATATAAAGTGCATTTCACTAGCCCACACAGTTTTGAAATTACAAAATTATATTATGTCATTCAAAAGTACTCCGTTAGTACCGAAAAAAGTTTCATTAGTACCAACACCAGTACCAAGTACTGAAGAGTACAAAGATTCGGGCTGATGAAATGGCAGCCCGCACACTTTTGAAATATCAAATGTCAACGATACCATTCAAAAGTACCCGGTTAGTACAGCAAAAATTTTTGTTAGTACCAATACCAGTACCAAGTACAGTCAGTAACAAAAGTGTCCGAACACTAGCAAAAATTCCTATATAAAAATGTAGAGTTAATACTGTTTTTTCAATAAATCCTTGTCGAATCACATTCTTAGACTGACTAAGAACATGATTCAACAAAGATTTATTGAACAAAACAGTATTAACTCTACTTTTTTACATAGGAATTTTTGCTAGTGTTCGGACAATTTTGTTACCGACTGTACTGAAGAGTACAAAATTTCAGAAGCATTTCACAAGTATGCAAACTTTCCAAATTACAAAATTCAATTATGTCAATCGAAAGTACTCCGTTAGTACTGCAAAAACTTTCATTAGTACCAATACCAGTTAGTACCAAGTATTGAAGAGTGCAAAAAATTGGGCTAGTGAAATGGTAACCTGCACACTTTTGAAATATTTAATTTCAACGATGTCATTCGAAAGTACTTCATTAAGTACCGATAATTGTTGCATTACTAACAAAATACCTTTGAATGGCTTCGTTGAAATTTGATGTTTCAAAAGTGTGCAGGTTACCATTCACAAGCCCTAGTGTCGGTACTAGCGGAGTACTTTTGAATGACATAATTGAATTTTATAATTTCAAAAGTGTGCTGGCTGGTGAGATGTTTCTGAAATTTTGTATTCTTCAGTACTTGGTGCTGGTATAGGTACTAATGAAAGTTTTTGCAGTACTAACAAAGCGCTTTCGAATGGCATCGTTGAAATTTGATATTTCAAAAGTGTGCGAGCTCCCATTTCATCAGCCCAAATTTTTGTTCTTGCCAGTACTTGGTACTGGTGTCGTTACTAACAAAAATTTTTGTCGTACTAACAGAGTATTATCGAATAACATAATTGAATTTTGTAATTTCAAAAGTGTGCGGGCTAGCGAAATGGACCTGAGAATATAGACGAATGTGCGAACGTTGTTTGCAGAAAATTTTCAAAGTTTGCAGACAGTTTTGACATTTTCTTTCTTTCTTTTTATTTTAAACAATTTCCTTAAAAAAAAAAAAAAAAAAAAAAAAAAAAAAAAAGTTATCTAGCGAAATCTCAATTCTGGAATCGCATATTTGCACTCTAAACCACGACAGCTTGTCAGAATGTGTCAGAAACTGATAAAACCTATGCCTCCCAAAGATTTTATAAGTTCCAGCATAATTAAAAAAAATTCTGTCCAGTAAAACAGCACTTTTCAAAGATATTGAAACAGTTTTACATGCTGTAACTGTAACTATTATGTCTGTGTAATCTGTGTGCAAGTCATTAACATTAAAATATGAGTATCACAGTAATAATAGGCGACCTATTAGAGAAGAAACAGCTCACCATGAAATGAATTATTTCTGTGAATGGACCTTTATTCAAAAGTGTGACTCTGTAATGCTGCTTTGAATCAATTCTTTGTCAAGCAGAGTGAGTAGCATTTTTTAAGAAAGAGCCATAATATTAAGGAATGGTTTATTTCAAAAACAGTAAACAAAATGATGAATGACTCTTCCATTCATGGACTAATAACTTTTTTTTTTCATTATATATTTAATAGATGTCAAGATGTGGCAGTGATATAAAACTCAGAAGGTGCACAGTATTTTTTTTTTTTTTTTTGCAGAAAATTTTTAAGAAATTTTTTGAGTTCGCAGACAGTTTTGCATTTTATCTAGGTCTGCATATACATAATCATAAAAATAGCAAAAATGAACTCATGGGACCTTAAAACACACAGATACACCAACACCCCAAAGTCAAGTTTTTGTTATGATTACAATACTTCCCTTACTGTGTATTTTCAGAAATTACAAAATTCCATGAAAGATGTGTGAACCATTCAATTTCATCATGCTTAATAAAATATTTTTAAATGGAATTTATGATTATGAGATAGGAAATGACAATGTTGTTGAAAGCAGTGGGGGAAAGAGAGGGAAATTAAAATTATAACTACATATAAACTATCACTTTTGCATCCAATCGATCTTTAGAAAAATACAGATATATTTATTTATTAAATATTATTAACTTTGCATGTCTATTTTGAAATATTTAAACTGATTATATACACATACACAGGGCTCCAGGAATTTGTAAAAAAAATGGTTGCCAACAAAAATTTCTGGTAGCCCATAAAAAGTATCCTCCACCGTTTTCTTTCTTTCTTTCAATTTTAAAATTTAATTTACTTAAATATAGACATTGAAATTCTATGTATAAAAAAACAATTATTTATTAGGCTAGACTGATACATCAGGAAACACCTGTTAATTTAACATCATGAAACCAATTTTGTTATTTTCATTAAACCAATATACAATCGGCATTGATACATCATTTCACCGGCACAACGATTCAGCACCAGGTTGATAGCATGTGAAAATAGGAGCAGTGTAATAATTTAACACTGATTTGCGAAACATACATGGAGATGTGTAAATTTCCTAATGGTGTATTGATACCACACAGTGTTTCAAAAAGTAATTAGAGAAGTGGGAATCAGAGTCCAATTCTTTCAACAAAATATCAAAATTTAAAAAAGTTTTCTTAAAGTTGAAAAAATTGTCGCCAGTTAAAAAATATTGGTCGACATTGGTGACCAGGCGACTGTATTTCACAAGTCCTGCACATACGCATATTAATAAAGAATTGTTTTATGTATATGGAAAGAATAAAGATAATTTTTAATTTAGTACTCGCAAATAATTAATAATGGACAAAATAGTATTTTGTCCGGGACAGTTTTAACCAGTTTTTTTCCAATTCGGAAAAAACTGAACAACCCTGCTTCTGTTCTAACTCTTGACTCACAAGGGAGCCCCCATAGCAGAAAATGCGAGACACAAGACATACATCACAGTTTTTTTTTTTTTTTTTTTTTTTTTTTTTTTAATGCTGCAGATTATTTTTTGAAAACAATATAGTGTAGAAATTTCAGGTCTCTTAATTTTTCAATCTTTTTCCTTCCACAGCATAAATGTGAAAGTTCATTTTAAAGACACTTTCTAGAACCTATAAAGGTAGAATTGTTTAATATCTTTTATTTATGAAATTTTTAATGATTCCCCCCTCCCCCTCTTGTTAGCAATCGACGATTAAACACCTCATTAAATCCTTGCCAATTTCCAATCTTCTTCCATACACAACATAAATGTCAATGTTCTTTTTTAACTTAAATTCCAAAACCTATAAATATGTAGAATTGTTCAATATATCTCATACATTTTTTAACCCATCCACCATTCCTCTCTGCCAACAAACGACAATCAAATGTTTTGCAAAAATGTTGGGATTTCTAATCTTTCTCCATCCTCAACATATATGTTGATTTCTTTTTCAACTTACTTTAATAGATTCTATAATCTATAAAGAAATAGAATTGTTAAATATCTTTCACTCATCATATACTTTTTTAGGACCACCCCCCTTTCCCTCTGCTCTAACACTCGTCGATGAAATGCACTGCAGAAGTCATGCGATTTCCAATCTTTCTCCATCTCCAACATAAATGTCAGTGTTCTCTTTAAACACACTTTATTAAATTCTCACAGCTATAAAGAAGTAGAATTGTTTATTACCTTATACTGACATAATTTTTTGAGATGCCCTAATCCTAAACTAACGATCGGCAACCAAACACCTTATGGAATCCTTACAATTTCTTTTCTTTTTTTTTTTTTTTTTTATATGCAACATAATATATATATATTATTTTTTTTATATGCATGTCAATATTCTTTTTAAACATGCTTTATTAAATTGTGAAATCTATAAAGAGTAGAATTGTTAACTATCATCTATTTTAAAGATGATATGCAAAGATTCAGATTCAGCACAAGTTCACAAAGCATGAACAAACAAGCAGTGGATACCAATCCCCTAAAAGAGTGTATTAATTGAACACCATGTTCAGAAACATGCACAGAGAAAAAATGTGTAAATCCCCTAATGGTGTATTGATTCAACACAATGTCTCACAAGGAAACATTCAAAAAGTGTCGTCTTCAAAAAAATATATGTGATTTTACTCTCCATAAAACACCAGAAAGCGAAAAAATTATTGGCTGAAATGAATTAGAGCGACCACAAAAAATTATCAAAATTAAGCATATTTGGCGATTCACACTGTTAGTCGATTGATTTTGAGTACTTGGCGGAGAAGCAAACCATGGTTTTGTTCGTACATGGCAACCTTGGTGCTAGCGAACTTATCGACTAACAGCGCTGAATTGCCAAAAATGCTTAATTTTGATAATTTTTTTTGCTCGCCGTAATTCATTTCAGCCGATAATTTTTTCACTTTCTGGTGTTTTAGGAATAGAATCACATATATATTTTTTCAATATCTTTTGAAGACGACACCTTTTGAATGTTTCCTTGTCGGTCAAAATGTGATGATGAGAGGAGTGGGAATCTGAACGGTGAGAGTTAGCCTACATTGGGAGTAGTGCTGCACCGAGTAGCACTTTGGCTGAGTACCGAGTACTTGGCCTTACTACTCGGTCGAGTACCGAATACCGAGTAGTTGTAAGAATGAATAATTTATGTACATATGAAGAATTTTGCACATTTTGATATTAAAAAAAGGCCTTTTGAACACAAAATTAAGTTAAATGGCAAACAGCATGTTTTCATGAAACGTTTCAAAACTTTTGTAGTGTATATACACAATTAGGTTCATTGTTACATTTGATACTTCCAGCTTAGTGGATTATTAAAACCATAATAACTGATAACTTCATTCTTTATTATATAGTCTTTCTCAGATGTGAATCATTCTCAGCTAATTCTTAGAGAATATAAAAGTTCCTATACACTCGGGCTTAATTTAAGATGCATGAAATTTACATATGAAATGAGAACATTAAAATAAATATTTTATCATTTCAAACATGATAGACTTCATTAATCTTCAAATTCTAGAAGAGTAAAAAGATAGGTGGTTTTGGGCCATAATTTGCAAAACAACAAATTTGATTATTCAAATATATTTTTAATAGCATTTTAGTGTTTACCTTTTTCATAGTTATTTAAATTAAAAATCAATCTTTCCTTACAGTTTTAAAAGTGTCTTATTTTTATTTGCACAAATATGTAACTAAAGTTTTATCGAGAATTATATAAGATAAGGGTTCTTTTTTCTAAAATATTTTATTTTTGTCTGTTTTATAGATACAATTTTATGTACTAAGTTTTTATAAAAAAATTGCATATTACACACATACAAGATGGTTATACTTAAATTCTTGTAACTAAATGGATAAGATCATATCATGAATGATCTCTATACCGAGTTTGGTGGCAATCTACTTGCCCGTTTTAACTGCAAAAAGCTGTTTGCAGCAAAAGTTTAATGACTCTCTCTATATATTTTCAGAATTTTTTAGTTTAGTTATTAATAAACAACTGTTATGAATACATTTCTTTCAATAATACATAAAAATAATGAAATTCTTACAACGACTCGGTATTGGCCGAATACTTAGTCCAAATTTGGCTGAGTACCGAGTACTCGGCAAATTAGTCGAACACCTGTTAATCTGGAACACCTGTTTTGTGTTCTGTTTGTTTTTATCTACTTTCTTCCACTGTCCTGGAAGAAACCCAATTGATTGATTACACACACTAACGCTATAATACAGAGATTTCACAAAATTATTTTTTACCTTCCCTGTAGGAATATAAAACACATTTTAAAGCTTAAATCAGCTCCAAATGGTCTGTGTGTCTGTTTTCAGTATATCTCAAGAACAAATAGTAGCAGAAATTCGAAACTCGGTATTCTAAATGTGTATCATATAGGGATGCTACAATAAGCTTTTCGTTGAGGTGAAGCAAATGGTTCGTGTACAGGCACAGGGACACTCAAAAGTATTCAAATACATTACGTCTATGGAGGAAATTACAGGTAAGTAGAGTTTAACATCTATAGACTGCACTAAACCAAATGAAATGAATATATATTTTTTGTAATAGAGAGTCAACTGGGAAAAAAATTTTGTATATGTAGGAGCCTCGCCTCCCCCCTGGGGGGGAAGTTGCCCCTTGAGGAGAATAAATTTTCATGATGGGTATCTTTCAAAAGAGTTCCCCAATACCTTTAAAACGAATGGTTGAACCATCAATCTATGATAATTTAAAATAAAGTTATAAATTTTTTTCATTTTTTACATTTTTTTTTTTTTTTTATGTAATACTGAGAATAAATTTAACTTTTTTTTTTATATATATTTAGTGTTATACTACTTCTCTAATATGGAAATCGTCTGCATTATCATAAAAGATATATTTTTTAAATAATTTTAATAAATTATGTTTTAAAAACAGAATTATTATTTAATAACCAGATTAAATTCTATATAAATGTAGGTGCATTAATGAAACGGGGGGTTGAGGGGGCAGTAGCCCCCCCCCCTCGCACAGAACTACTTATCATATAAAACTCTTCCGAAGCCTAATTTGAATTGTTTAACACGGGTTTACATGACAGTACTCGTTATCTTACCTCTTAATCTGCAACCTGTATTTAAATTTCAGGGTAAGAGAAAGTCGTGTGAGTGACACACCAGATTATTTTTTTTATTTATTATCTAGTGAACACAGCACAGCATTACAAAATGAGTTTGCTTAATTTGGATTGTTTAAATGACATTAAATAGCACAACAGCTACAACAAAAATTTAAGACCACTTATCATAATTAGAATTTTTCAGAAATTTTAAAAAAATCACAACAAGTAACTCATGCAATACACTACTTTATCAGGAAAAAAGAAAATATTTTTGGAAGAATAAGCATTTTTTAAAAGCTTCCAAACTGCAAAATTGTTGTCAGTAAAATCTCTTTGTAATAATAATATGCTGTATTGTGCACAAACATCAAATCGCCTCAATTATAAATATTTAAAAAAAATTATTTACGAGACAAAATTTTAGGTAAAATATATTTTAAGACAATTAAAATTTAGATGTTTCAAAACCCGTCCGGGTTTCCTCATCAGTATCACTACAACATAATTTGCATGCAAATTATTTTGTTTGTAAATGTATTTTATTTTAAAACAATTAAAATTTAGACATTTCAAAACCCGTCCGGGTTTCCTCATCAATACCACTACAACATAATTTGCATGCAAATTATTTTGTTTGTAAATGTATTTTAATTAAAATTTTGTCTCATAAATTTAATAGTTTTTGTTTTTAATAATATGCTGTATATTTCACAAAAGTAAAATCATCATAATGTTATGAAAAATAAATATTTACTAATGAAATTGATATAGAACTTTCATTATGAAATTTAGTGTACATATTTTTCCACAAGATACCAGATAAGATTAATGCATGACAAGATAAAATATTTTAACGCAGATTTTTAAAAAAAAAAAAAAAAAAAAAAAGGTTGGCTTTTTTAACATTATCATAAAAAGCATGAAAGTTTTTTTATAACAATCATTTTTAATCTGGTATATTAATGAATCATTTTATTTATGTAAGTGACTAAATAAATGCAAATAAATAAGTAAGCCAACCGAAATGCAAGATTGAAATAAGGTATATTTATGTTTAATGAAAAATACAGTTTCAACAAATATATTTGATAATTACAGTGCAATAATAACTAATTATTATAAAAATTTAATACAGTAAATGTGAACTACTTTGTGCTGTGGAAATAAAAAATTTTAAGTAAATACAATAAAACCACTGTACACAAATTAACGTTTTATTTTGTATTTGTAAGTGTTCTAATCCGTGGCGATGATCTACGATTACGAAGACAAGACGAAGCCATGTTATGTTGATTTCATAGATTCATTAAAAGAACGATTCATTGAGTGAGCTTTGGCTCCTCCTACAGTAGTTACGTCTGACCAATTGCTGCTCTCTATTTGCTTAATCTTCGTTGCTGGAAGTCTTTCATAAATCGCCACAGTTTTTTAATAAAAGACATACATGAAAGAAAAAGATTTCATTCACTTGTAAAATATATCATTAATTCTAATTTGCCAAGACAATAAGTGCATTTTAAATGTAAAATAGTAGTTTTGATTCTAATTTTTCCTTCCCATATTTGTAAAACCACATGGATATAATACAAAATATTAATTCATTGTATTCTAAAAAAAAAAACTGCAAATATGGAATAAAGTTAAAATTTGTTTTTACTGGAATAATATTATAACACTTTATTCTATCAAAATAGTATATTTCAACAAAAGTATACTGTTAAAAATAAATAAATAAATAAGAATTAATTTAATAATTTAGCAAATTAATTTGCTCGTTAAATTTTTAATAATTAAATATACTATGTAAATTTTTACTTGTACAAAATACCAATATTTTAATGTTATTCTTTTTAAATTATTCTTACTGTAATATAGTATTGAAATGAAGTATCAGAGATTATAATAATTAGAGTAATATAAATAAATAAATATATAAAGTAAAATAAAACCGCCTTTGACTTTAAATAACTATCTTCTTCTTTTCTAAACAAAGTTTTTAATTAATAAAAGGTAACTTTTAAGAACAATAAACACTGACAATTTCTTAAGTTTAAATTTTTTTTTTTCTTTTAAGAAACGTAAAAAATTAATTTTACATGGCAACAGATGGCGCCACATCTTGTGTAAGAAAATTTTCGGTGAAAATGCATACAACGGCAACCGATTCGCGAATTGCTTTCTTTTTAATACCTATACTTCCTTGGAAAGTATGAATCAATGAACTAATCGTGTGAATTATTTTTATGATTGAGCTTTAATTAGGGGTCTGCCATAGACATATGCAATATTAATGTCGTCTGCTCGATCAATATCATCCGTATTCGTATTGTATTGCATAAAGAGAAAGGTAAATTTCCGTTCCGAATTGGTTCAAAATTTTCTCGCACATGCCCAGATCGTACTATTTTAGTCTTACAGTAAGTGCTTTGTGTTTTAATATTATAGATTCGTACATCGAGCAGTTCGTATTGCATTGCATAAAGTTAAAGTAATATTCCCGTTCCGAATTGGTTCAAAATTTTCTCGCGCATGCCCAGATTCTACGATTTTGGTCTTACAGAAAGTGCTTTGTGTTTTAATATTATAGATGGGATTTTGACAACTCATTTAAGTATAGAGCCCAGTAAAGTGGGCAAAGCCTGCTAGTTTATAATAAAACTAATTTTAAAGTTATATAATAACACATACACATATACACAAAAATAAATAAATAAATAATATTAATATTAATAGAGCTTTCCGCATCTTATTAGATATGTTCATCTAATTTAAAATAAAGGGATGTGTGTTATAGATACAAGACTTCACTCGTCTTTCCGAAAACTAGGTAATTAATGGTTGTACAAATCAATTAAAGTAAGACCAATAAATAAAAAAGAAAATTATGATAAGTTGTTTGAGTGTTTTCACCAAGCAGTATGCTGTTTAATATAACACTATTCCATTTCAAATAATTAGAGCCCATAGACCATATTGATAAAGAATTTTTCTTTATGTCTCTGTAAAAAACTGTAAATGCTGGGTTCTCCAAAATCAATAGAATTTGTACTACAGTAACCTATAACATACCTGCCAACTTTTAACGTATTCAAACAAAGCGTTTAGATGCTATCGCGTTCAATCACACACATACATATACACCAAAATCTCAAAGTCTTATTTTTGTAGTGATTACGATTCTTCCCTTATATATGTATGTTCAGAAAGAAAAAAGATGATGTAAGTCGAAAACAGTTACATCTTCGAAAAGGAACAGAAATAAGGGTAGGGAAGGGGAAAAGGAAAAAAAAAAAAAAGAGCTGCTTGGAGAAAAAAGTATAAGTATTTTAGTTTTCTCTTAACCATTACCAATTAATCATTAGTATTCTAGACTTTTTAAATATCTCGCTTTTATTTTTTTCTGAACATACATATGTAAGTATTGTAATCATAACAAAAATTCGTCTTTGATATATTTGTGTATCTATACATTTTGAGATTCCCTGAGTTAATTTTAACTTTTTTATGCAGTGGTGCATGTGTGTGTGTGAGAGAGTGAGTGTACACGATAGCGCCTAAACGCTTTGTTCGAATAAGCTGAATGTTAATATGTATATTATAGGCACTATTCCTAATGATTTTTATTAATCAGGCACTTATAGATTTTTTTTTTTACAGGGACACAAAGAAAAGTTTTTATCATTATAGCTTATACATTCAAATTATTTAAAGTGAGATAGCGTCTGAACGCCTCATTCAAATGAATTGAAAATATATATACTCATTGTAGATCACCGTCACACGAAGTGTATAGATTTTACTTTCTGATAGAATGTAGTAGAAGGCTGATTTTTACCAACTATGTGAAAAATACCAGAGCCAGGAATCGAACCCCGGGCCTTCCGCTTAACGCGCGGATGCTCTAACCTCTGAGCTACCCTGGCTGATAACTAGCTCGGCACTTCTCACATAATTTACGTTGGCAAGGTCACCGAGTCTGCATTAAAGCAGTTATATCAAGTGACAAATTTGAATATGGATGTATGCCATATTGTATTAAATGCCTTAAAATTATGCCTTTGTATTAAATTTCAATGTAACAGAATTCACTCTTATAACTGAGATTCTGAAACGGGCTGAGACTAGCATAAAGTAGTTGGTCGGATCGGGCAACATTATTAAAATAGATAAAAATAGATAAAAATAAAGGAAGAAAGCTGTTTGATAACATATGAAATTAGCAAGAAAAGAAAAAAACAGAAAGAAAGAAATGGTCAGAGTAAAACCGCAAAATTACCCTGACGCAGCTGACGATTATTAGTCTAAGACAGACATTTGATTTATTATTTTAAAAAGACAGCGATTATTCAGTGAATTTGTCAATCTTCCCCACCTCCTGTCATTCCACGTGGTACACTTGTAAATCTGTTTTTCTTCCGAATCGGAAAATTTTTTAGGTGAAGAGGGCCGTTAACTATACAGTTTCTGTTCCATAGAAAGTTCGGTCTGTGTAGAAGAACATATAAGAGAATTACTATAAAATACAGGCTATGAACGGCATTTTATTAACGCCGTTACATTATATTCAATATTCTGAAATTAACATACTTTATTAAAATGACTATATATTCCCGCAATACGAGGTCCAAAGGCACTTAATTAACATTGATTGTCTCAGTAATTTCCAAAAGCAGTCTTGCCATTCCTTAAAAATAATTCATCTTAGTTGTCATTTTTCTCAATAGATGCTACTGTTATACCATTGACTAACCTAATTTGCAAAAGACATTCATAATAGCTGTAATAAAACATAACACAGAGCTGGCAACCTAATCCGGCAAATTGTTAGTACCGCCCATTTTTCTTCACCACTTTATTTCTAGAATATTCGTTTTCTTAATTCATCGTAAATATGTTTGAAGAAAATTACTCTAAAAATTAAGTGGTGTAGAAAAATGGGCGGTACTAACAATTTGCCGGATTAGGTTGGTAGCTCTGATAACAGGAGAGGGTTAAACTCCACCCTTTTTACAGGACACTTTCAGGAATGAGAAATTTCCATCATTTTTGCTACCACTATTTTTATTTAAAGGTCTTTATTCTATTTAGTCATTACACATTACTATAAAAGTACAATACAGGTTTCTACTTGAAAAGAGTGGTAGGAGAAATGTCGAAAATTTTCATTCATCGTTTACATAGCTGTCGATATTTTAATTTATTCCGGAGTATTTTTAGCCCCGCCTTTATTTCGTACCACTCATTTTTTAAAAGTAATTTTATCTTATTTTATCGAAGTTATATATTAGAGAAAATTGTTCTATAAATAAAGTAGTACGAAATAAATGCGGGGCTAAAAGTACTCCGGAATAAATTAAAAAATTGGCATCTATACATTTAAAAGAGTCGTGGGGTTCAACCCTGCATAAGAGTCGTGTTCGAAGAACCGCCCATTTTTCAATATTTTTAACATTTTAGATAGATAATTTGAGTTATGTAAGGTAATTTTTAGTGTTCAAGATATTTTATTTCTAAAAATCGTCACTTAAATATTTTGTAATATTCATTTTATTAAATATTAATATTATTTAATTAGTATAAGCATAACCTTTATTTTAACATAATAGCGATTTTAATTTCATTTTAAAGCCAAAAACTTTTCAAGGCCAGAAACTATTCAAATAAATCCATGTGATTTATTGATGGCATTCTTTTCATGATGGAGAAATAATTTAATTATGCATGGAGCACAAGGTAAAAGGCATTATTTTATATTAAACTAGCAGGCAACGCCCGCTTCGCTGGTCCCTATTTTTAAATGAATCTCTATAATTACTGAATTCTCAAAATTGCATAATTTTTATCACGTGAAAAAAAACAGAAAAAAAATCTTATTAGGAAAAATGTCGCACCGGGTTCTCACTGCCTTCGGAAAAAATTCCCAAAATGCTCTAACTCTTATTTCTATTATTTTCCCCCTTCGCCCCCCCCCCCCTCCCGTCTATCCTAATAATTTTAAAAATTCGAAAATATCCTCAATCGATTTGTAGGTATCGAAAACCTCTATATACCAATTTTGAATGCTCTAACTCTATTCTATTTTTTTTTGCCCCTCCGCCCCCCCTTCCCGGCCCTCCTAATAACTTTACACTTTCGAAAATATCCCCATTCGAGTTGCTGGCCTCTAAAACCTATCTGTACCAATTTTGAACGGCCTAACTGTATTTCTATTTGTTTTTGCCCATAGCCCCCCCCCCCATACTGCCCCCCTTCCCACCCCTTATAATAATTTTACAAATTTGAAAATATCCGCAATCGATTTTTAAGTATCGAAAACCTCTATATACCAATTTTGATCACATCTATACGTTACATCTTCGAAAAGGAAGAGAAATAAGGGCAGGGAAGGGAAAAAGGAAAAAAAAAAGAGCTGCTTGGAGAAAAAAGTAAGTATTTTAGTTTTCTCTTAACCATTACCAATTAATCATTAGTATTCTAGACTTTTTAAATATCTCGCTTTTATTTTTTTCTGAACATACATATGTAAGTATTGTAATCATAACAAAAATTCGTCTTTTATATATTTGTGTATCTATACATTTTGAGATTCCCTGAGTTAATTTTAACTTTTTTATGCAGTGGTGCATGTGTGTGTGTGAGAGAGTGAGTGTACACGATAGCGCCTAAACGCTTTGTTCGAATGAGCTGAATGTTAATATGTATATTATAGGCACTATTCCTAATGATTTTTATTAATCAGGCACTTATAGATTTTTTTTTTTACAGGGACACAAAGAAAAGTTTTTATCATTATAGCTTATACATTCAAATTATTTAAAGTGAGATAGCGTCTGAACGCCTCATTCAAATGAATTGAAAATATATATACTCATTGTAGATCACCGTCACACGAAGTGTATAGATTTTACTTTCTGATAGAATGTAGTAGAAGGCTGATTTTTACCAACTATGTGAAAAATACCAGAGCCAGGAATCGAACCCCGGGCCTTCCGCTTAACGCGCGGATGCTCTAACCTCTGAGCTACCCTGGCTGATAACTAGCTCGGCACTTCTCACATAATTTACGTTGGCAGGGTCACCGAGTCTGCATTAAAGCAGTTATATCAAGTGACAAATTTGAATATGGATTTATGCCATATTGTATTAAATGCCTTAAAATTATGCCTTTGTATTAAATTTCAATGTAACAGAATTCACTCTTATAACTGAGATTCTGAAACGGGCTGAGACTAGCATAAAGTAGTTGGTCGGATCGGGCAACATTATTAAAATAGATAAAAATAGATAAAAATAAAGGAAGAAAGCTGTTTGATAACATATGAAATTAGCAAGAAAAGAAAAAAACAGAAAGAAAGAAATGGTCAGAGTAAAACCGCAAAATTACCCTGACGCAGCTGACGATTATTAGTCTAAGACAGACATTTGATTTATTATTTTAAAAAGACAGCGATTATTCAGTGAATTTGTCAATCTTCCCCACCTCCTGTCATTCCACGTGGTACACTTGTAAATCTGTTTTTCTTCCGAATCGGAAAATTTTTTAGGTGAAGAGGGCCGTTAACTATACAGTTTCTGTTCCATAGAAAGTTCGGTCTGTGTAGAAGAACATATAAGAGAATTACTATAAAATACAGGCTATGAACGGCATTTTATTAACGCCGTTACATTATATTCAATATTCTGAAATTAATATACTTTATTAAAATGACTATATATTCCCGCAATACGAGGTCCAAAGGCACTTAATTAACATTGATTGTCTCAGTAATTTCCAAAAGCAGTCTTGCCATTCCTTAAAAATAATTCATCTTAGTTGTCATTTTTCTCAATAGATGCTACTGTTATACCATTGACTAACCTAATTTGCAAAAGACATTCATAATAGCTGTAATAAAACATAACACAGAGCTGGCAACCTAATCCGGCAAATTGTTAGTACCGCCCATTTTTCTTCACCACTTTATTTCTAGAATATTCGTTTTCTTAATTCATCGTAAATATGTTTGAAGAAAATTACTCTAAAAATTAAGTGGTGTAGAAAAATGGGCGGTACTAACAATTTGCCGGATTAGGTTGGTAGCTCTGATAACAGGAGAGGGTTAAACTCCACCCTTTTTACAGGACACTTTCAGGAATGAGAAATTTCCATCATTTTTGCTACCACTATTTTTATTTAAAGGTCTTTATTCTATTTAGTCATTACACATTACTATAAAAGTACAATACAGGTTTCTACTTGAAAAGAGTGGTAGGAGAAATGTCGAAAATTTTCATTCATCGTTTACATAGCTGTCGATATTTTAATTTATTCCGGAGTATTTTTAGCCCCGCCTTTATTTCGTACCACTCATTTTTTAAAAGTAATTTTATCTTATTTTATCGAAGTTATATATTAGAGAAAATTGTTCTATAAATAAAGTAGTACGAAATAAATGCGGGGCTAAAAGTACTCCGGAATAAATTAAAAAATTGGCATCTATACATTTAAAAGAATCGTGGGGTTCAACCCTGCATAAGAGTCGTGTTCGAAGAACCGCCCATTTTTCAATATTTTTAACATTTTAGATAGATAATTTGAGTTATGTAAGGTAATTTTTAGTGTTCAAGATATTTTATTTCTAAAAATCGTCACTTAAATATTTTGTAATATTCATTTTATTAAATATTAATATTATTTAATTAGTATAAGCATAACCTTTATTTTAACGTAATAGCGATTTTAATTTCATTTTAAAGCCAAAAACCCCCCCATACTGCCCCCCTTCCCACCCCTTCTAATAATTTTACAAATTTGAAAATATCCGCAATCGATTTTTAAGTATCGAAAACCTCTATATACCAATTTTGAATGATCTGACACTATTTTTATTTTTTTTGCCCCCCCCCCCCCCAAAAAAAAAAAAAAAAAAAAAAAAAAAAAAATCGGAAAAATCAAAAAATGAGTTCTTGGAAATATTTTCAAGAAGACGCTTGGCGGTTTTTTTTTTTTTTTTTTTTTTTAACATCTTTGAGCTATTACTTTTACTCGAAAATCCGTATTTTTCTAAATTTGCCTCTGACAATCATTTATACCACCTTCTCCCGTTAAAAATCCAAAATTCCAAAATCGCAGGAAATAATTTTTTCGTATTCAAGTCTAGTCCCCCATCTGCAATTTCTGCACTGTGAAGTAATTTGGAGCCGAGTTATACTTATAAATATGTTTTTGCCTTATGCGCCTCCGAAAATCATTTATACCCCGTTCCCCCCTTAAAAATCCAAAATTCCAAAATCGCAGAAAATGATTTTTTTGTTTTAAAGTCTAGTCTCACCCTCTGCAATTTTTTCACCGTGAAGCAATTTGGAGCCGAGTTGTGCTTATAAAGGTGGTTTTTGCCTTCTTCACCTTCGAAAATCATTTTCAGCCCCTCTCCCCCCTTAAAAATCCAAAATTCCAAAATCGCAGAAAATGATTTTTTTTGTGCTTAAGTCTAGTCTCCCCATCTGCAGTTTTTTCATCGTGAAGTAATTTGGAGCCGAGTTATGCTTATAAAGGTGTTTTTGCCTCCTGCGCTTTCGAAAATCATTTTCACCCCTTTTCCCCCTTAAAAATCCAAAAATCCAAAATCGCAGAAAATGATTTTTTTGTATTCAAGTCGTCTCCCAATCTGCAATATCTACCTCGTGTAGCAATTTGAAGCCGAGTAATGCTTATAAAGGTATTTTTGCCTTCTGCACCTCCGAAAATAATTTTCACCCCCTTCCCCCCTTAAAAATCAAAAATTCCAAAATCGCAGAAAATGATTTTTTCGTATTCAATTCTAGTCTCCCCATCTGCAATTTCTTCACTGGGAAGTAATTTGGTGCCGAGTTATACTTATAAATGTGATTTTGCCTTATGCGCCCCCGAAAATCTCATTTTTACCCCCTACCCCCCTTAAAAATCCAAAATTCCAAAATCGCAGAAAATGATTTTTTTGTATTTAAGTCTAGTCTCCCCATCTGCAATTTCTTCACTGGGAAGTAATTTGGTGCCGAGTTATACTTATAAATGTGATTTTGCCTTATGCGCCCCCGAAAATCTCATTTTTACCCCCTACCCCCCTTAAAAATCCAAAATTCCAAAATCGCAGAAAATGATTTTTTTGTATTTAAGTCTAGTCTCCCCATCTGCAATTTCTTCACCGTGAAGCAATTTGGAGCCGAATTATGCTTATAAAGGTGGTTTTTGCCTTCTGCCCCGCCGGGGGGGAACGGGGGGGTATTTCGCAAAATTCCGTCTTAGTGAGCGTCAGGATCCTAAAATGAACCTGCTCACCAAAAATTGTGACTCTATCTCCCATAGGATCGCCACAACCGTGTTGAGTCAGTGAATCAGTGAATCAGTCAGTGAATCAGTCAGTTTACTCTTTTATATATATAGATAGGTGCATAAGAATGTATAATTAGTTAAGAGAATTGCATTAAAGTATCCTGATACATTATCCCGTAAGGACAATTACTAGATATAATTTTTTGATAATGTTAATTTTATTTTTTATAAAGAATGGATGACAGTATTCCACTCATACAGAAGTACACAAATGGATGACCCTATAACGTGATACTTTTGAAATGGGACGTTTTGTCGACAGTTAACGGATTCTCATGAAACTTTGCGTTTTACCACATATATTTTAAGGAAGATTTTTTGCATCGAAGGAGAAAAAAAAATTCCGATAAGAAATTAAACAACTAAAAAAAGAAAAAGTTTAATTTTAAATGTTTTAGAAATATCAGAGGTCGCAGTACTGCTTTTTTTTTTTTTTTTTTTTTTTTTTTCCCAGGGCATTTTTAGGGAGAAAAAAAATTCGCCTGTTTAGCTAGTACTTTTTCCTTAGAGAAATCTTTATTTTATTTTTATAGTATTGTTTATTGATTAAAGAGGATAGAAATTATTGTACAAAAATAGTAGTAGCAAAAAAGACGGAGACTATGTTCCTTGAAATGTGTAATGTTCTAAATTTAATGTACAGAAAAATATGCATATGATTCTTCTTTCATTTATCTGTACATATTTGCATGTCATTTACTTATATGTCTTGTATATTCATGTAAATTAAAAGGTTGCTTTAACACATTTACGTTCGCATGTTTTCTGATTTTTTTACAACAGTAGAACTCATCTTTTGTGGTGTTTCTAAAATATTATTTACTCAAAGAACGATTAAATTTCATCTTCAGCATTCGATGCAATAAATGACACATATATACGCCGCAGAAGTTAAAAATTCAAACAAAAATGTACAAAATATTTTTGGTAAATAAATTAATATTTAAGACGAACGGCCAAATGTGTGTCTTTACATTAAATAATCTTATCACCTTAGTGCCAATGCACCTTAAAATGCTTAAAAAATAATTGCAAAAAAAGTTTGTTTTTTACATTTTGTTGATTATATATAAGGTTTAGCACACCAAAGGAATCTCATTTTTTAAAACTTGACATACTACGCCAGACCAGTATTGCCAAATTATAGAGACATTTATACTCAATATCCATCGTTATTTCTTATTTGTAATGTTCGGCTAACTGCAAGATTTCGAAATTATTGGTGATTATAAAATAAAAAGTGTTCCTATGAGTTGGCAACAATGCTTTAGACACAACATGTTGTTATCATTTAGCTGCGAAACTTTCTAATTTTTTTAATCAGATTTATCACCACTATTTTTTTAAAGGAATATATCACATATACAGGATGATCATTTTAAAAGAGTACCCGTTAGTTTTTCTTATTACCCTTAAATATGACGGATGTGGCAACTGTTCTAACACTGAAGTATAATTGTTTGAACCATGTTTAAGTGTGGGTGACAATTTCCCACACTGTTGGACTGTTACAACTTTATTTGTGAGTAAAACAGAAATGGACACGCACAATGTTATTTGATCCTGTGATAATTTTATTTGTGAAAAACAAATTTTAATTCAAATTTACTTCAAAAATATGTAAAATAACTAAAAAATAAAAATGCACGTTTTTGTATGAAAAAGATTTTTAATATGTGTTTTGCGGAGGTTTTATATGGCCCTTCAATAGAATGTTCTTTAATAAAACTGCTGAACTTTTACAAGATAATTGTATATAAACAGAAATTAATTATTACAGACGTACAGAAGGCACAAAGACAGACAGAAAGTCAAATAGAAAATATTAGCATTCATCAAACAATATAGGAAAGTATTTAAAATGGTTAATTCTACTAAAAATGCACTTTAATCCATTTCCTCTTATATGCCGTAATGTATCCTAATCTTTCATGTGATCAAATAAACAAAACTTTAATGCTAATCCAACCACATTCAATAGAAAAGATGCTTTTGCACATGCTAAAAATGATGCTACTTTCGTCCAGTGCACTTACATAAAATATATTAATTTCGAGACATGCTAAAAATATTTACGGACAATCAAATCGTGAACAAACTGATAGACAATTAATTGAAGTTACAGACATTTTTCAACAAAATAAAATTTTATGTGACATACCAGCCTGTAAGATTCTGTAGAATAAATGACTGAAGAAATATTTTATCATTTTCCTTTTTCGTTGATTAACGAGATAACTAAAAAAACATTCGAGCCGACATGGTCAGGAAAATATTTCATCCAGGCCCGACCCGGCCCGAGTATACACAAAAAAATTGAGACCGAGCCTGTAAAAAAATTTTAGCCCGTGTAGATCTCCAGAGCCTGATTAAGGGGGAAGCACACATTATCTCCGCTCTCACCGGAATATTTTTACAATTATTTTTTACTTCATGTCATAGAAATTCCACGCTTTGACGAGGAAATATTTTTTATAAAAAGTGAACGGTGTAAAACAATCCAATTTACTCACCGTTATTAGACACCAGAATTCTTTTAAAATAATTTTTAATGAGAATTTTCTGTTTATTATAGGAGGAAAGTATTTGTTAAAAAATAACGGTATAAGTATAAATAATGTGTGCTTCCCCCTTAATCAGGCTCTGTAGACCTCCAGTATGCGTGTGTGTGGGGGGGGGGGAGAGAAGAGGATCTTCAAATTATCATTTCTCAAAAACGAAAAAGATAGAACAACGAAACTTCGTAATTAAAACAAGTCTGGTTTTGTACAGGTCAGATGTATTGTAAGCTTTTGATGAAAATTGGAAAACCGGAAATAGGACAATAAATCTATATCTCAAAAGCGGCTTCATCAACTTTCTTCAAAGTCTCTATTAGTTGTTTTCTCCAAAAAAAATTATAGGCATCCTATGTAAATAATTCAATTTTAGGTAAAAAAGGCATTTGACAAGTGTTTTCTTTAGTTAGTTAAGAGTATATATTTTAAAGATATATAAAATAAAAATTACGAATACTACCTCACCATAATAATTAATGAAGATTTTGTGAGGTGGTTCTTCACTGCACCACTGGTACATAGAAGTCACAAAAAGATATTTGGACCATAAAAATTGTAAAAAGAAGTATTTAATTTTTTGTCCTTTACATGTTTTCTAAAAATTAGAGTAGATTCTTGAAGAATTACCTGAAATAATTATAACATGCGTGAAAATCGTGAATAAAGGCAATCAGAAATAGAGACAGCTTTCTATAAATTCCTTTTTTGAAAAGAAAAAAAAGAAAAGAAAAGAAAAAAGAAGAAAAATTACTATTATATGTAGCGTCTAGTGCCATGTTGTGAGATTAAAGTAAGATATATACGTTTTTTTTTTTTTCAAATCAATTTTATACGCTGTTTAATGTAATTTTAAGTACCGTCAGTAGAAAAGAATAAGATTAAAGAGAATGGCTGTAAGGATTTTCTTCAAAATCACGCTACTTGCTTCCTCTTAGATTTCCTTTTATATGTAATAATTTGTTTTCGATGAACAGAACAATTTCCCTCCACAGTTGCCAAAATTTCCCTCTTTTTCCCTTTTTCATTTTAATTTTTCCCTCACTTTTTCCCATTTATTTGTTATCAAAGGAGGCTCTATTAAAATTAGTCACCTAATGGAATAGAACTATACTTTCACAAGACTTAATGTTTTTTCGTAATAGTTAGTTATTTAAAATAACTTTATATATATTTTTTCAAAATTATGAATGACAAAGACAGTTTAAATGAATTTTAAAAAATCCAGGAGACAGCCATGCAGTGTTGTCAGATTGCGGTATTTTTAATTTAATAGTCACCAATAATTTTGAAAAGTGATGTTTGCTATATATAATAGACAATTAATCGTCGATTATGTACACTAAATATCACTTCTCAAAATTATTGATGACTGTTACAAAGTTCACGCTTGCAAAGTTCTGACGCTTAGAAAATTCAGAAATTTTATCTTTCAATCATTACTCATTCTGTTTCGACGTGCGCTCTTTAACCCTTTGCGGCACAAGAGAATGTGAAAAATTTAATTATACTGCCACCGGAATTCATGAACTAAATTAATCTAGAAGAAATTTTAGATTTTAAGGTTTAAAAAACCGGCCTTTTCTGATATGTTATAAACGTGAATTTTTGCTAAAAAATTTCCGGGATGAATTTTTGCAGCTGGATCTTAAATTTTGCGTCCTCGCAGCGAGGGCAACGCGCGTTAAGGGGTTAAATTCGTAAAAATGTACTTCTGATATAAATTGCTGAAACAAGCCCTTCTAGCTCAGTCAGAAGATTAGATTGATTTCTTTTCTTTTATAAAACTACCGCCATTTTAAAAATAGGTGATCGACCAAGTTAGTTAATAAAGTTGATTGAGACATTACTAGGAGTATCTACATACCAAGTTTTAAGCAAATCAGTCCATAAATGCATTTTTATGAGAAATTTTCAAGTGGCCGGCCGCATCTTGAAACAAAATAACGGATCAGTTTGTATAATGAAGTTATCCACAATATTTGCCAAATAAGTCCACTGATTGTCCTACTTTGCTCGAATTGACTGATTATTTTGGAAATTATCGTAATGAGAAAATTTTCCAGTGAAATCGTGATTTCAAGCAGCCGCGCTTTTGAAATAAAATGTGTGATGAAGATGAAGTTTTAAGATAAGTCCATAGTCCAATAATTTATCGATTTCCGAAAGAAAAAGAAGAGAAATAAAGAATAAACCTAATAGGAATTTACTCTATTATAAGACCTGCCTTTAAAAAAAAAAAAAAAAAAAAAAAAAAAAAAAACAGTAGCCATATTTATTCTAAACGAAAGTCTACTTCTAATAGCATTCCTAGCTAAACTATAAAATCAACAAAATCCTCATTACTAATTCATTTATTCTACCTTTAAAATAAAGATTAACTAAGAATGATATTAAAATTTAGTAAATTATGAAAAGATGTAGAAGTTCCTGAAAATTTCAAATAATTACTTTATTAAACTTTATTTAGTAAGATTATAGATTACAGTTTACATAAATGTAGGATTTCAATGCATGTTTCCTCATATCATCTGTTAACTAGCGCACACCTGTCATGACGTCAGATGTGACGTAACTGTATTACGTAATCAACAGCGCATCTTCGTCTCTCTGACAGAGAGAGGTTTATGAGTCTGTACGAGAAAGCTTTGCTAAGCGTGCGGCAAGAAATGCCAGCATTATGTTATTCTTCTTTTCTATATTATTAAATGTTGTGATTGTGTAAAAGACTCTGCTTTTCACTCTGTGGACCCATTTAAACCAACAATGGTTATGGGCCCAGAGACACACATCTTACTGCGGACTTTTTAAAAATTTAAATTAACATTCACTGAAACGAAAGTGCGACTTACTGTTAAGCCTAAGGGCTGAAATCGAAAGTATTTTTGATTCTATTTTTATAACGAAGCTATTATAGCTGATTAAATATGTCGCAAATATTAAATATAGAAAAGTTATCCAAAAATAATTTTGACACATGAAAGCTGCAGACAGAAGCTGTTTTAATCAAGAATGATCACTGGAGTTATGCTAACGGAACGAAAATTAAGCCCGATGAAGGCGCCGAAGGCGAAGAAAAATGGCTCAAAAATGACCTTAAAGCAAGAGCCGATTTAATCCTAGCAATTACCCCAAGTGAGTTGTGTCATATTAAACATTGCACCACCTCAAATGAAGTATGGAATAAATTAAAAGAAGTTTACGTATCGAGAGGACCGGCAAAGAAAGCCAACCTATTGAAGCAGCTACTCTTTAAGAAAATGAACGATAGTGAAAATATGTCCGATCACCTCAATATTTTCTTTGATATAGTGGACAAGCTAAAAGAAATGGACATTCAAGTAGCCGAAGATCTATTATCAATTTTGCTCTTATACAGTATTCCTGACAGCTATGAAAATTTCAGGTGCGCCATAGAAGCAAGAGACGAATTGCCGCAGCCTGAAGCTCTAAAAATTAAAATGATGGAAGAATATGAATCAAGAAAAAATAAAAAGCATCAAGACTCGTCAAATGCGTATTTTACGACTCACAAGAAAAATCTTCCTGAAAAGAACAAAAGAGAAATCTTAATGCCTGTTCAGAACAAGAACACGTATGGCGAGAGAAATTATGCAATCTTTAAGTGCAATTACTGTTCAAAAGTAGGGCATAAAGCCTCAGAATGCCGAAAGAAGATCTCAGACAGAAAATTCACTTCATCGAATAAATACAAAGAAAGATCTTTTATGGTTGAAGATAGTACAGAGTTCACGATGGCAGCCAGTAACTCTTTCCAAGAACATTCTGAGTGGTGTCTCGACAGCGGATCGACATCACATATGGCTCATAAAAAGAATATGTTTACAGATTTCGAACCTAGAATTGGATCATTTATAAAATTAGCTGTAGATGAAACAGCTGAGATCACAGGTGGTGGAACAGTCAAATTAAAAGTTCCCGGTAATCACGGTGTAACCAATTTAAAGTTAACAAATGTTTTGTGCGTTCCAAAATTGAAATGCAATTTAATGTCTATGTCAAAAGCTACTGCAAACAACTGCCGAGTTATATTTACCGAAAAAGGTGCAAAAATTACGGAGCAGGACGGCTCTCTGATTATAAGTGCTACGAGAAAAGGTGATTTATATTTTTTTCAGCCGCAGGTGGATATAGCTGCATCAACTCAGGTAAGCAACTTTCATAAATGGCATTTAAAATTAGGACATTTAAATGAAAAAGATTTAAAATTATTAAAATCTGAAAATATGTTGAGAGATTTAAATTTTAATGAAAAAGATTCTTTAAAAGATTGTATAGTATGCATCCAGTCTAAACAAACTGTCATTTTGTAAAGAAAACAAATTTCATAGTAAGGAATTATTAGAAGTAGTTTATTCTGATTTATGTGGCCCTATAAATGTTAAATCCCATGGCGGATCACGTTACTTTATTACTATTTTGGATGATAAATCTCGTTACATTGAAGTAAATTTTCTAAAAACAAAAGATGAAGCTAAGTACGCGTTCCGGAGATATAAAGCAGCAGTCGAAAATCGATTAGGAAAAAAAATTAAAATACTGCATACTGATAATGGTTTGGAATATTGTGGCGAGGAATTCAATAAATATATTGAAGAATGCGGTATTAAACGCAAATATTCATCTCCAATGACGCCTCAGCAAAATTCTAGAATTGAAAGACAAAATCGTACATTATGCGAAATGGCGAGGTGTTTATTAATGCAATCAAACCTTCCAAATACATTCTGGGCTGAAGCAGTAAATTGCACTGCATATATTAGAAACAGGTGTCCCACTAAAGGAATTAAAGAAAATAAAACACCTTTCGAATTGTTTTTCGGTTATAAACCAACTGTTAACTATTTTAAAATTTTCGGACAGAAATGTTTTGTTCTAAATAAAAAATCAAAAGGGAAGTTTGAAGCTAGGTCACACGAACATATATTCGTTGGCTATTCAAATGAATCACGCGCTTACAGATTATGGAATAAGGATACCAGAAAAATTGTCATAATTCGTGATGTTCGATTTATAGACGAATTTGAAACAAATTATTCAGCCACTACTGATCAATTAGAATTAATTTTTCCGTCTGAGAATAAATGCAATGATTGTAATATTAAAAATGAAACTCCTATCCCTACTCAAACCGCAGACATCCGCAGCGATCAAATGGGGGAAAACAACGGATCGATTTCCCATCCCCCTGAATTCAACGGAGAAAGTTTCTCTTTTTGGAAAGGGGGGGAAGGCGAGCGACTCTCTTTCTGAAGGGGGGAACGTGGAAGATGTGAGTGGAGGGGGGGAGAGTGCTGACGGTAAATGTAAACAAGAGGAAGGGATTGACAAAAACAATCCTCCTTTTAAACGCGGTCCAGGCCGACCTAGAAAAATTAAAAGTTGGAACTTTAAAAAATCTCGTAAGGAATATATTACAGATACAAAATATAAAGATGAAACTTCTCAATTAGCTGATAATTCATTTATTGAAATTAATCCCGGAGTAATCGACGCGCTAAATGGAGATTATGCTAAAAATTGGGAGAACACGATGAAATTAGAATATGATTCTTTAGTTAAGCAAAACGCTTAGAAAATTGTAGATAGACCAAAAGATAAAAAGGTAATTTGGTGTAAATGGGTTTTAAAAACAAAATTCAAACCAGATGGTCAAATTGAAAAATTTAAGGCCAGATTGGTTGCCAAAGGGTGTTCACAGAAACAAGGTATAGATTTTGAGGAAAATTTTTCACCAGTAGCCAGATTAAGTTCGATAAGAACTGCAATCACGTATGCTATCCAGAATGGTTTCACAGCATACCAGTTAGATTTCATTATGGCATATGTTAACGGTGATATACATGAAGAAATTTTTATGGAGCTTCCTGAATTTTTTGAAAATGATATACACGAAAATAAAGTGTGTTTATTAAAAAAATCTTTGTATGGTTTTAAGCAGTCAGGAAGACAGTAGTTTAAGAAATTAGATGAAAATTTGAGAAAAATGAAATTTAACCCTTTGAATTCCGACAAATGTGTCTATTACTCAAAATATCCTTTTGATGCTATTATAATCGTCTACGTCGACGATTTAATTTGTCTCACTAAAAGTGAAGAGCACTATTTTGATATTAGAAATAAATTAGCAGAATCTTTCAAAATGAAAGATATGGGCCTTCTGCATTATTGCTTAGGCATTGGATTTAATCAAGATAGGGACAGCATCACTATAACACAAAAGAAATACATTGAAGATTTATTAAATAAATTTAATATGGAATATTCTAGAGTGGTGAATACGCCTTTAGATAACAGTGTAAAATTAACTAAACAAATGTGTCCAAATACAGAAGAAGAGAAATCATACATGTCAAAAATTCCTTATAGACAATTAATTGGTTCTCTTATGTATCTGTCGGTTGCTACCAGACCAGATATTATCCATGCTGTAAATTATTTAAGTCAGTTTAATAACAATCCAGGAAAACCTCACTGGATAGCTGCTAAAAGAATACTAAGGTATCTCAATGGCACTAGAAATTTAGGAATTGTGTATTACAGAGACGATAAACCATTGACAGCATTTGTTGATGCCGATTGGGCATCGGATATAAATGATAGAAAATCATATACAGGATATGACTTTAAATATGCCGGTGGACCTATTTCTTGGGAATCTAGAAAGCAGCGAACCGTTGCTCTATCCACAACAGAATCTGAATATATGTCTCTGTCCGAATCCGCAAAAGAGACAATTCATGTTAGAAATTTCTTAAAAGAATTGGATCCTGAAATTGTATCAAGTCCAACTGCAATCATGTGCGACAGTCAGTCCGCACTGAGATTAGTAAAAAATCCTGTTCATCACAATCGCTCTAAGCACATTGACATTCGTCATCATTTTGTGCGAGAAGTTTACAATAATAAACTAATAGACATTAAATATATTTCATCAGATGAACAACCTGCAGATATTTTAACAAAAAGTTTAAATGCATATAAACATGAAAAATGTTGTGATATGATAGGACTTAATACTCAGGACTGATGAACTTAAAAAAAATATTTAAACTGTGTTTTCATTAAGAAATTAACTGCTTATATTTTACATATTTTATTTTATTATATTAACCATAATTATTTGTTTATAATTCTATTTCTTTACTAACACTTTTCTCATTTTAAGTAACTCTTGCATAAAAATAATTTTCTGTAATTTTTAATATGCTATTATAATGCATAAATATGTTTTATTTTCGAAACATTTATTGAATAAGGGGGAAATGTAGGATTTCAATGCATGTTTCCTCATATCATCTGTTAACTAGCGCACACCTGTCATGACGTCAGATGTGACGTAACTGTGTTACGTAATCAACAGCGCATCTTTGTCTCTCTGAGAGAGAGAGGTTTATATGAGTCTGTACGAGAAAGCTTTGCTAAGCGTGCGGCAAGAAATGCCAGCATTATGTTATTCTTCTTTTCTATATTATTAAATGTTGTGATTGTGTAAAAGACTCTGCTTTTCACTCTGTGGACCCATTTAAACCAACAATAAATATAACAGTTTATATAAATATTTATTATAAATAATCTCTAAGAAAAAAAGAGAGTATATATTTAAATATATATTTAAATATTTATATATACAGTTTATATGTACAGTTTATATAAATATTATTATAAAAATATAAAATTACAGTTTAAAATAATTTTTGCATATATATACATATATACTATTTATTTGTCTTTCTATTCACTTTCAAAGCCAAATTTATCATTTTGAAATACAGAAGTCGCATTTTTCGCTTTAAAAAAAAAAAAAAAAAAAAAAAAAACCGTTAGTAGTCGCTAGTTGGTCGATTTGCCGCCCATCTTTCAGTGTTGACAGATTTTTTTATTCAATAGTCACCAAAATTTTTTAGAAGTGGCATTTTATATATATAATACGCGAATAAAATCGAAGAAACGTCGATCACATCACTTCTTAAAATTATTGATGACAGTTAAATAAAAAGTGTGCAATCTGTAATAGGTGGAGCTGTTTACAGCAACTACTAACGGGTTAAGACATTTTCAAAAATGAAAAATTTTAGTCTTCTTTGCCACCAGTATTTTTATCAACATAATTTTATAGTATTTCCATAATAAAGTGTTTTGTTTGACTAGGCTATAGATTTTTCGATAAAAATAATAGTAGTATAAATGGCAGAAATTTGTCATTCTCGAAACAGTCTCAACCTTTTGTGGCGCGCTGTCCTCGCTGCGAGGGCGCAATTATTAAGCAGCTCCAGCTGAAAAAACTCATCCCGGAAATTTTTTAGCAAAAATTTACTCTTATCAAAGAATATTGTTCTTTGCTCTTATAACGTAGCAAATAGCAAAAATAAACAATTGTAATGTATTTTTTTTTTTTTTTTTTTTTTTTAATTTTATTGATGAATTCCGGTGTCAATGTAATTTAAATGATCCAAATTACCTTGTGCCGCAAAGGATTAAACAAAAGGCGGAGAATATGATTCATGGAAATATGGAAGAAAGAAATGAAAATGATGGACGAATGCAATTGAAATATTTTAAACACTCAGTGTGGCTAAATTTAAGCTATAGTTTTATAGAAAAGAACTGTCATGCAACCAACCACTCTCCTATTCATTTTTATTCACTCAGCTACCCAGGCCCTGACTAACGGCAGGGCATACGGGGCAAATGCCCTGGGCCCCCCTTCTGGAAGGCCCTACAGGCGTATGCAGAAATTCTACAACCTAAAGAGCTCTTATACCACTGCAAGGGGGGCCCCCCAGAATAGGCTTGCCCCGGGGCTCCAGGTAGTCTAAGTCGGGCCCTGCAGCTACCTTCCTATGCCGTTGTAAGCAGGAGAAGGTGTTTTAGAAGGCAGTTAGTGGAGAATAAGCCGTTATTTCACCTTTAACGGCCCTCTTCACTTACCGTCGCCGGAAGCCGGAGCCAATGTTATTCTATGGGGAAATTTTCTTTACAAATAACTTATTAACTAATACATATTTTTAAATTCTGTTTTCACATACAGAAAATTCCTAACTGTTAAGTTGAGGGACCTTTTCTAAAAATGTATTTTTTTAATTTTTAATATTTTATTTTGAAATTGCAAAATGAAAAAAATTCACATATTGAAAATTCGTATTTTGCAACTTCAAAATAAAATATAAAAATAATAAAAATAATAATTTTTTAAAAAAGGTCCGTCAATTTAACAGCTGGGAATTTTCTGACTGTGAAAACAGAATTTAAAATACGTATTAGTTAATAAGTTATTTGTAAAGAAACATTTCCCATAGAATAACATTAGCTTCGACTTCCGGCGGCGCTGAGTGAAGAGGGCCCTTAATTGAAAAAAATGTAACTTTTTTTGTAATTTCTATAATGATATAAAATATAGTGATTATTATTTTATTTTTTATTTTTTTAATTTAATTTAGTTTTAATTACTTTAAACATAGTGACCAGCGAACAGGACTAAATAACCCTGATAATACAGGGTGTCCAATAAGTTCTCATACAATTTAAAACTTTAAATACAGGAAATTTAAAGAAAATAAAAGGCTTTTATTTAAAGCAAATTAAAAAACAAACATTCAGAAAACCATCATAACAAATATTTAGGGATACGTCCACCTTTTTGTTTTTTTACCAGCTTTAGTCTTTTCTCGAAGCTATCACATGCGGCACGTATGGCTTGCATTGGGATTTCATCCCATACTATAAGTATAACATTTTTGAATTGTGTTAAATTGATGCATTTCACATCTTTAATCTTCGACAACATATAACCCATGCAAATTAATTTAAGGGGTTTAGGTCGGGGGAGCTGGGAGGCCATTCTTCTTTTGACAAAAAGTCTGTCAAATTTTCACGGCACTATTGTTGCGCCTTATTAGCTGTGTGGGATGGCGAACCGTCTTGCTGTAAGCAATAATAATCGTATCCATACATGTTTTGAAGATCTGGTAATAAAACTTTCTCCAAAACTTCCTTCTGATACATTTCTGCATTAATCTTTACTCCATTTTCAATAAAAACAAAGGAAGTTTCCCGCTTTTCGAAAAAGCCCCCCATACCATTAACGATGAAGTATTTTGAAATCTTAGCACGGTAGCTTGATTGTCAGGGATATCTTGAATGGATGCCGACCATACTCGATCATTCTGGGGATTGTGGGTTTGTTGTAGAACGAAAAGTTTCTCATCGGAGAAGATGAATTCATTACCTGCGTGCCAAGAGAGCAAGATGTTAACTCTTTCATACCTCTTTGTTTTTGAGGCCATTGAAATTCCATATGTTATTGTTTTTTTGTAAGCTTTATATCTTAGATCATTTTTTAGAAGATTGTGGACAGATGATTTTGAAATCTTGCAACCTCGTGATAACTGTCTAAGAGAGGTCTGTCCATTTCTCCGGATGCGCTCTCTTACTGCTTTGATGACTTTTTCAGTCCGTGCAGTGCGAGGTCTGCCGGATCTATACCTGCCCTGCACAGATGAAGTTTCATTATACCTTTGTATCGTCCTATAAACAAAATCACGTTTGACACCTAAGATTTCAGGTCTCTGAAGATTTTGCCTGCTTTCTGTTCTTCTAAATATTTTTTCACGATTACCTTTCTATATATTCTTTCATGGTTTCTGAAACAAAATGAAAAATATTACAATTGATTCTATTACATATATTCTTTAAAGATACATTGTAAAACAATGTTAAAAAACTTTTGATAGCCTAGAATTAATAGTTTTTAATAAGACCACATTCAAAATACTGTATGAGAACTTTTTGGACACCCTGTAAATTTAATAAGTAATATTTTTAATAAATGATTCATACTGCGTGAATTTGTATAGAAAAAAACTATAATGACTGCAATATGCCTTTTTTTTTTCATTAAATTATGTATAAAATCTTTTTTTTTTTTTTTTTTTTTTTTTTTTTTGAGATTTTCCAGTATTTGCGATAAAGGATTCCGTGGTCATCTCGATTAATTGGCTCTACTGCACCATGAAGTTTATATATATATATATATATAATAAGTTTTTCATGTAATTTTTCACTAATTGATAAATATTATTAAAAATATTATATTGTGGCCACCAAAAAGCTCTCTTCTATATCATTCTATATAAACTTACTGTTTAACATACATAAAAGGTCACTCATAGCGATAAAGATTTTACATAAGGAGTTTTCGCAAGTTTAATCAAAGATGCTGAGATGTATCCATGTGGAAACTCACAAAAAGTGAATAATAGCAACGCACTTGTCGGCCGATATACATTTAAATCTGCATTCGTTTTTACATACTTGCCAAAAGTCTAATTAATATTCCATAGTGTTATTAGTCCCGCCCATTTTCTCCCACCAGTAAAGTTTTAGAGTCATATTATGCAAATGCAATTTAGATTAAATAAGAAGAAAAATGTTCTAAAAAGATACTGGTGTGAAAAAGAAGGCGGGGCTAACGATAGTATGGAATATTAATTAGTATGTTGGCAAGTATGGTTTTTATAATGCTTATATCACATGTCAGATTGGTAGATTTATGTGTCATAGCCTTCTCATTCACACAAGTAAATTGCTGGACAGTAGCGCCACCTGTTAGAAAATATGCGCGTTTCATAATGATTATCTCACATAGCAAGTTTTTTTCAGCTTACATCATAGAATCCGAGCTATAGCCTTCTCGTTCATAAGGAAGATTGCAATATAGCCGATCCACTTATCATCCGATCTGTACCTAAATTGAATAAGCTTAATGGTTTGTTATGACACTCTTATAACACAAATTTTCTTCAGTCATACATAATAGAACCTGAGATATAGTCTTCCTTTAAGTAAGAGGAACCGCTTTATAACAACACTACCTGTTGAGTGATTTGCAACAAAAATTGATAGGTTCTATTCTAATTTATGTCAATAAATTTATATATAAATTTATAGTCAACATATAAATTTATATATATAGTTTACATATAAATTTATATATAGCCTGCATATAAATTTATATGAAATTCTGAGAATAAGTTCTTGAACTACAGCTGCCACAAAAAAATTTCACACAGACGGGCGTTTTCTAAAAATGGTCAGATAGTGTTCTGAAGATCTCAAAACGTGTAAATCCATCGAAAACTAAAAGCAGAAAAATTTTACGAAACCAATATATTCTTCTATTGAATATATAAGAAATTAGAAATTAAATTATAAAAAAGTAGAATCATATAGCAAATGAACTTAAATGAAGAAACTTAAAAAACTTTAAAAGCAAACTTTTCTAGTTTATCTAACAACTTCTTCAGGCCAAATTGTATAACAATTTGATTTTTTTTTTTTTTTTTTTTCTTTCCTGCGTCGTTTTCTTCCAGAAATGTATATAGAACTTGTATATTTTTATTTTATAACAGTAAATACATTACTAGATTTAAGGTATAGCTTTTACACTAAAAACACTGCAAATATTTGTGCTAGACAGTGTAAATATGCTGCAATATGTACTCAAAATTTCGATAAATCTTGATGGGATGAGAAAAACAGTTCAAAGCTGAAATATTTTCGAAAACGTTGTCCGTTGTATGACTATATATATATATTCAAAGATTCACTTCATTTCAAAATGGAAGAAAATGTTTATTTATGGTTCTTTAAATACTTCTATCTCTTGAAATGTATTTTAAATGTATTTTGAATATTTTGTTACATTAAAAAATAAATAAATACAGAAACGCCCAAGCTTATTTAAAGAAATATTTTCTGGGTGTTATTTGTAAACAAACATCGATGTTATGAATTATTTATATAAATAAAGCAAAGAATTTGTCGGCGGAACACATTCGGGCGGACCACTCCTGTTTTTGATTAGTCTAGATTTAACTACAGTCGGTAACAAAAGTCTCCGAACACTAGCAACAATTCCTCTGTATAAAAAGTACACTTAATACAGTTTTGTTAAATAAATCCTTGTCGAATCCTGTTCTTAGTCAGTCTAAAAACAGGATTCGACAAGGATTTATTTAACAAAACTGTATTAAGTGCACTTTTTATATATAGGAATTGTTGCTAGTGTTCGGAGACTTTTGTTACCGACTGTACTTTGGTGATGAAAGTCGGTATTTTGGTGTAGAAACACTGTACTTTGGTGATGATATGGTCCATGGACCATATTCCCACTTTGGGTTCGAGGCTACAAGAATATCAGCTGGTTAGGAAAACAATCCTCAACTCTACCATAACAAAGCATTGTGGCTTGCAAATTTTTATCTTGCAATATTATTTATAAGAGTTACGGATTATATGAAATTGAAGTAAGAGTGATATAGTGATAACTTTGTTTTGTTTTTAATCCAGTTTTTATAATATACTTTAATATTAATCAACATATATAATATTAAATGTTGCCATGTGAACTGTGGCGATGTTAACAAATTTAAATGGATGTTCCATTTAATAAATTCCTTTATATTAAAGTGATTGAAATTCTAATTATTTAAGCTTTGATGTCTATATATATGTGTGTGTGTATAAAATGTTCTTATTAATCTTTTATTCATTATATATATATATGTGTGTGTGTGTATACATAAAATGTTCTGCAATTTTACGATATGGAATAGTCTTAACTTTCTCATTCGATTCAGTTGTTTACTATTCTCTTTTGTTCTTGTTTGAACATTATTATTAAGTTTCACTGCAGAAATATTTAGAAAAATGTTATGCGTAACAATAAAATGGCATCTTGAATCTAATTTGTTTACAAAATATCGGCCACGTGTTAGGCGATTTTACCTACGGTGACGTCACAGGA
This sequence comes from Salticus scenicus, assembly GCA_963930645.1. NCBI lineage: Eukaryota > Metazoa > Arthropoda > Arachnida > Araneae > Salticidae > Salticus > Salticus scenicus. The sequence goes on from OZ005649.1 coordinate 147,195,000, forward strand.
ATATTGTCCATTTACATAAGACCATAGAGCATTGTTGCAAAACGACAGCAAAATGGAAGAAATATTTTAATAATTTAATTTGTAATACGTTAGTTTGACTTTTTGACCTTAAAAGGAATTTTTAATTATGTTACAAAGCCCAAAATGTGATATAATAAAACCTTTTGTAAAAAAATAGAACTGACTCCAAAAATCAACTATTATTCAAATGACTATAAATAAAATGAAATCGTAAATTGCACCTAAAAGTATGAAATAAATTCCTTCGCCAAACAACATAAACACTACAATTAATCATAACTTTTGAAGTCGGCACAAAATTAAATAAAATTTGATATATGTTTTACGGGTTTGTTTTTAGACCGATAGCTACAAACGCTGATTTCTCGAATGATCCATCTTCATAGTTTCCTTTATTATTTTACCACTGTATACAATTGATTTATTAGAAACATTTACACAAAACAGTGAACATCCTTCGCAATTTTACATTTATGTTTCTACGAAGTTACTGGAGTTTTTGTTTGCAAATTTGGTATAGCTTTGATATCTGTCGTACTTCGCGTTTTTAGATTTGGCGATCAAATCATAATATAAAAATATACACGCCAGATGCATGTTTTCGTAATATATACTGTACGAAATAATATTTCATATTCTTAATTGATCTCTTAATATACCTTATTAAAACAACCGTGATTTTTGAAAGGCATTAAATATGGTCACCAGATGATTTAACGATTTTTATTTTTATTTATTTTTTTATTTATTTATTTTTTCGCCAAGAATGACAGATTGACAGATACCAAGTAAACATCGTAAATTTTTGTAGCTTGCGAAATCTTAATTGTTTATTTGAATCAACGTAGTTTTCGGCTGTGTTTTGCAGATGCCAAAGTGAAGGGTATATTTTGAATAGAATTTAATTTTTAGTTCCCCATCATACTAACTATGGGTATGCGGAACTTAGGTAATCGTGAAAATTTTCGACCTCGGTTTTTTGAATTTTTTACACGTTTTCAGGTGTGAGGAATCCCAAAATGACAAAATTAGTATGGTGTCTGTCTGTAGGGTGTCTCTTAGTGTGTTAGTCTGTTTACACGATATCTCCCGAACAAATGATCGCAGAGAGGTTAGACCAGTTTTAAAATATTACTTTTGACACTGGCAAGAACCCTATTTATTTGCAACATTCGAATTAAAAAACTTCGTAAGTTATTTGAAATTTACGATTTTCTTAACATGGGAGAATACGGCAAAATTTCACTTAAACTTGCATTAAATGAAAAATTTTTGCTGTAAAAATGTCAGACCAGTTTTAAAATATCAGTTTTGATGCCGGAATGAACATCAGTTACTATAAATATGCTACTTTAAAAATTTCGCAAGTTATTGGATATTTACGAATTTCTTAACATGGCAGAATAGGACAAAATTTCACATACACGTCAATTTTGAGGGATATTTTAATCGTCAAGATGTCAGACTACTTTAGAAAGATTATTTAGGATACTGGCATGAATGTTATTGACTATGAATTTTCCAATATAAAAATTTCGTAAGTTATTAGAATTTTACGAATTTCTTATCATAACAGAATAGGGCAAAATTTTACATAAACGTCAATCTTGAGGGATATTTTTATCATAGAGATGTCAAACAACTTTTGAAATATTATTTAGGATACTGACATGAATACCATAGAGTATGAATTTTCCAATTTAAAAAATTCGTAAGTTATTTCGAATTTACGATTTATTTAAAATGGCAGATTAAGGCAAAATCGAGCATAAACGTCCATTTTGAGGATCATAAATATATCAGACAATTTCAAAATCCTTGTCGAATCATGTTCTTAGACTGACTAAGAACATGATTCGATAAGGATTTATTTCACAAAACCGTATGAAGTGTACTTTTTTTTTACATAGGAGTTTCCACTAGTGTTCGGACACTTTTGTTACCGACTGTACTTTCAACAGATTTTTCACAAAGTGTACTAAAGTGAAAAAATCCTTAAGAGTAAAATACGTATGTTTACAGTGCTATTATAAAAATAATAATAATCTATATATTAATAGGCAAGCATAAAATTTGTAGTCCCTTTTTAACATATTAATTATAGGAGTAGAGGGTTGAAAATGGTATCATTCGAAAAGTATGGTTAGCCGGAAGGTGCGAATACAAATATTATTTTCTTACGATGTCAAGAAGGTATTTAAAAATACATTTATTTTTTATGCATTTTCCCCCATTTTTCCCTTATATACACGTATTCCTTTACATTAAAAAATACCTAAAAGTAGAAAGTTGTTAAATCTGGCAATTTCATAAAGCTCAAATAAAACCATAGACACAGTAATTTGTATAATGCAGCATCACTATACGCAAGCGAAGTGATGTCGTCACTGTCTGTCCATGGAGCCATGAAAAAGATCGTCCATTAGATTTTTTGTAAATAATTATTAAAAAATAACGGAAATTATCTGCCGATTTTAATTCCAATATTTGGGTATCCGCGATTGTAATGAAATGCTCGCCCTCTGGTGGGCTAAGGTGAAATTATCACACCACTGATATCTTTCACGCTGAAACAATCATAGAACAACAAGAAAGAACAATAATAAATGCACGTGGCTATTATAGTTTACTAACAACTGCAGTTGAGAAAGTGCCATCTATCGATCATTACAAACGCGGATAGTTATATACAAGTTACTCTCTACATGTGTTTGATTGAGTTATTTTTCCTGTAAAATTGTTAAAAGTTTAATTTAAAATCACAAAACTCCAGAAAACAAAATGGCAAACTTCCAGTTTCGAATGTAAACATAAACATTTTATTTCAAAGGGTGATATTTAAACTAATATACTAAATAAAAGGAAAATGGTATTGTTACTAACTGCTGCATGTATAAGTGGACGATACGGAAAAAATTTCGAATTCCGTTTTTTGCTGAATTTACATGTTTTGAGCTTTCTTTACGTTTCAATTAACTGAAATTGGCTACTTATTTTTTAAAAAAGTGTCTTTGTTGCTTGCTTTTGTGGGCAGAAGAAGCAAGTAGAAGATACATAAAAACTTTTGATTTCCGGTTTTCGATGAATTTACACGTTTTGAGATTTCCTTGCATTTTAATTAAGTGAAATTGACTACTTATTTTTATTTTTTAAAAAGTAGATTTATTATTCTTTCCTCTGCATATATAAGTAGAAAATATAAGATTCAGAAAAGTTTTAGATTTTCGGTTTTCGATAAAGTTACACGTTTTGAAATTTCCCGAACTCAATTCGACCATTTTTGAAAAATAACTTTTTTTTTTTTTTTTTTTTTTAGTGCTAGAGGCCTATTTCAGTCGGTACAGTTGTCGAATTTTTATAATACACTCTTAATTAGTGCTAAGGGCCTATTTCATTCGGTTTATTGAATGGGGATTTATTGAATGAAGTCTCCCCAAGGCACAACTTTGACATGAGTCCCCCCCCAGGCCCAACTTTGACATGAGTCCCCCCCAAGGTACAACTTTGACATGAGTCCCCCCAAGGCCGAGCGTTGTCGAATTTTTATACGTCACTCTTAATAGTGCTAAGGGCCTATTTCAGTCGGTTTATTGAATGGGGATTTTTTGAATGAAGTCCCCTCAAGGCACAACTTTGACATAAGTCCCTCCAAGGCCAAACTTTGACATGAGTCCCCCCCAAGGTACAACTTTGACATGAGTCCCCCCAAGGCCCAGCGTTGTCGAATTTTTATACATCACTCTTAATAGTGCTAAGGGCCTATTTCAGTCGGTTTATTGAATGGGGATTTATTGAATGAAGTCCCCCCCAAGGCACAACTTTGACATGAGTCCCCCCAGGCCCAACTTTGACATGAGTCCCCCCCAAGGTACAACTTTGACATGAGTCCCCCCAAAGTACAACTTTGACATGAGTCCCCCCAAGGCCCAGCGTTGTCGAATTTTTATACGTCGCTCTTAATAGTGCTAAGGGCGTATTTCAGTCGGTTTATTGAATGGGGATTTATTGAATGAAGTCCCCCCAAGGCACAACTTTGACATGAGTCCCCCCCCAGGCCCAACTTTGACATGAGTCCCCCTCAAGGTACAATTTTGACATGAGTCCCCCCAAGGCCCAACTTTGACATGAGTCCCCCCCCCCAGGCCCAACTTTGACATGAGTCCCCCCAAGGCCCAACTTTGACATGAGTCTCCCCCAAGGTACAACTTTGACATGAGTCCCCCCCCAAGGCACACCTTTGACATGAGTCCCCCCCAAGGCACACCTCCATCTCATTGGGAAAAAGAGAAAAAACGTTGTTTTGCGGCTATAAGACAGTTTGGACTTCCAACGTTATTTGTTACAGTATCTGCAGCTGAAACACATTGGTTTGATTTAATGAAAACTTTATCATGGAATTTAGATCGTCACGAATTAACTAAAGAAGAATTTGTCGATATTAACAAGTTTAGCAGTAGGCCTCTGGCACTAAATTAAAATCTGTCAATGTCAGATTTTCATATTTTAAATAATGAAATAATGTCGTGTCTGTATAATTTTTTTTTTTTTTTTTTTCAAACACTGTACTTTATGAACTAATCGAATTAATTTAACAGAATTTGATACTTGGTTGGGCCTTGGTTTGACATGGTACCTATTAGCTTCTGGGCTGTACACACAACAAGGGGCGTTTTCACGTTGCGATTTTCTCTCATTTCAGGAAAGGCTAACATCTACAGAGAGAAATAGATATATTAAGTAAAACTCTGCTGATTCAGTTAGAGTGAATATCGGCAAACAATTGCTGCAGCTGTGTTGCAATTTCATTCCGTTTAGGACAAGGCAATAACTTTGCTTTGCCTCGCTTTGCAAAAAAAATGGTCGAGTTTCGACCACTGGGCGATACTAGTAATAATAAAACTGTAACACGTAAGAGTAAATAATTTGCATCAAATATTTCTCAAAATTCTTGTTAATATATCATAAAAAATTTATATTGATACATGCATAATTAAAAAATATATGGCTATTAAAAGCAACAACCGAAATTTCTCACTTCACGGTTGCCGCAAACGTCTCACCGTCTCAGTCCCCTTAAAATCTATGGAAAATAGGATTGTTTCCAGAAAAAAAAAAAAAAAAAAACATTAAATACTCATTTTTTTTTTTTTTTTTTTTTTTTCGAGGTGAACGCCGGGACGTGATCGTTGTAAGACGAGCACGAGAGCAACAAAATAAAAAAATTGCCAATACACAAGTGAAGTGATGACGTCACTGGCCGTCAGTGGATGCAAGAAAAAGATTTCCTATGTTAATCGCCCATTGGATTTTTTGTTAAAAATTATTAAAAATCGAGGAAAATTATTTCCTGATTTTAATCCCCATATTGTATAAATATGTATTATCGTGTGCATGCGTTAGATTAAGTTGTTTTTGCTGTAAAATTGATAAAATTTGAATTTTAAATTTCAAATCTCTAGGGGGGGGGGGGGGGAAATGACAAACTTCCATATTTGATTGAAAACATAAACATTTCATCTCAAAGGATAATATTTGCACATTAAATATCCAACTAATATACTAATTAAAAGGAAAATGATAAATATTCTATCACAATTTGAAATCAAATTTGTTTTCAAACGTCTAACTTAGATACTTATTTCTCTAAGTCTTAGATACTTTATTATATTAAATAAAGTATCTAATATAAGATACTAATATGTTGCAGCGGAATAGATTTAAGATATAAGATCTGAATCCTTGGCGGAAAATATATATATATATATATATATATATATATATATATGGCGATATATATATATATATATCGCCAAAGTATCTGGCGAACATATTTAATTCCTTTCAAAAATCATGATTATTTTAAAAAATTATATTAAGAGAGTAATGAATAATATGAAACAATATTTCGTACAATACATATTACAAAAATATACATCTCACATGCATATTTTCGTATTACGTTTTTAATCGCCAAATACAAAAAACGCCAAAGACGACAAAGTTTTGAAATTTAAAGTTAAAATTTTGTCATTTTGACAGCAAAATTAGAGCCCCTTAATAAAATATATAGGCCGACACATCACCGCCATTTTTTTGCCTCAGTAGAGAACAGTATTCCCGCTTGGCGTCCTTATCGCTTTCCTGTGATTTTAAGAAATCTTGATTCGAAGCTACAATCGGTCAACAAAAGCAATAAGCAACAATAATATTCCTAACAACACATTTTCTTTTCTCATCACATTATCAGAATATCCTGTGGATGTGTTAGAAATAAGATGCATTTTTAGGACTGTTTCTGTTTCGTAGACAAAATGTCGCCAAAACTCAAATACACAGTAATAAAAGGTCTTCTTAAATCGATTTATCAATATTAATATAAGTATTATGATTAAAATAACACATTTTTCTGTATTTTTACATTAACATATCTCAGAAATATAAAGAAAAATATAAGTTATGCTGTTTTATTCTTTTAAATTATCTTAAGGAAATCTGAACATTTTATGTTCTTTTCTTGAGTAATTATAGCAGTTTATCGTTAACTAAATCTCGCATCGTACTTTATTTAGCTAAAACTATGAAATATGATAAAAGGAATACTCTAAAGTAACACAAGACGATAAAAATAGTGACTGCCGTTTGTTTGTCACTGAAACTCGCTGGGTATACATGTTTCAACCGTAAGGCAAGAAAATGCCTGATGCGCCAGCTCGTATATCACCGACATGGATAACAAGGACCCGTTTCTCTAACGACGGCCGTCCCTCAAAAATGGTCCTGAGATGGTCGCTATTATTCATTCGCCGCTAAGGGTCGTATGTGTTCTCTGACTGTCAACTGATGCCGTAGAATAGCATTTTGTGCAGACGAAATTTTAGTTTTATTTTCAGTGTTATTTTTAATTTATTTTTAATATTAGATTCTTTTTCTTAATGTCACACTGTTACGCACCAGGTTGCACCTCTGGATATCGAAGTGTTCGAAAAAAAAAAAAAAAAAAAAAAAAGGAAATAGGAAATAGGTGAAAAGAACCCAAGTTTATTTCGTCCACCTAATCTAACCTATTGATTTTAATGTTTTATTGAATGATAAAATTGTTGTCTTATAAATATTCTATTACTATACAAATCTGTTATAATAGCTTTTATCTAAAAACGTATTAACCGATAAATGGTCCTAGCCTGTATTTATGCAAGTTTCGGAGAAAAACACGGAAAACTCTGAACGGCGAGGCCGACGAGCACGACCTGGGATTGAACCCGGCACCTCACGTCTACCAGCTTTGAGCGCAGAACCGCTCGGCCGCTGGTGGGCAAAAAGTAATTCATGTTAACAGTGTTCACGTTAACGAGGTTCGACTGTATTATATTACTTCTTATTCCACTGAGATTCAGATAAATATTTTAAAAATTTAATTAGCTTTAATTTTCGCAGAATTTATAAACTGAAGTTACACATTTTTTTTTCCACATTTTTATCAACATGCTATTTTTATTGCCACCATTTTTTATTTCTTAGAAATAATTCTAATAAATATTACATGCATTATTTCTTAAGCAAGCTATGCTAATATTGTTATCTGTGGAATAAACTTTAATAACACAAATTAATTTTTTACTTGTTACAGGTAAGTATAGAATGTAAATTGAAAAAATGGGAGGGGAGGGGGGGGGGGAGAGGAAGGGAAAAAAATGGCTAATTTTAAAAGTTACCCATTTAAAATTTTCATACATTGCCATATGCAAATTTTGTCACTTAGAAACATTCTACCTTCCATTTAATGAGATTATTAGAAAAAATCATATTATACTGTATCTTTAAAACCAACTGAATTAAGATACAACAAAAATGTTTACTTAAATCGTCTTTCCACAAACAAAAATTTGATAATGCCATATGTGAGAAATGCGAAGAACTAGTATGCTTGGAATGAATTTAATCATTTCCCTTATAAATTATTATTAACAATCAGTGGCCACAAATGTAGATGTTCTTTATTTACTTTAATTGTATCATTCTCTCTCTCTCTCTACTGTGAACATATAAAAATATTTTTAATGTGAATTTTATCATACATTTTGTCATTTTATAACATGTCACAAATGTACATTTCTATTTTGGCGTACAGTCGGTAACAAAGTCTCCGAACACTAGCAAAAATTCCTATGTAAAAAAAATACACTTAATACAGTTTCGTTTAATAAATCCTTGTCGAATCCTGTTTTTAGACTGACTAAGAACAGGATTTGACAAGGATTTATTTTTAAAAACTGTATTAAGTACACTTTTTTTACATAGGAATTTTTGCTAGTGTTCGGAGACTTTTGTTACCAACTGTAGCATCATTAAGTACAAACATTAAATTATCAATTACGTTTAACCCATGCAGCTTTTAACTTGCAATCATGCAAGTATCCTTCTCCATCTCCTTTTTTTTTGTGTGTGTGTGTATGTGTGTGTGGGGGGGGCAGTAAAAGTGAAAATTTGCTAACTGACGAAGTTTGTCAATAAGAGTAGTGTTGGTTTAAATGGGTCCACAGAGTAAAAAGCAGAGTCTTTTAAACAGTCACAACATTTAATAATGTAGAAAAGAAGAATAACATAATGCTGGCATTTCTATGCCGCACGCTTAGCACAGCTTTCTCGTACAGGCTCATATAAACCTCTCAGAGAAACGAAGGATGCGCTTTTGATTACATAATACAGTTACGTCACATCTGACGTCATGACAGGTGTGCGCTAGTTAACAAATGATATGAGGAAACATGCATTGAAAAGTCCTACATTTTCCCCCTTTTTCAATAAATGTTTCGAAAATAAAACATATTTATACATTATAATAGCATATTAAAAATTACAGAAAATTATTTTTGTGCAAAAATTACTTAAAATGAGAGAAGTGTTAGTAAAGAAATAGAATTATAAACAAATAATTATAGTTAATATAATAAAATAAAATATGTAAAATGTAAGTAGTTAATTTCTTAATGAAAACACAGTTTAAATATTTTTTTAAGTTCATCAGTCCTGAGTATTAAGTCCTATCATATCACAACATTTTTCATGTTTACATGTGTTTAAACTTTTTGTTAAAATATCTGCAGGTTGTTCATCTGATGAAATATATTAAATGTCTATTAGTTTATTATTGTAAACTTCTCGCACAAAATGATGTCGAATGTCTATGTGTTTTGTGCGATTGTGATGAACAGGATTTCTTACTAATCTCAGTGCGGACTGGTTGTCGCACATGATTGCAGTCGGACTTGATACAATTTCAGGATCCAGTTCTTTCAGGAAATTTCTAATATGAATTGTCTCTTTTGCGGATTCGGACAGAGACATATATTCAAGTTCTGTTGTGGACAGAGCAACGGTTCGCTGCTTTCTCGATTCCCAAGAAATAGGTCCACCGGCATACTTAAAGACATATCCTGTATATTATTTTCTATCATTTATATCCGATGCCCAATCGGCATCAACAAATGCTGTTAATGGTTTATTGTCTCTGTAATAAACAATTCCTAAATTTCTAGTGCCATTGAAATACCTTAGTATTCTTTTAGCCGCTATCCAGTGAGGTTTTCCTGGATTGTTATTAAACTGACTTAAATAATTTACAGCATGGGTGATATCTGGTCTGGTAGCAACCGACAGATACATAAGAGAACCAATTAATTGTATATAAGGAATTTTTGACATGTATGATTTCTCTTCTTCTGTATTTGGACACTTGTTTAGTTAATTTTACACTGTTATCTAAAGGTGTATTCACCACTCTAGAATTTTCCATATTAAATTTATTTAATAAATCTTCAATGTATTTCTTTTGTGTTATAGTGATGCTGTCCCTATCTTGATTAAATTCAATGCCTAAGCAATAATGCAGAAGGCCCATATCTTTCATTTTGAAAGATTCTGCTAATTTATTTCTAATATCAAAATAATGCTCTTCACTTTTAGTGAGACAAATTAAATCGTCGACATAAACGATTATAATAGCATCAAAAGGATATTTTTTGAGTAATAGACACATTTGTCGGAATTCAAAGGGTTAAATTTCATTTTTCTCAATTTCTCATCTAATTTCTTAATCCACTGTCTTCCTGACTGTTTAAGTCCATACAAAGATTTTTTTAATAAACACACTTTATTTTCATGTATATCATTTTCAAAAAATTCAGGAAGCTCCATAAAAATTTCTTCATGTAAATCGCCGTTAATATATGCCATAATAAAATCTAACTGGTATGCTGTGAAACCATTTTGAATAGCATACGCAATTGCAGTTCTTATAGAACTTAATCTGGCTACTGGTGAAAAATTTTCCTCAAAATCTATACCTTGTTTCTGTGAACACCCTTTGGCAACTAATCTGGCCTTAAATTTTTCAATCTGACCATCTGGTTTGAATTTTGTTTTTAAAACCCATTTACACCCAATTACCTTTTTATCTTTTGGTCTATCTACAATTTCCCAAGCGTTTTGCTTAACTAAAGAATCATATTCTAATTTCATTGCGTTCTCCCAATTTTTAGCAAAATGTCCGGTTAGGGCATCGATTACGTCTGGATTAATTTCAGTAAATGAGTTATCAGCTAATTGAGAAGTTTCATCTTTATATTTTGTATCTGTAATATATTCCTTACGAGACTTTTGAAAGATCCAATTTAAAATTTTTCTAGGTCGGCCTGGACCACGTTTAAAAGGAGGATTGTTTTTGTCAATCCCTTCCTCTTGTTTACATTTACCGTCAGCACTCTCCCCCACTCCACTCATATCTTCCATGTTTCCCCCTTCGGAAAGAGAGTCGCTTTCTTCTCTGAATTCAGGGGGACGGGAAATCGAGGTGATCATTTCCCCCCCTTTCGAAAAAGAGAAACTTACTCCGTTTGCGTTTTCTGTTTGCAAGGGGAAGGAAATCGATCCGCTGTTTTCCCCCTTTGATCGCTGTGGATGTCTGCGCTCTGAGTAGGGAAAAGAGTTTCATTTTTTATATTACAATCATTGCAGTTATTCTCAGATGGAAAAATTAATTCTAATTGATCAGTAGTGGCTGAATCATTTGTTTGAAACTCGTCTATAAATCGAACATCACGACTTATGACAATTTTTCTGGTATCCTTATTCCATAATCTGTAAGCGCGTGATTCATTTGAATAGCCAACGAATATATGTTCGTGTGACCTAGCTTCAAACTTCCCTTTTGATTTTTTATTTAGAACAAAACATTTCTGCCCGAAAATTTTAAAATAATTAACGGTTGGCTTATAAGTAAAAAACAATTCAAAAGGACTTTTATTTTCTTTAATACCTTTAGTGGGACACCTGTTTCTAATATATGCAGCGCAATTTACTGCTTTAGCCCAGAATGTATTTGGAAGGTTTGATTGCATTAATAAACACCTCGCCATTTCGCATAATGTACGATTTTGTCTTTCAATTCTAGAATTTTGCAGAGGCGTCATCGGAGATGAATATTCGCGTTTGATACCGCATTCTTCAATATATTTATTGAATTCCTCGCCACAATATTCCAAACTATTATCAGTATGCAGTATTTTAATTTTTTTTTCCTAATCGATTTTAGACTGCCGCTTTATATCTCCGGAACGCGTACTTAGCTTCATCTTTTGTTTTAGAAAATTTACTTCAATGTAACGAGATTTATCATCCAAAAAAGTAATAAAATAACGTGATCCGCGATGGGATTTAACATTTATAGGGCCACATAAATCAGAATAAACTACTTCTAATAATTCATTACTATGAAATTTGTTTTCTTTACAAAATGGCTTCACAGTTTATTTAGACTGGATGCATACAGTGGTGGAAAAAATTATAAAGCCACTTGAAAATATGATATAATTAAAAAACAAAAGATCAAACATTTACAAAATTTTATACATATATAATATATGCTACAAGGAACAAAAGGAAAAAATAAATTTATTAATAACTACAATAACAAAAGGTTAGTAGACGTCAGAAAAAATTATGTACAAAGAAAGCTGGAAAAAATTCTAAAGTCGATACATGTATTTCATCAATAATCGATGTGATACCTTTTTTTTTCGATAACTGTGACTAGTCTCTTGTTCATTGAATCTATCAGACCACACAAAGTACTTGCATCAATATTATTCCAGCAGTTTTTAATAGCATTCATCAAATCTAATTTTGAATTGCATTGTCGTCCATTTTTGTAAACATTTCGGGCTAAAATTCCCCAAAGATTTTCTATTACATTCAGATCGGGGCTACGAGCTGGCCATTGAAGGCATTTCACCTGGTTAGCTTAGAGCCAAGATTTAGTTGACTTCGAAACATGAACGAAAGCGTTGTCCTGCTGAAATGTCCAGTCTCCTGAAGTTATAAGAGGAGCAATGGGTAATAAATTATCTCCTAACATATCTTGATACATAATTGAATTCATTTTGTTACGGATGAAAACAATTGGAGTGGTTCCACCGGCAGCACATGCAGCCCAAACCATTACCGAGCCACCTCCAAATTGACGCTTTGAAAAAATATGAGGTTCCTGTCGTAAATCATGCCAAAAATATTTATAGCCGTCGGGTCCATCGAAATTAAATTTCTTTTCATCGGAAAAGACAATATCTTTCCAATTTGTGCCTTCGGTTAAATGTTTTCGGGCAAAGTCTAAGCGAGCATATTTGTGGTGCTTCGAAAGAGGGGGTTTTCCTTTAAATTTTTTAAACTGAACAATGGGATTGCTACTTAAAACATTTCTTACCGTTCGGCTTGTACATGGTAATTGTAAATGTTCTTGAATTTGGGCAGACGACATTTTTTGTCCGCAAGCTAGCTTCCGGATTTGTCTTGATTGCCTTACAGTTAAGGATTTCGGTCTTCCTGTACGCTTCTTATAGCCGTAATCTTCGAGATTTCTGAGAAAACTGTTTACTGCAGCCTTGGACCTTCCTATTTTTCTTGCATTAGAACCAGACATTCCAACTTCATTTAAAGTTAATATTTTAATTTGTTCACCATCGGATAACTTTTTTCCTCTTGGCATTGTATTAAACACATCAAATACAAAATGAATGCACGTACCACGTTTATATTTACCTAAACTTTCCTAGGAACCTGCTTTCTCATTTCTGGCATTATGCCAAAGGAGGCTAGAACCATCGGCTTTATAATTTTTTCCAAGTTGGTTTTCATTGGTTGTAAGAAATTAGCATAATTTATGTTCCCTATTCCGTTTTTCTAAACAAAGTTTATGCGCATTACTTCGATGTTGATCATGCAAATGAAAATAGAATTTGCATTATCAACAATTCCATTACTTTTTGACTTTTGTAAATTTTTCTATCGGCTTTATAATTTTTTCCAGCACTGTATACTTTACAATCTTTTAAAGAATCTTTTTCATTAAAATTTAAATCTCTCAACATATTTTCAGATTTTAATAATTTTAAATCTTTTTCATTTAAATGTCCTAATTTTAAATGCCATTTATGAAAGTTGCTTACCGGAGTTGTTGCAGCTATATCCACCTGCGGCTGAAAAAAATATAAATCACCTTTTCTCGTAGCATTTATAAACAGAGAGCCGTCCTGCTCAGTAATTTTCGCACCTTTTTCGGTAAATACAACTCGGCAGTTGTTTGCTGTAGCTTTTGACATAGACATTAAATTGCATTTTAATTTTGGAACGCACAAAACATTTGTTAACTATAAATTAGTTACACCGTGATTACCAGGAACTTTTAATTTGACTGTTCCAACACCTGTGATCTCCGCTGTTTCATTTACAGCTAATTTTATAGATAAGCCGCTTCTTGGTTCGAATTCTGTAAACAAATTCTTGTCATGAGCCATATGCGATGTTGAGCCACTGTCGAGACACCATTCGGAATGTTCTTGGAAAGAGTTACTGACTGCCATCGTAAATTCTGCACTGTCTTGAACCATAAAAGATCTTTCTTTTTATTTATTCGATGAAGTGAATTTTCTGTCTGAGATCTTCTTTCGGCATTCTGAGGCTTTATGCCCTACTTTTGAACAATAATTGCATTTGAAGATTGCATAATTTCTCTCTCCATACGTGCTCTTGTTCTGCACAGGCTTTAAGATTTCTCTTTTGTTCTTTTCAGGAAGATTTTTCTTGTGAGTCGTAAAATACGCATTTGACGATTCTTGATGCTTTTTATTTTTTCTTGATTCATATTCTTCCATCATTTTAATTTTTAGAGCTTCAGGCTGCGGCAATTCGTCTCTTGCCTCGATAGCGCATCTAAAATTTTCATAGCTGTCCGAGATACTGTACAGGAGCAAAATTGATAATAAATCTTCCGTTACTTGAATGTCCATTTCTTTTAGCTTGTCAACTATATCAAAGAAAATATTGAGGTGATCGGACATATTTTCACTATCGGTCATTTTCTTAAAGAGTAGCTGCTTCAATAGGGTGGCTTTCTTTGCCGGTCCTCTCGATTCGTAAACTTATAATTTATTCGATACTTCATTTGAGGTGGTACAATGTTTAATATGACACAACTCACTTGGGTTGATTGCGAGGATTAAATCTGCTCTTGCTTTGCGATCATTTTCGAGCCATTTTTCTTCGTCTTCGGCGCCTTCATCGGGCTTAATTTTCGTTCCGTTAGCATAAGTCCAGTGATCATTTTTGATTAAAACAGCTTCTATCTGCAGCTTCCATGTGTCAAAATTACTTTTTGATAACTTTTCTATATTTAATATTTGCGACATATTTAATCAGTTATAATAGCTTCGTTATAAAAACAGAATCAAAAATACTTTCGATTTCAGCCCTTAGGCTTAACAGTAAGTCGCACTTTCGTTTCAGTGAATGTTAATTTAAATTTTTAAAAAGTCCGCAGTTAGATGCGTATCTCTGGGCCCATAACCATTGTTGGTTTAAATGGGTCCACAGAGTAAAAAGCAGAGTCTTTTAAACAGTCACAACATTTAATAATATAGAAAAGAAGAATAACATAATGCTGGCATTTGTATGCCGCACGCTTAGCACAGCTTTCTCGTACAGACTCATATAAACCTCTCTGAGAAACGAAGGATCAGGGCCCGACTTAGACTACCTGCAGCCCCGGGGCAAGCCTATTCTGGGGGGCCCCCTTGCAGTGGCATAAGAGGTCTTTAGGTTGCAGAATTTCTGTATTCGCCTGTAGGGAGGCCCCTTCCAGAAGGGGGGCCCAGGGCATTTGCCCCGTATGCCCTGCCGTAAGTCGGGGCCTGCGAAGGATGCGCTGTTGATTACGTAATACAGTTACGTCACATCTGACGTCATGACAGGTGTGCGCTAGTTAACAAATGATATGAAGAAACATGCATTGAAAATTCCTACAAGTAGCATAAAAGTTAAAGTGTAACTTTAAAAGTAACAAAATGATAAATTTTAATAACATCTTATTTTTAACACACTTGAGTCACATTGCCCATTTATCTATAAAAATTAAGAATTAAAGCCTCTATCATTCTCCTTGGGACACATTGGATAATACATAGTGTCAAACGTTATATTTCAAAAATAAAAAAATGAAAGAAGAAAGAAATATACTAAACAATTTATAAATTGAATCAAATTCTTTAAAGTAATGTTTATTACCTTTCAGAAATGTCAGGTTCGATCATAGGTCGTGCTCATTGGCCAAGACTTTAGGTGTTTTCCATAGTTTTCTCCGAAACTCGCGTAAAAACGGGCTACGACCCCTTAGAAAGACCCCTCACGGAGGGCATTACACCTATTGGCCTAGGACCTTATGGTCTAGGACCTTAGCGTAGGCAATCGGCCTTAAACCCTACAACCAACCATTACTTTTTAATTAAGTTATTATGACAGGACTTCTTTTTTTCAAAATTCTTGTTGCACAAGTAGAAAAAGAAAAAAAAATGCCTTCTAGAAAGAGAAAAATGTACTAGAAGCTTCAAAATAATAGTTTTTAATTAAAAATCTTACTATAGGAACTTGTATTAAAAAGCTGAGAGAATATTTTAGAAATTATGAGTACCAGGCAGCTATAATGTTGTTAAGGAACAGAGTATTATTTTACATGCAAGAAACAGTGGTATCATACTGTTTGTTACAAAGATGGATGTTCATAGAATTATATTATCCAGTATATTTTTCATAATTCCATTTGCACATTCAGAAATTTCTCGACCATTAAATATGTTCTAGTTCTTCAAAAATTGACTTCTTGATGCTGGTGGACGTGAAGTGTCGGGTTCAATCCCAGTTCGCGCTTATCGGTCTAGCCGTTCGGAGTTTTGCATGTTTTTTTTCCCCTTGAAACTTGCGTAATTGCGGGCAAAGGCCCTTTAGAAGGACCGCCACGGAGTGTACACCCAGGCCTTGAGCCGTAATGCAGTCAACTGGCTTTAATCTCCAACACCAATATTGATTTTAAGTCAGATGAATGACCTAAAAGCATTTTTCCAATCCTTTAGAAGGAATAAAAAAATTTCCCCATACAGTATTATGGGCTTTGATTCCAAAAATAAATAAATAAAATAATTAATTAAAAAAAGCTCCTTTCATGAAGCTTTTTGAAAGGGAATGCACAAATAATTATGATGGACTCTGCTTTTCATCACATTGATTTTTATATCGCGTATATTTAAATATATATATAAGTTAATTTTATTTTTCGAATTAAATTATTTGCTTTAAATGAGTAGCAAATAATACAGATTGAAAATCTCTTTAAAGTGCAAATTTTAAAATGAAAAAAAATAGTAATAATGAAAAGTGCTGTATTTCGGTTTATGGATTGGATTGGATTTGGGAATAAGGCCGATTGACTGCTGTAGGTCCTAGGTCTGAGGAGAGTGTCCTCCGTGGGGGGTCTTTCTAAGGGGTTCTAGCCCGTATTCACGCAAGCTTCGGAGAAAACCACGGAAAATTCTGTATAACTAGGCCGACAAGCGCGACCTGGAATCGAACCCGACACTTCCGTCAGTCAGCTTTGAGCGCAGAACCGCTCGACCACCAGTTAGAGATGCAAAAAACCCGGGAATTTAAAACCAAGTGAAAAAACCCGGGAGTTTTGGGGGAAAAAAACTGGGAAATTTGGGAACTTTGGGAATTATGCGGGGAAAAAACAAATTATAAATCTCTAAAGCAAATAATAAGTTGTTTACTTAATATAAATGGCAATTTTAAGGACTTTGATATGCTGATAAGTTTATAACATTATTTTAATTTATCATTTTATTTTCAATTTATCAGAACTGCAGCCAAATCATAATTTGAAAAGAAACTTAAGCTTTCTTTATTAAATTAGCACTTAAGTTAAATATATCGGTACAATGTTGGATACAATTTCCATATTATACAAGCTGAAGAATTAAGGAAACCAATGTACATAATCCTGTAATAGTTTGAGAAGAGAAATAATTAAGGTTTGAAAACTTCTTTAAAAATTTCTATTTTTAAAGAATTATTTAAAATAATGAAGTGGTTTTTAAAAAGAAGGGATGTTATTTTATGCAATTACTACAGTGGTATAGTTTCTTTTACAAGTTATTTTCATAAATATTTCTAATTAGAGTTTATAAAAAATTGATGTTAAATTTCTTACAATGAAAATTTTTTGATGAAAATTTATACACATATTGTTTTCCTGATTTTTATGCACAAAAAAAAAAAAAAAAAAAAAAAAAAAAGTTTCTTCATTTCTAACACAACAAGTGGAGAAAACTTTCGAATTACTTATATATTTCCCTAAAACAGATTAAATTTAAGAATTCTTCTTCTTCTTACTATTATTATTATTTGTAATTGGAAAAAAAAAAAAAGCAAGAAGAGAAACAATTTAAAAATTATCAGGTAACAAACTAATTTCTTAAATACTTCATTTGAGTTTAATGAAATATAAATTTAGTTGGGTTTGTTTCCTAAATTCTTAAGTCCAATTCTTTAATTGTTTCATAGTACATTCATAAACGAATTATGAATAAAAAAAATTAAATGTTATTGATTCTCATTAAGAATGGAAAGGATATTTCAAGAACATAACAAAACAATATTAATGAATAATGACAGAAACTTACTGTCAGTGTTAGTACCGCATTAATTATAATTAATTATTTTCTTCGTTTTCGGAATAAACATCGGAGATACTCGAATTACCGGGAAAGGGAAACGAAAGGGAAATCTATGCAGGAATTAAAGTTGAAGTTAATTAAATAATGGCTAAATAATTAACAAAAGTTATAAAAAATATTCATAATTTCAAAATTCCCAGTTTTGGGGAAATTTCAAAATTCCCAATTTTGTCTTGAATTCCCAGGGAAAAAAACCGGGTGTTTTGAAAGCCTTGCATCTCTACCACCAGTGGAGTCTCGGAAGAGAGAAGAGGGCCGCCTTTGTAAAAAAAATTTCGAACGCGAGATTTTGTTATATTTACACGTTTTGAGGTCCCCTGAATACGAAAATCATGTTTTTAGCAAATGGTCTGTGTGTGTGTCTGTGTGTGTGTCTGTGTGTGTGTCTGCGTGTGAGTCTGTGTGTGTGTGTGTGTCTGTGTGTCTGTCTGTTATCAGCATATCTCAAAAACAAATTACGGCAGAAAGTTCAAACTTGGTATTCTAAATGTATATCATATAGGGATGCTACAGTAAGATTTTCGTTAAGATCAAGCAAATGGTTCGTGTACACGGACAATCAAGAGAATTCTAATACATTACGTCTATGGGGGAAATTGCAGGTAAGTAGAGTTTAACGTCTATAGACTGCACTAAACCAAATGAAACGAATATATATTTTTTGTAATAGAGATAGTTAACTGGGAAAATTTTTTTTTGTGTATGTAGGAGCCTCGCCTCCCCTCCTGGGGGGGAAGTCCCCCCTCGAGGGGAGTAAATTTTCATGATGGGTATCTTTCAAAAGAGCTCGCCAATACCTTTAAAACGAATGGTTGAACCATCGATCTGCGATAATTTAAAACAAAGTTATCGACTTTTTTTACTTTTAACGAAAAAAAAAAAAATCGTATTTTTTTTTAAGTGAAAACTTCTTTAGACGCGTTGAGCACTTTTGGGTGAACAAAAATCATTGAGCTCCCGTCATCGTCAGCTAACGCTTTCCATTTGAAGTGAAAACATTTGGGTGAACATAAATCATTGATTTCACGCCATCGTCAGCAAACGCTTTCCATCCTTGTATGATACAAATAATGTATCATACAAATAACTTGCTATTGTGAAGTGTTAATAATTATATACTGTATATTGTTTTAAAATCTGGTGCGGCTCTACACGACTTCTCTCATCTCCGGGCACTGTCTGTATTGCAGTTAGACCTCACAAAACCGTGAGAAAGCCCAAAGCTGCCATTTTTCTCACGTTTTTACAATCTGGTGCGGCTCTACACGACTTCTCTCATCTCTGGACACTGTCTCTTAAAGATTGCAGCCGGAAACGTTGCAGATAGACCTCACAAAACCATGAGAAAGGCCAAAGCCGCCATTTTTCTCACGTTTTTACAATCGGGTGCGGCTCTACACGACTTCACTCACCTCCGGACACTGTCTCTTAAAGATTGCAGCCGGAAACGTTGCAGGTAGACTTCACAGAACAATGAGAAAGACCAAAGCCGCCATTTTTCTCACATTTTTAAAATCTGGTGCGGCTCTACACGACTTCTCTCATCTCCTGACACAGTCTCTTAAAGATTGCAGCCGGAAACGTTCCAGTTAGACCTCACAAAACCGTGATAAAGGCCAAAGCCGCCATTTTTCTCACGTTTTTACAATCTGGTGCGGCTCTACACGATTTCTCTCATCTCCGAACACTGTCTCTATTCCAGTTAGACCTCACAAACCGTGAGAAAGGCCAAAGCCGCCATTTTTCTCACGTTTTTACAATCTGGTGCGACTCTACACGACTTCTCTCATCTCCGGACGCTGTCTCTATTGCAGTTAGCACGTTAAATAAAACTGTAATATAATTTTTGTAGTAGTAGTTTATATTAATGAATAAAAAAACACTTCATTTAAAAGTATTTCCTACACAATAAAAAATTTTCTGACGATTCAAGAAATACACACATAATTGTTCACGTTTTCACTTCTGTCCTGTCAGCACTCCCGAAGTGCAACTGTTTTTTTTTTTTTTTTTTTTTGTTTTTTTTTTTATTGTGAATAAAATGGACTTTTTTTGGATATTTAGTGTTATACTACTTCTCTAATATGGAAATCGTCTGCATTATCATAAAAGATAATTTTTTTAAATATTAATTTTAATAAATTACTTTTTAAAAAACAGAATTATTTTTTAATAACCGAATAAAATTTTATATAAATCTAGGCGCATTAATGAAACGGGGGGTTGAGGGGGGCGGCAGCCCCCTCACAAAGAATTAATTATCATATGAAACTCTTCCGAAGCCTAATTTGAATTGTTTAACATAGGTTTACATAACATCGTTATCTTACCTCTTAATCTCCAACCTGTATTTATAGTATTAAATTTCAGGGTAAGAGAAAGTCGTGTGAGTGGCACACCAGATTATTCTTTTTCATTAAAATCGTTATCATTTTTTAAAAAATTAATGGTACAAATTTTTGAATGACTAAAAAATATAATTTTGCAGAGAAATACTTCACAATTTTATCTAAAACAATTTGCATTAATTTTTACGCTGCATACAAGGCATACATTTTATCAGTTAAATAAATTTCTTACTTTAAAATAAACTGGTTGACGTGAAGTGCTTGGTTCGATTCCTGGTTGCACTCGTTAACTTCATCGTACGGAGTTTTCCGTGGTTTTCTTCAAAACTCGGGCAAATACAGGCTAGGTCTCTTTTAAAAACCAACATACTCTCTTTTAAAAACCAATATAACCATTATTATCATATTGTGGGGAAGGGGGGGGGGTTAGTAAATGTGTTGATCATTTTGCAAAGAAAATGTTATCTTCATCACATTCATTTAATGGATTTGAACTTCTTACAATCTAACCAAATAAAATTCTTTAAAATAAACATGGAAGCATTTAAAAATACGAAAATGTATAAAAAAATAATTGTAATTTATTTCTAACATCCAAAATTATATTAAATAAAATTGGGAAAAATAAGAAAGAAAATATAGTATTTTAGGAAATATTATGTATGTATTCCAACGTGAGTTTTATGACACCACGTAAAATAAATCTATTATAATTCAAATACAATTTAAATTATTTATTTTCTTCTCAAATTCGTTTAGAATTAATGTTGCTTTAGAAAGTGTTCAATAGATGGCGCGAGGGTCAGTCGGTGTTCATTTCTACCGGTATAGCAGCTCAGTTTAGAAATCGGGACCATTTTCATAACGCGGCGTTGGTTCGCCTCTTCTCTAGCTTCATGTATAAGAGCCTTAAGCAAAATAACTCAAACTATACTCTGTGTAAGAAAAATAGACCTCTCAAGGACACCTCTCAGGGTTCTTCACTCGCCCGTTACCATGGTATTGCGGAACGCAAACTTCCTCGCTTCTTTTTTCCTACGTAACTCTGTTATCTTAAGTAAAAGCAAATGTGGAGCAGATTAGCATTTTAATACATATATAAATATAAGGTTTTCTCTTGTGTGAATTTCTTCGAATTATTTAAAAAAGAAAATAATATATAATTATGAATTTTTCATATTTATTAGCTTAACAAAGTTAATTTTCTAATGTACTTTGAAAATTATTTTAATTTGTATATGACTAAATTTTTTTAATTTTCTAATTTAGGGACAAAGAAATTTCAAAACTTTCTTTATTTTGTCCACACAGGAGAGATATGTAGAAAACGTTTGAATATAATTAATCTCATAACCAAAACTGCATTGTGATAGCTGCATTTTCCAGACCACATATTATTATATATTAAATGTAAGAATAATAGATATATATATATATATTTTTTTTTTTTTTTTTTTTTTTTTTACTTCATGTATAAGAACAATAAAAAGTAAAAAATAAGGAAGTAAGTGTTTCAAGATTAAAACCAAGAAATATTTTCAGTTTTACCTGATATACACAAAAAGAATGTAGCAGTTAAACACGTTCTCAATTATAAATATTAGCCCGTTCTATAATAATCCTAAGACTATATATAGTTTCTAAATTTCATGTATCATTATCACATATAGAAAAAATTATAGTTTCAGTTATTTATCTTATATTGTTATTGTTTTCAGGATCAGTTAAAACAAGACGAAATCAAGAAAGAATGATCCTGCGATTAACATAGACTATCAATGCCAAGTGATATCAATGATCAAAAGATTCTGCACTCGAAGCTGTTAGACAGGAGGTGCTGAGTTCGAAGCCAAGAAGTGCTCGTAGTCCTATTCGTTCGGAGTTTTCCGTGTTTTTCTGCGAAACTGGCTAAATATCTGAGTAAATAAGGAAAAATTTGGTCTTATTGCACCACCTTACTGCACTTTTAAAGTTTGAAAAAAGCCTGCGGCCGCGAAATTTTAATATAATTTTAGGATTACCTTTTGATTTATTTAATACCTAAACTAAAACTGTATGACTTACATCAGCAATTCGTTTATAGAGCAGCATAAAATAATTTTTGTTTTCTTAATAATCATACTTAAATACTTTCAGCATAAAATAATTTTTGTTTTCTTAATAATCATACTTAAATACTTTTTAGCTATAGAATTATTTATTCTTAATATAAAATAGCTCTGCAGTCAAAATGACCAATCCAGTCGTTCTAATCTTAAAACACAAACTGTTAATAGCAAACTATATAGACAAATTAATTTATCAGATTTATTCTCCAGGTACATTTTGGGTTATAAGAATATGAAATTGAAAATAAAAGTGAGTTTTTTTAAACCAAGAGTTAAGAACTATATCATGAATATGAAAATTAAAATCTAATATAAATGATGATGATTGTGTGAAGTTTAAGCCCGATTGTTTTTACAAAAGCCTGGATTTTCTTGAGAAGTATTTATTAGGAATCTTTGCTAAAACTAGCATAAATTTCGGAGAAAACCATGGTAAACTCCAAATAGCTAGGCCAATTACCGCGACTTGGATTCGAACTCGACCTCGCCCATCTGCCAGCTTCGTCAGCAAAACCAAACGGGGAGATCCATTGACGTTTCTCTAAAATAATTATTTTAGGGAAGAGTTTTATTTATTTTATTTTATTTTTTTTCAAAACGTAATTTAATGTACTATTTATCTATAATTATTATTTAGTTTTGGATATGGCTTAGCCCTAAAAAGGGCTTTCTTAACCCTTAAAAGGGTTTTTTTTAGCCTTTAAAAAGACTTATTTTAGAGCTTTGCTACTTCGACCTGGTGATAGAACTGATTTCCCCCCACCTTATATTTCGTCAATTCTACAACACCAAATCATCTTAGATCGTTTCCTTGTATCAGGACTACCAGTAATAGTAAATGATATAGAAACTAAACGATGAGTAAAACTAAATGCTAATCTCCTGGTCAAAGAATTGCTCAAATGGGGTGGGAAAAGAATGAGCGATAACGGGATCACATGGGTCATTTCTAGGAAGGTTGACGAGGGTCTAGTGACCTTGACAGGCCAATTCAGTTTACACGGACTTTAACACAAGCATACGTCGTATGCATGTGATATGGCCGTATTCACCATTAACCTCAACTCCCGGTTCAACGCATAAACTTGAAAAGCATCTAAAGGCAGGGTACAGCTTTCCAGCAAAATCAGTCACGTTGTTTCTACCCGAGGATTTCACATAATCTTTGATTGGTTATTTTCACCTAAAAAAGCTTGTTGAATCCCGAACTAATAACTTTCATTGGAATTCGAATAACTCAGAAGAAAATGGATACTTTATATCTGACTAAAAGGTTTAACTCTCATATTATTTAACTCTCAACATAAATTGACGCATTACTAAAATAACTCAAAAGAAGAATACGCCAAAACATAATGACACTAATAACACAGCAACTTTATTCCAAAACCAAAACACAAAGCAATACGAGGGTTGCTATTTATATTTCTGGCCTAATAATGAAAAAACAAATATGTAGGATCGAAATTGGTTTTATTGTTTTTCAAAATATTCTCCATGATGATCAATACACTTTTGCATGCGTTTGAACCAATTTTCAAAGCACTTTTTCCAATCCGATTGAGGTAACTCCAAAACATGCGTTTTGAATGCATCAACCGCTTCTTCGGGGGTCGAAAATCGTTGTCCACGTAATTTATTTTTGATGTGTGGGAATAAGAAGAAGTCATTGGGTGCCAAATCAGGGCTGTACGGTGGATGACCCATCAGTTCGATCTTTCGCTCAGTCAGAAATGCATTTGTTTGAGTCGATGTGTGAGAGCTCGCATTGTCATGATGAAGAATGATTCGCCTGTTCTTCTGCTTTTTTCGAATTTCTCCGATGACTTCTGGCAAACAAATGGTCGTGTACCATTCAGAATTGACCGTCCTGCGTTGCTCTAACGCCACTGTTGCCACATGACCGTTAATGCCGAAGAAACAGGCAATCATTTGTTTCGATGTGCTTCTTCCTCGAACAACTTTTGTTGGTTTTGCCTCGCCTTGGAAGACCCATACAGTTGATTGCTGTTTTGTTTCCGGCTCATATGCATAGATCCATGATTCGTCACCTGTGTAGATGTTATACACAGCCTTTGATGTACCTTGAACGTATTTTTCCAACATTTCCCTGCACCAATCGACACGAGCCTTTTTTTGAGCGTTTGTCAGATTATGCGGGATCCAACGCGAACAAATTTTTTTTACGCTCAAATGTTCATGCAATATTTTATTGATGCTAGTCATACTAATGTCCAAAGACGCCTCAATCTCACGGTATGTCACATGACGGTCTTGCTTTATCAGTTCACGCACAGCATCGATCTTTTCTGGCACAACAACGGATTTTGGACGACCTGCACGGGATTCGTCCTGGATCGAACATCGACCACGATTAAATTCGTTATACCAATTTTTTACAGTGCTGTAGGATGGTGCTTTATCGCCGTATAAAGAATTAAGTTCATCGAAGCACTCTTGTCTTGACAATCCACGTCGAAAGTTATGAAAAATAATCGCACGAAAATTTTCACGATTCAATTCCACTTTTTTGAAAGAGAAGAACTTTTCAATTTACTGTCAACAACACAAATAAAGCTATAATTGTAAATCGTCTGCTGAATTTACGTTTAAAAATATCAAACTTTCGATTAAAAACGTCTGCGGTCGCCTAGCAACACTTACTGTTGCCAAGGCCAGAAATATAAATAGCAACCCTCGTATCTAGCTGTTGCCAGATTACTAAATCATAACTAAAAGTTTATATCAGTCCTTTCCTAACATCCTCCCACCTTGAGTTGTGGGGGAGGCACGACTCAAAACAAATTAAAACACTACAAGTCCAATCTCACAGGAACATTAATTGTCCGTCCACATCTTGTTCTTTTAATTTCTCGTTCAGACACTACAGGGGTTGTTACACGTTGTTCAGACATCTTTGGTCTTGGCGCATGATTTTTACTACTTGTTTCTGAATAATTTTGGCTTCAGACGTTGTTATTTCTAGCGGATATAGACGCTGAATAGGCCTAATTAACTCTCTGTCTGCTGTCTGGAGTTTCACCAATCTCACGACTCCTTCGGCTCCAGGAAGGAGTTCTGTGACCCGTCCAAGAGGCCATTCAATACGTCTTCTGTTGTCACATCCAATAATAACCACATCACCTACGGCTATAGTTGACCACCTTTTAGACTTGGATTTTTGAACAAGTGCACCTAAATATTCTGATCTGAATCTCTTCCTCAGTTCTTTTTGTAGAGCCAGTCTGTACTTCACCCTTTCGTTAAGGCTGTTGTGATCCGCAGCATCACAATCTGGAACACCAAATTCCTTTATGTCCTGCAGAAATAATGATGGAGTCAGAGGAACAAGTTCAGAATCCTTTTCTGAGACATATGTGAGAGGTCGGGAATTTATGATGGACTCACAATCACATAATACTGTGATCAGCTCTTCATATTTTAAACATACTCGACCTAAGATTCTTTTCAATAGATCTTTCATTATTCTTATCAATCTTTCCCACCAGCCACCCCACCACGAGGCAGTTGGAGGGTTGAATTTCCATTGAATACGATTAACTGCACTATATTTGCTTATGCGATTCCAGTCTAAGGACTGCAGCACGTTTGCAGCTCCAACGAAGTTGGTTCCATTGTCGCAATAAATTACAGAGCATCTTCCTCTTCTTGCTATGAATCTACGCAATGCCAACAAAAAAGCATCAGTTGTCATTTCTGAAACCAATTCTAGGTGGACGGCCCTATAAATTGCACAAGTAAAAAGACAAACCCAAACCTTCTCATGTCCTTTTAAAATTAAAGGTCAACACCGGTGACACAGTCAACACCGGTGATTTCAAATACTGCAGCATCTCGAACACGATTTTCTGGAAGAGGAGCTGTAATGGCATCTAGATTCCTACTACAATACCTTTTGCACCTAACGCATTTAGAAATAACGGATCTCACCGTTCTTCTGCCGTTTAGTATCCAAAAATGTTCTCTCAAAATATTTAACAAAATCTGAGTACCTGCATGGCCATTTTTTACATGATGATGAAATATCAAAAGCCTCACTACTTCGTGTTGTGAAGGAAGAATTGGAGGTTTCCTAAAATCCTCACAGTCTTCTCTATAAACAATCTTAGTTCTAAGTCTGAGAATGCCCTCTGGATCTTTAAATACTTCTAAGGACTTTAGTTTTTCATCTTTTTCGTTTATAAATGTCTCCCTTTGTATCATCATCAATATTCTTTTTTCAGCTTCCACAAACTCTTCAGAATCAAGGCTGCCACGTTTTCTTACTTCCTCTGAAAGACGACAGTTTCTTACGAATCTCAATATCCATCCAATCAAATATACAATCTTCTCGTATTGGGAAAAATAGCGATAATACCAATCAGTTTCAAGATTTTCATTATTGGCGATCAGGACAATATCCGAGGAGGAACGAATACTCTTTTTCCGTTCTTTAAGAACTTCATTTTCATCAGCAACATACTCAGTAGAGGGCCACATATCAGGTTCTAAATACAGCCATTTGGGTCCCTCCCACCATTTCGACTTCAGTAATTGATGACCAGAACAACCTCTACTAGGCAGGTCAGCAGGATTAAAAGGTCCAGACACATGCCTCCATTTTTCCTTGGAAGTCAAAACTCTAATTTCATGGACTCTGTTGTTTACGAAAGTGTTCCAGGGTTCTTCTCTTTTTATCCAGGTGAGCACAGTGGTAGAATCTGTCCAAAAGTAAATTTCTTCATGCGGAATCTCACTCAATATTGTAGGTGCAAGTCGAGATGAAATAGTGGCCGCAAGCAATTCTAATCTCGCAATTGTTGTTGCCCTCTTACCACTCGGAGAAACTCTAGTTCGTGCTTGTAATAATTGTACTCTGACAGATTCACTAGTTTCTACTCTGATAAAAACTGCAGCAGCATAAGCATATTTGCTTGCGTCGGAGAAAAAATGCAAAGAACATTTCTCATTGATGTCACCACTTCTTAAATATCGAGGAATGCGAACATTTTCTAAGGGTGAAATATTCTTTAGCCACTTCAAAAATTCATTCTTGATTAATGAGTCTACTTCTTCTTCCCAGTTTACCTTCATGCTCCAAAGTTTCTGCAAAAGCAGTTTAGGGAATAATGATACTGGACAAGCCACTCCAATTGGATCAAAAATCCTATGGGCTGCAGACAATATAACTTTCTCGAAACATAGCTCTTTTAAGCTAGCTAAATTAATACCCAATGTATCTGCCTCTTTATTCCATAATATCCCTAGCACATTTGTTTCAGGTTTAGCTTCATCGGTGAGGTTCGTGTATTCCCATCCTCTCAATTCAAACTTCCTTTGGGCCATAACGTTTGTGGCCATTTTCATGAATAACTCCAATTCGTCTTTGTTTCGCACACTTGTAACACAGTTATCAACATAAAAACTGTTCATAAGTAATTTAATCATATTCTCAGGATATTCATCATTATTACTTTTCAAAACATTTTGAAGATGATATTGAATCACAATACCCAAAAGAAAAGGGCTGCATGATACCCCAAAAACCACACGACAGTGACGATAGTGCTTCAGCTCGCCGTTTTCTCCAAACCACAAAAAAACGTAAATAATTCTTGTCAGAGGGCGAGATACTGATTTGTAGA
Source organism: Salticus scenicus (assembly GCA_963930645.1). NCBI lineage: Eukaryota > Metazoa > Arthropoda > Arachnida > Araneae > Salticidae > Salticus > Salticus scenicus. Next base: position 147,223,235 of record OZ005649.1, read on the forward strand.
AAAGCCTTTCTTATGTCCGCTGTTACACCTATTCTTTCTAGCCGAAAACGATATAACACAGTCGGTATCAGTTCAATGAGGTTTATGCCACTCTCTAAGCAATCGTTGAGACTAGGTGAGCCCTTCTGCTTTGCTGAAGCATCGAGGACTGGTCGGACTCTGGTAGTGCTGTTTTCCTTTATCACAGGGCGATGAGGTAAATAGTGTGCAGGTAGTTCCAATTCATCTTGAGGCACTAACTCGATTATTCCTTCATCTAACCAATCTTTAAATACGTTTCCATAGAGCTCATAAAGTCCTTCCTTTCTCAAATTATTCTTGACTCTGTCAAGCCTTTTCAGACACAACTCAAAATTGTCTGGAAGTGGAAGGTGGGATTCTATCCAAGGCATATGTACTACAAAACGATCATTCTCAACTTTAACTGTATTTAAAAAATGTTGCTTTGCTGCCTCTTGTAATTCAATAGCTGTTTTCTTTTCCGATGGGTCAGTTATGCCCAATGAATCAAGAGCCCACAATTGAGAAATGCAAGCATTAGTAGTAAGCATAGAAGTAACTGTCACAGCTATGCTATCATTGTTAGTACGGCCAATAATTGTCCAACCTAATTTTGTTTCCAGAGCAGTGACTCCAGACTTTAATTGTTTGCAGTTTCCAGTAGATAGCTTACCCGCAATATCTGCTCCTATAAGTACCTCAATGGGTCCATCAATACCATCTGTAAGGCGTATACCATACTTGGAAAGTTCTTGGATGTATGGTTCCCGTGTCACAGCGGAAATTGTTTCACAAATTACTGATTGACTCAAAGCATTAAAGTGACAGTTATAAGTTTCTGAGGAATTGGATAAATACACTGTAAAAACATCGTGTTGGCAAACTGCTGTATTAGAACCTCCAAACAGTGAATGTTGTAGGTACTCTTTTCCATTAGACTGGTACTTCATTTCTTCAGCAGTAGACCGTAAAACATATGACCTTTGTGATCCAGTATCTATGATGGCCCTAACTTTACGTTTCATTCCTTGTCCTCTCATGACTACCGCAAATGTCTGTAAAATAACATTCGGAGTTTTTGACAAACTTGCCAAAGCTTCATCTTGTTGTATCATCTTTGTTTCCGCTTCGTTCTTTTGAGACGTTGGAGTAGATTCCCCGGAAATATTTTTACATAATAGCAAGTTGTGCTTTTTCCCACATAGTTGGCAGTTGAACTTTGACTTACAATTCTTAACAGCATGTCCTTCTTTCAAGCAAAGGAAACAACAACGTGCATTTTCTACAGCTGTCTGTTTTTCTTCCAAGGTCATTTTTTGAGCTTTTCTGCAATTCCATGATTTGTGATCAGCAGAACAAAATATGCAAAATTTCTTGTTATTCTGTGAAGAATATAAAAGCTCAGTTGCTGTGGAAATACGGGGTTGGCCCTTTCTTTGGCGAGTCTCTTGGCGATCCTCAAAGTTGGTTACTTTTACCGAACGATTAAAGCTTTGTGCTGCTATCAAAATTCTCTCTTCACTCTCTACTTCATCTTGTAAAAAGGTAAGAAGACGGTCTAAATTACTTATGGCCTTTGTTGAACCATCGGATTGCCCTTCCTGTGACAACTCTTCTTTAGATCGACGGTTAGCAGATCTAAATCTCTCCCATGCCCGCAATGTTTCATTAGGGATAGCGGATTCAACAAGCGGATAAAGCATAGCAGCATACTTATCTTTTGTTACTCCCAAAGTCTCTAAAGCTCTTAATTTTGATTCTAATTGATCATACAACTTGCGTAGAACAATTCTCTCTGATTTCTGTCTTGACATGATTATTGACAGCAGATCTCGCACGTAGACTTCTATCAGCAGTTCATCCCTGCCATAGCGAATCTGTAACTGCTTCAAAGCTTTCTCCACCAGGCGGGAAACTTTTTATTAACTCTTCAGCCGACGAGTTTTTCTCCATGGCTTGTGCTAAATATGCAAATTTATCATGATTATCCAAATTTGGATCCTTATCTATTTTTTGAAATTGTCCCCAAAAGCCTAGCCAGTTCTTTATATCACCATCAAATGAGGGTAGTTTAATTTTCGGATAATGCAGTAAAGTATTTGGCGAATTATTAAAACTATTGGCAACTAAAACTTCCTGTTTCTCATTCAAAAGGTCATTTAATTTATTTTCTAAAATTCTCCATTTATCAATATAACACTCTGATTCATCAATTTCTTTATCGATTTGATCATCTTTTTCCTTAGAATCTAATAAAGCCTCTCTATATTCATATTCACATGCTAGCATCAGTTTAGCTTTTGATTCTTTTAATTTTAACTTTGAAATTTTCTCATCATTAGGTATTGTATTTTCACTTTCACAAAAGTCATTGCACGCAATGGTAAATAATCGTCTATTCTGCTTACGAGATGCTTTTAATTTATCCATGTTACAAAATAATCCTCCAAATTGGGCCCATGGCTTTATAAAATTTATATTAACGATATTCCAAGATCACCTCACACATTATTGGCCTTATATGCGGACGATACTACAATCATGGCCCGGAGTACTAATGTAAATTTAATGCACACTCACTTACAAAATCATATTTATCAGCTTGAAAATTATTTTAACAAATGGAGAATCAAAATAAATTCGAATAAATCCAAGGCAGTATTTTTCTCAAGGAAAAGAAATCTGCCTCCTCCACTTCAACTATATGGTTCCTGTGTTGACTTCGGAAGGGAAGTCAGATACTTGGGTCTATACCTCGATAGCAGACTTACTTGGCGCAAACATATCGATTATACCGTCCAAAAATTTTACAAAGCAAAGAATGACCTTGCTTATCTTCTGTATGGTAATGGGATGAGCATGGGTAACAAACTCCTACTTTATAAAACCGTTCTGAGACCTATTCTGCTCTACTGTGCCCAGATTTGGGGGTCTGCAGCGAATACCAATCTGCAGAAAGTCCAGATTTTACAAAACAAAACTCTTCGCATCATTCGGCATGCCCCCTGGTACTGTCGTAATTCAGTTATCCACCATGATTTTCATATTGATACTATTCGTACAACAATCAAAATGCAGGCTACTAAATTTTTTGATCATCTACCCTGTATTCCTAACGAAGAGATTTTCAACATGACTGATTATGATGCTCGTGCGAGTTATAGACGGCCACGTGCTACCCTGTACCTTCCAGAAGGTTTTAACCCTGGTTAAAAGCTCCTATGTCTATTTCCCTACTGCTAAAACTTCAACACCTTTCTTGGCATTACCTTTCTATCATGTAAATATTACCATTATTTTATTATTATCATCATTTTTTTTTTTTTTTTTTTTTTTTCATATTTATGTTCTTTTACATATTTATATTCTTTATTTTATAATTCTTCGTACATTGCCTTTCTCTTTTATATTATTTCCTTAATTTTGAAGGCTTTATTACGCCTCCATTTTATGTCACCAGTGTTCTGTTTTGCTGGTCTATTGCTATGGTCATTATTTTTTCTGATCCACATACTAATACTAGTGGTAAGGGAGCGTCGTTCCCAGGAACACTAAAACAAGCACTTTGATGATGATGAAAGTTAAACCAGCTTACTTGCAGATGTCTTTGTCTTGTCGAACAGACGCCAGATGTTGAATCCCGAACTAATAACTTTCATTGGAATTCGAATAACTCAGAAGAAAATGGATACTTTATATCTAACTAAAAGGTTTAACTCTCATATTATTTAACTCTCAACATAAATTGACGCATTACTAAAATAACTCAAAAGAAGAATACGCCAAAACATAATGACACTAATAACACAGCAACTTTATTCCAAAACCAAAACACAAAGCAATATCTAGCTGTTGCCAGATTACTAAATCATAACTAAAAGTTTATATCAGTCCTTTCCTAACAAAGCTGAAAATAACTATACCGCTAGATGGCCAAAACAACGTAGCAAAATTTGCTGAAATTTAACACCGCCTTTATATGCTTTTCAAATTTTCATGTTCAACCGGGAGTTGAAGTTATTGGTGAATAACAGCCTTAGTCGATAACAGCCCATACGATATACACTACGGAGTATCGCGTCTAGCATTTGAAGTTGAGTAGATTTTACATCGCACTAGTCCTAGTTAAGACTACTATATAACAGGCTGAATCATTCGCCGCCATTTGTACGTCAAGTCCGTCATTGCTGAACTTAAGATTACTATATAATAGTCTTATATACAGGCCCGGCTCAACCATATAGGCAAACTAGGCGACCGCCTAGGGCGCTGGAATCTGTGGGGCGGCGATAAAACAGCGTTTTTTTTTTTTTTTTTTTTTTTGTCTGGTGTAAATAAGCCCGCTTACTACGAAAAAAAAATGTATATATATATATATATAAATAAGGTCTAAGTATCCTTTGTTTATTTTCATAATTCGTATAAACATAGTACAACTGACTCTTTCCGCTGATGTTTAAGTTCTTCTCCTTGTGAATTCCGACTGTGTGGCTGCACCAAAAATATCCACAATCGGTCGCCTACTGCGGACTATCACGCATGCATAAACACGTGGCTTTCAATATTGCATATGCAATTAGCAGTGTGCGAAATTCGAACCTTGATATTTTTCTTTTGGGGGGAGGGGAAGGGAATGCTATACTTTTATACTACTAACTACTTTGTAATTTTAAAAACTATAAGAACAAAAAGCCACAAAGGTTTATTTTAGCTGCTGCAGCAAACAGCTAGCAAAGCAAAATCATAACTAACTGTACAAAACATATCTTCTTAACATCTTAACACGTAGAAAGAAAGAACAAACACACAAAAAAAAAAAGTTTCTTGAGTCACATCCTTGATAGCTCATATTAATTTAGGAGTCTGGCTCCAGATGATGCAATCTCTTCTGTTTGATTATAATTGACGTTTCTCTCTCTTTGTGTGTATATATGTAAAGAAAGGCTTAGAAAGAGCTTTACTAATTAATTATCAAATTAATTAAAGATAATTAAAAAATAAACAGGTACAAATATTTACACTAAGGTATCACCACATAGGTCTAAACAAAACTTAAGTCCACTTAGGACCCGTTTCAGATTAATAATAACAAAAAAGCCAAGCCAAGCCACACAGGCATAAGATGTTATCGCTAACCAAGCGAAATCATAACTCATTTCATTTCACAAACATATTTCTTTTTCACGTAGAAAAATAAAGAACAATAAAAAATAAATAAATAAATAAATAAAGTTCTCTGCATCGTCCTCGCTGCAGACAACTGTCTTCACCAACCAGATGATGCAATCTCTTTCGATGTTTCTATTGTACTTCATTGTTCCAGACTCTCTGGAAACTACAGTCATTTTAATTATTTTCAAACTTTTTTTTTTTTTTTTTTGGTCTGCACTATTTTTCTATGGCCTCCTGCCGAAAACTCTTCATTTCTTATTAAAGAAGATAATCTTAATTTTCGGTAAGATTTATTTTAATTAATTTTTGCTTCTATTATGCGTTATTATTATTATACTGTATTATACTATTCATATTTATACTATGGTTATACTATTCTTGTTATACTGTAGTTAAAACTATACTGTTATTATACATTGTGATTAAGTATGCATCTGATAAATTATGCCATCAAAATTTATTTTAATTTTTAATCAAAATTAGTCAAATGTGTGCTCCATCCTCTTTTCGTTTCTAACCTAAATTTTACTATAAGAATGTGCAGCAGGAAGAACATTCAATTTATCGAATAAAAAGTATATTGAACTAAAAATCTTATAAAACGTTTTCTTTTTCATTATTATTATTTTAATCTCAATTTCTGTCGCTTACGAAAAAATTCTGTAAGTTTTGTATTTATATGATGCTTTTGAGATACAATTGTCTTTAATGACTAGATTATATTTAATTACTAATATGTAAATATTAATTTAGCTAATATGTTAATAATATTTGATATTTAAATGTTAATTTAACTTATATTTAAATATTAAATTTTTTGGTAGTTTCTTTTAGATGCTTTTTTTCAAGTTGAAAAAATTAAGCTCTTAAATAAAATTATACATATCGTTAAATAACGCAATAGCGTCTTTTGTTTAGACGCCCCCTCTCCCGGCTTTTCACATGAATTTCTTTTGTTCTTAAAATACCGAATAAACACCCCTTGCGATTAGCGGTAGATTCTGCCCGATAAAGCGACAGTTTTTTTTTTTTTTTTTGCAGGAAAGTACATGTCAATTTCTATATTTTTGCATGTTTTTACCGTTTATTTGCTCCTTCCTCAAACATATTCTGATTTCTTTGCAGATTGAAAGGGAGGTTTCAACGGAATTTTACGATATATATATATAAAATATAGTAACAAAATAGTATATATTTAGAATAACATGTGATAACAGAAATCCTCAGTAACCAAAATGAATTAATATATAACTAAATTAAATAACCTGTGACATCTTTAAACAAGAACGAAAAATTGTGCGGTATGCATTGATCATTAACACTTTCCAGCTGTACGTACTTGTTATACCATATAAATTTCAATGTTTTTTGTTTATGTTATGACACAGCGGAAGGGCATAAAGGCAGAGAGAAAAACTAATTGAATTCATAATCACCCCTAAACATTGTTAGAAAGTGTTGAAAATGCTTAAAACAAACAAAATGCAGCCCTTAATGTATCTGAATATTTTAGAGCAGCCCTGTAAATTTGAAGGTTAATCATTTCATATTTTATATAAAATATTTTTTAGTGAATTAACAATAAATGTCATTATCTTTATGATTTTTGAAGTAGTAAGTTATTTAAATATGATTTATAAAAGTGTCTTTCTTAAAACACACTGGCTTTTTTTTTTTTTTTTTGGGGGGGGGGGGGGGAGTATTCCTGTACACAAACCATTTATAACAGGACCTGCTAATGCTATTTAAAATAGGGAACATTCCATAGTGAATTTGAATAACATATATCATTTTTAAGAAAATGAAAAAGGGGCGCCATCTAAAATTCTCGCCTAGGGCGGCGAATTTGCTTGAGCCGGCGCTGCTTATATAGCCTCATATAATAATCTTATATGGTAGTCCGTCAGTGCTAAATCTAAGACTATTATATAATAGTTTTATATAGTCTCATATAATAGTCATATACAATAGTCTTAGGTTTAGCAATGACGGACTTGACGGACAAATGGCGGCGAATGATTCAGCCTGTTATATAGTAGTCTTAGTCCTAGTGTTACAATATGGCCGAAAGCTAAAAATATCAATTTGTAATTGCTAGTGGCAACACTAAAAGGGTGCGCCGCGCACACGTATGGCGGAATGTTTGTTTATTAAGAATTTCAACTTGAACACGATTGTTTCTTTTTCGAGCAAAGAAATACAAATAAGAACAAGAACTTTTTTAAGGGTAAGGAAATTATACGCTAATTTATATATGGTTTTAAATTATCAAATGTTTACCTTTTTCTTAAATTTTGATTGAGTTTGACATAATGATAAAGGCATTTCTCTTTTGTTTTTAAGAATTGTCTTTTTTGTTCCATTGTTTACACCGTAGAATGTAAAAAAAGAGAGTCAATCCAAATTATTTTTCAGCTTTAAAAAATATTAGTAATTATTCTATATTTTATATATATATAAGTTATTACTTAACGCCTTGAAAAATTTTAAATAGTTAAACCGAGATGATAAATTTTGTTACACATAATAAGTATACTTAAACAAAAGTTACAATATATTGTTAATAATTCATGAGCATTTCATTGTAGTTTAATATACAAAACAAAAAAGATTATGCCTGCAAATTGCAGAAAATTATTATGATAGAGTATATTGTAAACTACAAAAGCCTACAGTCTTGAAAGAAAACATATTTGTGAAAATCGCATATTCACTATTTACCCCATAGCAGAAAATGCGAGACGCGCGACGTGCGTCGCAGATATTTTTTTTTTTTAGTTTGCAGATTATTTCCAAATCAGTATTATGCAGAAATTCCCAAATCTCTAGATTTTGGCAGGAAATATAGCGATTTTCAATCTTTTTGCATCCACAGCATAATTGTCAATATTCATTTTAAACACGCTTTATTAAATTCTAGAACCTATAAAGAGGTAGAACTGTTCAATATCTCTCACTCAAGTAATTTTTTGTGACCCCCCCTCCCCCCCCCCTATTAAAGATCAGCGATCAAACAGATCACGGAATCTTTGCGATTTCAAATTTTTTCCCCATCAGCTTTCCTCAAGAAGTATGTAAGGTCTCTTTACTTAAATTAGTTATAAATGTCAGTATTCTTTTTAAACTTACTTAATTAGATTCCAGAACCTATAAAGAAGTAGAATTGTTCCAATATCTCACTCCTATTTGTTTTAGCCTCCCCCCCCCCCCCTCCCAATAACGATCAATGACCCAACATTTCACAAAAGCATTGTAATTTTTAATCTTCCTTCATCCGCAGCATAAATGTCAATATTCATTAAAAATATGCTTTATTATATTCTAGAACCTATGAAAAGTAAAATTGTTCAATATCTCTCACTCATGTAATTTTTGTGACCCCACCCCCTAGCGAAATTCTTTTGATTTCAAATCTTTCTCCATCCCCAACATAAATCTCAATGTTCATTTTAAACTTATTTACTTAGATTGCAGAACATATTAAAAAAAGGTAGAATTGTTCAATATCTCTCACTCATATATATTTGTTTTACTTCCTTCCTCCCCACCCCCAACTCCACACTACACTAATGATCGGCAATCAAACGCTTTACAGAAGCATTGTGATTTTCAATCATTTTCCATCCACAGCATAAATGTCAATTTCATTTTAAACTTACTTTATTAGATTCTAGAATGTATAAAGAAGTAGAGTTGTTCAATATTTCTCATTCATATAATATTTTGGTGCCCCTCCGCCTTCCTCCCCATTACCATTTAGAACCGATCGGTAATGAAACTTCCTGCAGAAGTGTTGTGATTCTCAATCTTTCTCTGTATGCAGCCTAACTGTCAATATTCTGTTTAAACTTGTTTCATTAAATTGCAGAACTTGTTTAGAGGTAGAATTGTTCAATATCACTCACTACTCATGTAATTTTTGTTGTTGCTTCTTTGAATATATACAAGATTTTATATAAATTTCAAAGTTTGATGATCTTGACACCTTTTTGCTTGAATACCAGTGTTTTTGTAAATGAATCGCTAGCACTATAGAAGAAGAAAGTGGATCTGAAAGAATCACAGGTGTTTTATGAAAAGTCTTTTAGTGAGCTGTCAAAGAAAATACCTGTTTGCTTATTAAGTTACTTAAATTTGCAGTTTCAATTCCAGTATCGAAAAATTTCAGTAAAAGTTGGGGCTCAGACATTTAGATGGTGAGCAAAATGCAATTAAGATGTAGAGCTGTTTTCTTTTAACAATGACAAACAAGCTGTAATTGTTAAAAGAAAGTTTATATGTCTTAATATTCGTCCATCTGGTTACACGGGAACCAGAAAATTTTAGAAAGCTGCATTGATTTCAATGTTTAGAGTCTCTTACTACCAGGTTTGTTATTTTGTCCACTTTTTTATCAAAAGTCCGGGACGGTGGACAAAAGTGGAAAAAACCTGGATAAAACTGGAAAAAACCACACGAAACTGGACAAAATAAAATCCACTGACCTGTACATGTTCAGTGCATAAAATTATTCTTTTAAAACAATAAATTGCAATTTTAAGTTTAAATTAACAATTTTAGGAATAGAAATATTTTATTAAAAATTAATAATTTGATTAATGGAAAGTGTAATTTCATTTAAATCATGATTTTAAAAAAGAAACAAAATCATGAAGAAAATGCAAATTACATTGGTTATGTACAGTTCGTAGATGTAACAAAGTAAATCTGTTACGGTGGACTAATATAATATTATCATACTGAATATTAAGAGGAAAAAAAAAGTTATTTAAAGATATATCTAAATCTTTAAAAATAAAAGAAATAGACACGGCTGTTTAGCCAGAAAGAGATTTCATGCATAATGTTGAGTTATCTTCAGTACATAATGTTGACAATTAAAAATGAAGAATAACTTAATCTCCTCCCCTAACACCCCTACCTCGAAAAAGACTGTTTTCAATATTAAAGTTTTTCACAAACGACGTGATTGATTAATACATAGAACAATTATAATTAAAAAAATAATTTAAGTTGTTTTTTTGTTATTTTGTACTTAACATGGAAATATCTTATTTAACATTTCTATACTAGATTTAAAAAAAAACTCATAAATGTAGATAGAATGTTTTTATCAATTTTTCTCCGCAAGTCCTTTCAAAGCAAAGCTTTTATTTCTATATAACATTCTATTTTCAATACCAACATGTCATTTTTTTTTTTTTTTTTTATCCAAGAATTTAAAAAATCAAATTTACATACTTAATCATTTGATAATTTTATATTCTTATTTTTAATTTTGTAAAAAAAATATTATTTGGTAATAGAAATTCCAGATGAAAGAAAAATACAAAATTAAATGTTACTTCCACATAGAAAAGTTATTTTTTACAAAAATAATGTCTTTAATAATATAAAAGTGTCAGATATGTATATAACTGTATATATATATTTATAATCAATTTGATAAATATGCAAAAACTTTAAGAGAAATAATAAAAATGTTGAGTGACTCCAGTCAAATTTCTGAACATTAAGTAATTCACTGTTGCTTAAATAAAATAAAGTAAGAGAAGTCATTAAATAAACAAACGAGAAAATTAATAATAAGTGTTTGATTATTTGCTCCCAAATAGTATATTGTTTAATGGAACAGAATGTATCCAAATTCTTTTGTGTATCTCTGTAAAAGAACTATTAGTGTTAGGTTCACCAAAATGTAAAATGTTTGACCAAAGCCAGTTTGTGTGACATGCACTTATAACTTGTATATGAATTTTAAGCTCAATCAAATGAGGCATTGAGACACCATCACATTTTAAATAATATCAGACTATAATATTTCAGGCCATAATATTACAGAATTTTTCATTATTTCCCTGTAAAAAAAATTATAAATGCTAGATTCACCAAAATAAATCTATATACAATTCATTTATAATGATAAAGAATTTATCTTAGTGTCCCAGTAAAAAAAAACTGTGCTAAATTCTCCAAGATGTATACAGTTTGTGCTACGATAACCAATAACATATATACCAACTTTTAGTTCATTTAAACAAAGCATTTAGACAATATTGTATTCTGTTGAAAGCAGTGGGGCAGGGTTGTTAACTTTGCATGTCTATTTTGAAATATTTAAATTGATTATATTCACATACACAGGTTTCAGGAATTTGTAAAAAGATGGTCGCCAACAAAAAAATCTGGTAGCCCATAAAAAATATTCTCCACTGTTTTCTTTCTTTCTTTCTTTCTTTTTTTTTTTTTTTTTCCAAGTTTCAAAATTTACTTGAATATAGAAATGAAGATTCTATATATAAAAACCAATTATTTATTAGGCTTGAGTGATTTTTTATTTTTATTTATTTATTTTATTATTATTATTATTTTTAAATCAGGAAACACCTGTTTAAATTTGACATCGTGAAGCTGATTTTTTTTTATTTTCATTAAGCCAATACACCATCGGCATTGATACATCATTACACAGGTATAGCGATTCAGCACCAGGTCAATAGCATGCACAGACAGGAACAATGTAAACCAATTCCCTAAAATGGTGCAATAATTTAACACTGAGTTGTGAAACATGCATGGAGATGTGTAAATCCCTTAATTCAAAACAGTGTCTCAAAAAGTGATCAGAGAAGCAGGAATCAAAACAGCGAAAGTTAGCCTACATCGAAAGTAGAATTGGAGCCTGGTTCTGGGACCAATTCTTTCACCAAAATAATAATATTAAAAAAAAAAGAGTTTCCTTAAAGTTGAAACATTATTGCAAGTAAAAAATATTGGTCGCCAATGGAGACCAGGTGATGATATTTCACGAGTTCTGCACATACACATATTGATAAAGAATTGTTTTATATATATGGAAAGAATAAAGAAAATTTTTAATTTAGTACTCACAAATAATTAATAGTGGACAAAACGGTATTTTGTCCGGGACGGTTTTAACCAGGTTTTTTTTCAGTGGTTTTTTCCACTATGGAAAAAACCGAACAACCCTGCTTACTATAAGTATTTCACTAGAGTCAGTACAACAAAGTCAGTATAACAAAGATAGTTTTTATACAAAATGAAGGATAATGTGGCTGATGCCAATTCTTTACCTAGCTCTATGTAATCGAAATTTTATAACTACAATGCTTTGACATATCTAATAGATTAATAGCATTAGATAAATGCAAACTTGTGATAAAAATATACTGAATCTAGTAATATATTTTTTTTTCCTGTAACTTATTGTGAAATTATGTTGCAGATTATTTTCTAATGCTCAAATAGTTGTCGCAGATTGGCAGAAAAATTTCTGCTACTGGGACTATTTACTGAGATCCTTACATCCTTAGCGGTTCAACATTTCTATTTGGTCTTTTATGTTTATGTTATTTTGTAATTTTAAATAGTGCAGTCTGTCAAATTATATAAGTAATATGTTTCCATTAAAGCTGTACCGAGTACTCGTTATATACTCGATACTCGGCCAAATATGGACTAAGTATTCGGCCAATATCGAGTAGTTGTAAGAATTTCATTATTTTTATGTATTATTGAAAGAAATGTATTCATAAGAGTTGTTTATTAATAACTAAACAAAAAAAATATGAAAATATAAACATTGTCATTAAACTTTTGCTGCAAACAGCTTTCTGCAGTTAAAATAGGCAAGTAGATTGCCACCAAACTCAGTATAGAGACAATTCATAATATGAGCTTATCCATTTTAGTTACTGTGTATTTATTTATTTATTTTTTTTTTAAATACAAACTTAGTACAGTAGAACTTGGATAATTCAAAGTTGAAGGGACCTGAGAAAAATTCGAAATATCCAAAAATTCGAATTACATATACTATTTCATACTTGCCAACATACTAATTAAAATTCCGTAGTATTGGTAACCCCGCCTTCTTTTTCACACCAGTATCATCCGTTTTAGAGTATTTTTCTTCTTATTTAATCATAATTGCATTTTCAAAATATTACTTTAAAAATTTACTGGTGTGAAAAAAAAAAAAAGGCGGGACTAACAACACTACAGAATATTAATTAGGATGTTGGCAAGCATGCTATTTTGTCAAAAAGAAGAGATAAATTAAAAAATTTAAAACTCTACAATCAAAGATTTAACATATAAACTTTATATCTAAGAAAACTGCTACATCGCCCCCCCCCTCCCATTAAATCAATATTTTTATGAGCTTAATTATTCAACACTTTAAAAAAAATAGATATTTTTTATTGCTTCTTCAAGTACAAACTTTGTGTCATAGCATATGACTTCAACCTATCAATTGATACAAAAATAGAATCTTCTACATCAGACATGACTTTCAATTCAAAAAACCCTTGAAGTTTATATATATGCACCATATTTTCTGATGCACTAGGTAGGGGCTTCCTTATCCTTATTTTGAAAGACTATTAAAATAAATAATGCATTTTAGCTGAGAAAAATCTTGGTAAAAAATTTTACTGTAATATTTTAAAGTTAATCGTATGAAAAATTCGAATTATCCACGATTTTTTAATATTATTTTAATACAAAATTCAAGGGACCGAGCAGTGGCGCACCCAGAATTTCTGTCTGGAGGGGGCTGAAGAATATTTGGGTCCTGTAGTACTGTAAATAGGTTTAAGGGTATATACGCACACATACATATAGTAAAGAATCTGCTTTAAGTATTTCTTTTGAAATAAGTAAACGAATGAATGAAATTGAATTTAAGTTGAATAGGGCAATCAAGGAATTTATATCAGTATATAACCTGGTAAGTTACAGTAGTTCGGTCAGTTGCGATTGGCACTGAGCTTGTAAACATAAAGTTGTTTGTTCAGCTATGATTAAAAAAAATATATACATTGTGTACAATATGACAAGCTAGTGAACACAAAATGCGTCCGAAATAAAATGCCCTTTCCCCCCCCCCCCCATATTTCTATTGCAAATAAAATTTGATCAAATTTAATACTCTTTTGCGTTGCTTCACATGCATATGCAGTAATATTTAAATAATTAAGAAATTATTATAATTATAGCCAAATAAAAGTTACAGTTGTGATATGTAGGAATTATAACAGAATTTCAGTATAAATTTTTACGTGGCTATTTTTATTTAATTATCTGGAGTGTTGGGGTGATGCTTCTAGGTTTGGTTAACAGAAACAAGTCGGGCGCGTAGTCTTCGTGGGTGTTAGTCAATACAGCAAGCAGGGGGCAGAAAGAACCTCTTAATATCCTAAAACATTAATTCTATTCTAATATATACAGGGCCCGCTTTACCATTAGGCGAACCTAAGCGGTCGCTTAGGGCCGCCGGAAAAGCAAGGCCGCCAAAAAAATTGAAACTCTGTCCAAAATTTAAGGGGGGAAAAAAAAGTGGATGGTAGAAAAGCGAAAATCATAAACCAATTCTTGATTTTTTTTTCTCCCTTTTTGGAATATGACGTGTATATACAATTGTAAATTTAAAGTAACCTTCTTTAAATGTTTTAACTTTGTATAAAAACACCTTAACCCTTTCAAGGACAAGGAAATTTCGCTCATTTAAAATAAACTACCACCAAAATTTGCGAACAAGTCTAAAATAGAAGAAATAAATGAAGAATTGTCTTTATGTTATTAAAGTAAAACTTTGTAAAAATTTCCAAGATGAGTTTTCGCAGTTGGGAATTAAAATTTGGTGTTCTGGTTAAGGTACTAAAATGTTAACTTTTAATAAATATGTGCTTTGATTTGTATTGTGGAAACGAATGAAAGCTAGATCTTTTCAAATTGGATGGGGAAAATGATGAGGAGAGGCTGGATGATTTGCAATTTCAATCCGAACAATTTGGTTTTAGACCTAAACATTCCACCACCCATCAGAATAATAGAATTTGTTCACAATAGTTTTATTAAATTCGAAAAATTCGAAGCCCCTTTACTTGACATCCTAACGCGTTTGACAGTTTCGCATGGCGGCCTCATTTTTAAGCTCATTCAGCTTAAAATTCTAACTCCTTATATAAAATTCATCCATAATCAAGAACAAGAAAATAAAATAAGAACTAAGAATAAGAAAATAGAAAAAAAAACCTATTAAATTTATAAGTATCTAAATAAAAAAATCCTGAAAGTTTTGTCCATTTTAAAAAAAAATAACTTCGTAAAGAAGTCAGAAAATAGTTCAGATTTCAGAAAGGTCTTAAGAATAGATTTAAAATATGTAAATTAAGATTAATAAATAAATAAGCGTAAATTTAAATAACATAAGGGCGATCTTTTCTCGCCTATAGTGTCTTGAAAATATGTTTCATGCGTTGACTTTAGATAGTCTTTTCTGCAAAAGGCTTTACTTTCAAGCAGAAAAATTAAACGCTACTTCGATTTCCATCATAGGCCCACCAGTGGCTGAGCGGTTCTGCGCTCAAAGCTGGTAGATGGAAAGTGCCCGGTTCGATCCAAGGTCGCACTCATCAATCTAGCCGTTCGGAATTTTCCGTGGTTTTCTCTGAAACTCACGTAAATACAGGCTAGGACCCCTTAGAAAGAACCCCTCGGAGGGCATTCTACCTATAGGCCTCGGACCTTAGCGTAGTTAATCGGTCTTAAACCCTACCAGTCAATTCGTATCACTATATCTTTATAAGAATATCTAATTATGTCGCGCGTTTATGAATGAAAAGGCTTCGTAATTGTGTTTGAAAGTGATTAGTTTGCAATTAATAATAGCCAATACAAAATTTCATCTGATAAATCAATCCACTAAGAAATGAATTAATAAAAATTTTGTTTCACATATATATTAAGGAAAAAGTTCAAGCAAAAGTGAAGGGGGAAGCATTTTTAACTTTTTTAAATAAAGTTAAAAAATGTTGTCGACTTCTGTTTGTCAGGACGGCCGTAGTTAATGTCCTCTATTTAAAATGGTAGAAATAGGATAACTGTGTACAGGGACACCCAAAAGAATGACAGTCAGTTGCTTTCTATGAGATGTATTTTTATAAATCATATTTAAAAAACTTTGTACTGTGAAACTCGTATTAAAATTTAGACTTATTATTGATATAATTAAAAAAAAAAAAACTATATAATATGGTGTGTTTAGCATTAAGATTTACAGGATCACACTAAAATATTCAAACACATTATAAGAGCTTAAGAGCTACAATTTAAAATTGCTAGAACTGCATTTCCGCTTGTGTTAAGGTTTTTTAACACTTTTCAGCAATGTTTTGGAGTGATTATGAATTCAGTTAGTTTGTCTGTCTGTATTTTTTTCCATTGTGTGATAGCGTAGGCAAAGTACATTAAAGCTTAAACGAGGCAACAAGTGTATACAGTTGGAAAATATTAATAGTCTATGCGAACCTAATGATTTTTCGTTCTTGTTTAAAAAATGAAACTAATTCTTGTTATCTGGTTTAATGTAAAATTATAATGGCAGGATTAAAATTATAATAAAAATAGCTAATTAAAAAAAAATAATAATAACAGTAATATTTTAATATTATTATTCACCCTGGAACATTTTCGGTGGTAAAAATGTAGCAAGTTGATAGATTCACTCCGTTTTTGGATGCGATGCCACAATCTGATAGCTAAGCAATGGTGAAGGAATGACAGATTTCAAGTTCCCTTTTCTTCTGGCCATGCAAAAATGTTCTTTTTCATTCCATTGTAATAGTTTTTACTCAGATTTTCGGCCAAACAGTTTATGGTACAAGCTGTACATGGTATTACAGGGGTTAATACAGGTCGAGTTTACTACCGTTTATGGGTACCTTCACAAAAATCGACCTGGCAAAAAAGGTATCTTCACAAAAATCATACAGCTAAAATCGGTACTTTCACAAAAATCTTAGTCCTCCCAGCAAAATCTAACATTTTTAATTAGCACATTTTCAAAGGAAAGTAATTCGTGCATTTCTGTTGATGCGATTTGCGAAGCAAGAATCATACAGAATGTTGGTTTTAATCTACACACAAGCGTTTGTTATGGGCGAGAAACAGTGCAGCATATGTAAACAAAACGATCCTTGTGTGTATCGGTACAGACACGCTCTGAAATTGTGGCCATAGTGTACTGTTTGCTGATTCGTCAGGTGGTTTAACATTTTGGTGACTGTGTGGTGATGTGTTTATCCTCCCTGGTACAATTCATGTATACTGC
Organism: Salticus scenicus; assembly: GCA_963930645.1. Classification (NCBI taxonomy): domain Eukaryota; kingdom Metazoa; phylum Arthropoda; class Arachnida; order Araneae; family Salticidae; genus Salticus; species Salticus scenicus. The sequence continues at coordinate 147,240,546 of OZ005649.1, forward strand.
AGTGATACTAACACAAATAAAAACAACTTCTACTTACACTATCTCTACTGAATTGTTTACTTCAGAGTGAAGTAAGTTTTGGATTTTGGTTCCTGTTCTGCTATAAGCCTCACACTAGCTGCTGAGAGTTAATTTTATTATTCCACTTTGTTCAAACTCTCCCCCCCCCCCCTCCCATACACACAGAGAGAAAGAAAAAGAGTGCACTACAATTTTTCACAAAAATAGGTATTAAGTTTGAAATCTTAGATTGGCCCCTGGGTATATGAGTACATATACAGATATAACAGTATTGATGTACAGTAGTTTTATTGTACATCAATACGTGCAATGTCATTAGAGAATGGAGATTAGTATATACAGAAATTTTAAGGCATTTTCCCAATCGAACATTTAGCACAGTCAAGTATGAAAAGCTGAAGGTTTGATTCAACTTCTTTATCTTTTCTTATTTCTAAATATGCCGGATCCAATTCAATTTTTACCAAAAAAAGAAATTAAAATGTTATTTAAATTTATATTAACTTATAATATTAGAATAAGTTGAATCTTAATATAGTAGCTTTTTCTTTTGTAAGGGATGAGGGTGGGGGGGGGGGATAACAGTGAGAAAATTTACTTGGGGTCACATGAAATATATAAGCTGCCCTGGCGTGATATCTATTAGAGAGGGCCGCCAAAAATCTATTGCTTAGGGCCGCCAAAACTGTAAAGCGGCCTCTGAATATATAATATATTACTTAGAATTTTAATTTGTTCAGTTAGCAAATATTTCAAGCGTTACCTTTCTGAGTTCATTACTAAAGGTGGAAATTAAGAAATTTGGTTGGTGGCCACTGGCCTCTAGCCTTCATTTTTTTAGTGGCCACTTTTAAAAAGTTAGTGGCCACTAGTTAGTGGCCACTGGCCACTCGCTGATAAAAGTAAAAGTAAAATAAAATTTTCTTTTCTTTAATTTTTTCAATGTTCAGTCTCAACAAATCATTAAGAAAATAATTAAGGTAGTCAACTTTTTGAAACTCATTCACAATAATACATTTCTGATAAATTTTAATAAATGAAATAGGAATAGATTTACATAATTTATACTATGAATGTAAGAAAATACTATTCACTACAAAATTCATATGCTTAAAATGCTTTTTGGTTATATTATTTTATAACAGAAAAATTCTGATTATATTGCCCCTTCACTATCCTGAATGGTGTCGATTTTCTACTTTTTCAAAAAAAAAAAAAAAAAAAAAAAAAACATCTTTGATTCATGAAAATATATTAGTATCTGTAAATAAAAAAAATATTTTTTTAATAATACTTTTTTATTTTGCAAGTTTCTTTTTCCTTTTTTTTTTTTCATGTTACAAATGAATTATAAATTAATTTTTCTTTAATAATAATGAATTTTTAATAATTTGCAATTATAATCCCCCTCTCTAACTGAATTTAGAGAGTGTTGCTGTACAGACATTTTTTAAAAACTATCAATTCGTGTTCAAGACACCCCAAAACGTGTAGATCCGTCAAAAAACGGAGGTCGAAAATTTTCGCGAATCCAATACTTTCTCTATATTACATATAGAATAAAGTAAAAAATAGTTCATATGCAATAACAAATATTAAATAATATGTAGTAAATAAATAAAATATTCAATAAATTATGCATTCTTCTGATTAAGAACTAAAAATATACATACATATATACATTTTTTTTTCTTTTTTTAATAATAACAGAAAACGCACTTACCTTTTTCCGAAAAAAGATGTTATTTTTACAGAATTATCTGTAGCTCCGCGTTTACTACCACTACGATTGCTTTGTGATTCAGGATTTTCTTTAAATCTCTTCATATTAAAGCAATAAATCCAAAATTTATATTACTATATAAAGCTTGTTTTAAAGATTGAAATTTCGAGAAACCACGTGTATGACTGAATGCGATACGGCCGTTGGGAATGGATAGAAATGCCAAGTTTGAAAAGAAAGTGGTATAAAATAACAAAGAAAATGCGTCGAATGACGTTTTAAATTTTTCTGCGAACGTAATACAATCGGAGTTTCAGCCGATTGATTATCTCACAAGCTTCCTTTTCGTCTCTGTGTCCCGAAAAAGCCGCCGCGCGATCGAAGTTTGCCGTGGAATGGGGTATATTTTATAAAGAATGGGTAGAAGAGAAGTGGTCACTGCAGTGGCGACCAAAGGCAATTTCTTTAGTCGCCACTTTTGAAAATATAGTCGCCATGTGGCGAGTGGCGACCGCTAATTTCCAGCTTTATTCATTACAGGATATTGTATTCCAGTTAGGGATGTGGGTTTTCCGGAAAATTTTGAAACGGAAAATTTTCTGGAAAACTTACTGAAAATTTTCCGGAAAATTTTCAATCTCTAAATTACGAAGGTTCTATAAAATAAAACTAAATACATTGAAAGCTACAAGAAAACAAAACTATTCAAAGAAAAGTATGAATAATTATTCAATTCAAAAAGAAATTAATAAACAAAACACAGAAATAATGATTTAATGGTTATTTAAACATGTATAAAGCTAGAAAGTTATAATTTTTAATGACTGTTTTGCATGAATAATGGTTGAATAATCTATATATAAAAGGTGTCTGTGAATGTTCTGTAGCTGTCAGAGACCCTATATCACTGCCAACAGCTGAACCCCATTTTATTATATAGGGAAAATTTTTATGAGAATTTAGGATTTTTTTTTCTGTTTTCATTATTAAAAAAAAAAAATCTAGAAAAATTAAATTTTACTTTACAAAGATGTTGAAGAAAGGATTATTAATATAATTTACAATAATATTTTTACCTTACATTAATCCTTACTAAGTCCGAGCTTCATATATATTTCGGCTACCTAACGATGCCATCTTCAGATACACTCGGTAAAAAATGATTTGAAGGTGCTATTTGGATGACTTGTTTATCTTTTGTAGTTTCCTCTTCGATTTCTTCACTTCTCTTGTTTTTCTTATATAGTTGTTGCCACTCGGTAGGAATAATGCTATGTTCGATATCATTGATAGTGTTATTATTGGTTAGTATTTCGATAGCTTCTCTTTTGAGAGCGTAATGGTGAGAGTTGTATGGGGCTATTTTTTGAAAGTTAATGGAATCAATGTTAATTGGGTTAGTATTGTTAGTTCTTGAGAAAGCTGTGGAATGTCTATTGTATTTTAAGTCGGTTATGTGTTCTGAAATACGTTCTTTTATTTTCCTTTTAGTCATTCCTATGTATGAGGCTTTATTTTTATTTTTATTTTGATATTGGAAATCGATTTTATAAATGCCGGCTGTGTGTTTAAAGTCTATGGGGTCTTTTTCATTGCGAATTCGTTGGTATATATTTTTATTTGGTTTTATTGGGATGTTTATATTGTGTTTGGTGGCTTCACTTTTAATTTTTACGGCGGCACCTTTGCAGTACGGGATCGCGGGGGTAAAGAGTTGTTTAGATTTTTGAGCATTCGGAATATTGTTTAGGGTTTTTATACGTTTTTTATAAAATTTATCAACTATGGAGGGATTATAATTAGCTTTCTTGGCGATATCTTTTATTATTTTTATTTCTGATTTTAGATATTTTTTATTTGAGCATATGAGTATAGCGCGGTTGACGTAGGAGCGAATAGCGGCGTATTTATAAGAGAGGGGTGTGTGACATTTATTATTTATGATTTCGTTGTTACTAGTAGGTTTTCGGAAGACGGTGGTGTCTATGGAATTATTTTTATTTTTGATAATAGTGACGTCAAGGAAATTCAAAGAATGGTTATTTTCTATTTCATGGGTTAATTTGATATTTGGATCGGTGTTATTAAGTTTTTCAAGAATGTTGTCGGGATTAATCGTGAGTGGGGCAGGGCTGCCAACAACTACACATTTGGTGTAGTAACTACACTTTAGCCTGCTTCTACTACACTCTACACATCGTATACTTAAAGCTACACTTTTCCTTTCCCCACCATCATCTTGTTTACAACGAGCGAACTACGATTTCACACTGTATTTCCAAATCGCTGTTATGAATGAAGTAGCTTGAAAACCCCGGAGGTTGATAGGTTGTTTCATTTCCTCCTCATAAACTGTGACGATAACGTGACTGTGTACGCATGGTGATTGGATGTTTGGAGAAGTCCTTTTCTATCGCTAGAGCTTGTCTAATCTGTTTACTTTCGATTTTCGGTGTTGTTCGTTTGTTGTTGGCTAGACTTGCTTTTCTGTATTTATTTATTCTTATTTTTTGCTTAAGAGTGTACAAATTTATTTAGTTTTTTATTTAATAGTATTTTTAGTTAAAATGTGCGATGATGATGATAATACAAAGAAGAAAAAAAAATTCCTGATCAAAAATCTCTATCCGAGTATTCTGCTACAATCTGTAGATTGCAAATTCTGTAGATTCTGTGGCCGTGTTTGCATTCTGTAGATTCATCCCATGAGGCATATTGTGCAATATGTAATAGCAATTTTCACGTAAATCATCGTGGACTTTATGATTGTTCGCGTCATATTGCAACAAGCTGACACAAGCGTTTAAGTAAAATAAAAGCAACGATAAAGCCTTTGCCATCCAGTTTTTATGTGAAAAGTGATGCAGCATCAAAGACTACCAAAACAGAAATGCTCTAATAAACTTTAAGTACCTTTAACGATCCTTCTACTTTACTTTAGCAGCTTTTAAATGATATATTTCGACATGCTATCGCAGTCATCTTCAGATGTTGTTTATGCTGCACTACTGAAAGGTGTCTTCATCTTCCTCCACATCAGTCTCCTTCTCGCTTACGTCATTGTTTCGTCGGTGATTTCTTAGTACTTGTTGCCAATCCTTAGTTATTATGCTGTGCTCTCTCTCATTTACTGCCATGTTAGATGTTAGAATTTCTAAAGCTTCGCGTTTCAGAGCGTAGTTATGGGAGTTGTATGGGGCTATTTTGACGGTTTTTAGGGTATTAGTTATTATTGGGTTAGTTTTATGTGTACGTGATAGCGAGAAGGAGACTGATGTGGAGGCAGATGAAGACACCTTTCAGTAGTGCAGCATAAACAACATCTGAAGATGACTGCGATAGCATGTCGAAATATATCATTTAAAAGCTGCTAAAGTAGAAGGATCGTTAAAGGTACTTAAAGTTTATTAAAGTTAATTCGTCCTTCTAATTATTTAAATACTCAGAAATGCTCTTTACATCATTTCTAAGTGACATAATGTTCCAATTTCTACAGCAAATTATGCTGGAAATTTATTTAGAGCTATGTTCCCGGATTCAAAAATCGCCAGACAGTGTCCTAGTGGTAGAACAAAGACGGCGGCCCTATTGAAATGCATTGCAAAAATATCCTGTTCTGATATCGTTGGCGATTTGAAACATTTGCCGTTTTCGATGGCAACTGATGAAAGCACTGATCAAAATGCTGTTAAACTGTATCTAATTGTTGTTAGGTATTTCGATAATTTCCAGAAAAAATTTTGTGTGCAATGTTATTTTGTATGTTTGATTGTTAAAGTCAATAAATTTCAGAAAGTAAGTCTTAATGTAAACAAAAGATTTTATGCTTATTTATTTTAAGCATTTTCTTATTTTTTAGCGGCTACACTTTGTACCTTAAAACTACACTTTTTCTTGTTTGTTAACTACACTTTAGCGCTCCCAGAGGTTGGCAGCCCTGGTGGGGTGACAGAAAAAATATCGTCTACATAGCGTATCCAAATTTTACATTGATTGATTAAGTTGCTAACAGAATTTTTGAATATTCGCATTTTGAGCTCGGCGATGATCCCCGATATGGGGGACCCCATGGGCACGCCTTGTGTCTGTTGGTAATAGCATCCGTTGAAAAAGAAATAAGAGTGGTTGAGTAGAAGATTATTTACGCGAATTAAGGTATCACTAATATTGTTGTTCCCGAAATGATTTATTATAAGTGAGTTGATTTTGGGGTTAATTTCAGAAATATTGATTGAGGGATATAAGTCTTTAATGTCAAAACTGCAGAGTGTGTCGTTGTATGAGATATTGATATCGCGGATTTTTTGAATGAAGGTTTCAGTTGAGTTTATTGATAAGTTAGAGGGGGGAAGGAGAGCTTTATAGATATCTTTCATGTAACGTTCTAGACAGTATGTCGGGCCTTCGGATTTATTAACGATAGGGCGCATTGTTGGAGGGTTTTTATGGTCTTTGTATTTGCCAAATAGACGGGGAATAATTGGAGCATGGTTATTATAAATAGGGGGGGTGTTATTAGGTAAAGGGCAAAACTGGGAAAATTCATTAGTGGCCAGTGGCCGGTACTGTCAGTTTCATTAGTAGCCACTTTTTTAAGTTAGTGGCCACTTTTCACATGATAAGACTATTTCTTTCAGACTGCAAAAAGCATTGTCACCATTTTGCGGTATAATTACCACAAGAAAAATATGAAAATAAGAAATACATATAATAATAAAATTAACACAGGGACACTGAAATTGTAATTTGTAATTACGCTCTTTTTAAAAATCCTAAATTGCACATCCTAAATTAAAATCTGCTTAGGGCTGTAATAATAACAGCAAAAGTTATTATCTTTCAGATAATTCAGTAGTACTTTTTTTTTTTCAATTTATTTAAGTGAAATAAGCTGTTATCATTCCCAGTTCACATTTATATTTTCTAGTAAATGAATTAGCTGATTCATCATCATCACAACCTTTTACATGGTCATGTGTAAATACAGTTAGCAGTTTTATTATTTTTTCTTATTTCTAAAGACACACTTTTTTAAATGATTTTATTTCAATAGAGTTAAAATACTTCCTCTTAAAAAGTATAGATATGGAAACTTAGCTGCTTCATTAAAAATAATTTAATTAGCTGCCAAATTTGTAGCTTTAAAAATAGGGAGATTTCTACTTTAAAATGGGAAGGGAAAAGGAAGATTTCTACACAAAAGAAAGCAAATACAAAAATTTTTGAAAAATACACATTTAAGTCAAATCAAATTTTGATACACACATTTGTCAACTATCTTAAAGGGGTTAAATATACACTAAATACTATGGAGATATTAATGGAAAAAGATTGTGCTTTGCAGGGCATTTGATCATTAACTGCTTGTGGAAATGGAGCTCACATGTGCGTGTGGGGGGGGGGGAGGGTACATCTATATTCTTCTTTTATAGGTTCTAGAATCTAATCAAGAAAGTTTAAAATGAATATTTACATTTATGTTATGGATAGAGAAAGATTGTAAACCACAAGACTTCAGTGGAGCATGTGATTGCCAATCATTGGAGGGGGGGGGGGGGGGGGGGAATTACAGGAATTATGAGTAAGAGATATTAAACAATTCTACTTCTTTACAGATTCTAGAATCTAATAAAAGTAAGTTTAAAATATATATTTATATTTTTGCAGCAAATGGAGAATGATTAGAAATTATAAAGCTTTCTATAAGCTGTGTGATCACAGATCGTTAGGGGGAGGGGGGGGGGTCCAAAAAATTATATGAGTGAGACATATTAAACAATTCTACTTCTTTATAGGTTGTAGAATATAATAAAGCAAGTTTAAAATGAAGATTGACATTTATGCCATGGATGGAAAAAGATTGGAAATCACAAGGCTTTGATTGCTTATCGTCGCTCGATTTTTAGATTATTTTAATGATCATAAAAAGTGGCGACTTTAGTGGCGATCGATGCATAATTTTTAATCGCCATCTTTTTTTATTTAGTCGCCACGTGGCCGGTGGCGACCGTTAATTTTGCCCTTTATTATTAGGCCATGTTCCAGTTTTTATAATGGATTTAGTTTTATCAATGAGTTTATTGAGGGGTGAGTGTGTGAGTTTAACAGCGTTGAGTTTTTTGATAGTCTTGCATCATTTGAATGTATTGCGTTCGGTCCATAATTGTGAGAAGGTTTGTTTTATCGGACATTAAGCAGGTTATGTTTTTATTGTTTTTAAGATCTTGAAGGCATTTAATATCTAAGTAGTCGGAAGTTTTATTGGTATTTTTAAGTGAATTTATAGCGGTATTACGAATGTTGGGGCGTTTTTGTGGTGGAATATGTTCAATCGCGGTTTCAAAGTGGGCAATAGTGTCATTAATATTTATATTGTCGTTTAAAATAAATTTAGGTCCAAGTTTTAATATTTCATCTTGATGGCTATTGAGTTTGGTGTTAGATATATTTAAATATGGGTACGTTTTGGGAGGATGTATATTTTTTATTGACGGTTTATCTCTTGATATCCAGTAATTTAATTTAATCAACTCACTTATAATAAATCATTTCGGGAACAACAATATTAGTGATACCTTAATTCGCGTAAATAATCTTCTACTCAACCACTCTTATTTCTTTTTCAACGGATGCTATTACCAACAGACACAAGGCGTGCCCATGGGGTCCTTGTTGTCCTAAAAACCTTTTTTCATATCATTTTTCAAAGTTTAAAAAACATTTATATTGCCTATTAATTATGAGGAGAGCTTATTTTCGTTTTAAATGAATAGCGTTTAGTGCTATGTATAAGTTAAGTTTAATTTGAAAAATATAAACAATACAATGTATTGTTTAGTATAATATTTAAATATAAGTTTTATTAAAATAACTTTACTTAAAGATATAACTTACCTTTATCCTTTATTCAAGCAAATAACTTATCTTTTTCTATTTTTAAATACATTTGATATTATACTTCTTCATTTAATTCATATAGGATAAAATTATAATCTTTGTTTACATTCTTTGAACACATCGTTCAGGCCAGTTGAATTCCAATATGGCGATACTTACTTTTGTGGCCCATAGATGGCGTACGTATTCAGCGTCGTCCGTTGTCACGGTAACGGATTACGTACGATGGGCGTGTTTTTGGATCGCCTGGAAGGGAGAAATGTGTAGCCTGGTGATTGGCTGTTCTGGAATCCGGTGATAATTGTATATAAGGATGTCTTACATAGGTTTATTCTCTCTTGCTTATAATTTTCGTTTGTAATTACGATGATTTGAAAAATTTAAATACGTTTTCAACTATTTTTTAGTTTGCCTCAAAGTATGAGGGCATGTTTCTGTTTAATTAAGTTGCAGTATATATATTAATGTTATTTGAAGGCCAGCATCCTTTTTGTGCTAATGCTGAGCAATGAAAGCATTAATTCTACTTATAAGCAGTTAGTTTTTGGCAAATAGTTTTTCCCTCATGGCAAGTTTTTCTAACTATCACTAGCAAAGTCTATATTTTCTGTTAAGTTTTAAATTTTTGTTAAGTTTGAAACTTCTTGTTAAGTTTGAATAAATATTGTTATGGATGTTAAACTCTGTTTTATTTAAAAACTGCACACTATGCCTTGTTACATAAAAGTATGAGCCAAATATTCCACTGCAATCTCTGGATATATTTTTTAACATGTTAAGACAGTTAAACTTAGTCTTCATGAGAACATAGGTTATGGGCATGTCATTTGGCCTTACCTTGTTTACAGTTTAGATGTGCAGTATATTTTTACAATGGCTATGAGTTTAACTCCTTCTATTGAAAAATTAAATGCTAGTAATTATATTACTTGGCAGAAAGATATTCGTTTTATTCTTATAAGAGATAACTGCTGGGAATTGGTTGCTAAAAGAGAAACTTTGCCAGAGGATGATGGAAAACCGGAAACTACTAAGCTTATTACAGATTTTAAGCATAGGTCAAGACTTGCACTGTCTACTATATATTTGCATATATCTCCTGAAGTTCGATGTATTATAGAAAATTGTAATGACCCGGTTGAAGCATGGGAGGCTTTAAAGAAAAATTTCTTGTCAGATTCACGTGCAAGACATATTCAATTATTTACGGAATTTGTTAAATGTGACATGCTACAAAATGAGTCTGTAACTGCCTATGTAAATAGATTGAGTCGTACAATTGAGTTGTTGAGAGAAATGGGTCGTCCAATGGAAGACATATATTGTTGCTATCAGCTTCTACGACATCTCCCGAAGAAGTTTAATTCTGTGGTTCAAGATATGATGCGATGGAAGTCAGATGAGTTCAAGTTCACTACTTTGGTGTCCGAATTAACGTCTGAGGAAATCCGTTTGCAGTTACAGAAAGATGATGAGCAGCTGGTAGAAGTTCAAAATATTCAATATAAAGGTAAACAAAAGTTTTATAAACCTTTATTATGTTTCAATTGTAATAAACCAGGTCACTTTAAGAAAGACTGTTTAAATAAGAACTTTAATGCAAATTTTAATAGAAATTCTAATGTTAAATCAAATGTAAATCCTAAGTTTAAATCTAAAAATGTTAAATCCCAAAGGAAGATTGCTTGCTCTGTCAATTCGGTCAATGAACCTTCATATTATATTGCACAGGTTAATTTTAGTGATGTTGGTGGCGATAATCTTTGGATTTTTGATACGGCCGCGAGTCATCACTGTTGTCGCAATAAAAACCTGTTTTCTGAATATTGTCCTGTAGAAGGTGAAAATTTGAAGGTGGCCATTGATGGAGTAAGTTTTCCGATTGTTGGGAAAGGTGTAGTTAAATTGAAATTTGGTAATAATGATGTATATCTTAAAGATGTTTTGTTTTCCCCTGAATTGAGGAAAAATTTAATTTCTGGTGCAAAATTGGACTTTAATGGTGCCAAGTTCACTGGAGGTGGTGGTAGAGTAAATGTTTTCGACAAGTTTGATAAACCTCTTTTTTATGCCAAACTTAAAAATGGTCTTTACTATGCCTATGCCAAGTGTTTAAAAGTGAATGGGGGGCTACCTGATGAACCTGTTGTAGCTAATTTAACTGACTTAGAGGACTGGCATTCTCGTTTCGCTCATATTAGTCCGGAACTTATAGTCAAAACTAGTAAGCACAATGGTGTGAAAGGGCTTCCTAAGCTTAAATTTAAAAAGTTTTCGTGTGAACCTTGTCGGGTAAGTAAACAAAATCGTGTTTCTTTTAAGTCGGTTGATTCTGTTCATGGCATTAAATCACCCTTGGAGAAAGTGTACATGGACGTTTGGGGTCCAATTCCAATTTTGGGAAAAAGGGGGGGAAAATTTTTTTTTTCAATAATTGATGGTTTTTCACGTAAAGTGACTTTATACCCAATGAAGGATAAGTCACAGGTGTTTAGTATTTTTGAAAGGCACATTGCCAGAGCTGAGCTTAGTCTTGGAAAGAAGTTGAAAACTATTAGGACAGATAATGGTTCTGAGTTTGAGAACGAGAGCTTCCGTGACTTTTGCAATAAAAGGGGGGTTGCTCACGAGCTAACAAACACCTATACACCAGAAGAAAATGGTGTTTGTGAGAGGCTCAATCAAACAGTTCTAAATTGTACTCGTGCTATTCTGTCCGATAGTGGACTTCCTTTTTCTTTTTGGCCAGAGGCTGTGCTTTATTTTAGTTACACTTGGAATCGTGTGATTCATAAAAACCAGGAAAAAACTCCTCTTGAACTTTATACTGGAAGAAAACCTTCGGTTAGACACCTGAAGCCTTTTGGTTTAGTAGTGTATGTCGGAGTCCCTAAACAGAGACGCGACCACAAACTTATGTCAAAGGCAAAAAAGGGAGTAATCGTCGGTTACGCTCTTCGTACAAAAGGATATAGAGTCTGGATAGAAAATGAGGATAGGGTCGTCGAGACTGTAAATTTAACTTTCTCCGATCGTATTTTTAATCAGCACAGTGGGGCGGTGATGGGCCCTTCGTTGGAAGAGTTGGGTCAGTCTCCAAATAGTCCGGTTGATTGTGGTGGTTCCGATCCCGTAGACATTGTGTTTGGAGGGGGGCCTGATGATTCCGACGGGGAGTCTATCACTGAACTACCTGATACTAATGACTCTTGTTCTAAAATTGTTTGGAGGAGAAAGCCAGTACCGAGACCTCATGGTGATAGGACAGATATATATTATTACCCTAACGATAAAACTACTAGATTGAGATCTTTAAATGAGGTTAAGAGTTATTGTGAACGTAATAATATTGTTTTCGAACCTTCCTTGTTTGATTTCTCTGGTAGTAATAAATTTGAAGGGGTGGTTAATTCAAATGATCCTGTTTCTAACCATGTTAAAAAGGAAACCTGACTAGAACTTTCTGTACCTAGAACTTATAAACAAGCTATGAAGTCACCTCAAAATTCTGAATGGGTTAAAGCTATGGATGAGGAAATTTCAAATATGAGTCAGCGTAAAGTATGGCATTTAGTCCCTTTACCTGATGGGAAATCTTTACTAGGTAACAGATGGGTTTATACCATTAAAAAGGATGAGAGTGGGAATATAGCTAGGTTTAAAGCTAGGCTCGTCGCTCAGGGGTACTACCAAATTCGGGGGGATACCTACGACGAAACATTCTCTCCAGTGGTAAATTTTTCTGTTATTCGTTTTTTCTTTTCCCTTTTAGTTTCCTGTCTTAAGTGGCAAAACATTCAGTGTGACATTAAATGTGCATATTTATACGCTCCTCTTAAAGAAGAGATTTATATGTCACAACCGCTTGGTTATATTGTTCCTGGTGAGGAAAATTTAGTTTGCAAATTAGACCGTGCTCTGTATGGTTTACATCAGAGTGGTCGTTTGTGGTTTTTCGAATTAAATAAGGTTCTTTTAAGTTTAGGTTTTCTTAAGTTTAACTGGTGTAATTGTTCATATTATTTTGAGGACTTTATAGTTTTATTAGTCTATGTCGACGACATAGTTATTTTTGGAAAAACTCGGGCTCAAATTGATTCCATAATTGAACTTTTGGGGGGAAAATTTGATCTTAAAATTTTGGGTAAAACGAAGAAATTATTGGGTGTTGAGTTTAGCTATGATAACGATGCTGTTCAAATTTATCAGGCATTGTACATAGATGAAGTCTATAAAAGGTTTAACTCATTTAAAATACCATATACTTCTTTACCTATTATAAAAGGGTTAAAATATTCAAAAAGGGATTGTCCAAGCAATAAGGCTGAAATGGAAGAAGTCGCAAGATTACCATATAGGAATATCTTGGGTTGCCTTTCATTTTTAGCTAGTAGGACTAGACCAGATATAGCCTATGCTGTGAATATTTTTAGCCAGTTTCAAAATTCTCCAGGTTTAACCCATTGGAATGGTTTGCTTAAATTACTTGGTTACGTTTCGGGTACCAAGAATTTAAAATTAAATTTAAATTGTAAAAATTCTAGTTTAGTCGCTTTCTCTGATGCTGATTTTGCTATGAACAGAGACGACTTTATTTCAATGGGGGGTCAAATAATATTTTTAGATAATAGTCCAATTTCATGGCGAACTTTTAAGGAAAAAGGGGTAAGTCTTTCCACAATGGAAAGTGAATTTGTTTCAATGTGTGAATGTGTGAAAGAACTTATGTGGTTCAATCGTATTTTGGAGGATTGTATTGAATTTAATTTAATCTCCGAAAAATACTCTTTACCAACCCTTTTTGCCGATAATATGTCAGCTATTGAATTTACGAAATCGCCTATAGAGAATAATAGGTCGAAGCACATAAATGTGGAATTATTCTTTATTCGCGAGTGGCTTTTTGAGGATAAATTTGAATTAAAATATGTTAAATCTAAATCTAACTTGGCGGATCCCTTTACAAAGCCACTTACTAAAAGTGACTTGCTTAATTTTGTAAATAAAATATTTGTATAGTAAATTTGTAAGAAAAATACCTGTAAATTTCATATATATATATATAGTAAAAATTGTAGTTTATAAAGTATAAATTTTGGATATGTATCCTTATTTGAAGTTTTTGAGGTGCAGAATTTTTTGGATGTTTTCTTCTGATCTTCATTGCTTTGTCATTGTAAAGAAAGTTTTTTTTACTTAGGATGAGTGTAAACGTGGCCACGAATGTTTGAGTTATGTGATTGTTATAATTGTTTAACTAATCTTTTATTGTTTTCAGTAATGAGGTGATGAAGATAACAAAATTTCTTAATGCATCATTTTGATATATTATTAATATATATTCTTTTTCTATCTTTATAGTAGATTTATTCAGTGTTTTGGATGAACTGTTCTGTTATGGTGGACTTTAGCGGGTATTGATGGATTGCCTCTGTATAAGAAGATTAATGTGATATTGTTATACTGTTTTTTTTATATTTTTTTTTATCTTTTGTTAATGCTAGTGATGGTTAATGTTTCAAAATGATATGATGGGGGGCATTGTTGTCCTAAAAACCTTTTTTCATATCATTTTTCAAAGTTTAAAAAACATTTATATTGCCTATTAATTATGAGGAGAGCTTATTTTCGTTTTAAATGAATAGCGTTTAGTGCTATGTATAAGTTAAGTTTAATTTGAAAAATATAAACAATACAATGTATTGTTTAGTATAATATTTAAATATAAGTTTTATTAAAATAACTTTACTTAAAGATATAACTTACCTTTATCCTTTATTCAAGCAAATAACTTATCTTTTTCTATTTTTAAATACATTTGATATTATACTTCTTCATTTAATTCATATAGGATAAAATTATAATCTTTGTTTACATTCTTTGAACACATCGTTCAGGCCAGTTGAATTCCAATATGGCGATACTTACTTTTGTGGCCCATAGATGGCGTACGTATTCAGCGTCGTCCGTTGTCACGGTAACGGATTACGTACGATGGGCGGGCGTGTTTTTGGATCGCCTGGAAGGGAGAAATGTGTAGCCTGGTGATTGGCTGTTCTGGAATCCGGTGATAATTGTATATAAGGATGTCTTACATAGGTTTATTCTCTCTTGCTTATAATTTTCGTTTGTAATTACGATGATTTGAAAAATTTAAATACGTTTTCAACTATTTTTTAGTTTGCCTCAAAGTATGAGGGCATGTTTCTGTTTAATTAAGTTGCAGTATATATATTAATGTTATTTGAAGGCCAGCATCCTTTTTGTGCTAATGCTGAGCAATGAAAGCATTAATTCTACTTATAAGCAGTTAGTTTTTGGCAAATAGTTTTTCCCTCATGGCAAGTTTTTCTAACTATCACTAGCAAAGTCTATATTTTCTGTTAAGTTTTAAATTTTTGTTAAGTTTGAAACTTCTTGTTAAGTTTGAATAAATATTGTTATGGATGTTAAACTCTGTTTTATTTAAAAACTGCACACTATGCCTTGTTACATAAAAGTATGAGCCAAATATTCCACTGCAATCTCTGGATATATTTTTTAACATGTTAAGACAGTTAAACTTAGTCTTCATGAGAACAGTCCCCCATATCGGGGATCATCGCCGAGCTCAAAATGCGAATATTCGAAAATTCTGTTAGCAACTTAATCAATCAATGTAAAATTTGGATACGCTATGTAGACGATATTTTTTCTGTCACCCCACCCACGATTAATCCCGACAACATTCTTGAAAAACTTAATAACACCGATCCAAATATCAAATTAACCCATGAAATAGAAAATAACCATTCTTTGAATTTCCTTGACGTCACTATTATCAAAAATAAAAATAATTCCATAGACACCACCGTCTTCCGAAAACCTACTAGTAACAACGAAATCATAAATAATAAATGTCACACACCCCTCTCTTATAAATACGCCGCTATTCGCTCCTACGTCAACCGCGCTATACTCATATGCTCAAATAAAAAATATCTAAAATCAGAAATAAAAATAATAAAAGATATCGCCAAGAAAGCTAATTATAATCCCTCCATAGTTGATAAATTTTATAAAAAACGTATAAAAACCCTAAACAATATTCCGAATGCTCAAAAATCTAAACAACTCTTTACCCCCGCGATCCCGTACTGCAAAGGTGCCGCCGTAAAAATTAAAAGTGAAGCCACCAAACACAATATAAACATCCCAATAAAACCAAATAAAAATATATACCAACGAATTCGCAATGAAAAAGACCCCATAGACTTTAAACACACAGCCGGCATTTATAAAATCGATTTCCAATATCAAAATAAAAATAAAAATAAAGCCTCATACATAGGAATGACTAAAAGGAAAATAAAAGAACGTATTTCAGAACACATAACCGACTTAAAATACAATAGACATTCCACAGCTTTCTCAAGAACTAACAATACTAACCCAATTAACATTGATTCCATTAACTTTCAAAAAATAGCCCCATACAACTCTCACCATTACGCTCTCAAAAGAGAAGCTATCGAAATACTAACCAATAATAACACTATCAATGATATCGAACATAGCATTATTCCTACCGAGTGGCAACAACTATATAAGAAAAACAAGAGAAGTGAAGAAATCGAAGAGGAAACTACAAAAGATAAACAAGTCATCCAAATAGCACCTTCAAATCATTTTTTACCGAGTGTATCTGAAGATGGCATCGTTAGGTAGCCGAAATATATATGAAGCTCGGACTTAGTAAGGATTAATGTAAGGTAAAAATATTATTGTAAATTAAATTAAATTTTATTTTGTTTTTCCCAAAATTTATTTATTTAATTTTTAATACTTCATACTGAAGTTACAAAGTGGAAACAAATGATCAAAGTTCTTCTTTGCACTTTATAATTTTAAAATAAAACATTTAAAAAAAAAAAAAATTCTGTTTTTGAAAACAAGAACAAATTCTGAAACTAAACAGAATTTAAGGAAAAAAAAAAAAAAAACAGAGGTAATTATCATAACGAATTTCTGTTTAGAATAATATGAGGTTTGGCTGCTAGTGGCAGCAAAAGTATTGAAACACACATCCATATTTTTTTTCTTTAGTTTGATCGCTAATTTTTATCATGAACTTATTTTTTTATAAACAGTATAAGACTAAGATCATGACTCGATAAATATTTACTTAACAAAATTGTATTAGGTGCACATCTTTTAAATAGAAATTATTGCTAGCACATCAATAATCTTGCTGCCGACTGTACAAGGCGTGGCGGATCTAAAAAAAAGCACTGACATTCACAATTGAATTGTAAATTTCATTGATCTGGAATAATATATTGAAAAATCTTACCCCCCCCCCCCAAAAAAAAAAAAAAAAAAAAAAAAAAAAAAAAAGTTGAGTTTTGGATCCGCCACTGTGTACTAGGTAATTAGTAAGGTATGACTCAGACCATGAAAGGGTTCATTTATTTTTAAGCATAGTTTGAGAACACAAAATCATATTTTTTAATAGTTGGTGGTGTTGGAAAATGGATGTAATCCTCTATTCAAAAAAATTAATCTGGAAGTTTGAGATTTTATTATTATTATTATTATTATTGTTATTATTTAACTTTAAATATAACACATTTATGAGATTTTTCAAGTACAATTCAATTTCGGATATTTTAAGCAAATAAAGAAATATTGAGTTCTTTCAACTAAACCTCCAGTTACAAGGTATGGTGTGATTCATTTTATCTATTTGATTTCCTTAAATTTTAATCAAAATCTTGTTATTTATTTATTTAAGCAATTAATTGTATTTCCTGTTGCTTGCATATATATATATATATATATATATATATATTTTTCACATTAGAAATTAGTTTTAAAAAGTGATTATAAAAAATATAATGTTTTTATATAAGATTTTTCTCTAAAATTTTCAACAATGCCAATTTTGTAATTAAAGCAATTTTTTTTTTTTTTTTTTTTTTTTTTAAAGTTTTGCTCTGTTTATTTATTTATTTATTTATTTATTGAATATTTAACGAAGATTATGACAATGTCCTAACTTTCTGAATCACTCTCAGAATCAGAGACCATAAGGTGACCTAAGAGAATTGCTGTCTGCGTTTGAAAAACATCGGCCTATCATCATTTATCAAATGAATATTTTGAAAAATAGATACACATGCTCAGCATTATAGTAGTGCATTAATTTATCAATATATTCTTTTTTTGTTATGTTGCCAAATGCTTTATAATTATGTTCTTACAAACTTATTGAATGGACATTTAAAATTCTGATTATCAACCATAGATCTCTTGTATTATAATAAATAACCTCTTTCTCGAGCAAGTTGCTCAAAGCATATATCTGGTAACTTTCTAAATGATGACTTTAATCAAAAATTTTTGTTTTTCACACTGTATATAGCGTTACTGTGACTAATAAAAGAAAATTTAAATATATCATGCAAAAGATTTACTAACAAAATTGTTTTTTTTTTGGTTGGAAAATTTTCCGGAAAAACATAGTGGAAAATTTTCCACCCCACATCACTAATAATTCCAGTATAATTATATATACAGTAAAACCTCGTTGCAACAATATTTTAGGGACCAAATAAATATATTGTTGTAGAGAGGCATATTGTTATATCGAGGGCCCACATATTTTGAGCATTTAATAAGAGTTTATTATTATTATTATTAGTTTAAGGTGCATAACATTCTACTTTTAAGTCTATATTTAGAAGAAATTAATTTGTAAAATACTAATAATAGTGGTTTAAATACTAAAAAAATAAATAAGTAAGATAAATTCAGAAAATAAGCACAGAAATAATTCACATACCTGAAAACACTTTTTATTGAAAATAATCCAATATTTTTGTTTATTCATTTTTTTAACTGTTAAGTTCACCAATACTGTATGCATTGAGTCTAGTGCGCGAAAATGTTCTTCATTTGTCGACGGAAGGCTTGAAAAAAATGTCCGTAGAGAATTCACAGATTGAAGAGCTTCCTGGGATGACAATAAGGACTGCGATGGACCTGTATTATCATCATCATCAATATCATCATCATCTTCATCATTGTTTCCTATCTCATCAGTTATTTCAGAGATCTTCATCAGTAACTCCTGCGAAAAGCATAAGATCATCATCGGCTGTTGAATGGTCTTCTACACTAATTCCAAACTTTTTACCACTTGTTTCCTCAAGTTGGGATACGGATTTTTTGATGTGCAAAACACATTCTTGATCATCTGAGAGATCATTGTCTATGGAATTTTCATCATTATCAGATTTCTTATCTTCCATAACACAAAGACCGGCCTTTTTCCAGCAATTCCGAATGGTTTTTTCTGTTACTTCCCACCAACTTCCAGCAATATTGTCACACGCTTCCTTGACATTTACAGCTTTGAAAAGGGTCTTCTACTTTATTTTCAAAGTTTACAAGTATGGAGTCCACCAACCGTTTTCTGTAATATCCTTTGAAGCACTTAATTATGCCCATATCAAGAGGCTGTAAAATTGAAGTGCAATTGGCAGGGAAAAAAGCGATTTCGGTATTTTGTAGCTTTGGAAATGACGTGTGAGCAGAGCACCGCAGTTATCTATCAACAAAACGATTTTTTTCTTTCTCTTCTTCATTTCATTGTCTAACTTCTGTAACTATTCGGAAAAAACTTTAGACGTCATCCAAGCCTTCTTATTTGCTTTATACTCCATGGGAAGACTTTTCGCGTTCTTAAAGCACCTTGGCTTCAATAATTTACCAATGACGAGAGGTTGTATTCTATGCGTTGCTGTGCTATTTGTACACAGAAGAACAGTCAGTCTCTGCTTTGATTTCTTCCCTCCATAGCACTTTTCACCCTTGAATGCCAATGTACGATCGGGTAGGAGTTGGAAAAACAGCCCAGCTTCATCTGCATTATAAATTTCTTCTGGAACATACTTTTGTAAGATTTCTTTCATCTTGTTTTGCCGCCATTCATTTGCGTCGTTTATCGGTGCTGACTTTTTCTCTCCGTGAACTTCTTGGAAAGTTATTCCACGACGATCTCGAAAACGCATTAACTAACCATTGCTAGCTTTGAAAGTTTCGTTCCCTAGCATTGCTGCAAATTTCCGTGCTTTTGCACATAATAAAGGTCCATTTATTGGGACATTTGTTGCTCTCATCTCTTGAAACCATTTTAAAACAGCAGCATCAATGTTTTCATTTGTCGCAACTTTCAGTCGTTTTCGCTCTGGGTTAATTTCATTTGAAGTTACAGCATCTTCGATTTGCTTTCTCTTCTTTAGGAAAGTTGCAACTGTAGATTGCGATAATCCATGTTTCTTAGCCGCATCAATCTGCTTCATTCCCTCATCAATATCATTGATAACGTTCAGTTTATCTCGAAAAGATAGTTGCTTTCGCCCTGCCATCTTAGGGAACAATATCGCGTGAAAGAAAGAAAAGTTTAAACCAAATGTTTCGCGTAGAACTAAAAATCGTTAAAGACTGTAGACACTCCCGTTTGTTTACAATAACAAAATTTCTCAAAGTACGTTGGATTGCAACAATCCTGTATCAGACATAAAGAATCCGATATCCTAGAAGATTTTGCAGATGGTGAATTGACCAATCAGAACCAAAACAACCTTTGAACTCACTTTTCAGTACGCCACTTTACAACACCTCCCCCCCCCCCCCTCCATCTCACCCTGTTCCTCTAACAAAGGGCACTTGTTCTGTGACAAGGTGACCAGACAGGTCTAGATGTCCTTGAACCTTATCAGAATTCCAAAGCTTACTGGGAAATGAGACTAGGCATGCATTTACACTTACCCCCCTCCCCCACTCCAATTCCCAAAAGGATGGTCTTCATCTGTTTTGAAATCTGAACAATAGCTATTTATTCAGGGATAAGTTGAAAATCCACAGTGAGTCTTAATAGACGGAAAAAATAACAAAAGAAAGAGAAAAAAAAAAGCATTTGAAAATCAAAATATTATTATAAAGGGAGAAAATAATACTGAAATTTAGATTGAAAATATCGTTTTACAGAGGTTTATTGTTCTAGAGAATATCGCAATATTGAGGGGAGATTAACATTAGTTTATATGCAAAATCACCGGGACCACGAAACATTATTGTAGTAGAGGGAGTTATTGTTGTATCGGGTATCGTTGTAGCGAGAGTTTACTGTATTATGAAATTTGAATTTTTATAACAGGAAAAAATTACATTATCCAAAAATGGAGCTTAGATCTCAGTGACATCCGAGGCAAATATGAAAACTGTGCATAGACCCTACTATATGTTCTATTTACCATGATTAAAAAAAAAAAAATAATAATAAGTGACCCCATCCTCAGAAGCATCTGTAAAATATCTTAACATATTATTATCGGGGTATTTTCCTATTTTGAACAGTAAATTACGCCTTTTGGCATTCCTCTAAATCGTTATATTTTTAGAGAAATAATTTTGTGTATGTGAGATTAAAGTTTTATCTTCAGCAATTGATGTGAAATTTCACTAGCATGTATATGTGCTAGTGGCATATAAAGAGTTTAATGAATATGCAAATTTCATTTTTAATTTAAAATATTGTTTTAGAGAAACGACTCGAGCAGGGCTAATTTTTATTTTATATCAAACGAGAATTTTCATTTGCCGATGCGAATGTGTTAATTTTGCCCAAGGACAAAACAAACTTTCACAAAGATGCTATAAATATTCATGAATTAAAATATAAAATTGTATGAGCCTGGTATCCCATTTTTCTGACAAATACATCCCTGCTTACTTCTGCATCAGATTGCTTCTTCTGCCTGACTTTTTAGACACTCCCTCGATTTCATGATAACAGTATATGCTTTAGGGCCTTAGAAGCCGATTTCTAAAAATTGCAATGGAATGTCTAGGGTATCTTTCAGATAAAATACAGAAGAACTAGTTCATTGTTTTTGTGTTTAAATGTAAAAATTTCCTAATATTTAATGTATAATTTATAAACTTTATTTTTGCTTACAATATCAGTGTTTGAATAATATTTTTTTCATGCGTATCTAAAGTTTTTTACCATGTCAGCTGGTTCTGGAGGGGGCTTGCGCCACTGGGACCGAGTAAAAAACTCGAATTATTCAAGTTTCACTGTACATAAAATTGTATCTATAAAACAGACTAAAATAAAATATTTTAGAAAAAAGAACCCTTATATAATACTAATATAGTAGATAAAACTTTAGTTACATATTTGTGCAAATAAAAATAAGACACTTTTAAAACTGTAAAAAAAGATTGAATTTTAATTTAAAATAATTACAAGATAAAAAGATCTTTTTATATACCATGTTTTTAAATTTTCTGTTCAATCATATAAATGCTACCGAAGGCAGCGGGAACCCGGAGAATTGGATAAATTTTTAAAAAAATTCATTGCTCTCGTGTTTTGAGCTATTATAAAAGTTTCAAATGTCTAGCTAGTCGGGAAGTTAGTGAAAAATCGATTGCAAGCTTAGTACTGGTAATGCTGCCGAAGGCAGCAGGAACCCGAAACATTTGGTTAAAAATATTTTAAAAATGCATTTCACCGTATTCTGAACTATTCTGAAAGTTTCAAATGTCTAGCTAGTCAGGAAGTTAGTTAAATAAATTTTCTGTTGAATCATATAAACGCTGCTGAAGGCAGTAGGGACCTGAAACAGTTGACTAAAAGTATAAACAAAAATGTATTGACACTGTATTCTGAGCTATCCTGAAAGTTTCAAATGTCTAGCTAGTCGAGATGTTAGGGAAAAATCGATTGCAATCTTTGTACTGATAACGCTGTCGAAGGCAGCAGGAACCCGAAACATTTGGCTTAAAGGTATTAAAAAAATACATTTTAACCGTATAAGTGTATTGTCACTGTATTCTGAGCTATCCTGAAAGTTTCAAATGTCTAGCTAGTCGAGAAGTTAGTGAAAAATCGATTACAAGCTTTGTACTGGTAACGCTGCCGAAGACAGCAGGAACCCGGAGTAGTTGGTTAAAAATATTTAAAAAATGCATTTTCACCGTGTTCTGAACTATTCAGAAAGTTTTCAATGTCTAGCTAGTCGGGAAGTTAGTTAGATAAATTTTCTGTTGAATCATATAAACGCTGCCGAAGGCAGTGGGGACCTGAAACAGTTGACTAAAAGTATTAAAAAAATGTATTGTCACCGTGTTTTGAGCTATCCTGAAAGTTTCAAATGTCTAACTAGTCGGAAAGTTAAGAAAAAATCGATTGCAAGACTAGTACTGATAACGCTGCCGAAGGCAGCGGGAACCCGAAACAGTTGGCTAAAGGTATTAAAAATATGCATTTTAACCTTATTCTGAACTATTCTGAAAGTTTCAAATGTCTAGCTAGTCGGGAAGTTAGTTAAATAAATTTTCTGCCGAATCATATAAACGCTGCCGAAGGCAGCGGAACTTGAAGCAGTTGACTAAAATTATTAGAAAAATGTATTGTCACCGTGTTGTGAGCTGTCCTGAAAATTTCAAATATCTAGCTAGTCGGGAAGTTAGTTAAAAATCGATTGCAAGATTTGTCCCTGACAAATACACAAACACACAAACAAGAATCGAAGTTAATAAAAACATGGTAAAATAATAATTATGCAAAAGGTATATACACTAAAATGTTATTAAAAATATATTATCAAATTTGTTGTTCTGCATATTATGGTCCGAAACAACCTATCTTTTTACTCTTCTAGAATTTGAAGATTAATGAAGTCTATCATGTTTGAAATGATAAAATATTTATTTTAATGTTCTCATTTCATATGTAAATTTCATGCATCTTAAATTAAGCCTGAGTGTATAGGAACTTTTATATTCTCTAAGAATTATCTGAGAATGATTCGCATATGAGAAAGACTATATAATAAAGAATGAAGTTATCAGTTATGGTTTTAATAATCCACTAAGCTGGAAGTATTAAATATAACAATGAACTTAATTGTGTTATAAACACTACAAAAGTTCTGAAACGTTTCATGAAAGCAGGCTGTTTGCCATTTAACTTAATTTTATGTTCAAAAAGCCTTTTTTAAATTTCAAGATATGCAAAATTCTTCATATATACGTCAATTCTTTCTTACAACTACTCGGTTACTCGGCCAAAGTGCTACTCGGTGCAGCACTAGTTTCCATATATTTGTATGATCAAAGCTCAATGTGTTCCTATACTTTTAAAAATCATGGAAAATGCTCTATATTTTTAAATTCTTTATATTTTTCCTATATTTCACAAAATTTTCTCTATTCTACTATTCCAATTTCACTGAATTTTCTTCTGGGCATTCATATTTAAATTCTCGTATCTTTCCAAAATATTCTTGGGACTGTGGCAGAATTTAGGCGACACAGTGACATTGTTGTAGAAATGAAATTATCACTTGCAGAGAAATTTGCTCATAAAAATTAAATATGTTCCTAAATTTCAGTAGAAAATAGAAACTCATGATGTCCTGTATTTAAGAATTCTTTAACAGTCTATTAATAATATTGATATCTTTATAGTAGATATGTACATATAAGTGTAAATTAGAAAATATGTTAATATTGTCTTCTAGAAAAGGTTTGCACGAACAAAGCTTGTCACAGAAAGCGAGAAAGCATAAAAATATTCTGTGACAGTGTGGATGAAGAAAGACTGAAAATCACAAGGCTTTCGATGGCGTTTGATTGCCTATCGTTGCTAGATTTTTCAATTTTTTAACAACCATAGAAAGAAAGTGACGATTGACATATAATCTTTTAATTATCATCTTTTTATATTTAGTTACCATGTGGCGGGTAGTGACCGTTAATTTCGCCTTTTAGACGTGTGTAATTACTGATTGCTGCAATACAGAATTTTGTATATATTTTTTAGATTCCTGCATTTTGAGATAGAGATATCCAGTGATTTTATTTTTTGTTTGTTTGTTTTCATGTATGAGAAGCGTACTTATTACTGATTACATATATTACTGACTGCTGTAATTGGAAATTTCATGCATTTATATTATGTGATTGTATGTTCTAGGGTTTTTTTTTTTTTTTTTTGCAATTGGTTATAATTTCATAGTTTAGTTTTTTTTTTATTGAACTTTATGATGATTTTCCTTGTTTTCTATGTATTATTTTTTATCAAATTGGTTTTTTTAAACGTGTTTTGTTGATTGGCTAAATTGCAGAAAAGCTCACTTTTGTATGTTGCCAGTAAACAGTTATAATTGCTGGCACGATTCGGAATGACACCATCTTGGTGATTTTCGGAAAAATCATGTGCCAGGGTTGGAAAATACCCAGCCCAGTGGGTTTTATTGGGTTTAATCAGTGGGTGTTTTTTCAGAGTATTTTTGGGTTTTGTCAGAGTTTTAAAGAATGTTTTCTTTCTTGCTGTTTTTAAACAGTAATATAAATTGAAATTTTAAAATTTTTAATCTTTTTATGATTAAGTTATAAAGAATTTTTTTTTTATTATTAAATAAATGTATTTAAACTTATTTTAAAGAAAAGGATAATTGACTATAACAAACTTTCAAATACCTTATAAAATCCTTTTTAACTGCTAGCTATTAATTTCGGACACTCAGTGTCCATCTTCAGAGCTAAGTAATTTTCTCTATGCCGTTCTTCAGGAGGAAACCTCGTTGTTTACATTGCCGGAGAAATCTTGAGGTCGTCGTTTCGCTTCACTTCGTTTTTTTTTTTTTTTGCAGGAGTTTTGCAAGCGAAACGACGACCTCAAGATTTCCCCGGCAAAGTAAACAACGAGGTTTCCTCCTGAAGAACGGAGTAGAGAAAATTACTTAGCTCTGAAGATGGACATGGAGTGTCTGAAATTAATAGCTAGTAGTTAAAAACGAATTTATAAGGTATTTGAAAGTTTGGTATAATAAATAATTGTATTTTAATTATTCTAAAATTCTGTGTATCTGTCCTTTTCCTTTACAACAAAAACTGGATTTTAATAATTATTTAGTGTTGCTTTATTTATTTTTTTTTTTTTTTACTGAATAGATTAAAAAAAAAAAAAAAAGCTATTGTTCCTTCTACATTACTTAACAGTGTTGCACTGTTAAAGTTTTCAGAAGTTTTTTTTTTTATAAATTTCATTTTTATTTATTTATATTTTGCATTCCTTAAGTCCCCTTTTTTCTTTATATGGACAAACAACTCTTTTTTCTTGCTTTTATATTTTTTTGTATATAATTTCTTACTGTATTTTAATAAGATAAAATCTTATTTTATTTTATTTATTTATTTATTTTTCTTTCATGTGGAATTTCTCATTTTTTTTTTTTTTTTTTTAAATAAAGCAGTTTGAACACTTCCAATATTTCAAAAAATTCTTTGTTCATGTTCCAATAATGTAACATAATATTTGTTTTATATTTATATGTTTATTGTAAGTTAGATAAAAGTGTAATTAAAAATAAGGATTTTGAAAAAACCCACTTGGGTTTTTTCAAGTGGGTTTTATTGAAAAATCCCACCCTGTTTTTTTTTTTTGGGGGGGGGGGGGGGGGTCGGGCAAAATCAAGCCAACCCTGCTAAACTGAATTTCCCCCTATATAGGGCTTTGCTTCCCCTTCCAACCTGCTTGGAGGGTATGGGTGGGTGTAAAAATTTTCATTGCACATATCTTTTAAAACAACTCGTCAATTCCTTTAAGAGTCCCCAGTAGTCAGGTACCTTCCTTTCTCTTCCCCATGTAATCCAACGGGATTTTTGTTGCTTTGTATTTTCCAGATATCTTGCTCAAAAATAAAGTTTTTCGAATTCTGTTTTTTTAATTCCATTCTTTGAACATGCCACTTTTTTTCTTACTAAGCAATTTTTTTTTAAAATAAATTTCAATATTTTATTTCATTAAGCAAACTTAAGGATATAATTTTCAATCTTAAAAAGAAATATTTAAATTGTATTTAAAAAAAAAAAAAAATGCTTAGTAAGAAAAAAAGTGGCATATTTAAATAGTGGAATTCAAAAAACAGAATTTGAAAAACTTTATTTTTGAAAAAGATATCCGAAAAATACAAAGCAGCAAAAATCCCATTGGATTACATGGGGAAGGAGAAAGGAAGGTACCTGACTACTGGGGACTCTTAAGACAAAAATTGAACCATCAATCTGTAATAATTAAAATCAAAGTTTTGATTTTTTTTTTTTTTTTTTCATTTTTAACATTTAAAAAAACTTAGTAAAATTTTTAAAATGTTTTTATGTAGCATAAAAAAAAATTACTTTCTTTGGACATTTAGTGTTATATTTCCTGTGATAAAAATCATTCGTATTCATCTTGTAAATAATTTTGCTAAATAATAAATTTTAATAAATATGTACTTACCTCATCACTGTGTGAATTTGTATTGGAAAATATAAAAGAAAATTTTGTGGTAGCCATAGCATAGTTTTTATGGCATATATAATAATATTTTTGCTTAATATTTCTTCTTTATTAAATATTTGCTTTCGTATCCTTTCAGATTGAAATGAGAAAAAAGTCAAGAACGGTTATTAGTGATAAATATCAAGATTTAACTGAAAACAAAGAAAATATAAAAGAAATTGCAATGGTTAAAAATAGCAAAAAAAGTGCAAAAGTATCAAGAAAGCATGGAAATGTCGGTGTTAAAGAATTAGCAAAAGTTTCCAAGGACTGTGTATCTGAAATCCAAGATGCCATGGCAAGCAAACCTGTGGTGCTACTGCCAAGGTTAAATTTTGAAGCATTTTCATATAACAGTTCAAATAGTATTGTAGATTATGCTAAAAATGCTGATAATAGAAAAACTAAAAATAATTCGCATAAATGTCCTTGTCATAGTTCTCTTTTATTAAAAGAAGCTGTTATAGTCTTGGAAAAAGTAGAATCTAATTTAGATTATTCATCACTGGTTACAAATTCAAGTTTAATACTTAGAGATGAGGGAAAGGCTAAGAAAGTTCCTAATAAATCTGGTAAAGGTACAAAGCGAAAAAAAGAAGAAAAGAGCAAAGATGAAGACAAAGACAGTTCTAAACCTTCAAAATCAAAAAAGCAGAAAGATTCTGCTGAATCTAAGAATACAAAAAAAGAAAAAATTCCAGATCTTCAAGCTCTTGATTTTAATAATGAATCTAAATCTCCTAATGGTAATGCATGGAATTTTAAGATATCATCATGGAATATTAATGGCATCCGTGCATGGTTAGAGGTAATTTGATTTTATTACATATTGAAATTTAATCAGTATCCTTTTTAAATCTAACATATATATATATATATATATATATATATATATATATATTTCTTTTCTCAAACTAAACAAGGCATATCTAATAAATAAATTAGTGAAAGGGTTGTGTTTGTTAGTAAAGTATTATTTGAAAAAAGTGAAAAATAAAATTTTATAAAAATAACAGATTTTTTCTTCTTCTTTTTATAAATTATCAAATAATGATTAAACATTACTAGCAGGCTTTGCCCGCTTCGCTGGCCACTAAATTTAAAGGAAACTCTTTTCTATATAGCTTTATAAAAATAAAATAAAATAAATTACTGAAATTGTTCAAAAGCTCGCTCCAGGTCCCTGCTGCATTCGGCAACGATTTGGTCATCCACTGCAACTCGGGCGCTTGTCCATATTTTTATTTATTAATTTGAATTTTTCAAATATTTCTGTTTGACAGCGTGCAAGTGCAGTAACACACAGAGGCTCATTTGTTTGTATGATTAATTAGCATAGTGATTGTTATATAAAAAAATAAATAAATAGGTAAACAATATCCTGTTACACAACTTTATTATGTCGCTCCATTGGTGGCTTTTGAATTTTTGTTGCCATATTAGCGATAATTTTTTTTTTTTCTATGAAAAGGGGAAGACTATTTTGCTAATAATTTTATCAGACTCTTTTTTGTTTATACATAAGAATCCTTTATATTCTGCTTATATTTTTAATGGTTTTTAGGTTTAAAATAGTGCTTGTTGAAATAAATTTCCTATCTTTAAAACTGCATTTGTCCTGTAAATTTTGTGTAAAAATAAATCATTTATGTTTTTATATATTTGATGCGCTACTTAGATTAAAATGGCTGTTGCTATATTAAACTTCTTGTTGAAAAACGCTCGGTGTTCTTCAACACCAAAAAAAATCGCCCAGCAGGATCTGTTAATGAAACTGATAAAATAAAAATATGTTTCATAGAGTTTAAATAATATATTTACAAAAACTTTTAAAACCCAAATTATTAATGTATCGTATCACATACATAGATATAGTAATAATATATAGATTGATCATTGGGGAGAAAAAAGTGATTCCTTTTCACTCGGGAAAAGATGGCGATTTTACCAAAATATGACAGTCTTTCCCCGAGTGAATACACACGGGAATACACACGAATGTTTTAGCAATGAATAATTTATTTACTAAAGGTGAATGAAAGTTGAATGAATATAGTTTCAAATTCATTCTTTTTTTCCTTCAATACCACTTAATAGCTGATTCCAAAGCTTTTTTTCGGCATCAACAATCTTTGCACGATAATATGGGGATGATAGATCTATATATATTATTATATCTATGATCACATAAATCTTTTCGAAGATAGAATAAAACTTAATTTGAAAAAAAAAATAATAACTTTTGTTTATTAACCAAAATAATTGATGAAATTTGAAATGCAAGTTGGTCTTGTGGGGTACAGGCTGTATATTATATTTTTGTGTTTGTGAGAGAAAATTTAAAAGAATTTGAAAACTGCAATTTTTAATCCCAATCATGTGACATAATGTGAAGCAGATTTTTCATTTTTTTTTCTCCTAACGTTTTCCATACAATCTTCTGCTGTTGCCACCTAAAATTCATACTTTAGTTAATTTTAAAAAAATCTAATTCTCCGATTGATAAGCTGTTTAATGCATCGGATTTACAAAAATTTTCCCTTTCATTTGCTATCTTATTTGTAACGATGCGACTGATATTTCTAATTTATTTTCTAATCTTTCTGATTTATTTTCCTCATTTTAAATAAATGTACGTTTATTATTATTATTATTATTATTATTATTATTATTATTTTGTCGAAAAAAAAAATTGGCAACAATTAAATTTTGGATAAAATGTTAAAATTTAAATGGCTTATTTATCAGAAATTAGAAGGTTATTATTTTCACATTTTAATTAATTAAGAAAAAACTAATAAAAAATTCAAAAATCTGACTTCAATGTGCACAATGACCCTTCGGGGTAAAGGGCAAAATTAACGGTCGCCACCGGCCACGTGGCGACTAAATAAAAAAAGATGGCGATTAAAAATTATGCATCGATCGCCACTAAAGTCGCCACTTTTTATGATCATTAAAATAATCTAAAAATCGAGCGACGATAGGCAATCGAAGCCTTGTGATTTCCAATCTTTTTGCATCCATGGCATAAATGTCAATGTTCATTTTAAACTTGCTTTATTATATTCTACAACCTATAAAGAAGTAGAATTGTTTAATATGTCTCACTCATATAATTTTTTGGACCCCCCCTCCCTTTCCCTCCCCCTAACGATCTGTGATCACACAGCTTATAGAAAGCTTTATAATTTCTAATCATTCTCCATTTGCTGCAAAAATATAAATATATATTTTAAACTTACTTTATTAGATTCTAGAATCTGTAAAGAAGTAGAATTGTTTAATATCTCTTACTCATAATTCTTGTAATCCCCCCCCCCTCCTCCAATGATTAGCAATCACATGCTCCACTGAAGTCTTGTGGTTTACAATTTTTCTCTATCCATAACATAAATGTAAATATTTTAAACTTTCTTGATTAGATTCTAGAACATATAAAGAAGAATATAGATGTACCCTCCCCCCCCCACACACACACACATGTGAGCTCCATTTCCACAAGCAGTTAATGATCAAATGTCCTGCAAAGCACAATCTTTTTCCATTAATATCTCCATAGTATTTAGTGTATTTTTTACCCATTTAAGATAGTTGACAAATGTGTGTATCAAAATTTGATTTGACTTAAATGTGTATTTTTCAAAAAATTTTGTGTTTGCTTTCTTTTGTGTAGAAATCTTCCTTTTCCCTTCCCATTTTAAAGTAGAAATCTCCCTATTTTAAAAGCTACAAATTTGGCAGCTAAGTTTCCATATCTATACTTTTTAAGAGGAAGTATTTTAACTCTATTGAAATAAAATCATTTAAAAAAGTGTGTCTTTAGAAATAAGAAAAAATAAATAAAACTGTTAACTGTATTTACACATGACCATGTAAAAGGTTGTGATGATGATGAATCAGCTGATTCATTTACTAGAAAATATCTATGTGAACTGTGAATGATAACAGCTTATTTCACTTAAATAAATTGAAAAAAAAAGTACTACTGAATTATCTGAAAGATAATAACTTTTGCTGTTATTATTACTGCCCTAAGCAGATTTTAATTTAGGATGTGCAATTTAGGATTTTTAAAAAGAGTGTAATTACAAATTACAATTTCAGTGTCCCTGTGTTAATTTTATTATTATATGTATTTCTTATTTTCATATTTTTCTTGTGGTAATTATACAGCAAAATGGTGACAATTGCTTTTTGCAGTCTGAAAGAAATAGTCTTATCATGTGAAAAGTGGCCACTAACTTAAAAAAGTGGCTACTAATGAAACTGACAGTACCGGCCACTGGCCACTAATGAATTTTCCCAGTTTTGCCCTTTACTTCGGGGGGCACCTTTGTGTTAAGTCTCGTGACTGTCCGAGCTACCGTTTTCGAGAACAGTGAAATATACAAATATTGCTCACTTAATAGTATAAGATAAATTTCAAAACTTGGGAAATCATTTTAACCTTGCAGGTACACATACAGACATGGCAGGAGTCTCCTGCTGTTTGCTTGTTTTTCTATGCTCCTGATTTTCCACTCATTTCTCCTGCTTTTCTGATGTAATTTTTATCTATCCCTCTTAGCATAATTTATGCTAAAAATTTGTTGGATTGGGTAAAAAATTTTGAAAGAAAATTGAAATTTATCTTGCCCAATCTATCAAGTTCAGTTTGAATGTGAATTACTATACAATGCTTTGAAACTAATTTTTGCTAAGAATAAATTTTTAACTTTCATTTTTGCATAACAAAAAATGTCTTATTATCAAAAGTTTTTTTTTTTTAATTATTTTTTTAATACCATAACTATTAAAAACTTAACGAATTCAAATTTCATTAGAATATCGCGGATATTTTCATTTTTTTATTACATTTTCTTTTACAAAGATAATTAAGATTCTTATTGTTTTATACTAGGAGCAGAATGATCAAATCTGTCTATTTTGACAAATTTTAAACAACTGTATGTCTGAGGGTTTTTTTTTTTTTTTTTTGATAGTTTGTTTTACTGCAAGAAACATATTATTCATTTAATTTTAATACTGATGCTTTGTAAATACCTCCTAAGCTTATAAAGCTTTACTTAAAATTAAATTTGCATTATTTTACTCATGTTTCTTACAAACTTTCTTGTTGGAAAGAGTGTCGTGATTTCTGTTAAAAAATCTCCTGCTTTTTTGTCATTAGAAGTTGGCATCTCTGCACATATGATATCGGAGCAGGGTTAGAAATAAGCGGCCGTTAATCAGTTTTTCATTTTGATGCCTAGAATTCCAATCACAGGTGCCATATTTGACGCCTGGATTTTTTCCTCATCATACCTAATAATTTTCCCAATCTCATCAGACTGTAAACAAGTCTATTTCAGTCAATTGAACCTAATAAAACTGATTTAAGAAATCATATCTCTATGAAAGTAGTTGACGAATTGTTAATGATTATATTAAACAGCCCTAGATTGGAAGATTTCTGTCTGGAAAATGCTATTAAATTGTGGTGGAATGATGTATCTTCTGGGCGAAGAATGAATTTGTGATTTTAAATATGTACGTTAATATTGTCAATGTAATTACATTCATTACATAAATATTTTTTATATTATCTTGCATATATTATTTATAAGTTGATGCTTTATTATTATTATTTTAATATACATATTTAATTATAGATGGCACCTAGATTTTTCATTTTGATGCCCAGAAAATTTAATCCAGTCATCATTTTGGCTCCTAGTTTCAAAATTCTTATTTCTAACACTGTATCGGAGGCAGATATATTACCAGGCTTTTTTCCTAGGAGTGAAAATACTCCTTGATCTTTTTAGAAGGAGTGAATTTGGCAATATTAGGAATACAAAAAAAGTTGATCTTTTGTGAATTCATGCTAAATATTACTTCTTCCTTTATAAGTTCAAAAATAAAATATATGTATATGAACTCTCGTTATAAGTTTCAATTATGAGTTCAAGTTATATGGACTGGCTAATTGTAATAATATTCCTTTCAGCATAATTTGTACAATATAATATCAGAACTCAGAATATGAACATAATGTGACTCAGTATATAAATTACAATGAACATTGAAAGATAAGGCCATACATGAATTTAAAAAATTCCATTTCTGATGTGTTTACAATTTTATTCAAAATAATTTTAATTATAAAAACTTTTTATCCATTTTAAGAGAAGATATTAATTGATTAAAAAAAAAGTATCAAGAGCACTGAATTGTAGAAAGAATATAAACTTTTTCAGACACATTTAATAAAATTAACTAAATTTAACTTAAAAATACAAAGCGTGAAAATACTCATGGCTAAAAATTTAAGGAGTATTTTTAGATTTGAATGTGTAAAATACGCTGGTGGAGGAGTGAAAAATATCTCTGATCGGAGGTGATTGTGTTCAGGGGCTACCTCTGATTTCAGGTTTTTTAATCTAATCTATCCATATTTTCATATTTCCTACAAAGTTATCTTTTGTTCTCATTGGTTGTTAATTTGCCATTCAGGTGATATGTGAACAAATTGCGTATTTTTATTGATTGACTGATACAAGATACAAAAAGATTTAGCTCTTCTACTCTGAGTAATTTAAATGTCTTTTAACATTCTGTTTTGTTTTATTTAATTTATTTTTAATTAATTAATTATTTTTGTGTGTGGGGGGGAGAGGCTAATTTTCAGGTTTTTTTTTTTTTATACTTTTGAAATTGCAATCATCTCACACTGTACGTATGGATAAAAGTTTTGGACATTTAAAATTTAAACATTTTGTTAAAAATTTAAAGGAATATTTAGCAATAAAGAAATAAATTATTTTGGAATTTCAGAGGTGTAAAGAACATATTATTACGTTATGTATTTTAGCCAAAGTTTTGTCCCAAAAGCGAAAAGGAACCAGTAATGAAATGAGATAAAGGAAAAAAATGTTGGATCACCTTGCTGTCAGATTTCACTGAGATGTTAGTTTATCCATAAAATTTCATATGTAATAGTTAATCAAAAGTATGTTGTTATTAAATATTATACATAAAATTTTAGGTAGTTTGTAAAGTATGAAGCAAGGCGGTGATGGGTCATCTGGCATCATTGAATGAAATGGCTTGTAATGATGCTGAGCCAATCCAGATTGACACCAGATGACCCTCCCCCTCTTCCCTACTAAGAAGAGAAATTGAACAGCAGAGGGAGAAATTGCCAGTGAGTTCCAGGCATGCTGTTGAAGGTTGCATGAAGTGTCCAGGAATGTTTTAAATTAAATTTTGATGTTTTTTTTAACTTTTAGTTCTTTTTAAAAAATGTATTTTTTTTTCCAGAAATTACATAAAATAGCAAAGTAGGCCAATTATGTCATACATGAAAAATTACTTTATTTGCTAGAATTTATTCTTATTTCTAGAAAAACTCTAACCCCAGAATGTTCTTTTCTAAACAATAAAAAAATAATAATTTCTGATCCAGACTTAAATAAAAATAGTCATTAAGATAATATATATATATATATATATATTTGTTAATTCTAAAAGAATAGTAGTAAAAGAAATAAAACTTCTTAAAAACCATTAAAAAATAAAGCATAATGCAGGGTATTTTGAAAGAAGTTTAAAATGTAATGTGTTAAGAAAGTTTTGAAAAGTAATCGATCTTTCTAAAGCCAGGTATACAAAAAATATCTTACTTTAAAAGTCATAATTTTTATCTTTCAAAATATATGTCATTTCATATATTGCCATTTATTTTGTGTGTATGTGTATTCAAAGTGTGTTAGGAAAAAATTACTTTCAAATACAGTGAAAGCCCGATCTATCGTTCCCGCATCTATCATTTTCCTGCATTGATCGTTTTATTTCTATGGTCCCTGCACAAATTGTATTTAAATAATGCTAACGAAACCTGCATGTATCGTTCTTCAGAAAGTCATTTTCACACATTCATCGTTGTAAAATTTTCTTCTGACCGAAATGAAATTGAAAATCAAACAATTCCATACGTCATTCAAACTAGGATTACTTCTTTTATCCTAAAATAATTCAGGCCCACCAGCGGCCGAGCGGTTCTGCGCTCAAAGCTGGTAGATGGGAGGTGCCGGGTTCGATCCCAGGTCGCGCTCATCGACCTAGCCGTTCGGAGTTTTCCGTGGTTTCCTCCGAAACTCGCGTAAATACGGGCTAGGACCCCTTAGAAAGACCCCCACGGAGGGCATTCCCCCCCTAGGCCTAGGACACATCAGGAGTCAATCGGCCTTAAATCCTACAACCAACCAACCTAAAATAATTCTTTTTCTCCTCCACAGAGGATCAAAATTGTGATGGCATGTCTCTGGACCACCCTCAAAGGTGAGTTCCAGACCGTCGCCATTTGTCCATATTGTAGCACTAGTAAACCCAACCAACCTCAACTATTTAACCTTATGCTGTTGTAGGTGAAGAACAGGGATTGTGTAGATATTCTAACATATGTCTATGAATTACTGAATACGGATCATGTGTTGTTGCTTGGAGAATAAGTTATTCTACTTTGTGTAAAGAGGAGAACAGATGCATCCAGTATGGCCAGCTACTACAGTTTTTCACATTCCTGAGGCTGAGCCTACGCCAGTGCCAAGTGTGTCTGACATAATTACAGCATTTGAAAATGCACAAATTTTGTTACATGCACATGAAATTACAGAAAAGGACCAAAAAATGTTGTAAATTTGGAAAATCACCGTTTAATTTATAAAATAAACAAAAAATTCAACATGAACTTACTGATTTTAAAAAATAAGTATTACTTAATGCTCTACAACTTTAATTTATTTCTTTGACAGTTCGAAGAGTAATAAATTAGTTTTTATTAGTAGTTGTACGTATATTGCGTGTATTATTTCAGAAACATTGTTTTGTGTTGACTTTAACCCGCATTCATCGTTTTCCAGTTTTCATCGTTTTTTTTTTCTTTCACATACTCCATGAAAAACATTGGATCGGAGTTCTACTGTATTAACTTATATATATTTTTTTTAATTAAATTTTCTTTGTAAAGGTTATTTATATAAAATTATCTAGAAAATAAAATAATTAGAATTAAAATCTGAGAATCATTTATATTTAAAGTAGAGACATTTGAAAACTGAAGTAAGTACCTAAAATTAAGAATACATTTAGCTTTTCAAAAGGCAACAAAATATTTTCAACCATCATTTGTGATCATCTACATTATGCATGAATGTAGTTTCTCCATTGCTGATATCTTTTTAAAACTTCTATATTTTTTCTTAGCAGGTGGTGCCCATCTGGTTGATATTTTGTTATGTCCTATATTGTTTATCTCTTTGTCACAATTTAAAAATTTATAAGGCTTTGTGAATTAAAATCTTAACAATTTTAGATTGTGTGACAAAAATAGTAAATGACATAGAACACAACAAAATACTAATCAGATGATACCACCTAACAGAAGTGTTTTTCTATCGCTGGTATCTTTTTCAAAGTGCAGTAAAAGTATGACAACAAGTAATGGTTAAAAATATTTCCCTGCCTTTTGAAAATCCAAAGTTTCTCTTAATTGTAATTAGTTTATGCCTTTTTGATTGCTTTAAAGCAGGGGTCTGTCCAGAGGTAAATCAGTCCATAAAAGGGCCCTTCACAAAACTTTTTCTATTAAAAACACACCTTTGGTAAAATTTCTTTCATTTCAAAAACTAATTTTTCATGGAGCGAAAGACCGCCTGAGTAATCGGAAATTGGATGTTTTTTGCTGTATTTCTTCCCCAAAAAACTGCTATTCACTTTTGTAATTTACAAAAGGTTTCTATGTGTATATGTGAGTTTAATTCTATAAAAGTGAATCTACATCTTCATTGTCTAAAATGAAACTTTACTTTAACTGTAATTTTATTTTTCAAAATTAAATTTAAAAAAGAAAGAGAGGACCCTAACCGAAATGTTCAGTAGGACTTGTTTTTTATACTAATATTTGATTCACAAAATTACATGTAGATTTTTTCACAATTTCTCAAAAACTGGACCCTGTCAGAAAAGTCTGGACAGACCAGGGTTTAAGCTGAGTAAAAATTTTCTTTAGCAAAATGCCAGAAATGGTAGAAAAAGATGAATATCAGTTCTAAACATCAAGATATGTCTAATTTTCATTTGTAAATTAAACTTAAAAGTTTTTAATCAGGTCTTAAAAGAATTCTGCACAGAAGGTAATAATTTTTTTTTTTTTTTTTGAAATGAAAAACAAAAAGTAATTAATAATTTCATTTGTAATTTTAGCTTTATTTTTATCATTTCTTTGCGAATCAGAATTATAATTTTTCCTTTTGTTTTTCAAGTATTTATTCATAATTATACCATGCCACAGCTACATGAATCTCTTCTAACCCATGCCACTTTCCAACTTTGCAAAGTACTCACTTTGTTCTTACCTACACGTGGGTACGAGGCTAAACTAGATCTGACATACTCGTATGCCAATTCACGTATATCTATGTTGCGATGCGAATGTAGTATCTAGTTTAGCCCATGGAGGTAAAATGTTAATATATCTACCTCCGTGGTTTCAGCATTTTCTGAAAGCTGTGTGAAAAATCGAAGAGCAGTGTTTATTTTCAAATTGATATCCTGCGTGCGATTCAGCGTTTGATTTCCCTTATAACCGATCGATTTTTCTTGATCAATGTATGTTGCAATTTTTTTTTCAATGAAATGTTTGTTATAATATTTTTGGTAAAGATTTTTTTTTTTTTGTTTGTTTCAATTTGTTTTTAGTATGGTGCTTTAGCAAAAAAGCGAAAATGTGTTACTTCATTTTCGCATTTTGGATAAGTCTTTTTGCATTTCGCGAAAAATGCGAGTGTGGCAGAAACATTGGGACAGACCCTTGTTTAAAGTTGAAGTAATTTCATTTCAAATGCTTACTGTTGTTATTAATAGAATTTTTCTATAATACCAGAAAAATGGCCTCTCTTTTCTGAGTCATGAAGCACCTGATATATTGTGTCTCCAAGAAACCAAATGTTCTGATGATAAGCTCCCTGACGAAATGAAAAATATTGACGGCTACCATACTTATTGGTTGGCAGGTGATAAAGATGGTTATTCGGGTGTTGGTCTTTTAACCAAAGAAAAGCCTATCAAAGTAGAGTATGGTATTGGTAAGTTAAGCCTTTGTAATTCAGAAACTCAGATTAAAAAAAAATTCCCCCTTTTTAAGAGTTTATAAGTGGAAGCATGTAAAAATAAAAAATAGTTACAGAAATATGGAATAAAAGAGTAAACACTAAAAATAGTTAATGAAATATGAAACAAAAAACTAATCAATTATTGATAATAATAATAAATATATTGTGTAATAACCACACAATTTTGATTACCCACTACTGTACTTAACAGAGTTTTCCCTGTGTTTAAAAAAGAGCAGGGTGTTGCTAGTAAAAAAAAAAGGCACTTTTTAAAATTTTAAGGGCAGTTTTGGATTTTTAAGAACACATTTAACATTTAAAATCTACCGGGGTTTAACCTGGCAAAAAAATTACTTTAGCATTTTAGCGAAAATAGGCAAGCACTATTTTAGCTTTTTCGAAAGTTAATTCTTTGGATACCATTGATTTCTTTTACTTAGCTTTGTTATCCTCAGTTTTGTTTTCTATTCCTTTTGTTCATTGATGATTTTAACCAAGCATCCATATTTGTGATTTTAAAAATATGAATCAGGGAAACTATGTTTTGATTTTATCAATGGAAAAAGAGGTATTCATATCATATGTGTAAAATGAAAAAGCAATTTTAAAATCAAGTAAAGTGTAGTGGTAGATAATCGTGAAATACTAGTGCTAAAAATGCTTCTATGAAGCAAATTCTGAATTCTAACATACTTTTAAATATTTTTGCATTTAAATTCAATCATTGAAAATTAAAAATAAATCCAAATTACTATATAAATAAGGATTCCTAAAAATTTCAGTCCTTTCGTAGTTTTTGCCTGCAAATATTACAAAAAAAAAAAATCTGAATTATTATATAGAGATATTTTATACAGTTTTAGCTTTTTAGCGAAATTCTGACCGACTTGTTTTAGCAAAATGCTAAAAAAACTAATGGCAGTTTAAACCCTGAAATCTACACTCATTTCAAAAATCTGATATAAGCGTGCATATAATGAATATATTTTTTAAATTTTAACTGTCTTTACTTTTGCTTGTTTGCAATAAATAAATAAAAATTTGCTTCTACCCGATAGTTTTACTTGTTATGTATATCATTTAGCTTCAGTATATCACTATTAAATTTGTAGGTTGTTTTCTCCTAAATTTGTGCTCTGATGCAAGAGGCAATGAAGGTGCAATTTTTTTTAGATTAGATGAAGCGGCAAGAAGGGTGCTATTTCTTCAACCAAAGGGCAGGCATGGTGCAGCATTGTCCTGAAACCATCTGGGGGAAAACTGTGCATTTATAATTCTATTTTGATATAGTGTGGTCAGAAAACATAAAATTGATCTATATAAACAGATGCCTACAAATTTCCTGCTAATCAACTAACACAAACATTGTGTAGACTCTAGAAGAGACTTTAAATAGCAAATTTGAAGAAAAACATTAGAGTCGTTTTTGAGATCCAAAGGCTTAAATACAGTCTCATACTTGCCAACTTTTCCGGTTTTTCTGGAAGACTTCCGTTTTTTAACCTATCTTCCAGTCAGATGATAAAATCTTCCGTTTTTAATCAGGTCTTATTTTTCAATTCAAAAATTTGCAGGCATATGATTTTTCAGCGAATTTACGAAAATCCCCGATTTTTTTTTTTTTTTTGTCTAATTTGTGGAATTCCGCAAATGTATTTGTTCCGATTTTAAAAGAGTCGTGAATATCTTTTTTTTTAAAAAGAAACCTTGTGGAGCGATTGACGATTAAATGTTCTATGGAAGCTCCTGATTCCCAATCTTTCTCCATCCATAGCATAATTGTAAATATTCATTTCAAACTTGCTTTTTGAGATTCTAGAACCTGTAAAGGAATAGAATTGTTAAATATTTCTTGTTCATGTACATGTAATTATTTTTTGTCCCCCCCCCCCCTTTCTCTTTGTTTATCTCTAAATGGTGATCGACAATCAAATGTTCTTGCAGAAGTCTTTTGTTTCCTAATCTTTATCCATCTGCAACATGATAATATTCAATATATTCTAAAAGTGGAGTTTGAAAGAGTTTAATATTTCTCACTCGTAATTATTTTTGTAGTTATATATACATTGAAGAGGTATAATTTAATTTGAAACTTTTATGTATTTAGTATATTCAATGTATAATAGAACATGTTTATAGATTGCTTCAAAACATTAAAAATGTAAAACTGTTTAATACATTAAAGTTAAAAAAAAAAAAAAGAATAAAAAAATAACTTTCCTTTTTTTATGAAATCTTCTGGTTTTTCAACAGAAATCTTCCCCTTTTTTTATTAAAATTGATTGGCAAGTCAGCAGTCTTGCTTCTTCCGATTATCTAATTTTTACAAAATATTGTCAAACTCATCTGTACACAAAGCATTATTATTATACTAGTATATAACCCCATCAAAAAGGACGGAAAGTGAACGGTAAATCCTCAAGACAATGTTCATTTTTCAAAATAAATTGCATAATAAGTAAAGTAAATTGCAAAAGTAATCCAAAGCTTAATGCTTGCAAACTAAACTGCAGCTATTAATTGGTAATATGCATAGGTTAAAGATAAAACAAAAAAGCTGCTGCAATTTTAAATCAACAGAAAATCAATCACAGAAATACGTTAAATTCAGCTTAAAATTTGCAGAGGTTGAATAAGAAATTTTACTAATATCTGCCTTGTTTATATAAAATTGAGCTTGAAATATGCATAGGTAAAATACTAATTAAAAAAAAAAAAACTGTTGCATTTCTTAATTAACAGAAAATCATTCACAGAAATATATTAAATGCAGCTACAAATATGCTTGGGTTGAATAAAAAATTCACAGTTCTCTAATAAAAATATCATCAGGGGTTTAGAAAAATGTTGAAACCTCTGAAATTTCCCCCTAACACATTCTAAATTTCCCTCATTCATGCAAGAATCTATTTTTTAAAACATTGCCATTTATTCTATATAATAAGTGTTTAAAAGAATAAGTATACTATACACTATAAAATAAAATAAAAACAGCTGTTAAGTTTATAGTATAAGCATTACAAGGTGTGATTTTCACCAGATTTTCATTTAAACTTTCATTTTTATTTTCTCTGTTAAAAAAAAAAAATTAAAAAATTTCCCCCCGACCTTGTTTGGGCATTCGGACATATTTTGAATCCCTGCATATCACATATCAAATTTTATGCATTAAAATATCATAGAAGCTTTTATATACTAACATTTCCGTATAATCAAAGAAAATTACAAGATAATAATGCCACCTGTTGGCTGATATAAACCCAAATTAATCACTATAGTGTTTCATAATGGTCATTTCACAAATCAAGTTTGGTGTACTGAAATAACACTATAGAAACTGAGCTATAGCCTTCCTGTGTAAATGGGAATTGCAGGATAATTTTTCCCATTAAAGTTACTCTGGCCTATATCTGTGGGCCAATATGCACCTAAATTTAATCAGCATAGTTTTTCAAAATGGCTCTTAATTTTGCATATTATATAATTTCTTATACATCAAGTTTTGTACATAAATTGAGGTATTGCTTTCCTGTAATTGGAATTGCGGCATATCAGTACTGCCTGTTGAACAATATGCAGCAAAAATTGATGGACAGTAATTTGTGTCAAGGTGCGATAAAATATAAAGCTTTGTGAAATTTTCTGCATTAGTTCTTGATTTAGAGCTGACACAAAATTTTTGTCATATACAGATACACATCATTCCAAAAATTATTAAAATGTGTTCAGGATTGCTTAAAACATATAAATATTCAAAAACTAGAATTTAAAAAAATTTACGATTGAAACACTTTTTGTTCTTATGAATATAGAAGAAAGTAAAAATAAAAGTTAAAAACTTTTTATTCATCTTCATCTCAAAAATTAGTCGCTAAATTTCACCTGGGCAGTTTCAATCATATATAAATACTGTTCAATTAATAAATTGTTTTTTCCTAATAGCTCATGAAAATTTTTAAATATTTATTTTATTTTGTTTTTTAATAATAAATATAAAAATAGTCTTTTTTTTTATGTCACTATCAATATTTGTTATATTCAATTTTAATTGTTGATATTTTACTTAGGTATACCAGAACATGATAATGAAGGTCGAGTCATTACTGCTGAATATGAGAAATTTTATTTAGTGAGCACATGTAAGTTATACATTGAATTTTCAATTTTTTCTGTGTATTAAGTGTAAAAATATTCAAGGTGACCACTAATCAAGGAAAGTTAGTGAAGAATTACGGAAAAGTCAGGGAATTTCATGTAAAGCCAGAGAATTTTGACAAATTTTGTGGAAATAAGCCATATGTGAAAGCTTGATATTGTAAATTACTGAATTGTTCATTAAATTTGTGATGAGTAAATTAGGGAAAATGGTGAAAAATAGTCATGGAAAAGTCAGGGAATTTGGTGAAGTTCTAATGTTAGCCACCTTGAATATTAGATCTTTATTTATCACTTTTCTGCAATGTTGGTTTAATAATAGTCTTTAAATTGCCAGTTGTATGATAATAGAAGATGTATATTTCATTTTTTTTTTTTTTTAAGCTTTAAGTGTTTAATTTTCCATGATTAACAAAGGACTGCATTCAGAGATCAAGAAGTAATGAAGATTGAAAGTTTTACGGCTGCAAATAATTAAGATTCACCTTTTCTCCTTCTTCATGTAATCCTGTAAGATGTTTGTTGCTTCATATTTTATGGATATCTCATTGGAAATTGGAGTTTTTGAATTTAACTCTTTAAACATATATATATTATTTTACTCAGAATTTTTAAAATATTTTAATTTTGTTATGTAAACTTAGAGCTTCAAATTTTCTATTTCAAAAAGAAATATTTAAATTTAATTTTTTTTTAAATGTTCCCTAAGATTAGACAATAAGTTCTAAAAGTGGAAAAAAAAAAAGTTTATAATACTCCATTTTTAATGTGATATTAAAAAAAATATGAAGTAATAAAAATGCCATTTATATGGGAAAGAAGAAACAGTGAATATAACTGATATGACAGCCTTAAATTGATTTTTTTTTTTTTTTTTTTTACTTGATTTTTGTTTCAAAATTTTAAGTTGAGTGTGAATATATTGTATGGTGTTTCAGTAAAAGAAAATAGAAATTTTGTTATGTAAAATCTTGTTAATTATTAAAAACAGTTCTAATTAAAAAGACAGAAAAAAGATAAAAATTTAACTGTTAGTTAACACTATCAGCGGCTTTCTAAATTTTATAAACTCAGGGTAATAGTCATGATTTTTATCTTTAAATCCATAGTCACTTTTTTAATTTCAGATTGAATTAATTATTGTTTTAGCACATTTTAAAAACCATGCACTGAAAGACTTAAATTTTTGCCGTTGTAATAGTCATGAGGTTTATCTTTAAATCCATAGTCACTTTTTTAATTTCAGATTGAATTAATTATTGTTTTAGCACATTTTAAAAACCATGCACTGAAAGACTTAAATTTTTGCCGTTTTACAAGACACTCAGTGGATTTAGAGACAAATTTTTCATCTGTACCATTTTGGTGACAATTGTTTCCATGTTATTGTTATTGCTGCTTTTAACCCTATTTATAAATATTTTTTTAATAAAAAATTAATCTACTGCACAATAAGCTGATATATGTGAGGGAATTTAAACAGTACTATATATATATGTATTAAATTAACATTTTTTTGAAATTCAGTATTCTTAAATATATTTGACTTAAGTTTCTTGCATATATATAACTATATAAAATTTCAAAAATGTAAACTTTGAAATTGTATAAATATTATATTAAGATAAATAGCACACAAATCATGTTATCAATGCAGATTGCAGATTTTGAATATTTTCTGGCAAACTAAATGTATTCCTATATTTGATTATTCAAGAATTTATCTTCTTCTCCTCCTCTTTTCTTCTCTCTCTTTTTTTTTTTTTTTTTAATTTAAATTTTCATTTGTTACAGATGTTCCAAATGCTGGTCGAGGTTTAGTTCGTTTAGATTACAGAATGAAGTGGGACAAAGATTTTCGTGAATATTTAAAGAAGTTGGATGCTGAGAAGC
The DNA here is from genome assembly GCA_963930645.1 of Salticus scenicus. Lineage (NCBI taxonomy): Eukaryota > Metazoa > Arthropoda > Arachnida > Araneae > Salticidae > Salticus > Salticus scenicus. The sequence goes on from OZ005649.1 coordinate 147,284,776, forward strand.
CTGTTATTTTAGTTGGTGATCTAAATGTGGCTCATGAAGAGATTGGTATATTCAGACATTTCTTATTCAGCAATTTCACAATACATTTTGAAGCTCAATTTATAAGAAATAATAAACCTTTTTCTCAATCATTGCTTGTTGTTGTCATCAATTAATTATTTTATGGTATTACTGAGCAAAATTCGTATTTTTCCGTGTTATCTTGCTAAGTGTTAGTCAACTCTGTCCCTGGTGTTTCAGCTTTTAAAGTTGGTGGTATAGGTTTTGTCTGATACTGATGCAGTTTAAATTTCATTGACTTTTTAAAAACATTGAAATAGAAAAATGCTTTATTATTACATACTTGCCAACTTTTCCGGTTTTCCCGGAAGACTTCCGGTTTTTTAACGTATTTTCCGGTCTTCCGGACAGATGATGAAATCTTCCGTTTTTAAAAAAGTCGCGGATGTCGTTCATTTTAAAAAGAAAACCCAAATGTTCTATGAAAACTCCTGATTCCCAATCTTTTTCCATCCATAACATAAATGTCAATATTCATTTAAAACTTGCTTTATGAGATTCTAGAACATGTAAAGAAATAGAATTGTTAAATATTTCTTGCTGATGTAATTATTTTTTACCCCCCCCCCCTTCATTTATTTCTAACTAGTGATCAGAAATCAAATGTTCTGCAGAAGTCTTTTGTTTCCTAATCTCTATCCATCTGCAACATAAATGATAATATTAATTTTAAACTTCTTTCATTAGATTCTAGAAGTAAAGTTGAAAGTGTTTAATATTTCTTACTCTGTAATTATTTTTGTATTCCCCCCCCCCTTTTCCCCGGATTGTGATCAATGATCAGTTCTAGAAACAATAAAGCAATGGAAGTGTTCAATATTTCTCACGTATGCAATTATTTTTAGATCTTTATTGCTGAATTTAATGAATCTGTTTATTTTTCCTCAATTAAATTAAATATTTGTATGTCATATTTATACCAAATGTGTAAACATGGGAAAAAAATTAAGAATTTTTTCAGGTAGGAAAATTTTTCCCAAATCAATTTAAAAAAATTAATACTTAGTTGGTTTTATGCATGTTTGAAACTGATAATTAGCTACTGCTATTTTTTTTTTTTATATATGTATGATTAATGTACATACACAAAAATCATATTCTATTTATTTAAAAAATTAGTTATACTTTTAACTTAACTAAGTTTTTTGTCTATTGTTAAATAAATTTCTTACAGATTCTGTTTTGTAGATATTTGTTTGTTGAAGAGGAATAACTTCATTTAAAACTTTAATATATTTAGTATAATCAATCTATAGTAAAACGTTTTTATAGATTGCTTATAAATATTAAAATTGTAAAGCTGTATATATATATATATTTTTTTTTTCTATTTAACATAATAAACAAGTAAAAAAAAATCTTCCCTTTTTTTATGAAATCTTCTGGTTTTTCAACACAAATCTTCCCTTTTTTTATTAAAATTGGTTGGCAAGTATGTTATTATATGCTCAGTTTTATAAAGTAAAGTTACTTTCGTACTTTATAAATCACCGTGTTTGTGGAACCAGTGGACTCTTAGAAAATTTTATTATTAACAAACATACAAATGTGGGCGGTAGTTATAAAGAGGTGACTATCTCTAGTCTAGCTGATCCTCTTGGTATTATCCAGATAATCGTCAAATTTTGTTGAATGTTATGAAATGAATTTCAGTTCTGTTTTGATTTATTTTTTATTTGTAAAACCCAATTTAATTAAATAATAAAATCAGGGTTCCCATGGATCAGGGAGAACAGGGAAAATCTGGAAAAGTCAAGGAATTTGAAATTACTGAAAAAAGTCAGGGAAGTATCAGGGAAAATTGTAAATATTGCTCAAAACCCTGGAAAAATGGTGATATAAACCTGGAAAATGCTTTTTATTGAGCATTCAATTTATGTCGCAAGTCACATTACTATGTTGTCTTTTATGTCGCAAACCATATTTTGTGACTGGAATTTTCTAAAAATAGACCTGGAAAAGTCAGGGAATTTTATTTGTAAAATTGAGTGAGAACCCTGTAAAATGTGCACTTATACCTGTTTTGGTACTGTTAACTGCTATTTTCCATAAATTTGCATGTGTTAAAGTGTGAAAATAATATTTTGTGGAAATAAGCTGAATTTTAAAGTTAGTTTTTGTAAATAGCTAAATTCTTTGCTAATATTATGAGATTTTTGTAATAAATAAACACAGGGTGGCCACTAGTCAGGGAATCATGGAAAAGTCACAGAATAATTAGGGTATTTTGAAAAAAATTGTAGAAATAAGCCGTATTTGAAAGCTTATTATTGTAAATTGCTATTTGTTCGTTAATTTTGAGTATTTTTTTGGGATATAAACAGTATAAGTCAGGAAAAAGTCAGGGCAAATTGTGAAAAACAGTCATGGAAAAGTCAGAGAATTTGGAAAAGTTCTAATGTTAGCTATCCTGTAAACTTGCTTAAGTCAGGGAATTTAGAAAAGCTCTAAAACTAGCCACCCTCATGCAGGATGAAAGAAAGTATTGTGTGTGTTACACTTGTATTTATCTATTTTATGTATGTGCTTTTTTTTTTTCAAAGAGCTTTTTCAGGTTTTCTCAGAGTTTCAAGAAATATTTTCATTCATTCATTTTTTTTTTTTTTTTTTTTTTTAAGTCTTTAACGATTAAATTTGAAACAATTTTTTTTTAAATTAAGTAATTGTAATTTAATATTCAGGGGTCTGTTCAGAGAAAAAGGGGCCTTTTACAAAATTGTTTATCCTATAAAAGGATCCTTCGCAAAACTGTTTAGCCTATAAAAGGATCCTTCGCAAAACTGTTTATCCTATAAAAGGGACCCTTCACAAAACTGTTTATCCTAAAAAAGAACTCTTCACAAAATAGTTTATCCTAAAAAAGAACCCTTCATAAAATTTTCCCCCTTAAAAACAGACCTCTTCACAAAATAGTTTATCCTAAAAAAAAACCCTTCACAAAATTTTTCCCCTTAAAAACAGACCTCTTCACAAAATAGTTTATCCTAAAAAAGAACCCTTCACAAAATTTTTCCCCTTAAAAACAGACCTCTTGATAAATCTGTTTCATTTCAAAAACTAATCTTCCATGAAATAAACAGGCCATCTAAACAATTGGATGTCCTTTGCTGTATTTTTCTAATTTATAAAAGTTTTCTATGTGTGAGTGTAGCCTTATAAAATTGAACTGTCATTGTCTAAAATGAAACCTTTAATTGTAATTTTATTTTGCAAAATTGCATTTTTCACATTTTCACAAAAAGAGGACCCCTGCCGAAAAGTTCGAAAGAACTTGATTTTCACACTAAATTTAGATTCTCGAAATTAATATGTAGATTTTTCACAATTTCACAAAAACAGGGTCCTGTCTGAAAAGTGTGGACAAACCTCTGATATTTTTAATTCTGTTTATCTGCCCTTCACAACAATTAAACTGGATTTAAATAATTATTTAGTGTTACTTTATTAAATTTTTCATATTCAATACATTTTGTAAAATATTTTTAATTGTCCCATTACATTACTTAAGAGTATTGCAATGTTAAAGTTTTCAGAATTTATTTATTTTTTAATTTGATTTTAATTTATTTATATATTTACATTCCTCAAGTCCCACAGTTTTCTCTATATTGACAAATTATTGTTTTTCTTGCTTTTGTTTTATTTATTTACTTTGTGTGTGTTTTTAATAAGATAATTATAAACTATTTTTCACGGTGAGTTTTTCAGGATTTTGTTCTATACAGCAATTTGAGCACCTCTAATATTTTCTAAAAATTTTTTGTCCTTGTTTTAATAATGTATATAAAATTGGTTTTATATTTATATCTTTATTGTACGTTACATAAAAGCACAAATGAAGGATTTTGAAAAAAAACCCTTTTTTTGGGGGGGGGGGGGGGGGTCAATAAAAATCAAGCCAACCCTGTGACTATTGCTGTTGAATATATCTGTTCATTGTTGCTTTTTCTGTAATATACTTATTCAAATTATCTATAAATTATGAAAGATTTTGTTTAATATAATAGTAATAAGATTTATCTTCAAGTGTACAGTTAAATTTGAAATCTCAATAACCATCATTTTTAATAAATTGCAAAAACCATAAAAATATTACACTTTTGTTATTTTTCAAGGAGATCAGTAGGTTAACCAATTAAATAAAGTTAATTTAAAAAAGTAATTCATAGTGAAAGACACCAGGTCTTATCGCCCTTAAAATCTGCACCAGTGTTCATCACCCTCACAAAAGAAATTTTAAAATAACCATTAATTAACATCTATGGATTTGAAGCCGCTCGAGAGAGAATCTCTGGTTCTAGGAAATCTAGTGCCAGTGGTTTCAAATCCATAGATGTTAATTAACGATTGTTTTAACATGTCTTTTGTGAGGGTGACGAATACTGGTACAGATTTTAAGGTTGACGAACACTGGTGTTTTTACCTTACTTCAATATTTTTTCTGTGAATATATGTATTTTTTTATCAAGTTTTATTAAGTCATCACATGTTATTTTTATTTATTTCTAGATTTGGCAAATCCTAAAACCAACAAAAAGAATGCTGGTTTTACAAAGGAAGAACGTGAGGGTTTCTCTGCTCTTCTGAAAGAAGGGTTTGTTGATACATTCAGGCACTTGTACCCAGATATGAAAGGAGCTTATACATTTTGGACATATATGATGAATGCTAGAGCAAAGAATGTAGGATGGTAATGTTCAATTTATACTTTTTAACAGAATTTTTGCATTAGTCAGATTAGATGAAAACTCAAAAAAGAAAAAAAAAATTAGTAACAATTGCTTTCCTAACATACACTATATAAAAATAGTATTATATTCATAAATAGAATCTGACTGTCAAATTTCGGTTTATCTATAAGTTACAAATGCATATAATGTATGTATTTCTATTCAGTGAAGTAGCAGGGGTAGGACACCATCTCTGGTCTTAAGGGAACTTCAAAAAATAAACTTAAGTTTTAAGTATACGTATCTCGTGAAGTTATTATGCCATTAATTTGATATGAAACATTCTCTGCAATTCCACTTTAACGGCCCTCTTCACTTACCGTCGCTGGAAACCCGAGCCAATGTTATTCTATGGGGAAATTTTCTTTACAAATAACTTATTAACTAATACATATTTTTAAGTTCTGTCTTCACATTCAGAAAATTCCCAATTGTTAAATTGACGGACCTTTTTTTAAAAATTTATTTATTTATTTATTTATTTTTTTTTTTTTTTGAAATTGCAAAATGAATAAATTTCACATATCGAAAATTCGTATTTTGCAGCTTCAATATAAAATATAAAAAATAAAAATAATAATTTTTTTAGAAAAGGTCTTTCAGTTTAACAGCTGGGAATTTTCAGAATGTGAAAACAGAATTTAAAAATGTGAATTAGTTAATAAGTTATTTGTAAAGAAAAATTTCCCATAGAATAACATTAGCTTCGGCTTCCAGCGGCAGTTAGTGAAGCGGGCCCTTAAGCCATAGGCTCCAGTCTGAAAAGCCTTAATGTATAAAAAGTGGCCGTAATGCAACAAACTCAAAAACAAAAAAAAACCATTTATGCAAAGGCCTGACTAAGGTGGGCTGGGATGAGATTGTTTAGACTTTCGTAGGAATTTCAGACTGTACTTATTTTCTGTTTAATTTTCTTTGTTTTGACATGTTCTTGAACAATTTTTTTTTTTTCTTATATTCTTATATTTGCTTTTGAAAAGTATGATTTCTTGTAATGTTTCTTTCTTTTATTGCAAAAATATAATTATCTTTGTGTTTTGCACATATTTTCAGATTTTTTTTTCATTTCCCCCTCTTATGCCTTGTTAGGACAAGTGGGGGCAGTGTCCCTGGCCTCAACGTTGCATTGCGCTTGGTTTCTAAATCAATCTTAAAATTCACGTTTTTTATGGTTATAAGTTTATGTGAATAAGTACAAGAGCCTCTCATTAGGGGTCCCCAGTGAGACTTTTGCTTTGGGCCTCGAGAGATGTAGGTCCTCCATTATTTCCGTGTGTGTACAACTTGTAGTAGTTTGCTAAAACCCAAGAGCAACTTTAAATAGAATAGACCTCTGGTCTATTACACCAAATAGGGTGCAAATATAGTATACCAGATAGATGTGTCTAGGTCTTAATGGGTTGCTGAAGGCTATGTTCCTTGGAAGTCGTAAGTCATGATAGTTTTATAAGGATTTAAAAAATTTCTTATTATTACAGCTATGGACTTAAAATATTTGGTGTTCACTAGTGTCTAAACTTTACATTCATTTAAAAAGAATTTTGGTAAGCATGCTAAAAGGTCATTGTCACAAAAACTATGCAGATTTTTATGAGTGTGGGACTTGCAGCTCTTTTACAGGAATCAGAGGTTAATCCAGAACAAATTTAATGCCGCAATGAGGCACTTTCACAAAATCCACTTTTGGCAAAGAGGTACCTTCACAAAATCAGTTTTCAACAAAGAAACACCTTCACAAAGTCAATTCTTCTGAATATAGCTGCACATTAAAAATTTCTGTAAGCTTTGCTGCATCGAACACATAATAAATACCCTTAATTCAGGGGTCGAAATGAAAATCAGCAAGTTGGGTGCCAAATGGCAACTAGCATTGTTTTCTTAGTTGCCATTATGTTGTACTTAGGTGCCATTTTAAAACTGTTATTTACATATAGAAACATATGTGTAAACATTGTACATAAACTACAATTACTTAAAATACTGATACTTTATCTAGTTAGTTTTTCCATTTTAAAAATTTGCTAGTGCTTATATTTTTACAAGAAAGCAGGGGTGTTTGTGTTCAGGGTTTACCCCTAATTTCAGGGTTTTTACTGTAACCCATCTGTGTTTTCATATTTCCTATAAAGTTATCTTTTCTTTCATTGGTTGTTCATTTGTTACGCAGGTGATATGTGAATGTAATGTAAAAGGATTGAGAGCGTCTGGCCTAAATAGTTTGAGTATTATTTGATATTTTGGGTTTTTTCTAATTTGAGGATCTAATTTTCAGGGATTTTACCTTTGAGTCACAATCACCCCTGCCAGGAATTTACTTCTACTACTTTGTTGCTAGTGCCTTTATTTTCATCGCACATTGAAGGGGGAAAAGAATGCTAGGCGTCAAAGTGACAACTAGGTATAAAATTGTGGTCGTCAAAACGAAATATTTAGTTGCAAAATACAACTAATAACTGCAAATTTTGAGCCCTGCCTTAACTTGGATATTTATTGGAGACAGTGGCGAATGTTGAAGTAAACACATGTTAGAAATTACTCGCTGCATCTATATAATTATTTGACAACTGTTTTATTAGTTCCCCATCATACTATAGGTATGGGGAACTTAGGTAATCGTGAAAAATTTCGACCTCGGTTTTTTGACTTTTCTACACGTTTTCAGGTGTGAGGAATCCGAAAATGACAAAATTTCTATGGTGTCTGTCTGTAAGGGTGTCTGTTAGTTTGTTAGTGGGTCAGTCCGTTAGTTTGTTAGTCTGTGTACACGATATCTCAAGAACAAATTGTCGAAGAGAGGTCAGATCAGTTTTAAAATATTACTTTCGACACTGGCAAGAACCCTATTCATTTGCAACATTCGATTTTAAAAACTTCGTAAGTTATTTGAAATTTACGATTTTCTTAACATGGGAGAATAGGACAAAAAATCACTTAAATGTAAACATTAAGTGACATTAAATGTAAACTTTTTACTGTAAAAATGTCAGACCAGTTTTAAAATATCAGTTTTGATGCCGGAATGAACATCAGTAACTATAAATATGCTACTTTGAAAATTTCGCAAGTTACTGGAAATTTACGAATTTCTTAACATGGCAGTATAAGGGAAAATTTCACATAAACGTCAATTTTGAGAGATATTTTCATCGTAAAGATGTCAGACTACTTTTGAAACATTATTTAGGACACTGGCATGAATATTAATGACTATGAATTTTCCAATATAAAGATTTCGTAAGTTATTGGAAATTTACGAATTTCTTAACATGGCTGAATAGAGCAAAATTTCACATAAACGTCAATCTTGAGGGATATTTTCATCGTAAAGATGTCAAACCACTTTCGAAATAATATTTAGGATACTGGCATGAATATCATAGACTATGATTTTTCCAATTTAAAAAATTCGTAAGTTATTTGGAATTTACGATTTATTTAACATGTCAGAATAAAGCAAAATTGAGCATAAACTTCCATTTTGAGGATCCTAAATACGTTAGACAACTTCAAAATTACGTTTATGATATTTGTTTGAACATGATTGAATACAAATATTCTAGTAGGAAAATTTCGTAATTTACGATTTTATCAACATAGCGAAATTGTAAATTTTTCATATAAATATGAATTTGAGGATTATTGCATTGTAAATAGTAGCATGAAAACTAAACAACGGAATTGACCCCGATAAAATAAATTAATAGATTAGAATAAGATAAATATATCGAAGTGAACGGTGGATAGCCTATTAGGGGGGATTTCATTCTGTCACTGTATGAAGCTTTGGTCAAATTGATTTCTTTTAACATTATTGCCGAAACGTCAGTGGAGGCCCTCTGTTGAGACTCAAAACGGTTTTGGGCTGTGTCTGTCTGTCGCGCGACAGCGGCCGCCAAAAAAGCGCTATTTACTTGAAATTTGGTACACATGTTCATGAGCCCCACGAAATCAGCTGTATAGTTTTTGGTATGTATTCCATTTGTAGTTCGTATACAGGGACACGCCAAAGTTTTTCTTATCATTATGGCCTATGGGAGAAATTTATATGTATCACGATAGCGGCCACAAAAATCACGCTATTGACTTGCAATTTGGTACACGTGTTCATGTGCCCCGCGAAATCTACTGTATAGTGTTGGGTGTGTATTCCATTTGTAATTTGTGTACAGGACACGCCAAAGTTTTTCTTATCATTACGGCCTATGGGAGGAATTTGTATGTACCGCGATAGCGGCCACAAAAATCACGCTATTGACTTGCAATTTGGTACACGTGTTCATGAGCCCAACGGAATCAGCTGTATAGTTTTAGGTGTGTATTCCATTTGTAGTTCGTGTACAGGGACACGCCAAAGATTTTTTATGATTACGGCCTATGGGAAGAATCTGTATGTACCGCAATAGCCACCGCAAAAATCAAGCTATTGCAGGGCTGCCAACAACTACGCAATTGGCGTAGTAACTATGCTTTAGCCTGCTTCTGCTACACTCTACGCATCGCATATTTAAAGCTACGCTTTTCCTTTCCTCATCGTTATCTTGTTTACAACAAGCGAACTCCGATTTCGCACCGTATCTGCAAATTGCAGTTACGGATGAAGTAGCTTGAAAACTCCGGAGGTTGGTAGGTTGTTTCATTTCCTTCTCATAAACTATGACAATAGCATGACTGTGTACGTGCGGTGATTGGATGTTTGGAGAAGTTCTTTTCTATCACTGACTAGAGGTCTAATGCTAATCTGTTTACTTTTGTTTTTTGGTATCATGTGTTATCGGCTGGACTCGTATTTCTGCATTTATTTTTTTACTTAAAAGTGGACAAATTTGTTTAGTTTTTTATTTAATAGTATTTTAAGTTAAAATGAGCGATTATGGTGATAATCCAAAGAAGAAAAAAGTTCCTGATCAAAAATTTCTATCGGAGTATACTGCTAATGGCCATATCACACGGGAACATATATACTCAACACAACATTATACACAACATGTTGACTATGCTGAACGAACGAGAAACCGGTCAGCTTTCCCCAGGCTTCCCCCGAATCAATGGCGTGATGTATTCCCTTCTCTAAAGGTATTCCAAAAAAAAAATCCTGTTTATTCCTCCTATTGGTCAATTTTGATCAGCATGCTCAACATACTCAACTTTTTCTAAACGGTTTTGTAAAAGTTGATCATCCGAAAACTTGCTGTCCTTGAACAAAATCAGGCTGAGTATGTTGGGTATAATGCTGAGTTTAGTAAAATGCTGAACGAAAGTCTCTCGTGTGATATGGCCTTAAATGACCATGTTTGCGATCTGTTGATTCATCACCCCATCAGGCGTATTACTGTACAATATGTAACAGCAATTTTCGCATAAATCATGGTGGACTTGATGATTGTTCATGTTATATTGCAACAAGCCAATGTATTATTTTTGTATGTTAGATTATTAAAAGTCAATAAATTTCAGAAAGTAAGTTTTAATGTAAACAAAAGATTTTATGCTTATTTATATTTTAAGCATTTTCTTATTTTTTTAGCGACTACACTTTGTAGCTTAAAACTACACTTTTTCTTGTTTTTTAACTACACTTTAGCACTCCCAGAGGTTGGCAGCCTTGCTATTGACTTCCAATTTTTGCCGAAATGTGAATGGAGGCCCTCTGTTGAGACTCAAAAGGATTTTGGATTCCGTCTGTCTGTCTGTCTGTCATGCGATAGCGGCCGCAAAAAACACGCTATTGACTTGAAATTTTGTACACATGTTCATGATGCCCACGAAATTAGCTGTATAGTTTTCGGTGTGCATTCCATTTGTAAGTTTGTGTACAGGGACACGCCAAAGTTTTTTTTACCATTACGGCCTATGGGAAGAATTTGTATGTACCGCGATAGCGGCCCTCAAAATAACGCTATTGACTTGCAATTTGGTACACATATTCATGAGCCCATTGAGCAAGCATTTGACGAAACTGATATAGATCTGAGACTGACCGCCTTGGCGAAAATAATGCTCCTTTTATACTTTTCTATCGAAAACAGACTGTTCTGGAAAATTCTCGTATCACATCAGCCAATGAGATTAGAGCTTCCATATTTGGTATATCCCTAATAAGGATTTTCTCGCCAAGATCGCCAAAAAAATCACCAAGGAGGGAAATAGTCGCCAAATTTGGCGCCAAATTTATTTCTTCCCTTATAGGAGCTTTTTAATGTGTTTTTAAAGGAAAATTTGGCTATTTTAATGCTAAAACGACTATAAAGGCACAAAATTAGCATTTTATCAACTTACTACACCTCTTTGAAAGAATTTATACAAAAATAAATGCAATTATTTACAATTTTGTAACACTTTATATCATATACAAATAGGTATACAAAGAGAGATACAACGGGGGGGTTGAGGGGGGCTGCCGCCCCCCTCAGGAATGTATTTGATTTTGGTAATAAGTCGATCGAATCAATATATACTATTATATAATAAGGAATAAATAAAAATGACCTATTGAATAATGTCTGATGCAAATAGGACGTTGAGGCTCCTGATCTGCAGATCCACTAGTAATATGTCTCGCACTAGAAATTTCTGAGAACATAAATATGATGGGGAACTGAGCAGAGTCCACCTATGCCAACTAGTTTTTTAAATGTATTATAAAAAACTGCTTTGCATATTTCGGTTAATTGTTCAGAAGCATTGTTAATTTTATCAAACTAACTTGATTTTTTCACAAATTAATTTGTAAATTCACAAATTGGGTAGAATTTTTATGCACTGTGGTCTGTGGACTCAAATTATTTGAAGTTTAGTAATGTTAAATTGTTTTTTTTTTTTAAAAGTTATGTGCATGTTATATGTAGTTCTTTTACAGAGAAACATGAGAGAATTTACCTACGAATTATCTAAAAAGCATTAAATTATTTAAAAGACAAGGAAATTAATAGTGCTGTACCGAGTAGCCGAGTACCGAGTAGTTGTAAGAAAGAATAATTGAAATTGACGTATTAAGGAAGAATTTTGCACATCTTGAAATTTAAAAAAGGCTTTTTGAACACAAAATTAAGTTAAATGGTAAACAGCATGTTTACATGAAACGTTTCAGAACTTTTGTAGTGTATATACACAATTAGGTTCATTGTTATATTTGATACTTCCAGCTTAGTGGATTATTAAAACCATAATAACTGATAACTTCATCCTTTATTATATAGTCTTTCTCAGATGCGAATCATTCTCAGATAATTCTTAGAGAATATAAAAGTTCTTTATACACTCAGGCTTAATTTAAGATGCATGAAATTTACACATGAAATGAGAACATTAAAATAAATATTTTATCATCATTTCAAACATGATAGACTGCAATAATCTTCAAATTCTAGAAGAGTAAAAAAATAGGTGGTTTCGGGCCATAATTTGCAGAACTACAAATTTGATAATATATTTTTAATAACATTTTAGTGTATTTACCTTTTTCATAATTATTAATTTTAAATTAAAAATCAATCTTTTTTTTACAGTTTTAAAAGTGTCTTACTTTTATTTGCACAAATATGTAACTAAAGTTTTATCTACTATAGTAGTATTGTATAAGGGGTTCTTTTTTCTAAAATATTTTATTTTTGTCTGTTTCATAGATACAATTTTATGTACAAAGTTTTTGTAAAAAAAAAAAAAAAAAATTGCATATTACACACATACAAGATGGTTATACTTAAATTCTTGTAACTAAAATGGATAAGCTCAAATCATGAATCGTCTCTATAGCGAGTTTAGTGGCAATCTACTTGCCCGTTTTAACTGCAGAAAGCTGTTTGCAGCAAAAGTTTAATGACTATGTTTATATTTTCATATTTTTTTAGTTTAGTTATTAAAAAACAACTCTTATGAATACATTTCTTTCAATAATACATAAAAATAATGAAATTCTTACAACTACTCGGTATTGGCCGAATACTTAGTCCATATTTGGCCGAGTACCGAGTACTCGGCAAACTGGCCGAGTACCGAGTATATAATGAGTACTCGGTACAGCTCTCGAAATTAATATATATTGTAGAATTTTGCTACAGCATGGCTATTACTAGAAGTTTTCTGCTTACCAATTATATTTATTTTACAAGGATGCTCAATAAAATTCAGATATATCCATTGTACAAATATGCAAGTCTGAGGAGAAATACTCAAACACATTATTACATTATTTGCTTTATTTATTTCCTGAACCATTAAATATTTGGAGAGTGAAGTGGGGTCACTCCACATTAAACTATTAATATTTATTTATTTAATCAGTTATTAAACTTTGACATAAATTTTTAAAAGAAATTATTTTGAGCATATTTCAATTTATAAAATTCTAAAAATGTCTTTATGTTAATTTGAAAGAAAATCTGTTCAGTGATGCTCTTTTATTTTACAAATTCAATTTAAACCTAGCAGCAGAAAGAGGGCAATATGGCAGTCGGCTCTGCAGATTTCAATTTAACAGCTCAGTGAAAAATACCTGATATTAAATTAACAATAGAATTTGCATTATGTCTCTAGATCACTGTACTTCTTATACCTCTTGATTTATTTTTCTTGTAGACAGAGGCAATTTTTATTTATTTTATAAATTGTTCATAAAATACTTCTTGTAGTATACCATATTTGGTTCAGCATTCTTGGATTGCAGATAAATTTTATTTTGCAGCAAATAAATACTGAAAATTCTGCTACTGGGAACTTAAATATCAATGGCTGTCAGGGCATATCAAATTTTTCTGGGTATTTACATATTAAAGGCAGAATTAGAAATTATATTGTGAAATTAAAAATATATTATAAATTGTGCGTGCTGATTGTATATTTCATGCATTAAAATTGCACCTGAATTACACTTCCAGGGTTGCCAACTTCTCCGTTTTCTGCGGAGTTTCTCCGAAAAAATTTAAAAACTCTGCAATTCCGCGAAGTAATGTTTATGCTACGCAAATTCAGTTTTGACCACCTAACTAAATATTTTTTATTAAATACATAAAACTGAATAGTGGTAGACACCTGGGGGGGGGGGGGGGGAATAAAAAAATAAAAAACTATTTTTCTTTCTTTCTTCTATTTTTTTTTTTTTTTTTTTTTTGGAAGAACCACACCCTTCATCCTTCATCTGTAATACTCATAAATAAATAGTAAAGAAAAAAAAAAGAAAGAAAGAAAACATTCTAGTGCTAGCCATTGCGTAATCAAAATATTGCTGACTCAGAATGGGAACAAGTATTTGTTTACATTAGCTAAGAGTGTGTTTAATTAAAACCACAAATTGAAAGGGGGGAAGAAAGAAACCAGATGCTATGATTATGCAGTGTTTTGATTTTCATTTAAAGTATATCAATGTTTCAGTTATCTTAATGCTTAATAGGTCATTAAAAAAATTGTTTATTTTAATTATTTATCGATAAAAATAATGGATTCAAAGCTACTGAACTTTAAGGCTGATTGACAATCCTTTACTTAAGATTTATTTGAAATAATTATGCATTTATTTTATCATTCACTCAAAGCATTAATGATTTATTATTATACCTTCATTTGTATCTGGGGAGAAAAAAAAAAAAAAAAAAAAAACTAAACAAATTATGACCAATAATCTGCAAAATTCTAAAGTTTACAAAACATATAGTCCCAAGCTATGCAGATTAGAGGGAGTTGACTCAGAGATGAGATCATTTACACATTTATATGAATATTGGAGATTTCATTTTTAGATTTTTATGTGATAGTATAATTATTTTGACATTCATGGAAATTGTTGAAAATTTAATTTATTTTTTTCCCTTTGTGTGTGTTTTTTTTTTTTTTTTTTTTTTTTTTTTTATGTAACTGAATAATCTACTTTCATATATTGTCTTTAATTATGTATGGAAAATATGCCATTATGCAAAAAACAAATTACTTTTGGGTTTTAAGCTTATATTCAGACTTAATCATTTCCCATTATTATCTCTCTTCACTGTTTTGCTAAATATATTTGATTATCAATCTTAATTTCATATGATTATTGTTAATTTATTTTTGTTAGTAGTTTATTCTTTTCTTTCTTTCCTTTTTTTTTTTTTAATGTATTTTTAAAATTGCTCCTCAAAATTTCTCTGAATACTCCTCAAACTGTTTTTGAAAAGTTGGCAATCTTGCACTTCATCTACAAAGTGCAATAAGCTCATTCAGTTATGATCATCTAATAGAATTTCATGTTTCTGTTTCGTAATGTACATCACACTTGTATTGTGTAATACTTAAAATATTGTATAATACTTAATTTCATTTTCTTGTTCAGGAAATTCATAAATCATTTGTTCTTGTTTTTCAAAAGTTAATTTTTAATATTTTTATCTTGGATTTAAAAAAAAAAAAAAAAAAAAAAAAAGTAAAAAATGAACTCAGTACATTTTTTGCACTTAATAACTTTGAAATAATATATTAAAAGTATTTAAAAAAATCAAGTTTTCGGAAAGAAGAACAAATTTGATTGTGAATTTTCTAAATGTAGAAATAGAATTTAAAAATACGTTGAATAACGAGTAATTCTGCTAACAAATTTACTCATGGAATAACTAAAGTATCTACTGATCACCAAAATCCCTAAACTCCCCAAAATATAATTAAATTGGAAAATAGTTTCCTAGAATCTGTAAATGTAACTAAATCTAACAGGGTTCATACTCCTCAGGGAAAACCTGGAAAACAGGGAATACTCAGGGAATTTGGAATTTGTTAAAAAATGTCAGGGAAAACTCAGGGAAAATAAAAATTTTCATTAAAACTCAGGGAAAATCAGTTATAAAACCTGGAAAAACAAATTTTTTTTTCTCTCAAGTTATGTTTTTCTTGTTTAGCTTCGTATCAAAATTTAAATAATGAATTACTGTGAAAATACGCATGTAAATATGATTTCTACCTGAATTTCTGTTATGATCGGCAGTAATATGACATCATACAGTGGAAGTAGCTGTATTTTGTCTTGTCTAAAAGAGCGTTTCTTGTAATATGTCGCTAATATTTTCTTGAAAATTGTCTGGGAACTCAGGGAAAACTCAGGGAATTTTTTTCCCATATTTGAGTATGAACCCTGTCTAAATAATGGTTCCCCAAAATGTGCACATTAAGCATATAAAATTATTTTTTGTTTGAAATTGTGGTTATCTAGCATGTGCATGGTGTTAACTACTGTGCTGTTTACAAATTTTCTGGAAATTTGTACCATTAAAATGAGACTCCCTGGAGATGCTTCACAACTTTTTTACCCCCCCCCCCTTTTTTTTTCACTGCATATTTTATAGGCTATAGCACATTCACAGCATAACTGCTCTCAATTTTTTTTTTTAAGGAAATCTCCCCCCCCCCCTCTAAAAAAATCACTAAATTGACAATCAAATACCAGTGGCGGCCCATGAACCGAAAATAGGTGAAGAGCTCAAAAAGAATATTTAAGTATTTTCAATGCATGATTTTTATTAAGCATGGTCTTGGCTAAAAATACTTATTTAAACGTAGATTTATATTCTATAAATGAATACAGTGTAAAATACAGTGTGCCTTTTCACCTATTTTCGGTGCACGAGCCACAACTGTCAAATACTCAATAGACATCCCAGGGTTGTCAACTGCTCCGATTTCTGCGGAGCTTCTCCGAAAAAATTTAAAAACTCCGCAATTCCGCAAAGTAATGCTTATGCTCCGCAAATTCAGTTTTGACCACCAAACTAAATATTTTTTATTAAATACATAAAACTGAATAGTGGCAGACACCGGGAAAAAAAGAAAAAAAAAAACTATTTTTCTTTTTTTTTTTTTTTTTTTAAAACCACGCGCTTCATCCTTCATCCTGCAATACTCATAAATAAATAGTAAAGAAAAAAAAAAGAAAGAAAGAAAACAGTCTAGTGCTAGGCATTGCGTAATCAAAATATTGCTGACTCAGAACGGGAACAAGTATTTGTTTACATTAGCTAAGAGCACGAGTGTGTGTAATTAAAACCACAAACTGAAAGGGGGGAAGAAAGAAACCAGATGCTATGACTATGCGGTGTTTTGATTTTCATTTAAACTATATCAATGTTTCAGTTATCTTAATGCTTAATAGGTCATTAAAAAAATTGTTTATTTTAATTATTTATCGATAAAAATAATGGATTCAAAGCTACTGAACTTTAAGGCCGATTGACAACGCTTTATTTAAGATTTATTTTATCATTCACTCAAAGCATTAATGATTTATTATTATATCTTCATTTGTATCTGGGAAGAAAAAATAAAATAAAATAAATAAATAAATAACTAAACAAATTATGACCAATAATCTGCAAAATTCTAAAGTTTACAAAACATATGGTCCCAAGCTATGCAGATTAGAGGGAGTTGACTCAGAGATGAGATCATTTACACATTTATATGAATATCGGAGATTTCATTTTTAGATTTTTATGTGATAGTATAATTATTTTGACATTCATGAAAACTGTTGAAAATTTAATTTTTTTTTTTCCTTCCCTTTGCGTTTTTTTTTTTTTTTTTTAATGTAACTGAATAATCTACTTTCATATATTGTCTTTAATTATGTATGGAAAATATGCCATTATGCAAAAAACAAATTACTTTTGGATTATAAGTTTATATTCAGACTTAATCATTTCCCATTATTATCTCTCTTCACTGTTTTGCTAGATATATTTCAGGGGTCGATCCAGGTTTTAATTTTTGGGTCCCTTTTTTGTGAAAAGCAAAATATTTTTGTGAAATTTTTATTTATTTTTGTGAAATATAAAATATTTTTGTGAAAAAGTAAAATCTTGTGTAAAATCTTCCGTTTTTACAATCACTTTATGTAATGTTTAATATCAAGTTAATAGAGTTTCATTGAGCCAAATTAAGGCATTAATTAAAAATAATACTGAAAATATGAAAACATTTAATAAAAGGATCATTTTTATAAAACAAATTCTTGTGAAGAGACTTATTTCATAAATTTGAATTTTGTGAAGGGTCCCTTTTATGGATTTGAATTTTGTGAAGGGTCCCTTTTTATGAATTTGAATTTTGTGAAGGGTCCCTTTTTACTATGTGGAATTTTGTGAAGGGGCCGCAAAAGGGACCCAAATTTTGCCTGGATCGACCCCTGTATTTGATTATCAATCTTAATTTCATATGATTATTGTTAATTTATTTTTGTTAGTAGTTTATTCTTTTCTTTCTTTCCTTTTTTTTTTTTTTAATGTATTTTTAAAATTGCTCCTCAAAATTTCTCTGAATACTCCTCAAACTGTTTTTGAAAAGTTGGCAATCTTGCACTTCATCTACAAAGTGCAATAAGCTCATTCAGTTATGATCATCTAATAGAATTTCATGTTTCTGTTTCGTAATGTACATCACACTTGTATTGTGTAATACTTAAAATATTGTACAATACTTAATTTCATTTTCTTGTTCAGGAAATTCATAAATCATTTGTTCTTGTTTTTCAAAAGTTAATTTTTAATATTTTTATCTTGGATTTAAAAAAAAAAAAAAAAAAAAAAAAAAAAAAAAAGTAAAAAATGAACTCAGTACATTTTTTGCACTTAATAACTTTGAAATAATATATTAAAAGTATTTAAAAAAATCAAGTTTTCGGAAAGAAGAACAAATTTGATTGTGAATTTTCTAAATGTAGAAATAGAATTTAAAAATACGTTGAATAACGAGTAATTCTGCTAACAAATTTACTCATGGAATAACTAAAGTATCTACTGATCTCCAAAATCCCTAAACTCCCCAAAATATAATTAAATTGGAAAATAGTTTCCTAGAATCTGTAAATGTAACTAAATCTAAATAATGGTTCCCCAAAATGTGCACATTAAGCATATAAAATTATTTTTTGTTTGAAATTGTGGTTATCTAGCATGTGCAAGTTGTTAACTACTGTGCTGTTTACAAATTTTCTGGAAATTTGTACCATTAAAATGAGACTCCCTGGAGATGCTTCACAACTTTTTTACCCCCCCCCCCCCCCCCCCTTTTTTTTTTCACTGCATATTTTATAGGCTATAGCACATTCACAGCATAACTGCTCTCATTTTTTTTTTTTTAAGGAAATCTCCCCCCCCCCCCCCCCCTCTAAAAAAATCACTAAATTGACAATCAAATACCAGTGGCGGCCCATGAACCGAAAATAGGTGAAGAGCTCAAAAAGAATATTTAAGTATTTTCAATACATGATTTTTATTAAGCATGGTCTTGGCTAAAAATACTTATTTAAACGTAGATTTATATTCTATAAATGAATACAGTGTAAAATACAGTGTGCCTCTTCACCTATTTTCGGTGCACGAGCCACAACTGTCAAATACTCAATAGACATCCCAGGGTTGCCAACTGCTCCGATTTCTGCGGAGTTTCTCCGAAAAAATTTAAAAACTCCGCAATTCCGCGAAGTAATGCTTATGCTCCGCAAATTCAGTTTTGACCATCAAACTAAATATTTTTTATTAAATACATAAAACTGAATAGTGGCAGACACCGGAAAAAAAAAAAAAAAACTATTTTTCTTTTTTTCTTTTTTATTTTTAAGAACCACGCGCTTCATCCTTCATCCTGCAATACTCATAAATAAATAGTAAAGAAAAAAAAAAGAAAGAAAGAAAACAGTCTAGTGCTAGGCATTGCGTAATCAAAATATTGCTGACTCAGAACGGGAACAAGTATTTGTTTACATTAGCTAAGAGCACGAGTGTGTGTAATTAAAACCACAAACTGAAAGGGGGGAAGAAAGAAACCAGATGCTATGACTATGCAGTGTTTTGATTTTCATTTAAACTATATCAATGTTTCAGTTATCTTAATGCTTAATAGGTCATTAAAAAAATTGCTTATTTTAATTATTTATCGATAAAAATAATGGATTCAAAGCTACTGAACTTTAAGGCCGATTGACAATGCTTTATTTAAGATTTATTTTATCATTCACTCAAAGCATTAATGATTTATTATTATATCTTCATTTGTATCTGGGAAGAAAAAATAAAATAAAATAAATAAATAACTAAACAAATTATGACCAATAATCTGCAAAATTCTAAAGTTTACAAAACATATGGTCCCAAGCTATGCAGATTAGAGGGAGTTGACTCAGAGATGAGATCATTTACACATTTATATGAATATCGGAGATTTCATTTTTAGATTTTTATGTGATAGTATAATTATTTTGACATTCATGAAAACTGTTGAAAATTTAATTTTTTTTTTCCTTCCCTTTGCGTTTTTTTTTTTTTTTTTTTTTTTTTTTTTTAATGTAACTGAATAATCTACTTTCATATATTGTCTTTAATTATGTATGGAAAATATGCCATTATGCAAAAAACAAATTACTTTTGGATTATAAGTTTATATTCAGACTTAATCATTTCCCATTCTTATCTCTCTTCACTGTTTTGCTAAATATATTTGATTATCAATAAATATTTCTTAATTTCATATGATTATTGTTAATTTATTTTTGTTAGTAGTTTATTTCTTTTCTTTCTTTCTTTTTTTTTTTTTTTTTTATGTATTTTTAAAATTGCTCCTCAAAGTAGCCAAAATGCTCCTCAAAATTTCTCTGAATACTCCTCAAACTGTTTTTGAAAAGTTGGCAACCCTGACATCCTTATAACATGGGGTTTAGCTACCAGAGATGGGGAAATCTTAAGAATTAGAAAGAAACTATAATTAGGTATTTACATTAGTGATAATTTACCTTTGTATTGCTTTGGTAAATTATCAAATTTTTTTCAGTAGAAGCTTCATATTTAGTTGCTTTTTCATCTTTTACATAAAAATTGCATTATATTGTATGTACAGGATTCTAACTAATCGTGATCATAGTACGATTTGTATTGAATGTTGGTTAACTTTCTGAATTTGAAGGCAAGTTGTCTTAGCAAAAACAAAATATGTTTTATTGCTTTTTGTCTATAAAGTCTCATAGTGTTAAATTTATTATCTTATTTTATAGATGTAAATTCAATTTTTTATGTAATCCCTTTATGAATTTTATTAGTTTGAAAAATTAAAGCCATGTAATAAAATTATTAGTTTTATTTGTTCATAAAATTGTTAACTTTTATTATTGTTTATAGGAGATTGGATTATTTTGTCATATCTGAAAGGTTTACTGAAAATTTATGTGATAATGTCATTCGAAAAGATGTATTTGGAAGTGATCACTGCCCCATCACATTATTCTTAGCTCTGTAAAGCATTGTTCTTTTCTTACCATCATTTTTGTAGTGCCATCCTGTTCATCGCTGGAACATTAATGTCATTAAATTAAAATACTAGTAACTAATTGTATTACCTTTAAGTACAAATACTAGTACCTGATTGTATTACCTTCAAGTACAAAATTAAAAGTTTTGATGAAAAACTTTAGATGCTTTTTTTCTTTCTTTAAACACGTTCACTTTAAAACTTATGGTACATTTTCAAATTTTGTTTACAATTTATTATTCTAGAGGAATAAAGAGAAAAAATTCAATCTTCAATTGATATTTCAAAGTTTAATTTCAGCTGTGCATTAATTAAAGAATTAATACTTTTTTATTTAAAGCTTCTAGCATTGAATATTTGGAAAATTTGTAAAATTTCTTTAGCCGTGAATATTTAAAAATGTAATTCTAAGTAAAAATGTCTGTCCGTTTTATTTTGAGCAATTAAATACTTTTTCTTTGTTATCAAATTTAATTAATTTTAATTATTTTTAATATAAACCATTTGTATGTTATATTAAAGATAAAAATTAGTTGCATAAGCTTTAAAAAAAAAAAAAAAAAAAAAAAACAGGTATTTAATTTAGTACAGCAGGATTAATTTGTATATCACAATCCTTAAAAAAATAATAATAATCGCTTTTGAATATTTGTTGGCTAAATTTAGATGATATAGCCAACAAATATTCAGAAGCCATAATCAATATAATCCTGAAAATTTTTGACCTCGATTTTTTTTACTTTTTTACATGTTTTCAGGTGTGCAGAATCCGAAAATGACAAAACTTGTATGATGTCCGTCTGTAGGGTGTTTGTTAGTGTATTAGTCCGTTAGTTTGTTAGTCTGCGTACACAATATCAAGAACAAATAGTTGCAGAGAAGTCAGATCACTTTTAAAATATTACTTTCGACACTGGCAAGAACCCTATTCATTTGCAACATTCGAATTAAAAAACTTCGTAAGTTATTAGAAATTTACGATTTTCTTAACATGGGAGAATAGGGTAAAATTTCACTTAAGCGTGCATTAAATGGAAAATTTTTGCTGTAAAAATGTCAGACCAGTTTTAAAATATCAGTTTTGATGCCGAAATGAACATCATTAATTATAAACATGCTACTTTGAAAATTTCGGAAGTTATTGGAAATTTACAAATTTCTTAACATGGCAGAATGGGGCAAAATTTACATAAACGTCAATTTTTAGGGATATTTTCATCATAAAGAAGTCAGATCACTTTTGAAATATTATTTAGGATACTGGCATGAACATCATAGACTATGAATTTTCCAATTTAAAAAATTTGTAAGTTATCAAGAATTTGCGATTTACTTAACATGGCAGAATAGGGCAAAATTGAGCATTAACGTCCATTTTGAGGATCATAAATATATCGGACAACTTCAAAATAACATTTATGATGATATTTGTTTGAACATAATTGACTACAAATATTCTAATATGAAAATTTTGTAAGTTATTCATAATTTAAGATTTTATCAACATAGCAAAATTGAAAAATTTCCATATAAATATGCATTTTGAGGATTGTTGTGTGTGTGAAATAGTAGCATGAAAACTAAACTACGAAATTGACCCTAATAGAAAAAAATTATTGGAATAAGATAAATATATCAAAGTGAACAGTGGATAGCCTATTAGGTGGGGATTTCATTTTGTCACTTAATTCATTTCTCTTAACATGATTATAATATATCCTGTACTAGAAATTTATGGGAACATATATATGATGGGGAACTGAGCAGAGTCGACCTATGCTAACTAATTTTTCTGTTTCAGGACTTTATTATTTGGCACATTCACATACATAGTGAGATCAAATATTAATGCTATTTGAGGACAAAACCACTTTATTTCTCTCTTATGCAATTCACAAATATGATATTTTATGAATTGCATGAACTTAAGTTACCAGTGAAAAATCAATCAAAACATATTATATAGTGTTAAATAAAATAATTATCAATGCTTACCTTGTTTACAGTATTTACTGACTACTTAAAAAAAAAATGTACATGTTTATCCAACCTTCTGTGTTGTGAAACCAAGAACCAGTTGCCAAAAAAAGCAATTATCGCCAAAAGAAGGCACCCATTCACTTAAAAACCATAGTGATGTTCATGGAAATTTCCTCCACATCGAGTGTAGAGAATTTTCCTTTACTTCTTATCTGTACTCAAAAATTCAAATTAAGCAGTAATGCGGTAGAAACCACTCAAAAGATACACTTTGCATTTGTAGAGTTATCAGTGAGTGAGCGCATATTGTGAAAGTAGTTGTCAATTTGCATCAGGAAATAGCCTGCATGACAAGACTTGAGCAGGATGTCTACCAACCATTAACAAAGTCCTGTTCATTGAGTACATCAAGCATAATCTACATCAAATTTCAAGGAACTTGCACAAGGGTTTAGAGTGTCAAAGGAAATCATTTGATTGCATCTGCGTATTTTTAGTAAGATTGAAAAGCTCAATAAGTTGGTTTCTTCAGTTTTTATCGAGGAAACAAAACTCCAGTTGTTTACAGTTTGCTTATCATTTGCCTCATTGCTATTAAGCCCCTAAAAGTCCATTCTTGAACCAGATTCAGGTCTGCCACTTTTCTGCTGAATGACGGATTTCTGTTTCTTATAATTTTTTCTTTCCACCTACTCCCAAAATTTGTGATCAAGCAATTGGTAATCAAATGAACCGTCAAAACCATGCAATTTTTTAACTTTCTCCATTCACAACATCAATATCACTATTCATGTTAAACTTGTTTTATCCCCTTCCTTCTCGCATCCATGAAAATGACTGGGTGAGTTTTCACTCTCTATTTCTCGTGCCCGCGATATTTTCGGGCTGGTGTTAAGTAACTAAAAAGATTTAAAAACAAACCATTTCTGATAACCGGAAAATTTTTTATTTCTTATTTTACACTCTATATGGAAGTAACTGACTGTTTAAAATGTAATTAGCGATAGTAGGTTTATTTTAAACTTTCAGCACTATCCAATTTTAAATATTTGTAATACTTATTTTGTAATCTTAGTTTAATTAGGCTTTTGAATGCACGTAGTTTTGTGCTCTATGGTAATTTTATATATATATATGTAATATATATTGTGTACCTGTACATTATGTAATCAGAATCACAAAGTGGTTCGAATTCTAATTTTTGTGTAAATGCATCTGAGAGTGATTTGGAAAAAAGTGATATTTATGAAAGTTCGGATAGAGAATCTGTGAACAGTGTATTATACATAAGTTTTGTATTATGCAAAAAATACTTTTCATAAAATTCTGTTTTAATGTTTAAAATACATATCTTTTATTTTTTCTACTTACTGGAAAACCAACATTCAGTCATAATAACCATGACTGTCGGTTTTTCTGCAAAATTATATTTCTTGATTTCAAGCTTAAAAAAAAAAAAATCCAAAAATTTAAAATGAATACATATATTGTTCATACACTTTATTTTATACAATTGTCTTGAATTAAAAAAAATAGTCACTTTCTTTTACCATTTTCTTGAAAATTATGTGATTGTTAAGGGGTTATAAAGAGGTTAAAGTTTCTAGACCTTTTAAAGAGGTAGAATTGCTCAGTATCTCTCATATACATAGTTATATTGTACTCCCCCTCCAAAACCTAACAATTAGCTAACCTGCAAAGAAGGCCTATAACAGCAGTTGTCATGTGTCACTAGTGAACTTTAAAAGGCCCTGCTAAAGCTTTTGAATAACTTCCAGAAGCAGGGTTCTCTGACTAATTGTGATATATACAAACTTTGGACAGGTAGACATACATATTGACTATGGTTTATTCAGAAAATTTTGATAATCTTTGATTTGTGATTAAGCACCATGCTTTTGTATTGCATAAAATGTTATAGCCTTTTGACTACAAAGTAACTAATTTTCAATTTATTATATTCAAATTATAATTTTATTATACTTTTATGTATTAATTATTTTATTGCATATTAATTTACAGAATTTCAATATAAATATATGACAAATATCAGGAATTTTACTCCACACGTGATTTCCTCTTTTTCTAAATTTTTCGAGTGGCATCCTTTAGATATTAACATTTGACAATAACTGTCAAAAAAGTATCATTGGCCATTTCTTGGTTCTGTTGCATTTGCTTCTAAACAAAAAGTACTGTTCTGTGTTTGATGGACCAGTGCAGGTATTGTGTACTTTGAATTGCTGTAATGTGGCAAAACTACTACATGTAAGGTGTACTCGTCCAAGTCACAAATGGTTGCAACTGCACTGCATCAGAAGTTGCCAGCACTAGTCAACAAGAAATGAGTGATCCATTTCCAGATAACATAAAACCTCATGTAGTGAAAATGATCTTTGGTTAGGAGGTTTTTACCTCATTCTCCATACTTCATGGATGTTGTTTGTTTTTGGTCATGAATAGCCGTTTCCATGAGAAATAGCTCTGAAACCAAGATAATGTTATACAGGCCATAGGAACTTTTTTTTTTCTTCTAAGGTCATGAACTTTTACAGATGTAAGGTTTATTAAGCCTGTAACTAGTTGGGAATATGTGGTTGAAGTTGAACAACATTATTTTACTTAAAAAAAAAAAAAAATGCATTATATGAAATTAACGATTTTTTTTTTAATTCTGACTGGAAAAATCAGCACAAACTTTTTTGGATATTTGGTATTTATAATTTTAATAACAAAATAAATAATAAGGTAATTATAAATTTATTCAGTTTTAATTTATTATTTAAACTAATAAATTATTTGTTATTTAAATTTATTATAATCATTTTAATTATTGTTTTGGGTTGCCTCTAATTTAGCTAAATGTTAAACATAATTTGGTAGTTCATCGAGAAGTGTTATGAAAGAAACCTGCCAAATTACAAAGTGTGAGTACAGAATGAAAACGTACCAGTAATAATATGTGTGAATGTCATTAGCTCATGATATTTACAAGTTTTAATACTGTGAATTTAGTAGAACTAGAATAGTGGCAGTGAACATTGAACAGAGATCTGAAGGAAAATAAGAGCATAAGTAAATTTTAACATTTATTAATGGTAAGGAATATGCAATATAATAGAGAAAATATAAAGTTAAATCTTCATGTGTATAATCTACATAAAGAGAGGTACCTGTCTACACTCTGGAGTGCAAGGTACTGATTTTACAGTAACAAAACTTGGCAAAAGGGTAGTTTGGACTATGCAGGAGTACACCTTATCTGCAAATTAACAAACATGCTAATTGTAAAATTGTATCTTTGTCAACTTAAAATTGTAAAAATTTCAATGGAAAATTTCAAAATTGATTCATATTTGAACAAAATGGCTGATAGTATCAAAACATGGCTCCAATTGCATGTAAAGATTGACACTTTTTTTTTTATTTTGCCATTTTTGTAATATAACAACAGATATCAAACAAAATTGTGAAGCTTGACTTGCCTATATGGTTTTGCCTCATTCTTCCCTACGATTACCTGTTGTTATTCAAAATACAAGGCAAATTATTATTGATTGTTTGATGAGAGCATTTGCTTTATTAAACAAAATGTAAATATTAATACTGATTGAGTAAAATATTCAGACATTAATTTTGTAGTTTTTATACTGCCTTGAAGTATATATATATATATATATGTTATTTATTTATATTTATTATTATAAGGCAGTAAAAAAAAAAAAAAAAAAAACATGCACATCATTAAAGAAAGGTAGATGAAGGGAGTAACACAGCAAAAAAGCTAACAAGATAAAAATTTATATAAAAAATAGATTTGTTTTGATAGAGACAGGTAGGCAAACTGTCTTGATGATTGTTACATATTACATGAACTATGTTTTATTTACATTAAAAATACACCTACTTATTTATAAATAAGTAACCAAAAATTTCCATTGAATATGAGTTTTAATGCATTTTTCTCTGATGTCTTCAGTAATTTCAAGTGCAATCACTAAGTTGTGTGACTGTAAATTTTGAAAGCACTGCATGATTGTCTTTATTAGGATGTTCATTCAGAGTGTCCATTCCCATATTAAAAATACCTCCCTCTTCAACAGGCTCCTCAAAATTTTTAGAAAGCTGAAGTTTATACTGCTGTCGGATTTCAGGATCCACTGGGCCCCAGTCAGGATGTGGACGAATAACATTCCAAGGATTCTATGCAAATAAAATAACAAGTCATGGGAACACCTAATATCAAAATTAACATTTTTTAAATGTAAAATGCATATATTTAAAAAGAAATGCAAAAACATTTTTTCCCCTTGTATAATTATTTTTGAGTTTTGTAATAAAGGATTAAATGGCTGGAAGTTCAAAAATTAAGTTTGTTATTTTTGCTGATAGGGATGAAGGAGAAAAGCAAAAATGTCTTACATTAGATAAATAAAATAAGAAAATACAAAATTAATATATATATATATTACTAAGTGTAAAATTATGTACATTTTGTTTATCTTATTACCTGTTTACACTTAAGGGGGTACATGGGTTTGAAGACCAAAGCAAAATGCATATTTTCTCTCTTTTTATATACATATATATAATAAATGAAAAAAAATTTATTCAGAAATTTGAGCATATAAAAGAGCAACATTTAGTGGTGGACATGTTTTCTCAAACATTAATGCACTGATCTAATTGAAATTCTGCATACTTCAATTTTTTTTTAAAGCCTTCATTCAAGCACTAATAAATTCTAATTTGAAGTTAGAATTTTTGGCAGAATTGTAAGCAAAAACAGTACAATTTTCAGTACATTTTACCCAATGTATAGCCTTGTAAAAATAATTGTGAGAGAGAGAGAAAATATTTTTTTTTTTTTTTTATAATTTATAATAAAGAAAAGGATTATATTGATAACTTGAAAAACAAATAAAATACCGAACAGCAATATCCTTTTATATTTGTGCAGATATATTTTGGCCCGCTGTCACGGTAAGAAGAACAAGAGAGAGAGAATAATGGAAACAACCAGAGTAAACAGAGTGTCCTGTGTGCACTGACAAGATTCATACTCATAAAGAAAAACCTGGCATACTCAGGGAATTTAAATTTTGTTTATAAAAAACTTGGGGTAAAATAAAAATTTTCATTAAAATCACGGAAAATCAACTTTAAAACCTGGAAAAACAAATATTTCTTTTCTCTCAAATATTTTTCTTGTTTTTTTTTCATTTCAAAATTTAAATGAGTAAGTATCGCGAAAATACTCATGTAAACAATGATTTCTACCTGAATTTCTATCATGATCGGCAGTAACGTGACATCATACAGTGGAAGTAGATGTATTTTCTCCTCTCTAGAGGAGCATTTCTTGTAATATGTCGCTAATATTTTCTTGAAAACTGTCTGGAAAACTCAGGGAATTTTTTTCCCATATTTGAGTATGAACCCTGACTGAGGATGGCCACTACAGTGGACCGAAATATATCTGTCAAATATAAAAGGATATTGCTGTAAGGTATATTATTTGTTTTCCAAGTTATCTTTTTTTTTTTTTTCCTTTTTAAGTTTTCGAAACTTAGGTAACCCTTTAAATATAGAGCCTCAAGAACCAAAAATGATGTCATGTTTAAAAGGTGATTGATTATTCACAATACTTTTAAAAAGTTTAAATATGTATATTCCGTAGCTCAAAAATTATATTGCCTAATTTACTGGATATGTATTTTTCTCTTCTTCAGATACCAAGCAGGGCATGTAAATATGTAATCAAAAATGCTTTACCAAAAATAAATATTCTGTGTTAACATAGTGTTTTGTCTTTGTTTATTTCATATTAATTTAAGTGTAAACCAATGTCAATGTAGGTATAATGTTGTTAATGTCAATTCTTTTTTGATAGATCAGTAGTAGATCTTAAATTTGAAAATATTTGAAACCCAGTATAATTTCCTGTACTAATCATAGATATATATTAGGTATTTAAATGTGTCTGTTTACTTTCTCTTACCCATAGGGTCGAGAAAGTATTGTTTTAGGGTCAAATTTTCGAACGTGAGTTTTTGT
Source organism: Salticus scenicus (assembly GCA_963930645.1). Taxonomy (NCBI): domain Eukaryota; kingdom Metazoa; phylum Arthropoda; class Arachnida; order Araneae; family Salticidae; genus Salticus; species Salticus scenicus. Next base: position 147,313,854 of record OZ005649.1, read on the forward strand.
TATATTTACATGTTCTGAGCTCCCCTGAATACGAAAATCATGTTTTCAGCGAATGGTCTGTATGTCTGCATATCTCAAGGACAAATAGTAGCAGAAATTCCAAACTCGGTTTTCTAAATGTGTATCATATAGGGATGCTACAGTAAGCTTTTCGTTGAAATGAAGCAAATGGTTCGTGTACAGGGACACTCAAAAGTATTCAAATACATTACGTCTATGGGGGAAATTGCAGGTAAGTAGAGTTTAACATCTATAGACTGCACTAAACCAAATGAAACAAATATATATATTTTGTAATAGAGGTAGTCAACTGGGAAAAAAATTTTGTGAATGTAGGAACCTCACGTTCCCCCCCCCCCCCCCCCCCCTCGAGGGGAGTAAATTTTTATGATGGGTATCTTTCAAAAGAGCTCGCCAATACCTTTAAAACGAATGGTTGAACCATCGATCTGCAATAATTTAAAATAAAGTTATCGATTTTTTTCATTTTTAACAACAACAACAAATTTTTTTTTAATGTAATATTCAGAATAAATTCAACTTTTTTTTAAAAATATATTTAGTGTTATACTACCTCTCTAATATGGAAATCGTCTGCATTATCATAAAAGATAATTCTTTTAAATAATAATTTTAATAAATTATTTTTTATAACCGAATTAAATCTATATAAATGTAGGTGCATTAATAAAACGAGGGGGTTGAGGGGGCGGTAGCCCCCCTCACACAGAACTAATTATCATATAAAACTCTTCCGAAGCCTAATTTGAATTGTTTAACACAGGTTTACATAACAGTACTTGTTATCTTACCTCTTAATCTGCAGCCTGTATTTATAGTATTAAATTTCAGAGTAAGAGGAAGTTGTGTGAGTGACACACCAGATTATTTTATGTCTAATAGATAATAGATGTAACATGTTGGTGAAAAAAAAAGATTTAGATATTTTTAGTATCACTTAGATGTAACAAGTCCAATTATTGGATATTTGGAGATTTAATAGACATCTAATGGATATAAATATCGATGGTTCAACCATTCGTTTTAAAGGAATTGGCGAGCTCTTTTGAAAGATACTCATCATGAAAATTTACTCCCCTCGAGGGGAGACTTCCCCCCCAGAAGGGGGAGGCGAAGCTTCTACATACACAAAAATTTTTCCCCAGTTGACTATCTCTGTTACAAAAAATATATATTTGTTTCATTTGGTTTAGTGCAGTCTTTAGATGTTAAAGTCTACTTACCTGCAATTTCCCCCATAGACGTAATGTATTTGAATACTTTTGAGTGTCCCTGTACACGAACCATTTGCTTCGTCTCAACGAAAAGCTTACTGTAGCATCCCTATATGATACACATTGGATACTGAGTTTGGAATTTCTGCTACTATTTGTTCTTGAGATATGCTGATAACAAACACACATACCATTCTTTAAAAACATGATTTTCATATTCATGGGACCTCAGATCATGTAAATATAACAAAAACTCACGTTCGAAAATTTGACCCTAAAACAATACTTTCTCCACCCTATGGGTAAAAGAAAGTAAAAAGAGGGGCATTTGTCATGCTAATAGATATCTGTAGGATTTTTATTGAAGTTTAATGGATCATTTTTAGATTGGAAGTAAGCGGCTGAGTGGGATACTAAATTAAATTCTGTTAACGAAGAATGTATATAGAATTTCTTTATTATTATTATGAAACTACCACAACTTATTCCTCAATATTTTGTTATATTTGGATATTTCTCATTTATTAGAATCTTATTATAAAGGAGGAAATTTTTACTGATATTCGTTTATTTCATTTGAAGGTCTGAAATCTTGTATTCAGTGGGATGACTCACCCACTTGACAGAATATGGATGATAAAATATATATATATATATAAAGAAAGAAATTTTTCTTTTTTTGAAATATGTATAGAAACAAAATTTTGTTTATTTTCTTCCCCTTATCCTTAAATGAAATTTACCATAAAAATTCTAAAAAAGGATATTTTATATAAAGTATTTTAGAAACAAATATATAAGATTTTATGCTGTGTAATGAATAAAATTTTCAATTACTGACAATTTCACTAATTACAAATTATATAACAAATTATTAAGCCTAAAAGCAGTGTTTTATTTTTAATAGATAAAATTTATTTTAAGAATTATTATTTTAAGGATATTTTTTATTATGTTACATACCATTTGAGAGTTCATCAGAAATGCTTTAAAGTAAAACCAACTGGGTAACTTCTTAATGAAATAAAAAGTCATCTCATAACCAGTTTTAAACCAAGCTGGCTGTAATACTTTATTTTGTAACCTCAAGCATTTAAATTTCTGTAAGTATAGCATAACATAAAATATCTCAAGCTGTACTGAAACAGAGTGTTCATTAACTACTTAGAAATAACTTTATAGTCATCATTCATCTTCCCTAAAAACATTTTCATGAACTTGACAATAGAAAAAACTGGTATGAAACAATCACACAACTTCCTATGTATTTTTTGGAGGTATTGTATGCATTTTTTTTAATTTTCCAGTAAGGGAAACTTGATACACGTAAGAGTAAAGACATATAAAACAGAGTTTACATAGCAAGTTAAAAAAAAGAAAAAGATAGTTATTTTTTTTAAAACCAATTTCCAAGATCTAAAACTGAACTACCTAATCAGGATAACCGTTATTTTTCCTATAATAACCACCTAATAGATGAGAAAGGATGTCTAAAATGGATTTATGTAACGATTTTCAAGGCAATCGGTTCAGCCGTTTTTCAGATACCACCTTTTACCAAAACTTGGCATACTCAATTATTGACCGTAAAACAATAATTAAATACAAAAGTATATTCAAAAGGTAGTTAATATGACGAGTTTGAAAAAATCCATACAGCTGTTTTTAAAGGAATGCACTTGCGAGATCTGAAATTGAGCTATTTATACAGGACGCCTATCAGTTTTCTGGAATTAACACACTATATCATTCAAAAGGAATGAATTTTTTAATGTTTATGTAGCAACTTTGAGGAAAATCGTGTGAGCTGTTTTCCAGATACGGACTTATGGTCCCACTTCCTGTTTCCGATGACCTACTTCCAGTTTTCCAATTTTCACCAAATTTTGCAAAACTCATCTGTACACCAGACCAGTCTCAATTCTGAAGTTTCGTAGTTCTATCTTTATTAGTTTCGTACATATGATAGCCAGAAGATTTCTCACATACATACATACAGATGGGCGGCAAAATAATGTGAACACTTTCGCTTTTTTACATTTTGTTAAATCGCTTGAAAAGTTCTTTAGGAATCATCTTGAAACTTTGGTAGTGTAAAGAACATGTTATACCTCAGATTTTTCAGTAAAAGTTGTGTCATGAAAAGGAAAAGAAGACCAGTAAAAAATTAAACATCAAAATGTTTTGGATCACCCTGTAACAGGTAATGCTTTAAATGTGTTTTGGCTGTAGCATGTTACTATGAGAACGTTTCTCATTATCTGTATAAACTTTTATGAGGCTACCACATATATTCTTTAAAAAAATGCAAAAGCAATTTCCACTTTTTAAATTATAACAAGTAGGGTATTAGACCCAGTGCAAAACCATTTTCAGGAAATATGGCATGCTACATTAGACACAGCATACAGTAATCAGAATGAGAAAAATGTTAACCCGTTAGTAGTCGCTATAGACAGCGCCACCTATTACAGATTGCGTACTTTTTATTTAACTCACCAATAATTTTCAGAAGTGATGTGATCAACATTCTTTCGATTTTATGTATATCAAATGCTACTTTTAAAAATTTTTGGTGGCTATTGAATAAAAAAATCTGTCAACACTGAAGGATGGGTGGCAAATAGACCAACTAGCGACTACTAACGGGTTAAATAGCTTATAAAATATGAGCACTTTTACTAAATAATTTTTAATTATGCATGTGCAAGCTTTATAAAAATTCCATTTGCATAATTTAATAGCCAAAGGTATTGAGCAACTTATATGAAAACCCCAAGCAAATATCATGTAAATTCAAAACATTACGAGAGATAGAATAAACAGAATTTAAGTTTTTCTCAAAGAAACAAAATATGTTAGGGGTTTTTATCAATATTTATTTCCAATAAGCGAAAAATGTAATATCAATTCGGCACTGATTGAATCAAAATAAAAATGTGAGTAAAACCCTTTATAGTTTTGCTTTTATTTTGAGAGAACTGAAATTCTGTTCATTCTATCTCTCATAACTTTTTGAATGATATTTGTTTGGTGTTTTCATGTAAGTTGCTCAATACCTTTGGCTATTAAATTATGCAAATGGAATTTTTATAAAGCTTGCGCATACATAGTTAAACATTATTTAGTAAAAGTGTTCGTATTTCGTAAGATATTTAAAAAATTTTCATTATGATTGCTGTATGCTGTATCTAACGTAGTATACCATATTTCCTGAAAATGGCTTTGCACTAGGTCTAATACCCTACGTGTTATAATTAGGGATGAAACGGATATCCGGTAACTATCCGGTATCCGGCTGAGTTTTAAATATCCGACGGGGTATCGGATATCAGCAGTCCGGATACGGATATCCGGTAATTTCAAGCCGGATATCCGGAGGTGAAAATTCAAGCTTAAATTCCCCTCAGATGAAAATTTTGCGACATTTTTCTTTTCTTTCTTTTTTTTAAGATCAGTTGTAGCTTGTAAAGGTAAAGAAAAAAAAATGCAAAAGTCGAATTTGGTCACTTTAGCAAACAAATTAAGCAAAAAGTAGCTTCAGGTTTAAGAGATATAGAAAGCCTATTTTAATTTTGTGCAGAGTTAGCTAGGATTTTCCAGAGTGATCCATAGCATTCCCCCTAATCTTCCCCATAACAATAAAAAGATCTGTTCATTGTTGTTTCTGAACAAATAATATTCATCCTCTGCAGTGCATATAACTTTGTTTTAGTGACTTTTGTTTAATAAGTTAAGAACGTTTAGTAATATTGTTAGTCTTGGAAGTAAAACTTGTTAGATTGTTTCGAGAATGAGTCAAGTAATGTGCATTTATTGTTGTTTGTTTACAATCCACTTTTCCCTACACAAGAAAGTTGTTTTTGTGACCATATATTTATACTAGCAGACCCTCAGGCATCATTGTCTGTACCATTACCTATTCAATTACACGTGTCATCTACCTATTCGATTTGGATTAAAAAAAAAGAAAAAACTCCAATTTATATAAATTTGCACTTTTAATGGAATATCTTGCTATAACACCTGAATTTAGAATTTCCCATTGCGCTGCATAGATATAGTCCCAAAAATTAAAATTACTTCAAATAGAAGTAATATTTAAATTTTCAGGAAGTCTGTATTTTCATTTTTAGATTGTTAAAGAATAATAATAATAAAAAAAAAATACAGTGGAACCTGTAAAAGTGACCACCTGACTAAAGTGACCATTTTCCAATTTTAAAGAGACTTTATAAAGTGACCACCTGCGTATAGTGACCATTTTAGCCGGTCCCGTGGGTGGTCACTTTAGACAGGTTCCACTGTATTAAAAAAAAAAGCTCAATTATTTAAAGTTTATGGTTTTGTACATTAGAAAAACTGAACTTACTTTTAATTAAAGAATTTTAATAAATAATCAAAAATATTTTTTTTATCTGTAGAGAATATACAAATATAAAATAAGTAAAAAGCATTTAAAGAAACAAAAATATAAATTAGTTTTAAATCATTACTTTCTTCTATATTCAATAGAACAAAGCATTTTATTCGTAAAAATTTTCAACTTCCCTTTTTTGGTGAATTTACGCATTTTGAGTGGACCGGAATTTTGAATTTGACCTTTTTTAGAATATGTCTGTCTGACAAAAGTTTTCTGTAGCAGCTCTAGTTCAAGAGTTAATGCACAGAATTTCATATAAATTTATACATAGTTGCGCCTTGCGCATTAATAAAAAAAAAAAAGTGCCCATCGACTTTTGGTGCAAGTTACTCAATAGGTGGCGCTGCTATACTGTGATTTCTCCCATTTAAAGGAGGACTATATCTCTTCTACTGTGTATAATTAAAAAAAAGACTAAATATGTCGCAGGGCTATTATGAAATATGTTTATTTAATTTCTGTGCATATCGGCCAATAGACGATGGATGCTGTTATGCTGCAATTTTCCCGTTAATAGAGAAATTATCTTGAATTTATTTGTGTATAATTACACAAAATTTGGTATGTGAGAGGGCCATTTTTATGAAATATCATGTTGATTCAATTTTGGTGCATATTGGTCGATAAGTGGCTGTACTATGCTGCAATTTACCCTGTGAATAGGAAGGCTAAATCTCAACATATATAAAATTTAACTGCACTTAACTTGATATGCAAGATAAATAATAAGAGAACAAAATCTGGCTTAATTTGGGTGTATATTGACCAACAGATGTCGCAGTTGTTCCTCACCTTCTATGATTCTCCACTTGATCTCACAATCTTTTGATTAAAATTGCACTAAACTCCATATCTAAAATCTTTATTGTGCAAAGCTATTATTAAGTTTCTTCTGTGCATGTTAAACAGCATGTAGCTTTGTTATGTAAAGTGTTATAAAAGAAAGTTTCGTAATGGCCATAACATACTAAGCCATTGAAGCTTTTATATTTTTTTTTGCTTCTTTCTTTTATGTTTTCTTATAAATGTCTCAAACGAAAGTATTGGATTCATAAAAATTTTCTACATTTGGTTTTCGCTCGATTTACACATTTTAAGATGTACAGAACCTGGTTTGATCAATTTTTAAAAATTTGTTTGTGTGTGTGTGTGACAAAAATTCCGTTCAACTGATGTCGGCCTTATTAAGTGTATAACAGTCGACAAGTGGATCTGCTATTATGATTTTTCACAAGCCTATATCTCAACATCTATTGATTAAAATTGCACCAAACTCCATACGTAAAATATTTATTGTGTGCAGCTATGGTTAAACTTTTGCACAATTTAAACAGTAAGTGGTGTGTGATGGCCACAATATATACGTTTTCTTATGAAAATAACCAACCATTCAACTATGATTATATTAGTAAAATATTTTGTTTCATTTTTTTTTAAATACATATCAAGCACACATTTTTTAGTACTGTAAAAAATGTGTAAATGATAAGTTTTTGTTTTATAATTCTGAACAAAACCTATATTTTTGTGACAAATTGCGAGTGTAGGAATTAGTATGTTAGACTTAAGTTTTATTCTTCATCACAATATTGCACAAATAAATAAAATGCTAAATAAATATGCTTAAATAAATTATTATTTAAAATGTGTTTAAGAGAATAGTATATGAAATATGTTTATATTTTATTGTTTTAAAATAAAGAAAAGAAAAGAAATATACAACACAACAAAAAACAAAACTAATGCCGGATATCCGACGGATATCCGTATCCGGTAGGCAAAGGAGCTCCGGATATCCGGTATCCGGCAAAATCACTATCCGTTTCATCCCTAGTTATAATTTAAAAAGTGGAAATTGTTTTTGCAATTTTTTAAAGAAACTGTTATATCTCCATGAATATATGTGTTAGCCTCATAAAATTTTACATAGATAATGATAAAAGTCTTCATAATCACATGTTACCGTCAAAATGCATTTTAAAGCATTATACCTTTTACAGGATAATTCAAAACAATTTGATTTTTGTTTAATTTTTTACTGGTCCCCTTTTCCTTTTCATGACAACTTTTACTGAAAAATATGAGGTATAACATGTTCTTTACAGTACCAAAGTTTCGAAATGATTCCTTAAGAACTTTTCACGATATTTAACAAAACATAAAAAAGCGAAAGTGTTCACATTATTTTATCAACCATCTGTACATACATACACACACACTGACCAATTGTCAAAAACTTTTTTGGACTCAGGAGGCCTTAAAACGTGTAAATCAGGCAAAAACTCGATATTGAATTTTTGGACCGAATACTATTGTATTCGGTACTCTTCCATTACCTACGGTAGTAGGGTAATAGAAGTAAAAAAAAAAATATATTTAACTCAATGTATGCACATAAGTATATAGTATGTAAAGTCATTTAAATATGAAGGATTTTGGTTAAAACAGTGTTAATTTAACTGCAAATATTATTTTTATTGTATAATATAGATACATAATTACCTTTCTGTGTTTATAGAGTTGTATCACTGCCCAAATAGGAATTTGAGCGACTGATACTAGGATAAGAAACCAACCAGTAATTTCTGCCCACATTGGATATGGCACACCAGCATATTCTATCGTTTTATGGCTCCATAGGCTATATATTAATACAAACTGAAAAGAAATAAAAATGGAATAGTTTATATTTTCTGCCATTTATTGCTTAATGGAACAGCTTTTATTTCTTATACAAAACACATTCATTTCTGGCAACAAAATTTGTGAATAGTTGCAACAATTTTAATACGTATCATGATGAAAAAAAAATTCATTTGCTATTGTCGTCGTTAAAACAAAAAACATTGTTACAATAATTCAGAATTTATGATGTCTCAGCTGAGTTTTTTTCCAGCACTTTTACAAGTGTCCATTATTAAAGGACTATTAATTAATAATAAAGTATTCTGAGCAATTTCTGAACAATTTTCATAAACTTTATTCTTGGTCTCCTAAGTGGTCATTTAACTCATCTCCCTTAAAATTAACCACCTGTTCATTCAAACATCTTTAAGCTTAATTTGTTAACTGCAAGAAAGCCAATTAAATTCTATCTTCTATGTATTTGCTATTATTTCATTTATTTGTTTGCTTAAATTAGTTAAAAATGTATGTCACAATCGAAAATACTCTTCATCCAAAAAATAAATAAATAAAAACATGAGGGAGGAAGAGTTGTTCCTGGATGTCCAAATTTTTTTCCTGGTTGACTATCACTATTAAAGATAATTCTCATTGTACTTATTATTTATAGAAAATTTTATAGGAAATTTTGTCCTATACTGGGCTGTTAAAAACTTAGATAAAGCAGGATGACAACGCCACCTGTTGGACGATTTCATCAAAAGTTGATAGACACTAATTTATGTCAAGATGCAATTATATATCAATTGGTATGAAATTCTGTGCAGTAGTTCCTGAGATACAGTTGCCACAAAATTTTTGTCATACACACAGACACACATTTTCTAAAAATGGCCAAATCGTATTCTACACTTCTCAAAATGTGTAAATCCATCAAAAACCTGATATTTGAAATGTTTATGAGACCAATATTTTTTTCTATTGAACATAGAAGAAAGTAATAAAGACAGTTATTTTTGAAAATCTAGAAAAGAGCCATTGTTCCACCCTCCTTTGCCTTGCATATACTTGCTAATGCCCATGATATTACAATGATATAGAAGAAAATTTGTGATGGTCACAACATACTAATTTGATATTGTTATACTATCTGAACTTAAATATTTAATTGAGTCAAATTAGAACAAGGGTCATTCCATGTCAAATCAACACAACTGAAAACCTAACCCCTTCAGATTTTTATGAAATTAGGCTCATTTATTCGTTCTATAGAGAAATGAATATTTATCAATTAATAAGTACCTATCTCTTTTAGTTTTTGATATACAGAGCTGCAAAATGAGTAAAAAATGCAAATTTTCAAAATTCTTGTATTACAAATGTAACCATATTTTGTTGTCTAATTGACTTAGAGACATAAACTTGATATCATTAGAAAGCATATAATAACGGCTTTCCAATGATATTATATACGTAATAATATAATATCTCAAGTGATAACACTGGGGAACAGTCATTTTGCGGCATGGTAGCTTAAAGTGAATTCTGTATACGATTAGTGTGCTGAATATTAGAAAATTATTAGGTTTGTTAAATTGGCTCTAGTTTTTGAGATAAAGACTATTAGCTATTTCATTGATAAAACCTAAATAAAAATACCAATATGTATTGAAAAAATATTTTTATTAGGATCCTTTATAAGAACGATATAAAAACAAAAAATATACATGCTGTTCAACATATAATTAAAACAAAATTACAAAAAAACTTTTTATGTAAGATTTTTTTGTCATGGTTTTGCTCAGGACAATCCCTTATTAAAGTCCAACTGTAGTCTGCCAGCATGTGGCGATCCCATCGACCTTGGTATCTTTCTTCCATTATCCTGATGTTCTGGTGGAACCGTTCTCCTTGTTCTTCACTGTAATCGCCCATATTATCCGTGAATCTGTCCAAATGGCTATGCAAAAAATTCAATTTAATGCTCATAGTAACCCCTAATGTGTGAAAATTTTGAAGCATTTTAGCAACCAATTCTGCATAGTCTGGTGCTTTATGATTCCCCAAAAAATGTTTGACTACTAAAACAAAGCTTAGCTATGCTTCAGATTCAATTTGTGTCATTTGGTTTACAAATACAGTGTCTTTTATAAGAGTATGGATTTGCGGTCCATCGAAGATGCCTGCTTTTAACTTTTCCATACACAGGGCTGGAAATTTTTGACACACACATTTAAAACAGTCACCAGTCTTATCAAGGGCTTTGATGAATTGTTTCATTAGCCCAAGTTTGATGTGAAGTGGCGGAAGAAGAATATTCTCTCAGCTTATCAGGGTTCATGAATCACGTTTGCTCTTCCTACCTCTATATTTTCCCTCAAAGGCCAGACCTTTCTAATCCAATATTCTTTTTTTGCGCGACTATCCCATAGACATATGAAACAGGGATATTTAGTATACCCACCTTGCTGGCCTAATAAAAAATTCACCATCTTGAAGTCGACGCATACTGGCCAGTGATGTATTGCATACGAAATCTTTTCTAAAACAATTTTAATATTTTGGTATTCATCTTTTAGTTTGGTAGTATGACCGATTTGGAACTGAAGCAAATTTATTTCCATTGTAGAGCAATACACATTTCAGACTTCTTTTTGAGCTATCTATAAAAAAGCCTCCAATATTCAGGCTTATATTCGGGAAGGCCCATACAATTTATGAGTACAGAAACATTGTTACGAATACAAGCTTATCTTCTTCGGTAAAGTAAGGAAGAAAGTCTTGCTCTCTGGTCCTAAAGGATGTAATGGTAACTCCAGGTTGAAGACAGTGTTTTTCTTTTAATCTCGAAGCAAGAATTTCGGCCGATTTTTTTGATAAATTCAAATCACGAACCAAGTCATTGAGCTCCTCTTGAGAAAATCCCTGTTTTGTAGAACTACTTTCTTCGAACTCACTTTCACTGCTGCTCGTCTGATTGTATGATCCCTCTAACATTTCAACATCACAGTTTGCAGTAGATGGTCCTGAAAATACTGAAATTGGCAAATCATCACTGTGCAATACTGGGAGTTTAGCCGATTCCACATTAGGATAAACCGAAGTACGTTTTTAATACTGGTTGATACCTTTTACATTCACTGCACAAAAGTAACAGTCATTTAAGCGATTAGTAGGCTCAGTTCATATCATCTGCACTCTAAATTGAAGCCTTTTACGGCTTCCTTGACTCCAGAATCGCAAAGATTCTACACAAGGCTTACAGACGATATTGGACACCCAATATTTATTCTTTTGTGCAAGCTTTCTCCCAAAATATGCGTTGTAGATTTTTATCACAAACTCTGTGATCTTTTTTCTTTGCTTTTGTAAACAAAATTTGCCACATATATAACAAAAACTGTTGGGGTTGTTAACACAAGGTTTTTTTAACGAACTCATATTTTTCAAGACAAAAAGCACTTTTAAACTTACAATAAGACACGAACTGATAATTTCAAGGTCTAATAGCTGATTCGTAAAATTGTTGTATCTATATACGTGAATAGATAATAAAATTTAGTGGTGTTAATCAAATTAATAGATGTTTAGGAGGGTAGTCTAAATTTTTTCATTGATTTCTTGTGTTTCGTTCATCTGAAGAACCAGAGTCAATCCAAAAAAAGTAAATACATACTGTGTATGTCTGATACAAGTGTTTACAAAAACCATTAACAAAATAAATGCCGCAGATTTTTTTATTCTTTTTGTTCCGCAGTGTAATATAATATGCACATTTATTATTTTTTTTTTTTCATTTTAAGGTCAACATTTTGACCTTGAATATCTCAAAAAGTACATTTTTAATTTTCTTTTAAAAATTATATGTTATTTTTATGTGTATTGCTTATAATTATTATGAGTTTCAACATGGGACGGCCATGGGATGCTGAGTTATAAATTAAAATGCAACCCTCCATTAGTATTTTTGTATTGAAATTGTATATAGAATATTTTATGATTTTATTTGGGTGGGCCAAATTATCATGTATAGAAATTCTCTAAAAGGAAAATAGTTAATTACAGTGCTTTTGTAATTAATAATTATGTGATATTTAAAAAAAGAAAAGTTGAATGATTAAAGCTTACAATTTTGGAATGGTAATCTGCTGGTTGGGCATTCCTTTTAAATGTGCTGCTAAGTGCAACAATTTAAGGCTTAAACAGTAGAGATCAGCTAGTATTGATGTATGTGTGTGGGTGGTGGTCTTTAACCCCTGATTTTTAATAGATTAAAAAAATAACTTACATTCATATTAAAATCTGACTTTAAAATGATTAAATAATAATGATAAAACATCCCTTATCCCATTTTGTCTAAAAAAACTCTACTTTAGTACAAATATATTTACAAAGGTTTGGGGCATTGTTCAGTGGTGAACAATCTTTACTATTTAAAAGATACATGAGCAGAGCATTGAACATTTCTTCAGGAGACAGTAAGTTTTTCCAGTGGCAGTTATTGGGATTACAAATCAGTAAAATATAAGCAATTATTGTATGAATTTAATTGATTCTTTTCTTCTTTACTCAATTCTTACAAATTGCACCAAATAAGCATAAATGTAACATTTTCATGTATATGACAAACACAGATAGAATATGTTTCACTTTCTCGACAGCCAAACTGCAGCTTTTTGGTTTTAGGTCTGCAGATGAAAAAAATCTGATTTAATGTCTGGATACTCATCCTTGAATTGTTTAAAAGCCTCCTTTAAATAACACAATACCAACCTTTTCTGTATCTATCTTCAATGTTTTAACTTTCTTTCATGCATAATATTAATAATAATAACAAAAACCTCTTAAAAATTACTTTAATTTTTATAAGACCGTTACTTTATTTTTCTTTTCCAGGGAACTAAACACCTTACATCCCAATTATCACTAATTCCTGATAGATAGGGTACAAATATGAGTAATTGAAAGTTGCAATCAAGTTTCACTTACATAGTGTATTTTATTATATCTGCAGAATTTTTTTGTAAAACTTATGTTATGTTAGAATGAAAATACTTCAGGAAGGTTGCATTTTAATTTATAACTCAGCATCTCATGGACGTCCCATGTTGAAATTCCCAATAATTATAGACAGTAAACATAAGAGTAATGTATAATTTTTAAAAGAAAATTAAATGTGTGTTTTTTGAGATATTGAAGGTCAAAGGTCAAAATATTTGATTTTGAATTGAAAATATTTTTAAATATGCAGATGTGATTTATCATTTGAAAGCCTGCATTATAAGCTTTCTTATGATACCAAATTGATGCATCTAGGTCAATTGGGTAACAAAATATGGGCACATTTGTAATACAAGAATTTTGAAAATTTGCATTTTTTGCCCATTTTTGTAGCCCTGTATATCAAAAACTAAAAGATATATGGGCTTATTAATTGGTATACATTCATTTCTCTAGAACAAATAAATGAGCACAATTTCATAAAAATTGTAGGGGGTCAGGTTAAAAATGCAGGTTTTTTGTGTTGATTTGACATGAACAGATAGATTATGAAAGGTTGTAGACAGAATAAATCTGACTATCCGCGATTGTAATGATCGATAGATGGCGCCTTCTCAACACTGCAGTTGTTAGTAAACATTACAGCCACGTGTGTTCCATTAGTGTTCTTTTTGTTACTTAATATTCGTACTATAATTTCTCCGCCATTACATTATGGAAAATTGATTGCTTTTGGAAAAAACACTTCAGTTTATTCAAAGTTCGGCCGGAAGTAGATTTTTAACTGAAGTTGAACAAATATTAGTTTCAAATCATCTGATTAATTCTTTACTTCCATTAGCCGAAGCAACTGAAATTTTAAATTTGTCATTTGGAAATAAATGGAAGCTCAATTCTGGATTTCTTGATCCTTTGGAGTTAGACTGTAGCACACAACAGTATGTGTTATCTTTTTTACCGTATTTATTCATTTTTATTCAATAAATATATGTGAAACTAAATATCGGCAAGCAATGGCGGCTGTATGGAATTCGAATTAAACCATGTTTATTGTAATTTCACCTTAGCCCACCAGAGGGCGAGCATTTCATTACAATCGCGGATAGTATTGTAGGGCAATAGGACAGGAGGTCTCATAATTATTTCTTGTATTACTTTAATGTTTTTTAAAAGAGTATTTTAAAATTTTGTGATGAAATACTATTTGATTTCAATATGGCTAACCTTCCTCAAAGTTGCTTTTGTATGTATTCATTAAATTTATACAAAGAGATACATATTTAAATAAATTATAAATGATATGATCATACTTACCAATAAAACTAAAGGAGAAATGTACTTCCAACATATTCTCCAGTAAAGACTAGGTCTGAAACCCAACATAAATTTAATATCATAGGAAAATCTTTCAGCACCTAGAAAAATACAGTAATGAAAAGTGAATAAAATATAAAGTGATTGGAATTTAATATCAATAAAGAGGAGAAATTGTTGAAGAATCCTTCATCACTAGAATATTTTGCGCAAATCCAAATTTGGTACATGTAAATAAGCATTACAGACATCTGCATAAATCATTGTGTATAGTATGCAATGGACTTTATCCGTTACATCATTAAACACTTCATTACATGCCCACTACAGGAAAAAATTCAACAGTATAATGTTTATATTTGTATTGTATGGGGGGAATGTTTGTAGCCATGGGGAAATTCATAGGGAAATGGAGAATCACAAATCACATGTTGAGTATGATTTAGCCTCAAACCCAAAAATCAGATATTGTCCATTGCAGATACATGTCTATATGTATGTGTAAAGGTTATGTATATATATATATATATATAATAAAGTTTTTTCTTGTGTATTAATTTAACTAATCAATAAAAAGCTATTGTGATGTTCTAAATTATCACAAGCAATTTCAAAAACTTAATAAAGTTTTTAGCTTTACCTTTATGATTATATATATACACACAGATGGTGGACAAAATAATGTAAAAACTTTAAATTTTACACGTTTTATCGATAATCTAAGAAGTGCTTGACGATTCTTTTATAACTTTTGGGATATAAAATACATGTTAGATCACATATTTTCAAATGGTATTTTGGGGACAAGAACATTTAGGGCATCTTTGGTTTATTTGTAAATAAACCAAAATGGGGTGAGTGTAACAACGTTTTAACATAGTTCAAATTTGACCTCATTTTGTTCATTTGCTATTTTGCTTATACCTCTGAAAATTTTTAGGCATAAACTGCAACTAATTGGCTTTTAAAATATATGAGATTCTTTAAAATTTAACAGTGGGCCACTTAAGGGGGAAAAATTGTATTCTGTGTGTTTAGGGACAAATATATGTAATCTTGGCCTACTATACTCATATAAAGTACATTGAAAGGTATGTCAGTTGATAATAAAAACCTTCATGAATTTGGGATTTTTTGAATTTTTAAAATAGCTCAACTTGTTACAGAGTTGAAAACTTTTTCGTACGCCTCTAACACGTCTTAAACTTTTTAACACTCTTAAAGATATCTAAGCAAGAATGAAAAATCATGTGGTTGGCATGGGTTGGTTTCAACTTCCAACTGTACGTATTTGTTGCATATTTTAACCTTCAATGTACTTTAGCTACATGGTCACACAACGGATAGACAAAATGACAGATTAATTCACAATCGCGCTTAAACATTGTTGTAAAGGGTAAAAACATTTAACATGAACAGAAATGCAATTCCAGCAATTTATAGCTCTTAATGTATCTGGATAGCATAGCCCTGTAAACACTAAACATAAAATATTCCATGGAAAACCTTTTTTTTTTTTTTTTTTTACTATATTAATAACTAGCAGGTCTACCTGGCGTTGTCCAGGATAAAGTAGTGTTTATAAAATTTTGAAATCAATGAAAGAACTGAACAAAGGTGTAAAATGGAAAGAGAAATGCATGAAACATTTCCCAAATTCTTCAATAGAAGATATCATAAATAAATGTATAAAAGATACAAAAGGCACAGCTGTAGTTTGGGACCTCCTTGGAGACTTTCAATATTTTTGCCATTTTTGCGATGAATTGAAATGGCTATCGCAATTTCGTAACTAAAGATCTTTGAGAGAAATATTCGAGCTACTTCGATGCCAACTTTCAAATTTTGCCAAAGGGGTCCAATATTAAAGCTGTTCCATACAAAAAAAAAAAAAAAAACTGTTAAAGTAAAGTGTTGTTATAAAATGCAGCAAAATAATAAGCTGTTGTTATAAAAAAAAAAAAAAAAAAATTAATTGTGTATACGCAGAAAACAATCAAAATTCGTTTGTATATTTCAATAAACAAATGAAGCATATAGAGCATCTCATATAAAAGATGTAACTGAATATAGTGAAAATTCAAAACAGCAACTGAGAGAGAATAATCTATTTTAAGTAATTTTTTACATAAGGCTTTAGAATAAAATTGGTTCACAAATTGGTATTTCTTCCCTATTTCTAACCCTTCCCATGCTCTCTCTAATCATCCGGCTAAACAAAAAAAATTGGCACCTTTTACACTTACGTGTATCGTGCCCTTAAAATTTTTTCTGATACTTCTTCTCTTAAAGAAGAACTGAATTATTTAAAGTCTGTTGCTATTAAAAGAGGTTTTAGACCCTCTATAATTGATAAAGCTCTTCAAAAGTTCAGTAAGTAGGCCAACTTATTATTCTACTCTTTCCATTGATGATAAAATTAAACCTGATAATCTTGTTGTTTTACCTTTTTATCCCCCCTTATGTTTTAAATTAGCCAAAGTTTTGAAGCGTTTCAATTTTCACGTTATTTGTAAACCTGTCAATAAATTCCAATTCCCTTCAACCAAATCCCCTGTTCCTGAGCTTCAAAAATGGGGTATCTATAATGTCCCTTGTAACAACTGTGATTTATCTTATATTGGTCAAACTAAAATAAATCTTGAATGTCGTTTACGTGAACATTCTCGGTATGTTGTTAATCAAGAAATTTCTAAATCTTCTATTGCGAAGCACAGTTGGGAATTTGATCATAGTTTTAATTTTAAGAGTGCCAAAATTATCTTTCATGCCAAACGCGTTTCCGAACTGGATTTTTTGGAAAATTTAGCTATTTACCTGGTGTCGTGCCCTTAGCGACCGTGCCCTTAGCGGAACGTGCCCTTAGCGGAATGGGTGAAAGGGAAGAAGGAGGAATAGAAGAAGCCGTGCCCTTAGCGGAAATAAGAAGGTGTGCATGTGGAAGATAGAAATATGTTATTCAAATGCACAAAATAATGCTTTCTATAGAATGTAGTATGATTAGCATTAGATTTACAGAGTCACGCAAAAATACTCAGTTGCACTGAAGGTTATTATTGGAAATTTTCTGAATTGCATTTTCTTTTACATTAAGCGTTTATTCGACCATTTTTTAAAATGTGAATATGATTTGAATTAGTGTAGTCTATTCTACTGTCCGTTTGTCCGCCTCCAGCGCCCGCAAATATTTTAAGAATTTTTTTTATTTTTACTCTCTTCTATATTCAATAGAAGAAAGTATTGGATTCGTAAAAATTTTTGACTTCCGGTTTTCGACGGATTTACACGTTTTGAGAGGTCTAGAAGACGATTTGACTTTTTCAGAAAATGTCTGTCTGTCTGTGTGTGTGTGACAAAAATTTTGTGGCAACTGTATCTGCGGAACTACTGCTTAGAATTGCATATAAATTTACATGTAGATGCACCTTGAGCTAAATTAGCGCTATCAACTTTTGATGCCAACCGCTCAACAGGTGACACCGCTATACAGCGATTTCTACAATTTAAGTGAAATCTATATATCAGGTTCTATTGCGTATAATCAATCAAAACTTGGTATGAGAGAAGGCCACCATGAGACATTATGCTGATTCAATTTGAATGCTTATGGACCGACAAGTGGTGCTACTATACAGCGATTTCTACAATTTAAGGGAAAGCTATATCTCAGGAATTATTGTACAGGGTTCTATATAAATTTATATGTTGATGCACCTTAACCTAAATGAGTATCTGTCAACTTTTAGTGTCAACCGCTACACAGGTGGGCGCTGCTATACAGCGCTTTCCGCAATTGAAGGGGAGGCTCTATCTCAGGCTCTATTGCGTATTATTAAACAAAACATGATGTATGTGAAGGCCATTGTGAGATATTATGCTGCTTCAATTTGGGTGCTTATCGGCCAATAGGTGGCGTTGCCATACTGCAAATTTCCTCGACAATGTGAAAGCTATATCTCAACTTCTATAGCTCATAACTTTACGAAACTTGATATGCAACATAACTATTATAAAAATGCATTTTTTAAGATGTCATTTATAGATAATAAAAAGTTTCTTTGGATATTTAGTGTTAGTTTTCCCTAAGATAAAAATTATTTATTTGCACTTAGTGAATTTGTATAGGAAAATATAGAAGAAAGTCTTGTGGTGGCCACAACTTACTAATTTTTACTTTTACTTTTATTTTATTTTTTCTTATAATATGTGTTATTCAAATTCATTATTGAATATTCCCTACTTAAAATGGCTGTAACAGAACCTATGCCACTGGTTTGTGTACATGAACATCCAAAAAATACCAATGCATTGCGCTTTATGGGAGACATTTTTGTAAATCCCATTTAAATAATTTCATCAAAAAATCATAAAGAAATTCACATTTATTGTTATTATGCTAAGAAAATGTTTTCTATAAACTATAATATACTTAACCTCCAGATTTACAGAGCAACCCAAAAATGTTGCAATACATTAAGGGGTGCAAATAGGAAATTAAGAGCAACATTTCTGTTTGTGTTAAGCATTTTTAACACTTTCCAACGATGTTTCAGAGTGATTATCAATGCAGTTAGTCTATATGTCTGTCTTTCTGTCTGTCCATTGTGTTATAATATAGATAGAGAACATAGAATGTTATACGGTACAATGAGTAAGTACAGTTGGAAAATGCTGATAATCAATGTGTACCTCCTGATTTTTCGTTTTTGTTTTAGTTTTAAAAGGTCTAATGCAATTATATTTTCAAAAATATAATAAAATCATAAAATGACAGTAATGTACGTTTTCGTATGGAGTACTGTGATTCATTAAGCTTTATATATGGTTATAGATCACCGTTCCCTCAAATAACGGATATTCTACAGTACGCATACCTGTTTTTGCGACGGCTTACTTCTGAAGCAAAATACAGCCAGTGCTAAATGCGGATAAAGTGTAAAGGAAAACTGAAGAGTTCTTTTATTTATTTATTAATTTATTTTGAAATTTATTATACATTTCCGCTAAAGGCACGCATGCTAAAAGCACGCCACCGAGGGGGGTTAACATTTCCGCTAAGGGCACGGGTTTATAGATTTCCGCTAAGGGCACGGCCCCATTTACCTTAATCGTGATAAAATTGTCAATGAAAAATCTGTTTAATTCAATTAAAAATAATAATTAATGGATAAATTTTATTAAATTTACTTATTAGTTTAATATTATTGAAATTTAAAAAAGAAAAAAAAAATATTTGTTTACTCTTTTCCTCCCTCCTCTTTTTGTGGTGTGTGTGTACGTGTGTTCCTCTCTGATTGGTCCTGCCCTGCATGTTGCTTCCTATTGGTTGTTTGTGTTGCTCCTCCCCATCTGGATTTTGTCCTGCTTTCAGTCTTGCTTTTGCCTCCAAGGCAGTTGCACGTGTTTGCACCTGATGAAGAAAGGCTACGTCCTTTCGAAACCGGTTGTGCTGATTTAAAATTTATGGTGTGTGAAGAAGTTTTAATTTCTTGCTATTGTCTGTACGCCAGTTTTTGAATTTATTTTTGCTTTTGAAAATGCCCTCTTTTTTCTCCTTTTTCGTTTAATTTTCTTTTTCTCCTTTTTTTTTATGTGAATAACCAAAAAATATCACAAGAACATGGAATTTGGATAAGGTGCTCGTTTTAAAATTATTAAAAAAAAAAAAAAAAAAAAACTATTTCTTTGGCATTGTATTATTGCATTTTTTCAAAAACTCCATTGTTAAAACAAAAGGAAAGTTAATTAAAAAAAAAAGTCTATTGTGATTTACGATTTGGAGACATATTTTTGTATAATTATTATGCAGTCTTAGTGCTAACTTATATTTAATTTTCTTTCTAAAATCATACAATTATTTACCTTTCTCAAAAACACAGATTATCAAGAAAAAATAGCGATGAAGAGTTAATATCCATTTATAAATTATTTCTGATGTCAAAATTCATAAGTAGGTAATATGATAATCCACTGTAATTTATTACAGTTATAAATGTATTTGTATGAAGCGATTTTTATCTATTAAATACTTTGTAAAATAAGTAAAACTTGGTGACTTACCATAACCCCACATAAGAGCCATACTCTCAATTGTTGCCACTATTATACCTGCATAGCCTCCTCCATAGGTATCCATCAAGTTCAGAACGTATTGTCCTCCCTATAATAACATATTATTTTATATAATACAAAGAGCTGTACTATTATTATCGTTATTCACTTTTCTACAACAATGATAAATTAATTTAAGCAATATTCTATTCTAAAAGTTGTACAAAAATTAAAAAAGAGAAAAAAAAATTAATAGTGTTTGAAACTAGTTTTAATTTAATTAGCACGTGAAATAAACTTTAACTAGTGCCTATTAAAACTCAATGGTTTTACAAAAGTTAAGAAAACAATCTTATGCTTTAAGTATTTGAAAATTAAATATAAGGTACAGTAATATAAATAAATATATATATATATATATATTTATATATAAATCCCAAAATACAGACTACAATACTGATGAAAAACTGTTTTTACATTGCATAAAAATACCGAATTTCAGGAAATTTCAAGTATAACTTGAGAGTCTACTATTGCACCAAAATGTCAAAAAATTGAGCATTTTAATGTTACAAAATACACGTAAAAAAAACAGTTAAAAATAAGTAAATGGTTAAGATTAAAGGCATTTTAACACTATTTTCCTCATTTGTTCAAGTTCAAACCCAAAATTAGCCTACTTAAATGAGAAATCAACTGTAAGACCCTGTTTAAGCTCTAATAAAGCCATTCCTTGAATTTTCTTCAGAGATCGTGGCTGTTGCTTCTATAATTAACTTAACACATCTCTCTATAGCTTGAAAGTAATGTGGCAGTTTCCAAACTATCAAGAAATTGTGCTTGTAATTCCATCCCTGGAAATTCCTTGAACTCATCATTCGTAACTCCGAAAATAAGCGGTAGTTCAATAGTTTGAATATTAGGGTTGTGCTATATAATCAGATCAATGCAATCCATTGCTATGCAATCCGTTGCAATTTTGCAACATTAAAATTCCTTAGATTCAAGTTTTGCTGTTCTTCAACTTTCAAAATTCGACGATCTCCTAACTCGCTTGTTCGATGGCATGGCAAAAGGGATATTTTCATCAGGATTTATCAATGACAGATATTCTTTACTACAAAAGGGATATTTTCATCAGGATTTATCAATGACAAATATTCTTTACTACAAAAGGGATATTTTCATCAGGATTTATCAATGACAGATATTCTTTACTATGATAGCTTAATCATGTATCATAGGTGAATGCTCTCATGTCCTAGTATTATAAAGATGAATTATCTTATTTCAAGTTGGGATATAGAACTTGAAAATATGAGACGTTAATGTTATGATTCACTGAAGAAATTGGCTCAGAAAAATGTAGCTAATTTTTCAGAACATCTATCTGCAGTGCCTGATTCATTTCGAGAAAAAACTTCTATTGAATTATTAAATACTAGCAAAGCCCCGGTTCGGGAACGAACCGAATTCTGAATGCGGGAAATATTTCAAAATCAAACTCGAAATGTGCAAAACTCGGCCTGATGCTGCCTGCGTGCCAATAAATCAAAGTTTGTTAATGAAACCATTTTTTAATTCATGAAATCAATGAAGGTATTGAATCAACGAAGGTTTTTCTCGCTTCGCTGGCCACTATATTTGAAGGAAACTCTTTTCTATATCGCTTTACAAACAAAAATAAAATTTAAAGAAATCATGAAATTGTTTTAAAACCCGCTTTGGTCCCCCGCTGCCTTCGGCAGCGACCCACTCATTCGCAGGCTCTCGGGTGTCTGTCCTTAATGCCTGTGACAGTAGTTTACCAGTGGGCTTCCATTCGCGTGCTTATCAGATGACAGTTTCGAAACAAACAGTATCGAAAAAATTGAAGTAGCCATTAACAATTAAAAATTTAAATATCCATTTTTAAAGCTTTTCCAGGATATTATTTTCACATTTTAATTAATTTTAAAAAATCTAATCAAAATTTCGTTACAAATAAGATACCAAATGAAGGAGAATTTTTTCTGATTCCGTCGGTTTAATTAACTTATCTATCGGACAATTAGATTTTTTTTAATTAACTAAAGTATGAAAAGCTGGTGGCAACAACACACAGACAAAGAGAAGAAAATCTCTCTTAGCTAATCAACTTACGTCCAGCAACGGACAAACAGGAAAAATATATATAGAGAGAGATTCAAAAGAAATCTCTGGCATCTATGAGTAGATAGAAATATATTGAAAAACAGATATTCACAATTAGTTTTTTTTTTTTCTTTTTTTTTCTTTTTTTTTTTTTTTTTTTTTTCGTAACCGAAAAAACTAGTGGTCAAACAGTAGACCCATTTAGATACTGTATGAGGCAGGAACGTACGAAAGGCATTATCTGCAGGTAGCTAAGGTAGTTTGCTGGAGATGAGACTGATTCTAAATGAATTACCCTCAGCTTCAGGAAAATTAGACTTCAATGGTCACCTGTACTCCGCCCGGGCAAAATATGGTACAAACTTGCTTTTCTAGGAAACTGCTTAAACGACTTTAATAAAAATTTAGAGTTAGGAGATTTTTGAGAAGGTAATTCGATATGAGTTATCTTCTACTTTAAGAAAATTAAGTTTCACTCTTAATTTATGCTCCGTTTGTGATAAAATATGCAGAAATCTGGATGTCTTTGAAATAGCTCCATCGATTTTTGTGAACATCGTGGCTAAAAGAAGTTTTTAAATTTAAAATTAATACATTGTTTTTCTATTAAACATAATAAATCTCTTACTGGCAATCCTTCCTTTGCTCCATGAACAAAATTGTAGAAAGCAAACAGCTTTGACTAATTCGATAGAAAAAAATATCAGAACTTTTTGGACTTCGAAACAAGTCTAGCAGATCGCCATCTCAAAACACAAAATCACCCAAACTGTACTTATAGTTTAATAAATAATTTTATTTTATTCAGATCGTCTGCAGGAAAGTAGAAAACTAACCACTCGTTTTCTGCAAACGATTTCGAGTGAAACTCGGTCACCCAGCAGATACTACATTATTAAAAGAGAAAATCATTTAAAGAAGTTCTAAGAGTTAAATCTTGGTAATGCGAAATAATAAAGCAGATAAACTTCTGTTTTATTTTATTTTCTTATTATTATTATTAAAATTTCACTCTATTCACATTAAAGGTTTGATTCTTACCTGAGTGACACAAGGCAAACCCAAAAGGAAGAACATCATGCAGAAAAATAGAGTAATAAATGCTTTTTTGCTCTTCAGTTGAGGATATTCATCATAAATGACTGTGAAAACATTCTCGAGATAAGAAAACTTTGAAAAGAGAGAGAAGAAAAAACATTAAAATGCATTCAGTTTAATCAGAATCATTTTCATAAAGAAAATAAAGAAGTAAATTATTTCTTTTTATGTACATTTAAATACTTTTGCTCTCAACTGTTAACTATAACAAATCTTTCGCCAGATGCGATGTTTGTATATAGCATTACAAAAGTTTCCTTCTTTATTTAAAGGAAAACATTTAATGAATGTACTGAATCCATTTATTTTTAACACGCTTTTATTAGCTTCACCTGTATGTATGCATGTATATTTGTATGTATGTTTGCATGTTTGTAACCGCTCTGGGAGCAAACAAAATATCTATATTGTAAAAAAAACTTTCCCTACGGAACACCGTGGCGTTGAGGTATAGCTCCGCGCTACGAACCTAAAGGTCTAGCGTTCGATCCCAGTCAGGGCAGGTATTTTAAAAATGGTTTTTGTTTAATTCTAAATTATTTTAATTAAAGATTTAAATGTATGTAAATATTATGGTGTGTCACTCACACGATTTTCTCTTACCCTGCATTTTAATACTAAGATAGATATTTTGTGTTTTTTAGTTCACATTTCTTTATTTTTTTAAAACTATAATATTATTCAGAACTGTTTCTAAATGTTGCTATTGGAGAAAAGAAATCTATGTTAGAATTGTTTTGAAACTATCTCGGAAGGAAATTAAAGATAATGTTCTCATAAATTCATTCACGAAATTCTACTGAAGTGGAATTCAATAAAAACTAATATAAATGTTCATTTAGACTATTTACATGATTTTTATTAATAAATTAGCAGGCCTACCCGGCACTGCTCGGATTGAAGTAGTGCTTACAAAATTTTTGAATGAAAGAAAAAACAAAGTAAAGGAAACATGAGATGGAATTAAAATTAAATTAAATTAAATTAAATTAAAAATCTTCCTGTTTTATGATATTGTGACTGAACGTGAATAGATAGATTCCAAACCTAACTCAGAAGGTCGGTAAAACATGTTGGCGGATCTATAGAACTTCTGTTTAAACAATAATCTTATTTTTTCTTAAAGGAGAATATACATAAAAAATTGTTTGGAATCCTTATGCGGCGCAGCTCACTATATATACTACATGTACTATCACTACATAATATCCTAATAATGTAAGTCACTACATGTATATTCTCTATAAAATCATGATTGTAAAAATTCGAGTTCATTGTGAGAACTTAAACGAAAAAGATCACAAATAAACAATTAGTCTAAATAATAATAATAAAAGTAGGAATAAAATCATAAATAAACATTAATCTAAATAAAATAAATAAATAAATTGGATAGTCTTTTTTTTTTTTCTTTTTTTTTTTTTTTTTTAAGCATAAAAAAGAAATATATTTTCTTACACGTAAATAATAAAATTAAGGAAACCTTTATTTTAATTTTCCACGTGTAATAATTCTATTTTCTTTTATGTCTGGGAAAAAAATTAATGTGTAATTTATTTATTTATTTTCGGGAACAATTTTTTTTTCTTTTTTAAAATTTTAAAATTAAAATACGGTTTTCATTTATTATATTGTGAGTCAATTGACCTATTGAACTAAAAAGTACGGCGTTAGCTAGATTTTGTCCTGACTAATGAGTGTACCAATTTTCGTAGCGATCGGTTGAATGGTGTAGTTTTGTATAGCGAGCTAAAAATCCGAGCATATACAACGACAAACTTTCAGAAAAAAAAAGTATTGAAAGATCGATAGCCATATTATTGAATTCCTTTAAGGTTTTACGATGCTATTTCGCATTAAAATTTAATTTAGTACAAATATATATAGATTTGAAAACTTACTTCACTGTCAATTGCCAACAGAAATAACATGAAGAAAAAAAGAACAGACCACAACTGAGGAACAGGCAATTTTGCTAGGGCCTCAGGATAGGTAACAAAAGCAAGTCCTTGGCCTAAAAAAAAAAGAAAACAAAGTTATATGTTTAAACAGTTTGTTGATTACTTTTTATCCAATGACAAGATGTTAATAATGTCTCAGTATGCCTTCGTAATTTAAAGTTATTGTATTTTACACTTTTACTTTAGCAAATGATTTTTCTTAACACAGAGCATGTGTGAACATGATTTAATTATGATAATAATTGACGGTAATGATTAACAGACGTAAGTTGATGATTGTTTTAAATGTTATTTTACAAATTAGACAATAACGGGATTATGAGCGACTGAGATTAAAATTCTTTTTTTTTTTTTTTTTTTTTTAATTAAATACTAGCAGGCTTTGCCCTCTTCGCTGGTCACTATATTTAAATGAATTAAAAAAAGAATCAATATTTTTAATACCGTTTTACAAATTAAATCTAAAAAGAAAATACATTGTAATTGCTTAAAAACTGCGCTTCGGGCCCTCGCTGACTTCGGCAGAGACTTCTTCACCGCAACGACTTGGTACTGGATAATTTAATTTAATTTATACAGATGTCAATAATATAGGAAAAACTGCATTAGTCATTTTCTTTTTTATAATAAACAGAACGGAAAATGCATAATATTTTACACAGAGATATTTTGTATAATTAGACCAATTTAAAAAAAAAAAAAAAAAAATGTTTTTCCTTTTTTTCCTACTCGCAGTGCAAAAATATTTAAAATAGAATTTAGAAATGTGCAAAAACACTGAAACAGCTTGGACCTCTTGGCAGAATTTGAAATTTGGCACTGAAGAAGCTCGGACGTTTTTCGCCAAAATGTTTACTTATGCATTTGCGATACCCATATCAACTCATCGCCGAAATGACAAAAAAATTATAAATAATTATAAGATTAAAAGTTTTTATGTACCATGTTTTTAAATTTATTGTTGAATCTTATAGCTATAGAACTACCTTAGCACTTTATCAATGTGTAGAAAATTTTTAAAGTGAAAAGGACGTCAATTATTGTGAGATGCATAATTTAATATCTTTAAATCTAATAACTTGATGCATATAGAGTCCTCACAAAAAATGAACAGTTTTTAGAGCTCTTTTAAAAAAGTATAACATATATGCAGTATCTTTTAAAAAAATTCATCAGTTTTTATTAAAAAAAATAAATGACCGACTTTCATCACCAAAGTAGTTAAATCTAGACCAATCAAAATAGGAGCGGTCCACCCGGATGTGTTCCGCGACAAACTCTTCGCTTTATTTATATAGATTAAATCAAAATTCTGCTATTAATTTAGAAATTCACCTAGAAATTTATGGATGAAGCATAGACTAAAGAAATTTTTAAACTTTCCGAGGTTATAGTCACATTCGAATTACATTACATCTGCCTATTAGAAACTCTACTTACGCGTATTAGAAACTTGCATTTTTTAAATATAAAGATGGTTATTCACACTTTATGGAAACGATTTTGATAGTTGAGTTTTATGTATAAATGCCATGTGTTTTGTGTTGATTTGCTGATATCTGATAGCCATGGTTCTTTTTTTTTTTTTCTCCGAAATTGAACTTTTTCTTAAAACTGTCATAATTTTATCCTATTTTTCTTGTACCATTTTCCAAAGTCCATTCAATGTTCTTGGATGCCGTTTTCCTCAGGTTCGTTTTAATAAACCAAAAACGCAAAAGTCCATTGGAGAAGCGTCTGGTGATTTTACAGATTTTTCATTAAATGGGATACATTCTGTTCCAGTTTCTGATTCTTTCTTTCCTAAATAAGCGGCAGTTGATTTACATGTGTGATTGAAGCTTAACTTTATCAATGTCCTCTTTCCATATAAGGCTGGAATTTCTTTTTAAAAAATTGGTTCTAAAATATTCTGTTGATAATAGAGTGAATTAATTTTGGCTTCACTTGAGACTTTTTATTTTTAAGTTCCCGTTGTAACAAAATCTTGCAACTATCATGAATCCCTTTGGTGGGATTTGGGAACTTTTCTGTATACTGACGAAGCCATTTCGTACGGTCATTCTCGTGAGATGAACAACAGAAAATAGAATTTTTTTTATTATTATTACAGTCACTTAAATATGCCTATGCCGCCATGCTTCATTGAGTTTTAGTTCAAATTTTCATTTTTCCTCAGTTAGGTGTTTTTCATATATTTTTCTTGTTTTTATTCTTTCAGCAATATTCTTTAACAAAAGCAGATGAACGGTTTAAACATCTTTTTTAACTTCAAATCTTTATGAATGATTTTACTTGCAGTGTCAAAAATCATTCCTAATTTCGATGCATTGGATCTTTGAATCGGCGGACTTTCTTTTAGGATCAGAGACTTTACTTTCTTGATACTTACCTGCCTTTGAACAGTCTTAGGATGAATTTCATGATCATGTTTTCCTTTTTACTTTCACTTAGACTTTTTTCCCCCTTTCAAATTTAATATATAATAAATACCTTTTTTACAAATACAATAAACGCGATTTTTTACACAGCTTTATAATTAATTTGGTGATACGAATATTTCTCCTCGGAAAATGCAGTTACGTAACCTTCGAGTCATCTATCAATTTTAGGAGCCATTTTCAAGATAAATACAGTAGAACCTCGATCCATCGTTTTTCATGGGGTGCGAGAAAAAAAAAAAAAAAAAAAAAACGATGAAAGCGGGAAAATGATGAATGCGGGTTAAAGTTAAAACATGAATGAAACAATGTTTATGAACTAATACACGCAATATATATAGTATACTACTATTAAAAACTAATTTATTGCTCTCCAAATTGTCAAAGAAATAAACCAAAGTTGTATAGAACATTAAGTGATATTTATTTTTAAAAATCAGTAATTTTATGTTGTATAACGTGCGGAACTCAAAAATGAAGCTAAATTAGGGTAACATTATTTATTATTTACATTTAAGTTACACACTAAATATACAACACATAAATTTAAATATTTACAGGGGTAAGTTGAAATTGTAGAAATAATGAGTCCGACACCCTACAATATCTGTTACTTTGTGGTTGTGGGCCATTTCGGCTAACAGCGACCACACGTTGCATGCACTTCCTTCTCTGGAAACCTAGGGGTCTCTGAATGTTCTCTTCTTGGGTCTCTCAGCCAAACGGGTCGCTAGGGGGCGCTGAGGTTACGTAGCATAGGCGCGCTACAATCTCCCCCTCTAGCTCTGCCGACGACTCGGCGAGGAGCCAGGAAGTTGTTTTCTTGGTCTACCTCTTTTTCTTATGGGTACCATAGGAGAATTAGTACATGTTATATTTTGAAATGGAGTTAGAGATGACAAATGGTAGACTCCTAGAGGTTGATTAGGCTTCTCAGAGGTGGCTATTTCGAAGCTATTTGGTGATTTTTGTGATCTTATAATATAAGGTCCATCTTGTCGTGGCATGAACTTTGCAGTCTTAGCTTGGTTGGCGTTGCTTAATGGGTGAAGTTTTACCCAGACCAAATCACCTGGTTTGTATTTTGGACTTTTTCTACGTGATTTATCAGCATACTCTTTTCGACGATCTTGATTTTTCTCAATGTTTTCTTTAATTTGTGACATATATTTTTCAAAACGTTTCAAATAAGGTGTGATTTCTGGTACAAAATTGTCGTTTTGAATTACAGAACGAAAATCAGTAGTGACGTCATCTACTGTTCTGAGTTCTCTAGCAAAACTTAGGTATGCTGGTGTGTGACCTGTAGTTTCACATTTTGCAGTGTTCATTGAAAATCGAATAGCTGGTAACTGTTCAGCCCAGGAAGAATGGTTGTTACCAACCATCATTGCTAAACGAGGTTTTAAGTCTCTGTTTTTTCTTTCAACAGGATTCGCTTGTGGGTGGTACACAGGAATAAGACTTTGACTGATGTTTAAAACATAGCATAACTGACTGCACTAACAAACTGAGGACCATTGTCACTGATTAGACGACGAGGTAACCCATATCTTAGGAATACTTCATTTAGAAGGGTTAAGGCACATTCTTTTGCAGTCGCTTGTTTTAATGGGAATAACTCTACCCATTTTGTAGTACAGTCTTCAACTATGAAGATCCACTTCATACCTTCACTTGTTTTTGGTAAGGGTCCGAAGAGATCAATTGCAATAGATTCAAAACGTTGAGCTGGAACAGGTGTTCGCAGCAAACCAGCAGGTTTCTGGTTGGAGGCTTTATATCTGATGCACTCTGCACAATTCTTTACATAATCAGTGATGTATTTTCTCATACCAGTCCAATAATATCTTGAGGATATTCTGGAAAAAGTTCCATTAGCTCCATAATGGGCAGCTGTGGGGGCATCATGATGCAACTTGAGTACCATTTCTCTTTCATGGGAAGGAACGACTAACTGGGCTTCCTCCATTTCAGAGTGTGGAGAATAGCGGTAAAGTACACCTTGGTTCATGACGTAACCTCGTTCCGTCCAATTTGCGAAATCTACTCCTTGGTTGACATCTTCAAAACAATCTATAATTTTCTTCAGTTCTGGATCTTTTAGCTGTTCTGACCTGAGGTCACTCGCAGTTCTTGTTGGGACATCAAGAACGATGGTCTGTAAGTCGCAAGAAGTTTCTTCTTCATAGGTTGGGCGAGAAAGCATGCCGGCAATGACATTTGCTTTTCCAGGGACGTATTGCACTTTCAGGTTGAAAGACTGTATTTCCAATGCCCATCGAGCAAGTCGGCCTGTTGGAGATTTGAGAGTGAGCAGCCATCTCAAAGGTTGGTGGTCGGATGCCACAGTTATTTCAGAGTTTTCTATGTAGCCTCGGAATTTCTTCAGGGCCCAAACAACAGCAAGGGCTTCTCTTTCCGTTGTAGAGTAGTTGCGTTCAGCTTGGGTAAGCAAACGACTGGCATATTCTATAGGATGTTCCTCTGAATCGTTTCCTTGTAGTAGGACAGCTCCAATAGCATACTGACTTGCATCTGTACGAATGATATATGGTTTTGTACCATCAGCCTGTTTTAACACTGGGGGAGTGATGAGGCAGTTCTTTAATAATTCAAATGCTTTTTGCTGGTTATATCCCCAATTCCATGGGACTTTCTTTTTTGTGAGTTCACTTAATGGTCTTGACACATCAGCAAAATTTTGAATATATCTTCTAAACCATGAACATGTCTGGAGGAAAGACTGGACTTCTTTCACATTCTTGGGAGGCGGAATTTTCTGGATAGAAGAAACCTTTTCTGGATCAACTTCAATACCATTTTGTGTGATCCAAAATCCCAAATATTTCACTTTAGGAGATACAAAGTGACACTTTTCTCTGTTTGCTGTAAGTTTAAAAAGTATGAGTCTCTCAAAAATTGCTTGTAGATCTGAGAGGTGCTTTTCAAATGATTCCGACAACACTATTATATCATCAAGGTAAGTTAAGGTGAGTATATCTTCAAGACCATTGCGGAAACGGTCAATTAAACGCTGGAAAGTTGCTGGTGCATTCTTAAGACCGAATGGCATCCGAAGGAAGCGGTATGTTCCAAAAGGGCAACCAAAGGCTGTTTTGTCTTGGTCTTCAGGGTGGACCTTCACTTGATGATAACCTGCACGAAGATCGATAGTTGACATGTACGAAGTTTGTTTTGCTTCATGGAGTAAGTCCTCCATTCGGGGCAATGGATAAGTATCTGTAACTGTAATGTCGTTTAATTTTCTGTAATCAATACAAAGACGAAAACTTCCATTGGGCTTAGGGATTAACACGACTGGAGATGCATAAGGTGATTCACATTCTTCGATGATATTTTCCTTTAACAGTTTATCTATTTCCTGTCGTAAAATTTCTTTCTTTTTAGGATTCATGCTATATGGTGGCTTTGATACTGGAAAGTGGTTTCCAGTTTTTATTCGATGTTCTATAAATGGGGTAGGTTCTCCCCCTGGTTGAAAGCATTTTTCATATTTTTGGAGAAGGGAATTCAATTGTGACTGTTGTTGAAATGTCAAATGCTGACCTTCATCTTCACGAAGTCCACATGAATGTGACTCATCAGCATGTACTGCCAATAGACTATTGATGTTAGGTGGTACTTCAATAAAATAAAATTAGAATAAGAAAATGGAACGTCAGTTCCGAATAACGAAAATTACATGATTGAAAAAGTATTACAATGTACTTGTAGAGAGACGCGACATATCATCACGTGATACGGCAGGTGCACAAAAACAATCAGTTGGCGGGAAATAAAAAAACAAAAAGAGAAAATCCGGAACAAGTAAAAAAACGAAAGTTAATAAAAGAAAGTTCTGAGATTAAATATCACAACACCCCCTCTTAAGCTCAGAAATTTTTCAATTGTTCATTAATGCATTTCTATGTCTATTAAAATCAGTTTTTGGCAGAGCTTTTGTGAGGGTATCGGCGGTCATTTCTTTGGTAGGTTTGTATTGAAGCTTGATTAGGCCTTCTTGTATTAGGTTTCGCAGAAGATGATATCTCAGCTGTAAGTGTTTTGTTTTTGACTGGAACTTATCATTTTCAGCAATCTTGATGGTAGATTGGTTGTCCTGGTACAACACTATAGGACATTCTTGCGGCAAATTTAAATCATCCAGTAGTTTGTTGAGCCACTGTATTTCAAGTGCAGCACTCGCAGCTGCGACGTACTCAGCCTCTGCTGAAGACATGGACACACAGGACTGTTTCTTCGAAGTCCAAAATATTGGATTTTTTCCTATCTTAAATAAATTTCCAGATATAGACTTTCTATCACTTGGATCATTGGCCCAATCCGAATCCGAATATGCTCTAAGAACAGGTTCACCAGAGTTACAAAGTTTTAATTTAATATCTTGGGTATTTTTCAAATATCTAATAACCCTTTTAACTGCCTCCCAGTCTTTCGCTCTAGGATTTTCGTTTCTACGGCTTAAGATGCCAACGGCAACACTTATATCAGGTCGCGATACTGTAGAAATGTAAAGTAACGCGCCTATAGCCTGTCTGTACATTGTGTTGTTTGGTAAGAGATTGTCATTATCAGTTAATTTTATATACCCTGGTTCCATTGGTGTGTCAGAGGGCCGTGCGTTATCTAGCCCAAATTTGGTTACAATGTCTCGTATTTTATTATTTTGATCAAGCGTAATTACCCCTTTACAAGGTCTTTCTATATTTATGCCGAGGTAATATTTGGCTTCCCCAAGGTCGGTTAATGGATATTCTTCCCTAAGTTGATTAATTAGTATGTCAATATCGTGATTTTTACCAGCTACAAGTAGATCATCAACATACACAAGAATGTAAGTTTCTGTGTTATCTTTGTTACGTATATATAAACACTTGTCGTGTTGACTTTGTTTAAATCCTAATTTACACAATGATTCATTAATTTTCAAATTCCACGCTCTAGCAGCTTGTTTCAAGCCATATATCGCTTTCTTTAACTTACATATTTTATTTTCTTCGCCCTGGACAACATAACCCTCGGGTTGATGCATGTATACATCTTCTTGCAAATTTCCATGTAGGAAAGCAGTTTTGATATCTACATGCCTTAGATTCAAATTTTTATATAGTGACATGGTCAAGAAACTTCTTAGAGTGGTATGCGATGCAACTGGTGCAAAAGTTTCGTCATAGTCCACCCCGTATTTTTGAGAAAAACCCTTGGCAACAAGCCTGGCTTTATATTTCTCGACTTGTCCTTGGCTATTGTATTTGGCCTTGAACGCCCACTTACATCCTACTACTTTGGTCCCTGGTTGAGCGTCAACAAGTTCCCAAGTATTGTTTTGTCTGAGTGAATTCATTTCGTCGAGTGTGGCATTCAGCCAATTTTCTTTTTCAGCTGGGTTTTGAATTTTTAGTATATCATCAAAACACTTAGGCTCATCAATTCTTTTGTCATTTACTGCAAATGCAAATCTGTCGGGCGGAACACCTTTATTTAATCGTTGTGATCGTCGCGGCAGAGTTTGCGTGTCATCCGGACTATCGTTATCGCCCGCTATATCTATATTTATATCAGTATCTAATATTGGTAATTTGGACACCGGAATTTCATCATTTGAATTTTCATTCTTGATTTGTGATGTTTCATTATTGTGGGATTCTCTATTCTCATTTTCCAAAAATTTTACTGTTCTGCTAATTATTACATTTTTATTATTTGTGCAAATTCTGTAGCCTTTGCTACGATTATCATATCCCACAAAGATTCCTTCTTGAGCGGTGCTATCCAGTTTTCCCCTATGTATTTTATGTACATATGCATATGCGCGACATCCGAATGTTTTTATATTTGATAAATCGGGTTTACGGCCGGTCCATTTTTCGTAAGGAGTTGAGTCGCATGAGGAGGTCGGGAGCCTATTTTGTATGTAATTTGCAGTATTTACGGCTTCCCCCCAAAAGGAATTCGGTAAATTACTGTCTTTAAGCAGACAGCGAGCCATTTCGGTCAGCGTACGATTTTTACGTTCTGCCACGCCGTTCTGAGCACTAGAGTAAGGAACGGTAAACTGATGCTCAATTCCTTCTTTATTCAAAAATTCATTTACTTCCATACTAGTGTATTCACCCCCGTTATCGGAGCGAATTGCTTGCACTTTCCGGCCAAATTTGTTTGCGGTCATAGCCACATATTCCTTTAACTTAGAAAATACCTCAAACTTATTTCTTAGCAAATATATAATAGTATAACGACTGTAGTCGTCTATAAATGTAAGAAAGTAATATTTTCCACCTACAGTGGGGGTTTTCATAGGGCCACATAAGTCTGTGTGGACCAGTTCGAGTGGTACGGAGGCTCTAAATTGTGCAGCTTTGGGGTAAGGTGAATCAGTTAATTTTGACATTATGCATGTTTTACATTCAGTATTATGTTTGCAATCATTTAATTTTATACCCACAGCCATGTCCTTGTTAACTAAATCTTTAATGTGGTTAGTATTTCTGTGGCCAAGTTTCACATGCCACTTGTTTATGCAATTTTCGTTATCACAAGTTTGTATTACAATGTTCGCTGTGTGTTTGTTTTCAGAATAATTTAATTGACATTCATATAAGTTATTTTTCACATATCCCTCAATGCATGTATTACCCTGATTTACAATTTTACAGGTTTTATCATCAAATACAGCGATACAGCCATTCTCTGTTGCTCTTTTTATAGAAATTAAATTAGTTTCTATTTCAGGGACATAAAGAACATTTTTAAGTGTTATTTTGTTCTGTGTGTTTTCCGAATTTACGGTATACAAATCCACAGTACCGGAACCCAAAGATTTTAGCTGCGTGCCGTTCGCGATAGTGACGTTAGAAACGTTATTTTTAAGATCGCGAAATTTTAGTTTATCATTGCAGATATGTGAAGACGACCCTGAATCAACCACCCAATTTACAGTTTTATCTCCAACATAAAAAGAATACAATTTATCAGCTTTTGGTTTATTGCTCCCCTCTGCAATTTGAGCGCTATCTGGCTTCTCATTGTTCTGAGAGCATATGTTGGATCTGAAGTTGGGTTTTTTGTTGAAATTTTTACTGTGACTTTTAACAGCAGAATTATTTTTATTTTTTAACTTATAACATTCTTCTATATTGTGGTTACTTTTCTTACAGTATTTGCAGAATTTCTCCGATTTGTTATGGTATTGGACTTTTAACGCTGAATTATGAATAGTTTTGTTTTCAAGCTTTTTGGCATATTCATCAGCTAATTTGTTTCGTATATACTCAGGTGTCAATTGCGCTTCGTCTTTCGATTCGAGACTTGTTATGAGAACGTCATACGAAGGAGGGAGTGAGCATAGCATTAATGCAGCTAGGTGCGATTCGTCTATGACTTCACCTATAGCAGTGAGTCTGTCGCGTGTTTTATATATATCAGCTATATGTTGGTTTACATCACCACCTTCCATTAATTTTATGGAATAAAGTTTCCTAAGTAAGAAAAGCTTACTCGTAAGCGATGATCTTTCGTGGACTTGGCGCAGAGCATTCCAGCACTCTCGTGCTGTATCTAGATTCATAACGTACACTATCTGTTCGTTATCAATAAGTAGATTTATAATGGCTCTGGCCTTTCTATTTTTTGAACGCCACTGATCGGTTATTGGGTTGGGAGGATCGTCAGTAATGACTGTAAAAAGATCCTCTTTTTGCAAGTACATCTCGATACGAAACTTCCACACATTATAATTTGTGGAGTTCAGCGGTTCAATTTGTATATCTTTTGTTGCTGACATACTTAAACAAAATTTTTGTAACAGTTTTGTTAATATTTGTTCATTACGTAAATATTCATTTAATATTTTAAATCAACACAGTTAGGATAAATAGTACTTGAAGAAGAAAATAAAATTAAATAGTTTTCATGAAAATAAGCACTTTTCAATACTTTCGATTTAGTGTCACTTCAGTTTTGAAGAAACAAAAACAAATACTTTCGCTTACATTTTCATTTTTCATTTTATTATTTTAAATGTAGCAATTTCTTCCAATGTGCAATGAAAAAAAAAACTTTTGAACTTTGTCAAGAATAAATCTAAATTTTCAATTCAAAATATCAGAATCATAATCTGAAGGAAGAATACTTTATAAATAAGTGCATGAGTTCGGAGTTTCCTCAAATTAGTTATTTAAATATATTTATAACAAATATTTCTTACTAATAATTCTTTGCTAAAATAACAGTCATATAATTAAATAAAGTTTAGCTTACCTGGGTTGTCACAGGTAATTGTTTATTCCATTGGTGAAGAGTAAGTAAATTTCCTTAATATGACTTCTGTATTAAAGACCAGCAACTACTTTTCCTATAATGAATCTTGATTAGACTGAGAAATTCTTACATAATATGTAGATCAATTGTTATTTAGGATAATTCGCTCGTAGCTGCGTAATGAAAGAAAGCCTAGATGTTTTTTACTTTAATTTATTCATCTTAGACAAAAAGAAAAAATTATGATTAAATAGAATAAGAAAATGGAACGTCAGTTCCGAATAACGAAAATTACATGATTGAAAAAAGTATTACAATGTACTTGTAGAGAGACGCGACATATCATCACGTGATACGGCAGGTGCACAAAAACAATCAGTTGGCGGGAAATAAAAAAACAAAAAGAGAAAATCCGGAACAAGTAAAAAAACGAAAGTTAATAAAAGAAAGTTCTGAGATTAAATATCACAACAGTGTACGATTATTTCTGGCGTGTTTGAGGACTAACAGTTCGATTGGAACAACTTTTCCTTGAATTGTTATGTCAACAAAAGTTGTGAGGATTTCTGTTGGTTGACTGCGGCCATCAGCAAGCGTCATTTTCAGGACTTTATCTTCAAATGTATGGCCATTTTCTTGGAGAAGGCGATATAATTTTTCACCAGCCACAGAGTGTGTAGCACCAGTATCAGCACACACTGCTGCTCTTTCGTTACAGATGGACACTTCTAATAAACTATTTGGGTGATCCTCTGTTGAGAAACTGTAAAAGTTCAAATTGTTGAAACTGGATGTCATGACATCAGCTTTAGGCGTGGATGGATTACAGGAACGGCATTTTGATTTAATTACATTAGGAGCTCCACAACCATAAAAGGATACAGGGTTTGTTCTACCTCGTAAAGTGTCAGAATTTTTATCTTGAGCTCTGTCATTGTGAATGGGATCCCGCCTACTTTGACTGGGGACCCCGGAATCCCACCTACTTTGATTGGGGACTCCTGACAGAGGGTATTGATGAAAATCATAATTTTGGGAATAAATTTTCTTTCGAGTGTAGTTGTGTTTCTGTTCTGTCTGTTTTGGATAAAACTTTTTAGTTGCATCAGTGCTTGTCATCTTGATTTCTTTCTTAGGTAGACGAAGGTTGTCGTAAGCATCAAGCTTTTCCACAAGTTGTCTAGGAGTTACCCATTCATTCCAAATATCTAAAAAATGTTCCTTGACATCTGGAGGGACTCGTTTCTTCAGTTGGTCAACTAAGATTAAATCTTTTAATGCTTGGAAATCATTAATGTTGAGCTCAGTGATCCATCCTTCAAAATAACTCTGTAGTTCAAAATGATAATATTTCCATGTTTTTTCAGGCAATTTTCTATGCGTGGCGAAAAGATTTCGATATTTATCACCACTTAATTTAAATCGTTGTAAAAGTATGCATTTAACATGGTCAAAATCTTGGGCTTTTTCTTCAGGTTCTCTTGCGATGAGCTGGGCAACATCACTAGGAAGAACTCCAAGTAGGTAAGCTACCCAGTTTGTTTTTTCAATTTTCAAAAATTTTACTTGTCTTTCAAATAGGTTTATGAAAAGGTAGAAATCTTCTTCCTTGGGGTTGAAGTTTGGAATTAATTTCTTTACATGAAAAGGTTGGGTGGGACATGGCATAGGCTGAGCCTAAGCAGGTGGTGGTGCAATTTTATTTGCTTCTATCTGGAGTCTAAGTTTTTCCAGTTCGAACGCTTTTTGTTGTTCGAGTTCATCTTTTTCACGTGCTAATTTTTCCTCTAATTCAGCCTTGTCACGAGCATGCTTTATCTGCTCTTCATATTGTAATCTTTCTTCGATGAGATTGGTAAGGCAATGCCTAACAAAATCTTCATCATAATTTTTAGATTTAATAATTAAATCTTTTAATTCATATAGTTTGGCATCAGAAGTTACTGCAATGCCTATTTCTTGGCACAGTTTAAGTAGATCGGTTTTTCTACCCTTGCCTAGGAAAGCCATTTTTGTTTGCTTTCCAAAATTTTGTTTTAAAAAAAAAATAATAACTAAATATTTATGTCAGAGTTCAATTAAAGTTTTAGAATAAAAAAAATTTTTAGAATTAATCAATCAAAGTAAATAGTATATCTTTATTATACTTGAACAATTGTAATTAAAAAGAAAAAAAAAATTAGTTGATAAAAAAAAATTCCCTTTTATTCAGTTACTTATTTTAACGTTAATGAACTCTGAAAATAGTTTTTTAAAAAAAATTAATGAATAATTACCAAATGTAATTATAAAATCTATAAAATAGAACACATAACTTTAAAATTTAATCTATCTTTATCAAATGTCATTAAAGGATTGAATGATTTATTGAAAAAAGGTAAGCAAAGCAAATTTTGCATAAAACAAAATTAAACAAATATATATTTGTAAATACTGCTGATATAAGGAAAAAAAAAAATTCTATCCGTAAATAACAATTTACTATTATATGTGAAACAGAAAACAACCAATTAAAATTAAATATTTCCTTTAACTGGATGTTTATATAAATATAAAATAAACTAATGGCACATGAATTTATTCATCAAATAAAATAAATCAGCATTATGTTTCAAATAAAAGAAGAGAAAAAAAAAAGGTGGCTTGCTTAAAGCACACACGTTCCAAGTAATTATAATATAAAAAAAGTAACTTATTAAAAAATATATATCTCTTTTCCTCTATTTATTTTATTAAACACTCATGAGACACATCTAAACTAAACAATCCTTTTCTGTAAACGAAGTAATAAAATAATAAACAAAATATAAATGACTCTTTATTCTTTCACTTTATACTCGAAAACAAAAGTAAATAAAAAAAAAATCTGCAAAGCAATTGATAAAAGAAAAACAAATAAATCTCTTTCAAGCAATTTTATCAAAATGAGTCATCCATCTATTTAATTATCTCTTCCCTCCAACAAATCACCAGAAGGAAAGAAAAAAAAAATATATCAGTTTAAAATAATGTGTCATCACTGGTAATAATAATAAAAAAAAATATGTCTCTTTTTGTTTTGGTTTATAATAGACACAATAAGAGGAAGAATGCAATTAAATATGAAGACATATAGTTTATTCGAATATAAATAAAATATCTTACCTAATTAAAATAACAAGCATCCGAAAGTCAGTCTTCCTTTACTTTATATTATTATACTAGATTACTGGAAATCTCAATACCGAAGTAATTATAATTAAAACCATAACTTTCAAATTCTCTTAATATTGAAAGAAAAAAAAAATTATTCCATAATAGTATATAAATAAATAAACCTGATTCTTAATACATAGGGTAATGTATTACTTTTACTATCAAAATATTGGTACCTAAAACCAAAGTTGTTCTCAAATGAATACAATGCACAAAGAATCTGTTCTCAAATGACTAACATGTGCAAAGAATTCTTAAATGAATAGATTAATTTTTTTTTTTTTTTTTTTTTTTTTTTTTTTTTATTATAGCAATACGAAATCGAAATAATTTATAAAGTATAAAATTACGTTTAAAGTATAAAAGTATTAAAGGATAAAATTACGTTCAAAGAAAAAAAAAGTTGCGTTTTCAAAATAACTGAATAACAGAATTTTCAGAACAAGAAAAACAATAACGTATTAACACAAAACGGAAAGTGAAATGCACTTACCTGTATTATCCTGTGGATGTCCAGCGGATGCGGACTTTACCTGACCTGAGTCCAGTGGATGAGGACTTTATCTTTGTCCAGCGGATGCGGATTTTATGTGTGTCCAGCGGGTGCAGACTTGAAGAAATTTATTTAAAAAAAAATTCGCAGGAAAAAAAAAAATCTGGAGTGACTCCACTCGACTTTCCGAACATTGAGTAACTAACAGTTTTGTAGATAAAATAAAGAAAGAGGAGTTGCTAAACAAACAAAAAAGAGAAAACAATAACAGAGTGTTTGAGTATTTTTCTCCATCTATCACACGAGGTTTTATTTAACGCTACTGAACTTTGAGCCCTTAGATCATAAGGATAAAGAATTTTTCGTTGTGTCTCTGTAAAAATCTATAAATGCTAGATTCACCAAAATACTTATAGTTAGTGCAACAGTGATTTATAATATTCATACAAATTTTCAGCTCAATTGAATAAGGCGTTTAGATGCTATCGCTGGTCTCATAGGCCATAAAGATAAAGATTTTTTCTTTGTGTCCCTATAAAAAAACTGTAAGTGCTAGATTCACCAAAATCTATACAGTTGGTTCAAATGTGACCTATAACATGTGTACAAATTCTTTGCTGAGATTAATAAGGCGTTTAGACGCTATCACACTTTTAAAAATTTGGCAAAGAATTTTTCTTTGTGTCCCTGTAAAAAAAACTATAAGTGCTAGATTCTCCAAAATCTATACAGATTGAGTATCTGTGACCTATAATATGTGTATAAAGTTTTTGCTCAATTGAATACGGCGTTTAGATGCTATCGCACTTTTAAGATTTTGATCCCTTGGCCATAATGATAAAGAATTTTTCTTTGTGTCCCTGTAAAAAAACTATAAGTGCTAGATTCACCAAAATCTATAGGGTTCGTACTATGGTGACTTACAATATACGTACCAACTTTCAGCTTATTCGAACAAAGCGTTTAGACGCTAGCGTGTTCACTCACAGACATACACACATACATACACACATACATACACACATACATACACACATACATACGCACATACATACACACATACATACACACATACATACGCACATACATACACACATACATACACACACACATACATACATCATCGTAAAAATTGTGAAAACGGACTCGTTGGACCTCGAAACGTATAGAAACATCAAAATCTCGAATTCGGATTTTTGACATGATTACAATACTTTCCTCACTATAGTGTTCGGAAAGTAAAAATTCACGTGGGC
The DNA here is from genome assembly GCA_963930645.1 of Salticus scenicus. NCBI lineage: Eukaryota > Metazoa > Arthropoda > Arachnida > Araneae > Salticidae > Salticus > Salticus scenicus. Next base: position 147,355,363 of record OZ005649.1, read on the forward strand.
GCCAATTTTGTAACGTGCGGAACTAAAAAATGAAGCTAAATTAGGGTAACATTATTTATTATTTACATTTAAGTTACACACTAAATATACAACACATAAATTTAAATATTTACAGGGGTAAGTTAAAGGGGTAAGTTGAAATTGTAGAAATAATGAGTCCGACACCCTACAATATCTGTTACTTTGTGGTCGTGGGCCATTTCGGCTAACAGCGACCACACGTTGCATGCACTTCCTTCTCTGGAAACCTGGGGGTCTCTGAATGTTCTCTTCTTGGGTCTCTCAGCCAAACGGGTCGCTAGGGGGCGCTGAGGTTACGTAGCATAGGGGCGCTACAGTTGGATTTTTTGTTCATTTTACAAATTAAACAAGGATTTTCCAGATTTACAACATTTTCTGGTCCTTTTCTGTAATTTCATGTGCATATATATGTAAAAAAAAAAAAAAAAAAAGAAAGAAAAAGAAAAAGAAAAAAATCGTGCATTTTGGCACTGGCGCACAGTGGATCGAAGTAAGGCAGTGGCGAACATAGGAAGGTTATGGTATTATTATTATCTATGTATGATGTTTTTTGTCACATTTCGATTTAAATATGCATATAGTATATATGATACTAAAAGCGATTCTATGTTTTTTTTTTAAACTCTTTATAGTCTGAGATCCGGCTGCAAAATTGCTACATTGATCGAGTATGTAATCAAAATCAGATTTTTATATTCAATTATAAAAGGGACAATATGTTTTGGCCGGGTTGCCTAATAAAATGTGCCCGCTAGTATTTTTAATTAAATTAATATTAATTGACTTTTTGGAGAAAAATTTCATTCATTTGTTATTGAAATAAACTATACTCCACATCACAGACATATACATGGTGAACTTGAAAAGTAATTGTTGCCGTTGCGCGTTTGGCCGCTACCTCTTCGCAGCCAGGTGCAAACAGGTAGTATTTTGGGGCGTTTATACGTTCATGGCGTATATTCATCATTTATGTATCAAATTAAAACTAATTTTTTTCTGCACATGGTAAACTTCGTCTGCTAATGTAAAAGTGGCCGCAAGTAGAGGTTGCCAGCTGTTAAAGATTGCTTAGAATGAAAATTAGCGCGCTACATCGTTCGTCAGACAAGGATGGCGATAGCCAATTGTACGCGTTTTTTTGAAGTTTTGCGCATGCGTCGATTGATAGTGTTCTCAACCAATGGCACAAACAGTTATAGAAAAGAATTTCAAAACTCCAAAAGAAATATAATTAATAAATTTTTGTGTGGTTACATTTAAAATTCCCTATAAATATAAAACATTTATTTCTCAATAAATAATCAAATTGTCTTTTCTCTTTATAATTAGAACATATAATAAATATTTGTGAAAAATAATAACCCTGGTTATACATGCAGACGAAGTTCATATTATACCTGTAATGTTTTAGGAAATATTTGATTTTATTTATTTTTTTTATTATAGATTACATATTAATTAAAATTCAGTAAATAGGACAGATTACTTGAGGTATACAAATTAAACGGAACATCGAAAAAATGATTAAATATTTATTGAAACCTATATTACATTTTAATATAATTTATTCAAAATTTGAATCATCGCTACTCTCACTTTCATTGTAGCCATCACTTTCATCGTCACAAATATCAAAATCCTCTTCATTATCAGTACGAATGATAATAGAATTATATAGCACACTTTCAACTTGCATTGGCGCTGAATCTCCTAGGAACCATGTTGGTTTGAGAAAACCATCTAGGATCCACCCATTATTTTCTGCGTTAAACTTAATACAATTTGGCTTAGTAGCATTTAGCCACATCGAATTAACAAAGATCGTCCGCAACAATTTTTGCTTTAAAGATTTCCAGCAAGGCAGAATATGAGTTGAGTTAAATCCCTTAAGTTTTTTCAAAAACTTTTCATTTTTTTTTTTTTTTTTTTTTTGTAGCATACGTCTTTTTGAACAAAATGAATCTTCCAGTATTAACATTTTGGCAATCAACGATACCATACACAAGGCACGTAAACTCGTGGACTACAGCAGTTTTACTTTCGTCAAAAAAGTCATTAGGGTCAGTCAAAGATGCGAAAACTTGTTGAGTTCTCGGGTGTTTAACAAAAATGTTATAGGGCCTTACTTTATTGAAGAATGCAGTCGTATAGTCACAGCCTGTGAATGCGTGAAACGCTGGCAACGCAATACATAAAATTGGGCTCAATTTTTTTTTTTTTTTTGACAATTCCGTACTATTTATACATATTTCGTCTTTACTATTCTTCTTTTTTTGGATGTACTATTTGCCAACCAAATTTGTAAATGAGGAAATTTGTGCAGATTACCTAGTAGAATTATTAAAATATCAGTGTCACTTGCTTTCACCAATATTTTAGACTCTTTACCTACTTTGCTTATATGAAATACTATTCTCGTATCTGCTTCCTCATGTTGGCATTCTAATTCAGTTTCCTCTTGTTTCACAACGCAATTTCCAGAAGAGCAATATGAAAAACATTGTTCTCCAACAGTAATAAAAATTTTTTTGTTTCGTAATACTGAAACAAAAGAGTTGTTATCCCAGTGAGAAGCTAAAAATTTAACTAGAGCTTCTGTAAAACGAAAATTCTTTAAGCTTTTTGTAAAATCACTGGGTCTCATTTGTAACGGACCGTTAATTGTATATCGAATATCAATTTCCTGACGATCTTCTCTTTCACAATCTTTGATTGAAGGCGTTAAATATCTATCAAATATGATATGTACTTCGCGAGCGCTTTTTGCACAAAGCTTCACCAATATCGATTCAGCTAGCTTTCCAAATATTTGCGGCAAAGTAGAGCCAATCTGATACAAATAGTAGAAACCATCAATAATTTCTATATCAATTTGTCCGGGATTGGCTGATACAATTTGTGATGTTAATTGTTTACTTAAAGCAGACTTGTCCGTTTTGAGCATGTAGCCTGAACATTGGAATTAATGGAACAATGGATGTGTGATTACTTATTTGCGTTCAATCTACCAAATTACTCCAATGGGCTGCTATGTATTTAAATAATTTAATCAAGCTGAAAATTGAGAACTCAACTCTGGTTATGGAATTTCGTGAAGGCGCCTTTGGTATTAGGCGCACAAAATCATGCTTAAGTAGATCGCCTGTGGACCTGACTTTAGAACGGACGATTAATGCTGATGCTGGTAATACCTTGACTGGTGTTAGCCATTTTACAAACTCTATATCTGCACGACAAAGATTGGCTCTTAGCCACAGTATGAGGGCTAAAATCTTATCAGTAGTAAAAACAGAAATAGGGTTATCACAGGCTGATGATACATCACATTCCCTACAAAAGAGTCGAATTGAAAAAGATAACAAAATTTTCGACAGCATTATTGAAACCATAAAGAAAACAATGAATCCTTTTTCTGAAAACCTGGACAAAAATATTTTGTTCAATCTGTAAACTGTAAGGCGGCATCATTAGATGTTGCAAATTGTTTACTGAACAGCAAGTCATTGGGTCAAGAACAAAAGTTGAAATTTTTTTCAAAATGTTTTGAAGATCCTACAAGATTTGTGAAATCAATTAGACATAATAAAATACTTAATTTTGCATCTGATTGTGTAAAAAAAAGGATCAAGAGTAACACCGGAGACAACAAAACTTTAATTAAAATGGAACGAGACATTTTTGGATGGCTGTTGGCAATAGCTATAGATAACAAGATTGACATTGAGTACTGTTTGTCATATCCTCTTGCACCAATACCGCCTGCACTATTCCATTGTTCAGGCTACATGCTCAAAATGGACAAGTCAGCTTTAAGTAAACAATTAACATCACAGATTGTATCAGCCAATCCCGGACAGATTGATATAGAAATTATTGATGGTTTTTACTATTTGTATCAGATTGGCTCTACTTTGCCGCAAATATTTGGAAAGCTAGCTGAATCGATATTGGTGAAGCTTTGTGCAAAAAGCGCTCGCGAAGTACATATCATATTTGATAGATATTTAACGCCTTCAATCAAAGATTGTGAAAGAGAAGATCGTCAGGAAATTGATATTCCATATACAATTAACGGTCCGTTACAAATGAGACTCAGTGATTTTGCAAAAAGCTTAAAGAATTTTCGTTTTAAAGAAGCTCTAGTTAAATTTTTAGCTTCTCACTGGGATAACAACTCTTTTGTTTCAGTATTACGAAACAAAAAAAAATATTACTGTTGGAGAACAATGTTTTTCATATTGCTCTTCTGGAAAACTGCGTTGTGAAACAAGAGGAAACTGAATTAGAATGCCAACATGAGGAAGCAGATACGAGAATAGTATTTCATATAAGCAAAGTAGGTAAAGAGTCTAAAATATTGGTGAAAGCAAGTGACACTGATATTTTAATAATTCTACTAGGTAATCTGCACAAATTTCCTCATTTACAAATTTGGTTGGCAAATAGTACATCCAAAAAAAAAAAAAAAAAAAAAAAAGAATAGTAAAGACGAAATATGTATAAATTGTACGGAATTGTCAAAAAAAAATGAGTCCAATTTTATGTATTGCATTGCCAGCGTTTCACGCATTCACAGGTTGTGAGTATACGACTGCATTCTTCAATAAAGGGAAAGTAAGGCCCTATAACATTTTTGTTAAACACCCGAGAATTCAACAAGTTTTCGCATCTGTGACTGACCCTAATGACATTTTTGACGAAAATAAAACTGCTGTAGTCCAAGAGTTTACGTGCCTTATGTATGGTATCGTTGATTGCCAAAATGTTAATACTGGAAGATTCATTTTGTTCAAAAAGACGTATGCTAAAAAAAAAAAAAAAAAAAAAAAAAAAGAAAAGTTTTTGAAAAAACTTAAGGGCTTCAACTCAACTCATGTTCTACCTTGCTGGAAATCTTTAAAGCAAAAATTGTTGCGGACGATCTTTGTTACTTCGATGTGGCTAAATGCTACTGAGCCAAATTGTATTAAGTTTAACGCAGAAAATAATAGGTGGATCCTAGATGGTTTTCTCAAACCAACATGGTTCTTAGGAGATTCAGCGCCAATGCAAGCTGAAAGTGTGCTATATGATTCTATTATCATTCGTACAGATAATGAAGAGGATTTTGATATTTGTGACGATGAAAGTGATGGCTGCAATGAAAGTCAGAGTAGCGATGATTCAGATTTTGAATAAATTATATAAAAATGTAATATAGGTTTCAATAAATATTTAATCATTTTTTTCGATGTTCCGTTTAATTTGTATACCTCAAGTAATCTGTCCTATTTACTGAATTTTAATTAATATGTAATCTATAATAAAAAGAAATAAATAAAATCAAATATTTCCTAAAACATTACAGGTATAATATAAACTTCGTCTACATGAATAACCAGGTTTATTATTTTTCACAAATATTTATTATATGTTCTAATTATATAGAGAAAAGACAATTTGATTATTTATTGAGAAATAAATGTTTTATATTTATAGGGAATTTTAAATGTAACCACACAAAAATTTATTAATTATATATCTTTTGGAGTTTTGATATTCTTTTCTACAACTGTTTGTGCCATTGGTTGAGAACACTATCAATCGAGGCATGCGCAAAGCTTCAAAAACGCGTACAATTGGCTATCTCCACCCTTGTCTGACGAACGATGTAGCGCGCTAATTTTCATTCTAAGCAATCTTTAACAGCTGGCAACCCCTACTTGCGGCCACTTTTACATTGGCAGACGAAGTTTACCATGTGCAGAAAAAAATTAGCTTTAATTTGATACATAAATGATGAATATACGCCATGAACGTATAAACGCCCCAAAATACTACCTGCTTGCACCTGGCTGCGAAGAGGTAGCGGCCAAACGCGCAACGGCAACCATTACTTTTCAAGTTCACTATGTATATGTCTGTGATGTGGAGTATAGTTTATTTCAATATCAAATGAATGAAATTTCTCTCCAAAAAGTCAATTAATATTAATTTAATTAAAAAACTTAGCGGGCACATTTTATTAGGCAACCCGGCCAAAACATATTGTCCCTTTTATAATTGAATATAAAAATCTGATTTCGATTACATACTCGATGAATGTAGCAATTTTGCGGCCGGATCTTAGACTATTATAAGGCCGCGGGAATACTTTCCCCACCAAATTCGTTATCATTTTATTCAACTGGCAATATTTTTTTATTTTTTATTTTTTTTTTTTAAATAATGATTCCTGTGTATCATTTCTCTAGAAAAATATTAGTACAAATATTATTTTTTTAATATTGGTGCGAAAAAAAAAAAAAAAAAAAAAAAAAAAAAATAGTGATTTGTGGCAATTCTGCTTGTGCTAATACAATGGGTTGTGAGAAGTTTGCGATTAACTAAGAGAATAATTGTCAAAATTAAAATTAATTATTTTAATAAGCTAAATGAATTTTTTTCTTTACATCAATTTTTATTCGTGAAATTAGTTCAATGTGCCATTTGAGGAAATATTGACATTATAAAGGGGTTAAACGGTATCATATTTTTCTGCTGCAAACAGGTATTTAGAAACATACCTGATAAAGAAACGAATGTTCCATAAAAGCAGAGAATAAAAGGAAATAAATAAAATTTTCGTGAAGAAAATCTATATTTATAACACAATTAATTTAGCACACAATGTTAAATATATCATCACATTACTGCTTCTTTTTTCTTTCTTTTTTTATGTAGTATTTCAATACAAAACTCATGCAAGCATTTACTGACAAACTCTATGAAAAATTCACATTTGTCTTTATTTTTATTGCACAGAAACTTTTACTTTAAATCGTAATATGGGATTATAATATTTAATTTTAACATTTAGTAATTTAACAATAAACATTTATTTAATTTTAACATTTTATGACATATCACAGCAACCATTTACATTTGCCCCTTTTTGGGGGTCCAACGGTACTTTTCAGTACCTTTAAAGTAAAATTAATTATTTTATTAAATATTTAAAAAAAAAAAAAAAAAAAAAAGAAATAATTTCTGATTTATTAAATCTATTTTAATCATCTAATTTCTATAATATTTTCACTATAAAATTTTTAATATATTTCCAGTCATTAATGAATACAGTTATTCAGATAAATTTCTCGATTGATAATTTGGGGGTAAACAGAATTAAAATTTATTTTTCTCTAAAAGTGGCGATTTGTGGCGAAAATTCTTTTCACAGATTAAAATGTATACTTTTGGGAGTAGTAAAATGTGTTTGAAATTTTGGACAAAAAAAGTTACACAACTTATAAATTTAATTTTGTCGTTAATTTTATATTCACATTTCATGCGGGAATCACAACATAAAAAACCAACAAAATGTTGGCAGCAGTACCTTAAACTTTTATTGGGACATTATTAAAATTATTTTTATTTCGTATTTTTTCATAGTTATCTTAAGTGTCACTTGATGGCTATTCAAATAAAGTCACTAAAATTCATCTAAAAATCTTATTTCTGAAAGTTTTCGTTTTGAACTTATTTATATATAATAAAACTTCATGTAATTGAAGAAATAACCATGTATTTGTATTTTTTAGACACTCTTTTAAATTATTTCACTGCAAAATATCAGTTATTTAGAGATTGGTTTTTGGGTCTATGTTCGTATTTTAACATTGTTCGATCCACTGTGTGGCGTAGGCTCAGCCTCAGGAATGTGAAAAAATGTAGTAGCTGGCCATTCTGTATGCATCCATTCTCCTCTTTACACAAAGTAGAATAACTTATTCTCCAATTAACAACACACGATCCGTATTCAGAATTCATAGACACATGTTACAGTATCTGCATAATCCCTGTTCTTCACCTAAAATAGCATAAAGTTGAGTAGTTGAGGTGGGTTAGGTGTTACATCGCACTAGTGCTACAATATAGGCAAATGGCGACGGTCTGGAACTTACTTTTGAGGGTAGTCCGGAGACATGCCATCACAATTTTGATCTTCCGTGGAGGAGGAAAAGAGTTATTTTAGGATAACAGAAGTAATTCCAATTTGAATGCCTTTATGGAATCGCTTGATTTTCAATTTCATTTCGGTCAGAAGAAAAATTTTACAACGATGAATGCGGGGAAATGACTGTTTGAGGAACGATACATGCGGGTTCCGTTAACATTATTTAAATGCAGTTTGCGCAGGGACCATAGAAATACAGTACCCGCCGCTTATTAAAATCACATTCGTTCTAAGGCAAAGTGATTTTATTAAACGGCTGATTTTTATATCCGGCGAAGGTTCTTGCACTCAAGAAAAAGGTATTACTTCCTTGAATTTAAAAAGAAATTTCAAAAGTTAACGATTGGTGAAAGCAATAAACTATTAATTTTCGACCGACAATTAATTAATTGTTCATTCAAAATAAGTAAATTAAACACATACTCCATATAAAATTAATAAACACATAGTGCATACAAATGTAGCCAATATCTATACATTTATTAAATATTAGACATTTTCAAAAGTTTTTTTGCTTATTAAGTTATTTTAGAATGAGTAATAAGAATTATCTTTTAATAATTAAAAAAAAAATAAAAAAAAAATCACTAGTGAATCAAAGCAGTAGCTTATTATTTCGATTTTTTTAATACATTCCTGGAATTTATTACTAAGACAAGTGATGATGCGAGTTTATTTTGTTATTATGCTGCAGGTGTAAAATTTTCGACAAAAAGAGATAACGAGGAAGATTGTTGTGCTTTATTTTATTTTTATTTGAAGAAAAAAAAACTATAAATAATTTTTTTTAAGTGTATAAATATACATTTTTGCTGATCAAGAGATTTTTTTTTTGAGTTTATTAACTGGCGATGCAGATTTTATTAAGCGGCGGTTTTTAAAGTAGTTTGTACTGATTTGATTCCGGTCCTGATAATTTGATCAGATTAAGCGGCTGATTTTATTAATCAGTGAATTTATTAAGCGGCGGGAACTGTAAAACGATCAAAGCGGGAAAAAGATGGATGCGGGAACGATAGATCGGGGTTTCACTGTATTTTATTTTTACATTCCAGTCAAACGATAAAAGTAGCAGACGATTATTCTAAATTTTAGATTGTATTTAATGTTGTATTCAGCTAAGACAGTTAGTTCTGTTGCAAACGTTTTATAGAATCAAAAACTATGCATAGTAACTTATATTTTTCTATCGTATACAGGGTGATCAATTTAAAAGAGTACCCGTTGGTTTTTCTTATTACCTTTAAATATGACGGATGTGGCAACTATTCTGACACTGAACTATAATTGTTTGAACCTTGTTTAAGTGTGGGAGACAATTTCCAACACTGTTGAACTGTTACAACTTTATTTGTGAGGTAAAACAGAAATGGAGACGCACAATTTTTTTAATCCTGTAATAATTTTATTTGTGAAAAACGAAATTTAATTAAAAATTTTTATATTATCATTCCTACATTACATTTACATTATCATTATCATTTTTACATTATTATTTCATAGTCTTTTCTAGAGAAGCCCTGCAAACATCGATGAATTAAAAGAGATCATAACTGAAGAAATCTCGTCAATAACACAAACAATACTGCGAAGTGTGTCAAAAACCTGTATCGACGTGTTCATGTTTGCATTTAAAATGGTGGCGAACATTTTCTGTGAGGAATGATAATGTAAAAAAATTGAATTAAATTATGTTTTTCAAAAATAAAATTATTACAGGATTAAAAAAATTGTGCGTCTAAATTTCTGTTTTACCTCACAAATAAAGTTGTAACAGTCCAACAGTGTTAGAAATAGTCTCACAAACTTAAACAAGGTTCAAACAATCATACGACAATGTTAGAATAGTTGCCACATCCGTCAGATTTAAGGGTTATAAGAAAAATCCACGGGTACTCTCAGTGGCGGATTTAAGGGGGGGGGGCTAGGGGGCTGAAGGCCCCCCCCCAAAAAAAAACACTGACATTCACAATTGAATATTGCAATTGTAAATTTTTTATTGGTCTAGAATAACACTTTGAAAACTCTTAGCCCCCCCCCTCCAAAAAAAATCAAGTTCTGGATCCGCCACTGGGTACTCTTTTAAAGTGATTACCCTGTATACTTCAATATATTGCTCAGTGTGCATCTAATCGGTTTTTATTCTGGTAACTAGCTGGCTTCGCCCGCTAGCGGGTCAGTATTTTCAAATGAATCACTAAAATTAATGAATCACTAACAGTAACTTTTAGTGTTAAGAAAAGAAATTAAAAAAAAAATCATTTCTGATTGGGTAAAAAGTCGGCCCGGGTCCCCACTGCCTTCGGCAGCGCAGTCCCGTGCGCGCTGCGCGCGCACAACTTAAGAGATACACCCTGACCTTTCGTGCCCCCTAAAAAAATCATTTCTGATCGGGTAAAAACTCGCACCGGGTCCCCACTGCCTTCGGCAGCGCAGACCCATGCGCGCGCACGTGTGAAGGTATACGTGCGCTGCGCGCACATATTCCTTCTGCAGTCATATTTTTATTCTTAAGAAAAGAAAACTAACAGTAACAGTAAACTAACAGTAACTTTTAGTGTTAAGAAAAGAAATTTAAAAAAATCATTTTTGATTGGGTAAAAAGTCTGCCCGGGTACCCACTGCCTTCGGCAGCGCAGTCCCGTGCGCGCTGCGCGCGCATAACTTAAGGGATATACGCGCTGCGCGCGCGTATACCATCCCTGACCTTTCGTGCCCCCATAAAAAATCCTTTCTGATCGGGTAAAAACTCGCACCGGGTCCTCACTGCCTTCGGCAGCGCAGACCCATGCGCGCGCACATGTGAAGGTATATGTGCGCTGCGCGCACATATTCCTCCTGAAGTCATATTTTTATTCTTAAGAAAAGAAAATTTAAAAAATCATTTCTCATCGGGTGCAAAGTCGGACCGGGTCCCCACTGCCTTCGGCAGTGCAGTCACGTGCGCGCTGCGCACGCACAAGTTCACGGATACACGCGCTGCGATCGCGTATTCCTTCCCTGACCCTTCGTGCCCCCTAAAAAAAAATCATTTCTGATCGGTTAAAAACTCACACCGGGTCCCCACTGCCTTCGGCAGCGCAAACCCATGCGCGCTGCGCGCGCACGTGTGAAGGTATACTCGCGCTGCGCGCATATACTCCTTCTCAAATCAAATTTTTATTCTTAAGAAAAGAAAATGAAAAAAATCATTTCTCATCGGTTAAAAAGTCGGACCTGGTCCCCACTGCCTTCGGCAGCGCAGTCGCGTGCGCGCTGCGCGCGCACAAGTTAAGGGATACGCGCGCGGTGCACGCCTATTTCTTCTCCACCCTTTCAGGCCCTCTTAATTAACCTGCATATACCAATTTTGAACGATCTAACTCATTTGTCTGAGATGCAAAAGAAAATTTAATCAGGACACCTCAAAACGTGTAAATCTGGTGAAAACATTCGATAATTTAAAAGAACTTTAAAATATCTTTCGAATGATGTATTAAAAATAATTTAATCATAATTAGAAATTGAAATATTGAAATTTGAAAATATTACAGCGCCATGAAAGAACACTGATTCAGGAGACCTCAAAACGTGTAAATTTCGAAAACTATATGCAATAATTATCTGAAAAATTCGTGGAATATAGACAAAAATATTATATTCCGTTTGCGACTCATTTTATCAAAATACTTTAGTTTAACTGATTTTATACATTTTGTTGTCGTTGTTGGTGTTATTTAAGCGAAGACAGTCTTTTCATTTCTGAATTTATCTTAGAGGGGCATTCATTCAGTAGTGAAGAGGACCAATATAGGAAAAAATCAAAAGGAAAGAAAAAGAAGATCTAGTTTCTACCATTCGTTAAAGCTGTCAAAATAGAAATAGATTATCTTTGTTAGAAATTTGCCTCATTATTTTTATACTTTACTTGAAGATACCTACCACTTGTTTTTTCCGAGAAAATCGAATTTCTTCCAATCTTTTAATCGAACGGGAGTTGGCGAGCGTAACTCGCAGGTAAAAAAATAAATAAATAAAAATATCAATCAAGAATATTTTTTTATTATCAGTTCAAGGTATGGAAATAATTAAATATTCACCTCCTTTGGCAACTTTACTGATATCTAGATCCATTTCTACTGATAAATGACCAAGAACTGCAAATATCACAATGCCAGCCATTAAGCTCGTTGCAAAATCTAAGCTGCTTACAAATACTGCATCTCTAAATAAAGAAAAGAAAAGAAACACTATTTGTATATGATCACAAAACCTTGAGATTTGTTTTATAATTTCATCGAATTTATTTATTTATTTTATTTTATTTTATTTTATTTTTTGTAATTTTTCTTATTTATTTATTTATTTTTTTTTAGAGAGAGAGAGAGAGATAAAAGACAATGAAATACAAAAGAAAAAGAAAATGTGTAATGATTTTGAATGTTTTGGATTGTTTGTATTTAGATCAAATTTCTTTTCCCTACTGTTGAAGGCTTAATTAAACTCATTGCTTTGAGAGCATTTCTGTTTTACAGTTGATTCAAAGTTTAAACTTTGATTTTTGAATAGTTTAAATTTTGAACAATTTTCAATTTAAAAACTGTGCAGTGGGTTTTAAATTCAAACTCTATTAGAAAAAAAATATTCTGTAATACTTGCAACTTATCATAATAAATATAAAAAAATTATTAAAATTAATAAAAACAATTTATTAATTTTAGTTGATATTTATTTGTGTGTATATTCATTGCTTTTAACTCACACTTATTTGTGTGTACTGATTCAAATTCCCCCTCCTGAGAACCGTAATTTCCATTGGAATTTTCCGTGTAAGGAATATATGCAGCAATCATATATATGTTACCGTTAAAATGCGAAACCCGTTACTCTGAAGTTACCTAGCTAATCTGCAGATTAACTAAAATGGCCCGTTAAAGTGCGGAATAGTTTTCCGCATTTTAACTAGGTAATCTGCTTCTGTGTCGTTAAAGTTCAAATGTTTGTTTCGAGCCTTAGTTTTTTTACATTCACTATGACGTCAAACAGTCATGTGATACAGTGGCGGATCCAGAACTTGACTTTTGGGGGGGGGGGGCTAAGATTTTCCAAAGTGTTATTCTAGACCAATAAAAAATTTACAATTGCAATATTCAATTGTGAATGTCAGTGTTTTTTTTTTTTTTGGGGGGGGGGGCTTCATCCCCCTAGCCCCCCCCCCTTAAATCCGCCACTGATGTGATACAGATACGCGAATCCCAGATTAGTCTGTGACGCGATTGACCTTCAAACACAAACCGAAACTTTTATCCCTTCCTCTCCGCTGTAATAAACAGTAATCGCAAAACGTGGATCATCGAAGCTATGACATTAGATTTCTTATTATGACCAACACAAATTTTAAAGTACAAGTAAGTTATAATTGTTTTGAGTTTATTTCTTCTCTTTTTTAATTCTGTCAATATAAGTTTGATAAGGGTCTGCATTTTATTAATGAAATATAATCTTAGTTAAAAGCTCTCTCTCGTGAAACTTCATTTTAAATTATGAATCTTAAATTTACAGCACAGTAATTATTTTCTCCCGAAATAAAACTATTAAACCACGACTTTTTAAAACTACTTTATTTTAAAATTGATTTAAATTACTATTACTTACTGAAAAAAAGAACACATGTATTATTTTTTAACTCTGGAAAATATGGCATTCAATATTATGGCATTATTCAATAAATACTTAAAATGAAATTTTTATGCATTTTTTAGCATTTCATTACAATTTTTCTCTTTTGTTTCTTTCAATTTCAAGTTTCCTTTATATGTTTTATATATCATGATTATATTTTTATTTTTAATTTTGTTCGCTTTTTCAAATAATTTCGTTGTAGTTTATCACATAAAATGTGTTAATAAAGTTTTTTTTTTTTTTTTTTTTGTAAAATTAATATATTTCCTAAACTTGTACAGATATATGTATGCTGCAAAATATAGTTTAATAAAGCATTGGAAAACTGTCATTTTAATTTTCATGCGTTCTAAAAATTATTAAAGCAGTTTTAATTGTTTGAAGTACTTCTTAAAATGCTTCTGATTTGTCTAATTTAATATTTCTTTAGCTAATTAAAAATTGGTGCATATTTTTTTTTTTTTTTAAATATAGTAATAGCAATATAAGTTGTTAATAAAACGTTTTTTTTTTTTTTAATTGTTAAATATTTTTATTTGAAAAGAAATCGTTACTGTATTACAATTCTAACATTCATTTATAAAATAGACTTTATTGTAAGCGATTAAAGATATTATATTAAAAATGCATAACATCTTCAAACTTATATTGACAGAATAAAAAAGATGAAATAAATAAAACAAATATAACTTTAAAACACATAAAAATTAAAACACATACAGATTAAAATAAGTAAAGAAAGAAAGAAAAGAAAAGCAAACTAATCTTTTTTTTCTTTTCCCGAATGATAAAAACAAATACAACACAGCGTGCAGTAAAATTATACCACCAGAGATCTTATTTTCACTTTAACGAGTGCCTCGTAGGTAATGTGCAGATTATCTAGGTAATTCGCAGATTACCTAGGTAATTTGAGAAATGAAACAATTTTCCTCACTTTAACGGATCACCCTAGTTAATGTTCAGATTGCCTAGCTAATCTGCAGATTAACTGATTTCTGCACTTTAGCGGTAACATATACACTAAGGACAAAAAAAAAAAAAAAAAATATCCGCACTTGGATATTTTCCATTTTTTTTTTTTTTTTTTTTTTCCTGCAATCTCCAATTTTATTGTTTTACAAGTAAATTTTCGAACAGATTTTATTACGTTGTGTTCCACGTACAATTTAGGATTGAGCCAAGTATTAAAAACAAGATACAATTTTTCGAAAAATTGTAATTTTAGAAAGTATTTCAAAAATGGCAAGCATAAGGCAATTAACGATACCACAAAAAATATATATATATAAATTTTAGAGTGAAAATCAAAAAATATTTTAATACTCATGTCAAAATGATTAAATGTTAACAAAATATTGGTGAGCTGGTTTTCAGCAAGTTATAAAAATTTTCGGCTGTTTAAACTGGAAATTTGTCTCTAGGCGGCCATGTTGCTCATCCGATCGAAATGACCGCAAGTAAAAAAGCCATTGCTTAAAATGTCAGTTTGTATTACAATTGGAACATAGAAGGAATTCCGAAAAAGTGTTTAGTAACATAATTTCTTTAAATACAGTGCAACAACGATTAAACAAAACAAGTTTAAGTGCCAGAAAATCTGAAAAAAAAATTCATTCTTAACTTAAAGGATTAAGAAGGCAAGACTTCAGAGGGTTAAAAAAAGTTTTAAAAACGATCAGTTAATTATTGGGCTGAAGTGGTTCTCTCTGAGTCAAGTTAAACTTATTTCGAGCTGACGGAAACAAGCAGGTCTGATGACGAAAATGTGACCGACTTAATGAAAATAGCACTTTTAAAACAGTGACACATTATCCGTACATTATGATATGAAAGCGAATAATTATTCAATGAGTCGGGCAAATTTTCATATTCAAGGGATCAATTAACCCGAAATAAAACTCGGTCATTAAAAATTTGATGCCTGACCGACTATTTTGGAGGTATTTCAGACTTTTCCACAATCAGCATTTCAAGACGATTTTGCATCTTCTTACATAGCGCCTGTGATACGTTTATTTAATTCAAGTTGTTAAAATTACCTATCCATTCCCATAAGCATCTATAATTTTGTAACTTTTTTTACTCAAAGTTAAATCCCACAAAGAATATTATAGAACTTCTTCTTTACTAGACCTGAAAATAGTCTTAATCTCAATCCGCTTGAAAAGGTTTAGTCTATAAAAGGTGGGGGGGGATTCGAAATTTGTGGCCTACAACTTCGCAAGAACTGGAAAAAATTATTTATGATATTCGGCACAGTGAAATTTCTGAGTTTCATGTTAAAAAACTATACTATGACATTGCGCATTAAAAAGTAATTCCATATAAAGGTGGAATTACCCAATGCAGAATACATTTTATTAAGTAATTATTTAGATCTAACCAATGTAAAATAGGATGTGTTTCTTTCATATAATAAATCATAATAGAATACAAAGTACAGTAGAACACCGATTATCCGAGAGCGGATAATTCGCGAATGCGAGAGCTGCGAAAATAAAATTTAATTACTAACCTCCAAAAAACCCAATTTTAATCTAAGCCAACAACAGGGAAAATACAATAGGTTCTACAGTGCGAAGGTCGAAAATTACCGGCATTTATTTATTTATTTATTTATAATGTGATGTCCTTGCCACCCAATTCCGCGAAAAATCGGTGCTCTACTGTATGTTAATTACATTAAGTTTAAAAAGAAAATTTTATGTAGATTTTTATTAAAGACTTCGTTGAGTGTAATAAAGCGAATTATTAAATCAAAAATCTACATAGGTATCATGTTATGACGTCCATATTATACAAACATAGTAGTTTTATTTGTTTCAATCATTATTAGTTCCCCACATCATACTATAGGTATGGGGAACTTAGGTAATCGTGAAAATTTTCGACCTCGTTTTTTTTTTTTTTTTTTTTTTTTTTTCTTTTTTACACGTTTTCAGGTGTGAGGAATCCGAAAATGATAAAATTTGTATGATGTCTGTTTAGTTTATTAGTCCGTGAGTCCGTTAGTGAGTTTGTTAGTCTGTGTACAACATATCTCAAAAACAAATAGTCGCAGAGAAGTCAGATCAGTTTTAGAATATTACTTTCAACACTGGCAAGAATCCCATTCATTTGCAACATTCGAATTATAAAACTTCGTAAGTTATTAGAAATTTACGATTTTCTTAACAAGGAAGAATAGGGCAAAATTTCACTCCATTAAATAGAAAATGTTTACTGTAAAGATGTCAGGACAGTTTTAAAATATCAGTTTTGAATTCGGAATGAACATCATTAACTATAAACATGCTACTTTGAAAATTTCGCAAGTTATTTGGAATTTACGAATTTCTTAACGTGGCAAAATAGGGCAAAATTTCACATAAACGTCAATTTTTAGGGATATTTTCATCGTAAAGATGTCAAACCACTTTTTAAATGTTATTTAGGATACTGACCTGGATATTATTGACGATGAATTTCCCAATATAAAAATATCGTAAGTTATTGGAAATTTACGAATTTCTTAACATGGCAGAAAATGGCAAAATTTCACATAAACGTGAAACTTGAGGGATATTTTCACCGTAAAGTGCTTTAATTCATGCTCATCTTTTTGATAATCGATTAGTAATTTTAGATTTCACATCTGATCTATTATTCATATTGGAATGGTAGGAGTAAAATGCAAATGTGCAAGCTTAGCAGACATCTAGGTTAAAACATTATAGAGAGAGTTAATCTCCTTTTAATACATTTATCAAGTTGACTTAATCTTTAATGTAAATATATATTTCGAGATGATTTTAAAGAACTCTAGATGCAGACAAATTTTGAAGTAAATATGACGATACAGTATTGTTGCGCCTGCGCACTCTGAAAAGTTCGCTCCTTCGTTCGGAGCTCAGTTAGTTTTGTAACTCCGCTCATGGGAGGCTGGCAGCTTTCTTTACTCCCATTTTAAAGTTTTAAATAAATGTAGTTGTGATGTTGAAATCACCTCTAGTGTGTCAAGTTTTTATTACAGTCCACTATTTAAGTATTCAATGTGTTCTTATATAGTTTTAATTCTATGATCTAACATTTTTTGGTCCGTGCGACCACAGCGTAACCAGCACATTTCGTTTTCATAAAGAAAACAATAATGGCTTTAACCGCATTAAATAGAAAAAAAGGGAATATCAAATCCCAATACACAAAGTTACTCAACATTCCTAATGACGAATTAACCACAAAAGGTGAAATAACTTCGAGAATATCAATTTTAGAAAAACTTCAAAATCGATTTGAAGATTTAAAAGTGGAGTACTATCAAGTGGCAAAGGATGATGAGTTTCCTACAATAGAAGAAGAGTTAAGTGAGCTAGATTCTCAATTTCAAGAATTAGAGGTAAGATTCAATACCTTACTAATTAACTGTAGTGACAGTATGAGTAATATAAACTCAACTAATAGCTCGTTAGGAGCTGAAAGAAACATTGTTCCAAATCATAGTATGCATTTACCCCAAATACCGTTACCTGTATTTTCAGGAAAATTTGAAGAATGGAACGGATTTAAAACGCAGTTTCTAAATTTAATGGATGATAATCCTTTATTAACTGCAAATCAAAAACTCTTTTATTTACGCGCTGCGTTGAAAGGCGAAGCAAAAGCAGTAGAAACCAGTGATGATACTTACGATTCTCTACTAAAAACATTAGAACAACGGTTTGAAAATAAAAGAGCTATAATAGATGCTCATATCAAAACAATTATTAATTATGAAAAAATAACTCATGAATCTGGTAAAGAATTACGAAAATTATTGGATTGTATTTTAAAGAATTTAAGAGCGTTAAAAGTATTGAAATATGAACGCGATAATCTTTCTAATATTATGTTATTAAACATTGTTTTGCAAAAGTTGGATAGGGAAACTCGCAAAAATTACGAACTTACATTAAAGAACAACGATGTTCCTGACTTTGATCAGTTTCTAGAATTCCTAGAAAAACAGTGTTCAGTTTTAGACAGTGTAAATCGAAATTTACCGCTTAAGTCCTCAAAATATACTACTGATAAGTCTGGTTATCCCAGAAGTTTAGTTGTAAAAACCCAAGGAAATAATTCTAACTTGTGTATATTATGTAAAAATAGTTCTCACACGCTATATAAATGCGATATATTTTTGAATTTCACAACAGAAAAACGATATGAATTTATTCGAAAGAATAATCTTTGCTTAAATTGCTTCGGATTCCATAAAATAGCAAAATGTAATTCTAAGTATGTATGCAGTAAATGTGGCTCCAGACATCATTCATTACTTCATAAAGATAAAGATTTATTACTTCCGTTATCAAAAGAGAGTGCAACCCCCCCCCCCCCCCCAACAAACTGTGATATTAATAGCGATCGTCTGCTAGATGCAGCAGGTGGATCGACTGAAAGCAATCAGTCGGCGCCGATTACATGTTTTGTTTCTGAAAATAAAAGAGTTATATTAGCGACGGCCACAGTTTTTGTATTAGATGAGTACGGATTTTATCACCCAGCGAAAGCGGTTCTTGATAGCGCTTCACAGTCTAATATTGCAACAGCAAAATTTGTAAATAAGTTAGGATTGAAAAAAGAAAAAATAAACATTCCTCTTTCGGCGTTGTCAGGAATTCCGATAAATATAAAAACGAAAACACAAGCACTGATAACAAATGAGAATAATTCGTTTTCAGCTAATCTGGAATTTTTGATTGTACCAAAAATTATTGATGCTTTACTAATAAACTATTCTAATATATTAAAATTAAATATTCCAAAGGGAATTAAACTGGCCGATAAAACACTATTCAAAAATAACAACAATGTTGATTTACTGATTGGGGCCGAAATATTTTTTGAATTAATGTTAACCAATAAAATCAAAATTCCTGAAACGGGTGCAATTTTACAGGATACTGTGTTTGGATATGTGCTTAGTGCAGCTGTTCAAGGCACTCCACATCCATTGTATTGTGCCATTATTTCCCAGTCAGATAACTCCAATTTAGAAAATATTATGAAAAGATTTTGGGAGATTGAAAATATACTAGATTCACCTTGTTTGAGAAATAAGGAAGAGATAGAGTGTGAAAAGCAGTTCATGAAAACATATCGCAGAGATGATAACGGGAAGTACATAGTGAACTTACCAATGAAAAATAATTCTGAATTGGGAGATTCTTTCCATTCGTCCAAACAAAAGTTAAATAATTTATACAGACAATTAAATAGAAATCCCAACATTTCTGAATTGTATGTAAATTTTTTGCATGAATATGAACAGTTAGGCCACATGCGAGAATTAAATGATAATGAAATAAACACTGTTAAATATTTTCTTCCACATCACGCTGTACTTAAGCCTGATAGCAGCACTACAAAATTAAGGGTTGTATTCAACGCCAGTTCACCCACTACTAATGGGTTATCATTAAATGATTGTTTATTAAATGGAGGTGTAGTACAAGAAGATTTGTGTGCCATTTTATTACGTTTTCGTACGCACAAAATAGTTTTCACTGCGGATGTTAAAAAAATGTATAGACAGATATGGGTTAATCCTGAACAATGTAATTGGCAATGTATTCTTTGGAATAAAACCCCTAAGGAAAAGCCTAAAATTTATAAATTATTAACTGTAACATACGGCACAAAATGTGCTCCTTACTTGGCCACTCGTGTACTAAAACAAATCGCTAGTGATGAAGGGGCTAATTATCCGTTAGCTTCTGCCGCCACACTTAAGGATTTTTACGTTGACGACATTCTAACGGGAACTGATGAAGTGTCGTCTGCTCTGGAACTCCAGAAACAGTTGGTGTTAATGTTAATGGCTGGTGGACTAGAGTTGCATAAATGGGTTTCAAATGCCAGAGAATTATTAGAACAAGTCCCTTACAGTGAGCAAGATTATCACTTCGAAAAAAATGATAAAACTTCGGTGAAAACACTAGGGCTAAAATGGAATCCCAAAGATGATAATTTCAGTTTCACGGTATCATCAGATTATTCTAATACAATCGCCAAACGTGGTGTTTTGAAAGAGATCGCTAGACTCTTTGACCCATTGGGTCTAGTAGGACCAGCGATAGTACAGGCTAAAATATTTCTACAAAAATTGTGGCTTTTGAAAATTGATTGGGATCAGGAACTTCCAACACAAGAAAAAAACACATGGATAAAATTCCGAAATGCTCTAAACGAGCTTAAAGATATTACGATCCCACGTTTCGTGTTCTCAAACTCTAATTGTCGTGAACTACAGCTCCACGGCTTTTCGGACGCGTCACAAGATGCATATGGCGCAGTGGTTTATTTACGTGTGATCACTAGTTCAAACGATGTACATGTGAGCTTACTGTGTAGTAAGTCCCGAGTTTCTCCTCTTAAAGTATTGACTATACCTCGCCTAGAACTTTGTGCAGCTGAATTGTTATCTAAACTGATATCAAAGGTAATCACATCATTAAATATACAATTAAGCTCTGTATATCTATACAGCGATTAAACAATCGTTTTATCATGGATCAACTCATCACCCCACGTGCTCAAGGTATTTGTGTCTAATCGAATATCTCGAATTCAGGAACTCACGAAGAATTTTTGTTGGAGGCATGTTAAATCAACCGAAAATCCAGCTGATCTTGTTTCACGAGGAAGCCCTCCTCATCAACTTTCTGAGTTCTGGTTCAATGGACCAGATTTTCTTCATCATGAGCCTCTAGAACTATCTAATGACATTACTGACTCTAGCGACGAATATTTTTCTGAAGCTCAAAAACGTCTTAATGATTCTGAACTTAAATTTTCCCTTTATGTAACTACCCAACCTTTCAATGTTGTTGATGACATTTTAACCATTAGTAATAGTTTTACTAAAATTGTGCATGTTTTAGCGTTTATTTTCAGATTTATCAACAACCTAAGACATCCAGGGGAAAGAAAAACTGGATACCTAGGTCCAGCAGAAAAGAAGGCTGCACTAAATTTTATACTAACGACCTTACAGGAGGGAGAATTTAGGAATGATATAATAAGTCTAAAAATTAATAACTGTATTTCTCTTAGCAGCAGGCTTCGCCCCCTGGCACCGTTCATAGATTCAGATGGTTTATTAAGAATTGGAGGTAGGTTGCATAACGCAGATTTGAACTATAAGAAAAAACATCCAATAATATTGCCAAAGGGTAAGTTCAGTGAGATAATTATTAAACATTTTCATGAAAAACTTCACCATTCAGGTCCTCAGACATTACTTTATAACATTAGGCAAGAATATTGGCCCTTAAATGGTCGAAATGCATGTCGTAAAATTATCCATAATTGTGTCCAATGTTTTAGAGCTAACCCTAAGTTATGCTCTCAAAAAATGGGTGATCTGCCTAAAGAGAGGATAAATCCTGTTTTCGCATTCAATAGTACGGGTATAGATCTGTGTGGCCCATTTTTTATAAAAAATAAGCATCAAAGAAAAGGGGCTCCCATTAAAATTTATGTTGCTCTTTTCGTTTGCCTTACAACTAAGGCAATACACCTAGAAATCGTCTCTGACTTAACTTCAGAGTCACTAATTGCTGCCTTGAAACGTTTTATCGGCAGACGAGGTAAATGTGCTAAAATCTTTTCAGACAATGGGAGTAATCTTGTTCGAGCTAATAAAGACTTAAAGGAATTTTTTTAATTAATTACCCAACAAGATGAAAATTTGGCAAATTTCTCCTTAAATGAGAAAATAGAATGGAAATTTATTCCTCCCAGAGCACCAAATTTTGGTGGCATGGGAAGCCGGGATTAAATCTTTTAAGTATTATTACAAGCGTATTATAGGTGATGCTAAACTGACATACGAAGCCTTTCAAACCATCATGATTCAAATTGAATCCATGTTGAATTCGCGTCCATTAACCCCTCTCTCGGCAGACATAGAGGATTTGGAAATTTTGACCCCTGGTCATTTTCTTATCGGTCGATCGTTAACGGCCATCCCCGAACCCTCACTGACCAACATTCAAACCAATAAATTAAATTTGTGGCAACAAACTTGTAAACTAACTCAAACATTTTGGAAATTTTGGTCTAACAATTACTTAAATAATCTACAGCAAAGGACTAAGTGGTACTTTGAAAAACAAAACGTAAAGGTAGGCGATATGGTCGTCATAAAAGAGGATAATTTGCCCCCTCTAAAATGGTTACTAGGCCGCATTACTAAAACCTATATTGGAAGGGATAATATTGTGAGAGTAGTAGATATTCGAACAAAAAATGGAATACTGAAAAGAGCTATTTCAAAATTAGCTATTTTGCCAATTAATGATTATACAATATATTAATTTCATTTTACTGCTTATACACTGTAAAAAAAAATTTCAGTATTTTACAACAAAAGGTGCTGGCACCGCGGCTGCCAGCACAGTTGCTGTAAAATTTACAAGCTGCTGTTTTTTATGGTGCTGTAAAATTTACTGCACTTTTGCTGTGAATTTTACAAGATGCTGTTTTTAGTAGTGCTGTAAAATTAACTGCATTTTGCTCGGAATTTTACAAGATGCTGTTTTAAAAAGTGTTGTAAAATTTACAGCAAAGTGTAGTTAATTTTACAACACTTTTTAAAACAGCATTTTGTAAAATTCACAGCAAAGTGTAGTTAATTTTACAGCACTACTAAAAACAACTGCTTGTAAATTTCACAGCAAAGTGCAGTAAATTTTACAGCACCATAAAAAACAGCCGCTTGTAAATTTTACAGCAACTGTGTTGGCAGCCGCGGTGCCAGCACCTTTTGTTGTAAAATACTGATTTTTTTTTTTTTTTTTTTTTTTTTTTTTTTTTTACATTGTAAGCAGTGATGCCAGATTGGGGATTTTGTCCTCATTTGGGGGATTTTTGAGGCTGCTGGGGACAATTTTGGGGACCAAATGTTTGTTGGGACGTTTTTGGGGACAAATCTGGGTAGTTCTTCAACTTTCTGTCAATGTTAGCAACGTAATAATTTATCCCTACGACTAGAGACTTTCAATAGCTTTATTGTTGTTTGGGGATTTTTTTTCAAAAATTGCCTTCATTTGGGGAAAAATCTGAGCTTAAATCATAGAAAAATCTGCTTGATATATATATATATATATATTTTTTTTTTTTTTTTAAGAAATTTTTATTTTCCTTTTTTAGTAGAAATCAAGCTGGGGATTTTTTCGAAAAGAAAAAATCATTCATTTCTTTCATTTCAAAATCTTCATTTCAAAAATCATTCATGTCATTTTTACTACAATGTTATAAAGGGACATTTAAAAAAACTTTTTAATTTTGAGTAATTGGAGAGTTACATTTTACTTTTTAGGAATGCCACAATGCTGCTAATTAACTCCTTTTTATTATTATGTAAGAATCTAGCAATAATTTTGAACTTCGTCCCATAGCAGGATGAATAAATTTAGAATCAGATAAAAAAAAAGATCTTTAAAATAAATTATATATATATATTTGATATATCCTAATTTAGTACTCAGATAGCACAGGGTTCGTGTGGTCCTATAGTTTCCTTTATTTTCTCTACCATTAATGTTGTATGGCATTTTTTGTTATAAAATATTGTTATATATGAATTTAATAGCAATATAATATATTTGATAACAAATCTATTGTTTGAAAAATACTTTTTTTTTTTTTTTAAGCTACAAATCATTAAGTTTTGTATTGCAGTTAAAAGTAGTATGTTGTGCCCACTGTAAGACTGTTAGACCTGTCGTCCAGGATTAATGCGTCTCGCCTATTATGTGTCTCAGCGGTGGTGGGGATGGGCGGGCGGGAACCACCGCCCTTTAGAATGTAGAAAAAATGTAGAAAAAAAGGTAAAAACTCCATATAAATAGCGTGGGACGAAAAAAAAACAAAAAAAAAAACAAAAAAAAAAAAACCTCGCAATGTCAAGTGTGTTAAAAAAAGAAAAAAAAAAAAAAAGGGCTCGCACCGGAAGTAATAAAACGACAAGTTTCACTAGAAAAAGACACCGAGGAGCGGGTGGGTAGGGTTGGGGCATTAGACCTGTCGTCCAGGATTAATACGTCTCGCCTATTATGCACTTACCATGTTCAATATTTTTATTTTATTTTATTTTATTTATTTTTTTTGTGAGAATAGCACAATTATTTAGACAGGTATAATTTTTTATTTTCAAAAATTATAAACAAAAAACTTGCCAAAAACTTAATAACAAGAATGGATTTCTACAACATTTTACAAAAGTTGCAGAAAAATTGACAAATTCTTAAGGAAACATTGTTCTGAAAAATGAAATTGGCACGTGTAATATTCGCTAAGATATGAGTTTTTTTTTTTTTTTTTTTTTTTTAATGCGCAGACGCAAGAGATAGAATTTATTATTATTATTATTATTATTATTATAAAATAGATTAAAAGCTACAAATATTGCACAACTTATGTCAAAATTTCATAAGAATACAGTATAAAGTAAGCAAATTATCGGCAAAAGAACGAGGTAGATTTTAAATATTTTTCAAAGTTAAAATTTAATAAAGGGGTTTTCAGATTCTACGTACTGTTTAATTTGGGGACCCAATTATTTTAACCATATTACAAAAGTTCTTTTTTTTTTTCTTTTTTTTTTTTGAAAAACGCCAGAAAACTCACAAATTTTAGAAAATAAATAAAAATGTGTTAGAGTTATAAGCCCATAAATGGTTTTCTTGAAATAATTGGATCTCCAAATTAAACAACTGGAATATATAAACAATCCTGGAAAATATCTAAAAATATAGCTCATTCTTTTGAGCGTAATTTGCTTGATTTACACTCTATTCAAACGAACTTTTGACGTAAGTTGACCAATATATCTAGCTTTCAAACAATTTTTTCAATTTGTGCAATTTTTGTAAAATTTTATTGAAATCCATTCTTGTTAGATGTAAAATACTTGCCAATAATAATAATAATAATTTTTAAAAAAAAAAATAATAATAATAAAATACAAATATGGTACATAGTAAGTGCGACAGTGTATTAAAGTTACAAGTCTTTTGTTGCTTTTTATAATACACGATGATCCAGGGTATTTGTGCTTTTCTTCCATTTGTAGTTTATCCTACAATACCACTCGTGTCTAAACCGATATTGGAATATCTGAGTTTATAAATGCTCTTTACATGTCTGGAATTGAAAGCCGTTTCGAAAATCGAAAAATTGTCAAATTAAAAAATAGGAGATCTTAATATTTAATCACCTACTGTACGCAATCAATCGTTTAAAGCAAGAGAAACACATACGTAAAAAAACTAAGTATAAATATTCAACACAAAAATAAGATTATTTTTTACACCAATCACGTTTAAAAGAGGTTTTAAAGATTTATTCATTGCATTTTCAACATATTATTACTTAAAAGGTTTTACATTTCAAGAATAATGGATATACAAATTTATTGACGTAATATTCCACACTTTGTACTGGTAAAACAATTATATATGTATATATATAGATGGTCTGTTATCCTTATATTTCCAACTGTCCTAAATTATTGTCCTATGTTTAGGACAACCTGTACCGATTAAACTAATGAAAGGTTGGTAAGTTTATTGATTTTGTGTGTATACACAGACATAGAAAAACATTTTTTCAATGCTTGGTAGGATATGGGTTAAACGGAAAAAAAAAATGAGGGGGGGGGGGGGAGATTTCTTTGTGTCAGCCAAAATACTCTTAAAAGCGATTACAGAAATTTTAAATGATTTTGAAGGGTTGATATTTAGTTGCAGTTTTATTATTAATCGTAGCTATGACTGCTAAAAATACCATATTGTTTATTAACTAATGCTTAGAACAAGAAAATGCTACCTTTTTTTTTTTTTTTTTTTTTTTATGTAAATAATGTTATTATTTCGTAAAAATAAATAAATAAACAAGGGAATAAATTAAAAGAAAGAAATGAAAGAAAAGGAAGAAATAATATTTAAAGTTAAGATTTTTTTTTTTTTTTTTTTTTTTAATCTTAAAACGTGAAAAAATTAAAAATGTAAAAAATCTCTAGCACCAAGTTAAAATATGTCTCCTATTAAAAATACAATAACATGCATTAAAATTAATGATAGACAGTTATAAATTTATAGTAATTCGCTTGCACTTTGAGACAGAGGAAAAAAATAAAAAGCAAGCCTTTCATTCAATACCTACAGTAGATAAAAGTCATATTTGTGGTATGGTCATCTGGTTCATTTTCAACTTTCATCCAGTATTTGTTTATCTTACTCAGCGAGACTTTCTCATTTCCGTTTTGACATGCTTAGTTTATAATCTGAGTTAAAAGATGTTAACGTTTTTATTTTTTTATTATTATTTTTTTTTATGGACATACATGTATTTAGATACAGCATAATTGATTATCAGCAAAATTGAGAGCCATGGGTTTCGTAGATAAAACCGCAAAAAGGCTGAATATGAAATTGAAATGACATAAAATGCATTCTAGCTTAAAAACGTGAATGTACCGTATATAAAACATAATACAAACAATGAAAATATTCATAAAAAGTAAAATTATTTATACAGTCGAACCTCATTAACGTGAATCTCATGGGGGATAATTTTTTTTTTTTCATGTTATCATTAGTTCATGGTATCAGTAACTAATCTTCATTTTGACGGGGATTGTGGAAACAGTTCATGTTAAAAGTAATTCACGTCATCGAGGTTTGACTGTACTTCATATACTATAGGATGTAAAAAACAAAGAAAGAAAGTGTACTTAAGATGAAGCCATGGTTCAATTTGTAGTCTAATTTATGCACTAAATTAAACAGTACCGCAGACATGCAAACATTTAATTTATTCCACAGCATTGTGAATAACCGCCACACTTTCACACCACTTTATTTGTAGAAAAATGTTTTCCAATATTTAATTACGATTGAATATTAAAGAAAGTACCCGCCAGGAAAACTGGTGTGGGAAAAAAAAAAAAAAAAAAAAAGCGGTCATCAATGTTTTGAAATAAATTGAAATGTTGACGTGTTTGGTAGCGTATTCAAAAACCACATAATTCTTCATATTTACTTTTTTTTTTTTTTTTTTTTAAATCTATTATTTGTATCTATTTATTGTTGAGGATTTAAAAAAAAAGAAAAAAAACCTTTCTTCTGATTTCGCCCATTTCCCGCGCCACGAATTATCCGCAACGTGTGTAATCCGCTTGCGGATAATCGAGAGTTTACCGTATATATATATATATATATATATATATATATATATATATAGATTATTACGGATAAATCGAAATGCAGTAGTCGGTCGATACAGGTTTTGGTTTTTTTGAGCGCATTTTAAACACAAATTATTTTGTAGGGGGGGGAGGGGTAAATCCTTTTCTTTTAGCAATTTTTCTAAAAGTAAACTAATCGTGTTCTGGACATCCGAAAACGTTTAAATCCATCGAAAAACGGGGATCGAAAATTTTTACGAATCCAATATTTTTTTTTCTCGTTTATATTGATTTTTTAATATAAACGAGAAAAAAATAAAATCCTTATTTATTTATTTATTTATTTATTATTATTATTATAATTTTTTTTTTCATTTGGTCAAAATATTAAAAAAGCGTAATAAATAAATCAATAAAAATAAAAATAGCACATTCTTTTCCTTAAAATATGAAATTGCGTTCTTTAGCAGCGGTTACATATATTAATATTTTAAAATTTCTTTTATGCTATTTCTATTTGGTGCCAAAGGGAAAAAGAAAAATTTTTTTTTTCATATACTCTATTTTGTCCGAAATAAATAGATGTCTCGTTCTAACAGCTTATTTCATGACAAAAATTCAAGGATGGAAGTTTTCGTCTTTCTTCAAGATATTTTCTAAATCTGAATAGCAATTTTTATCATAAAATAAACCAAAAAAATTATCGTTACTGAATAATGGCTGGAAAATGTCCTGAAAAAAAAGGGAGGGTGTTTCGAATTCTACAGAAATAAAAAATTCTGGAAACAGTAAACGTAAGATAATTTAAAAAAGCAGATAAATATAATATAAAATCTAATTTCAATAGGTATATAGCAGATGTCGATTTTGGAAATAAATAAATAAATACATAAAATAAAATAAATTCAATAAATAAAAAGAGAGAAAAACCTTCCGGGATTTAAAAACCCCACTATCGGATTACAGTTAATTAACAGCAGCGCTACCTGTCGGGCGATATACACATAAATTTAAACTAGCGTAGTTGTCTGGCCAAATTTTTCAAAGGTCGTTTGCATGGTGAGCAAACATCCAGGTTCAGATTATAAAACGGGCATAGAATGCAACTGGCGCCAAATTTCGGCTGATTGTCGAAATTTGCTACAGGCAGAATTTTCAAAAGTGTTTGCAGGGTGAGTGAACAGGCGGTCGTAGATTTTGAAACAGGAAAACACGTCACCGAGCAGGAGTTTGATACGGTGATTTTTCTGAAGGACCGCAAACCCACTGGTCGCCGAAGGCGAATTTGTAAGCTATACTGAAACAAAAGAACTTGATCCTGATTTAGTTAAATTAATTATTTAAAATTTTTTATAATTATACCTCTATTTAAATTGGTATTAAAATTCTTAAAATAAAGAAAATTTTAGAATATAAAATTAGAATTTCGTTTAAAATGACCTAATGAAATCTTCAAATTAAGTTTTAAGGATCTCTGTACAAATTAAGTTTAATATGAAATTGAATATGACAAGGAACATTCAAAGTCAAGGTCATTGACTATGACCCTAAAGCGGTCCCAATTTTTGGACTGATTCGGCCCCAGAAATATACCTCTTTTAATTTTCAAAATAAACTATGTGCATCATACTGTCATGCAAACATTATTTGCTGTTTAAAAAAAAAAAAAAAAAAAAGAGTCAAATAATATTTCAAGGACTATGTTTTTATACTTGTTATATTATTTATCAAGACTTGAAGTCAAGGGGAATACATTTCAAGTTCAAGTTAAGAAAATCTTCTTTTAACCCTAGAACACTGGCGTGTTCATAAATACTCTATCACTAGAGGTACCTAAAATTGACGCGCTCATGTAAAAGTCGTTTTATTTGCTTATATTACATTAATATTGTTTTTAAACATATTTAATTATTTGCTGTTTTACCCAATATTACTAATTTTTCATTATCTGAATAATTATTTCGAAGCACTTAAACTCAAATAAGTGTATCGATAGTAGGGAAAGTGCGGAAAAAAACCATTAAATGAAGACTGCACGTAAAATTTACGTAACACTAGTGTTCTAGGGTTAAAAATTAATTTGTAATCATAAACATATTGAATTTGTTATAATTAATTACTTAATAAATAATTAATATTTTTTGTTGATTTTCATGAGTGCAAGTTTATACACGTTCACATAAAAAAGTTCATTTAGCACTATCTTGGCCAGCATATAACTTGATAAATGTAATTGTATGAAAAACCTTTAAAATACTGAATGATTAATAAGAAACATTTTTTTTTAATTAATTGCAATTCGTTAAGGCAAAAGTTATATGTGTCATGAATAGATTAGACATGCTACAATATGTTTACAACTAATGCGTTTTAACGAAATATTAATTAATCAATACAAAATATTAATATAAAAATTAATAACTAACCTTTCTGATGAACGGACCTTGCTCATTCCATGATCTTCTAGTCGTTCAGTCATCGTTCATCTGCATCTCAGTTCAAAGACGCAGATGTTATGTTTCCACAAGCAGATGTTCCTGTCTAAAGTCCACAGGAAGTCGATTTTTACAGCATTTAGTGCTTGAATTTATTTCACAGCATAAATACTTGAAAATAAACCGCAGAAAGTGCAGGAAAAATTACAACATTTTTTTACAGTGTATTCTATTGAAAAGAATGACAGTTTATATTATGGACATTTGTTTTATTCTTGTTTAGATATGAAAAATGGTATATTATAAAAAATATATTAAATAAATATATTCTAAAAAAAAAAAAATCTATTAAAAATTGAGAAAGGAAATAATACATAATTTTCTTAATATTGCTATAAGTTTTCCTTTGATTTTATTTACTTACCTTGCATATATAGATTGTTTCATTTATAAGTTAAAATTGTGTTAATTATTGTTTTTATTTTTCAATGTGATTAATCTATAAATCAGTTTGTATTTCCAACATATGTTTCTATGGTTATGTCTCATGTATAAATTTGTGTAACTCTTTGAAATTTGCATTTCAACGCCGGGCGGTATGTTGCGCCTGCGCACTCTGAAAAGTTCGCTCCTTCGTTCGGAGCTCAGTTTGTTTTGTAACTCCGCTCATGGGAGGCTGGCAGCTTTCTTTACTCCCATTTTAAAGTTTTAAATAAATGTAGTTGTGATGTTGAAATCACCTCTAGTGTGTCAAGTTTTTATTACAGTCCACTATTTAAGTATTCAATGTGTTCTTATATAGTTTTAATTCTATGATCTAACAAGTATTTCGAAATGACTCTGCATCTATAGGGAGAACTTAATACAATTAAATATACAGAGAGAGAGACGTGATAATTAAACGGGATTGGTGAAATGGTGGATAGGTTACCAGGTCGAGAATTGAACGGGTAATTTTTGGCTATACGTATTAATTCTACATTTTGAATATCTCAATCAATAAAAGCCACAATCTTTTCACAAAACTAATATTAAAGCATGATATTAACATTCAATAATCAATATTCCGCCATGTGACTAGCTCAAATATCACGGACATGCACAGAAAAATATACATTTATTATTTCGTAAATCATTAATGAAGTAGCTAAAAGGATTACTGGAGTTGGACTTAAGAGATTTGTGGCTTTAAATCAAACGATCCTGGTTCATATCCAGTCCATTGGGATTTTCATCAATTAATGATTTCTAAAAGTATTAAATATTTCTTCTTTAGTGTAAAAATGTAAATCATTTTTATTTTGGAGCTATCGGCAATCTATGATAAATCCTGTGAATCCCTTCATCAGATATTATTTGATGTGAATATTACAAATTTTTTCAAACCATTAATCTCAACAATACCTCGCCACACAAATTTTGCTTTTTTTTATAAAAGCAACAAAAAATTCTGATTAGATTAATGCTATTATTGCTGAGGAAAAATAATATATTATTAATACGAAAAATAAATTACCTATATAATTTGTTGTCAAATTCATTGTAACTAGCATACATGATGAGGCAACCCCAACCTAAACTTAATGAAAACAAAAGTTGTTCTGCAGCTGCTCTCCACACCTACAATAAAAATAAAATGTAAAGAAATATTTCTACAAATTACTTTGGATTTATATTAAACAAGTTTTAGTCCATATTTATGATAGATGTGAGTTAAGGTAAATTTCTTTGCTTTACAACGTAACTCAAGTAGAAATTTTTATTGTCTATAATTCCATGGTAATTAACTAAGTGTGTAGAAAATGATACATTTTCAAATCAAATTATAACCAAATTAGGATTTCCCCGTAGAATAGAGGGAGGGGGGGGGGGACCATGGGAAATTTAAAAGAAAATATTTTGTTCAAAATTTCAAAATGAAAGAACGGTAATGTACCCAGCTTAAGATCATTAGGGAAATGAAATTTTTTCTTAGAGTTAAAGGCACATGGAAAACATAAAAGATTGTGCTATTTTTCTGTTTCAGTTGAAAATTGAACTTTAGATCGCCTTTCTCTGCAGATTTTTTTAATAACTGAGTAAGTACGAGTGCTGTTACGTAGTGTTAAATTCTAAATATTCTGATGGTGTACATTTTTTTTTTTTTTTTTTTTTTTTGGGAAACCATAATATCAGAATGAAAAGGTATAATACATCTTGTGGAAATATGCGTAATATAGCATACTGTATGCAAAAGACTGGTCAAATAATGTTCCACATAATAATTATATATTAAATAAAAGTTTCATTGTAGTATTTTGTTAATGGGTATAGAACTTTTAATTCATGGCAAAAATTTCCAGAACGCTAATATCTTTAATTAAATAACAACTGTATTCATAATGTCATATTGTATTGTGGAGCGGAAGTGAGTGAAACATAATAAGCAATGATACATGTTTAGTTGTTCAACCATCAATAAAACGATTATGAATGAAATTTTGTATTTTTAACTGTTGATTGATTCACTTTCAAGTTACCTGAATTTCTAATAATTTCTCCCATTTCGGAATAAAAAGATACTTAAGGCCTTCTACAGCTCCATTCAGTGTGCAGCCATATATTACAAGAATGATGAGAATGACGTATGGGAATGTAGCCGTAAAATACACGACCTGAAAAATAAATAAATAAAGGAATAAAGGAATCATGCATCAATAAGGAAAAATACACATTTCAATAAATATGTTACAGTAAATTTATATGGTGATAAAAAAAAAAAAAAAAGGTTAAAATATTTGCATATAATTCAAGCAGCTTCTTTATATTCATGATAATAATATTAAGAATACGGTAATTAAATTCGAAGTCTGAGAATCAGAAGTTTTTGTTTTCAAATTACAGCCATGAGAAAGTCCTAATCAGAAAAGTCTGGAGTTATACAGTCGACAGCAAAAGTTTCCGAGCACTATAGCCAATAATTCCGATATCAAAAAAGTACACTTAATACTGTTTTGTTAATAAATCCTTGTCAAATCATGTTCATAGACTGACTAAGAACATGACTCGACAAGGATTTATTTAATAAAGCAGTATTAACCCGTTATGGCGCATTGTAATTCGGACCATTTAAATTACACTGCCACCGGAATTCACGAACAAACTTAAATTAAAATAAATTTTAAATTTTAAGCTTAAAAAAAAAAAAAAGGCCCTTTTTGATATGTCATAAACGTAAACTTTTGCTAAAAAATTTCCGGGATGAGTTTTTGCAACTGGAGCTTAATAATTGCGTCCTCGGAGCGAGGGCAGCGCGCCACAAAGGGCTAAGAGTACATTTTTAGACGGGAATTATTGCTATAGTGCTCGGATACTTTTGCTGCCGACTGTAAGCAAGTTACAAGTTAAGTTAGGAGCAAGTTATAAGCCAAGTGATAAGTAAAACAAAAATACTTCACTTTAATCCTTTTTTTTTTTTTCCAGTTTATATGAAAAATGCAGGTGCAAAATGAAAAAGAAATACGATAATGGTGATTATTCAAAAGATTGTTTGGCGAAGAAGAAAAGGGAAAACAAATGTTCCTTGAGAAAAGGAAATGCAAGGAGGAAAATGCAAATTGTTCAGGTTTTTTAAAATCAGTACAATCGTACTGGTTAATTTTTGAAAGTTTATGTGTCCATTTTTCTATCAGGATTTGTTTTAACTGTCTTGTGTTTATTATATTAGTAACTACGGAAGGAACTACATTCGCCAATCTAGTATATGCGTAGTAGGAACGATCGGAAAAAACAAAAATTGTCGTTCGCAAACATGATTGTGGCTTGGCCCTATGGTCATTTTTGTAAAACCTTATGTATATATATATATATATATTTTTTTTCATATCATCCAGCCTGCGCAAGAAGCCTAAATCTTGAAATCTCTTCAATTGTTTTGCCATTTTCCCACCGATTTATATTCTGAAAATAAATTATTGGTAATGTTAATACAATAAAAATAGATTTAAAAAATAATATACTTTTTTTTTTCTTCTTACATATTCAATATATTCAGCTCGCGCATGTCCTTTAATTTTGAGACTTTTAGTAATTTTAAACTTGTTTTCGAAAATTTTAGGTTTTCGAGTTATTGTCGAGAAAAACGAACATTATTTTTTAAATATATTTTTAACATATTAACATTAACCCAGATTTATTTTGTGAATATAAATTGCGGGAAAAAATACAGAAACATGATAAAAAATTGCAGATATTTCAAAATTTAGGACCTCTTGCTTAAGTTGAAGATTATATATATTTGAAAAAATGAATAAAAAATATTTTTTTTTCAATGGTCGTAGAAACCAAGCCACAACTTTTAATGGTACTGACTGAAATGAGTTTCGATTTTTCTTTCTTCTTTCTTTTTTTTTTTTTTTTTTTTTTTTCACCGATTCATTCCAGTGTGTAGTATTTTTGTATTCCTGTAACTGGTAAACAGCATAAGTTCGATGTGGTATTAATGTGCATAGAAAAAGAATTCATGCATATTGCTTCTGTTAAGAAGTGCCTGTCAAACAGGTGGACCCCGTTTTTTAATTAGTATTATTATTCATTTCTCTTCTATATTCAGGGGTCGGCGCATTTACTTTTTTGAATACCAGTATTTTTATCAAGAAGTATCCAATATCAGTCAACCGAAGATAACATCTATTGCAACAAATTATTAACTTTTTCTATTTAAAAAACAATGATATTCAAAAAAGTGCTTATGCCACCCCTGAATTCAGTGTTGCTAAGACTGTTTTTTGCTTTGATTTAGCTGACATAAAATATAGTCTGTACCTTATTTCACATAAGTTGTTGTCCAGAAACATTCTTGATAGTATAATGATTTTCGTTTGTAGCGAATATGCGACCCTATTGTTGATTAATCTAGCCTCTATGCTCTTTATATAAGTGCGAACTTTGGAGATGATGCTGCAGTTGCCAATTTATGGCTGCTTTCAGATTACGAGTAAATAAGATATTCACATGAAGATGATATGAAGATGCCTGCCGTAATAAAAATACTTTGCAATTGAAATACTTCCTCTCTCTTGGATCTTAACAGTGAGGTTAAACAATTTTCACGAACTGGTTGCGATAATTTTTTGCATGACACATGACACATGACTTTTTTTTTATGACGATTTGCGTGTATAAAAATTTCTGTAATAAAGTAATGGTCATCTGTTTTATATAGAGAAATAAATTTTACTAAGAAAACAAAAAAATATATAAAAAATTTGAGATCGATATCCAAAATAACATGCTTGTACAGATTCAACCCACAAAATCTAGCAACATAATATACTAATTTCCAATCAATTATTTTGAAATAAATGACTACAGTCATTGGTGTTATTATTCTTTTTAATTTAAGAAATTGAATGGCAGACAAAATTAATTGTATTTGCATCTATCTATCTACCTACCTATCTATCTATCTACCTACCTATCTATCTATCTATCTATCTACCTACCTACCTATCTATCTATCTATCTATATATACTTACTTCATTTATTTCGGAGCAGATCAAAGTCCCTAAAATACCGATTATATTATTTACGCTAATTTTCACTAAACTCCATACTTTTTTAAAAATATATAGTTTAATGAATATAATGTAAATTGGAATAGTAAACTATTAGAAAAATAAATATGATGGATTAAGATTATGGGTATTTACATTGAAAATTTCATATATTCTAAACTATATATTTACAGGCAACTTTTGACATTATAAGTTATTTTTAACTTAGTTAAATTCAGATTCTATTACTTATTTGTAAATGGAATATTTCTCTTATTTAATTGAATTAATTAATATTTAACCAAAAATTTACTTAATAAACAGTTATTTTTTGCATTATGATTTGCAAGTTGATTAGCTAGATTTTGAATTTTAATTACTGCTATGTGTAATATCACTTACTTTTCTGATTTAATTAGTGCTACCCACGGAGTAATATTAATAGGAGTTGAAGGTCCAATGGGAGAAAGCTACGAAACTGTGATGTAAATTTTTGGTAAATATTGAGGGCGCCACTTGTCATTACTCCTTACCTCGGCGCGGATATAGTGTTGTTTTCAATAGAATTTTGCTGGAGTACATTTTAAATTTTTTATTTTAAACAATTTAATTTTTTTGTAAGTTCTTAAAACTGCAAAATTCAGATGTTTCGAATAATTGCTTCGTTCCTAGTTGTAAAACAGGCTATGATAGTTATAAGAAAAGGGAAAAAAAAGCCCTAGGAGAGAAATAATGTCCGAATTCGTGTTTTCTGCACCTAAAGCAAGTTTATTTTTTTTTCTTTACAAAATTTCATCCATTCTGCTTCCTCCCAATTGTCTGTTTAGCTAGCTTCGGTTCATAAGGATCGTCATTATTTAAGAGCTCTCTTTCAAAGTAAAATTAGTATAAAATGGCTCTTAAAAAAAAAAAAAACATGTTGTTTAGAATACTCTATTTAATGAAATTTGCTTTCAATCGAACTTTTTTCAGCTTGATATTATTTTTTAAAAAATAATTAAAACGAGACATTTCCCCATTGAATAACATTGCGGAAGCTGGAGAGAAGGAAGTATTGTACGCTGGCGCCATCTGTAAACATTATAAAATAACATCACAAAATTTAAGCGTTACCTTCTTCTCCTGTCTTATTACTCCGTGGTGCTACCTCTTGAATCAGTAGAAGAGATTTTGAATAGGGATTAGCAACAACATACAGTCGGCAGCAAAATTATTCGAGCACTAGCAATAATTCCTATGTAAAAAAAAGTATACTTAATACTGTTTTGTTAAATAAATCCTCTTGTCGAATCACATTCTTAGACTGACAAAGAACATGACTCGGCAAGGATTTATTTAACAAAGCAGTACTAAATGTACTTTTTTCATATAGGAATTATTGCTAGCGCTCGAATAATTTTGCTTCCGACTGTAACAAACATAATATGAATACCAGCAGAACGAAAGAAATCACCCTTGACGTAGTAGAACCTAAACTCATATTATGTGCTGAATTTTCATTTAAAGACGGCATGAAGAAGTATTTGGCTAAAAATGAATAACGGATATGCGTTTTCTGACTGAATTTCTCAACAGTATTAGTGTAATAAGAATGTATTTAATTAAATATTTACATTATATTATGTCTTACAGTACCTTTCCAGAAGACTTGATGCCTTTCATCAGTCCAAAAAATATGATGACCCAACAGACAAAAAGAGTCAGCGTTAGATCCCATTTTAGTGTTCCAATGTCATCAATACCAGATGTCAACTGTAGCACATACCGTCTGAAAAATAAATAAAACAAAAATAAAAAAATAATAATAATGTATATTTATGGAATTTTTAATTATTTATTGAAATATATTTCTTAAGTGTAAAATACAATGTAAAAGGATAAGGTAGGTAGGTAGGGTTTAACGTCGCACTATTACTATGCTATGGGTATTTCGCCTATTAAACAAGTAAACACGAATAAGTAAATCACTCATAATTTTTGACAAAGGAATATTAGAAATTATAAGCTATGCTGCAATAAATGAGTTTTAATATATATCTTGAAAATAAGTAAATGTCAATTGTTTACTCTTGTTTACAGAACAAATACAACGAATTATTCGATTTTTTTTTTTTTTTTATGATTAAACAAAATAATTTTTCACTGTGTTTTACGAATAAAATCAAACAAAATAATTTTTCACTGTGTTTTACGAATAAAATATGAGACAATAAATTTTGCAATAAAAAGCTTTGTTAACAATTAAGAACAAAGGATTCTATAAATATGGGGGGAAAGAAAAAAAGAAAATATCCTTGAAATTGTATAAATTTCATTAGTTTTCTTACTTATTTAATATATGTTAAATGCGTAATAAGTTTTTCATTAAACTGTATTTTTAAAGTAAATTGATATACATATTTAAATTGAAATTTTTCGTTAAATTTATTTTACCCTTTCATTCTTTTACATTCTTTCTTTCTTTCTTTCTTTTTTTTTTTTTTTTTAGATGTATTTTACTTCGTCTATATTGTTTGATCCTAACCTTGTTTTTACATTATTTTCTTTTTCTTTAAAGTATATAATATAGAAAATATTATTAATATCTTGATACTACTCGAGGGAGCGAGGAGAAAAAAATACATTTATTTAAAGGCGAATAAATTGTTGTGTACATTTTATTTATCAAAAAAGTTTAACGCGTTTAATAATAATAATAGTAGTAATAATAATTTGTTTTATTACTTTTGGTATTTTATAAAATTGTTATTACAATACATAATTAGTAATTAAGAGATGAAAGAATCCCACAGCTGGAAAAATTCTTATGAATATTTCTAGAAAAAGATTATTCATTTTAGTTTCAAACATTTTCTTTATAATGTGTTAATACAAGGTCTGCCCAGAAAGTAATAAAACTGAATTTTTTGCGCCAAGCAGAAGGCCAAAGGGGCGAAATTTGCGGGTGGTACAGGTGGTGGGTAGGGTGCCTCGATAAGATAAGAGTGGCGACAGATCTGTGACAGATTCTCATTGGACGAGACTGACCATCAGCCGCCCGGGGCG
This sequence comes from Salticus scenicus, assembly GCA_963930645.1. Lineage (NCBI taxonomy): Eukaryota > Metazoa > Arthropoda > Arachnida > Araneae > Salticidae > Salticus > Salticus scenicus. The sequence continues at coordinate 147,394,250 of OZ005649.1, forward strand.
ATTGTTGGATGATGCTCCATAGGTTTTACATTGAGAGTTTCGCATATGTCGAAAAAAGCATTTTTATCTCTTGATATTAAGTAACTTTGATTTTTTTTTTTTTTCAGAAATACATTAAGAAAGATTATTTGTAAAATATCAAAACATATTTTACTGAATAATGTTAATTATTAATCTGTTTTATTAACTTTATTGATGGACGAGGTAGGTAGATTCTTTTACTAGCCTGTTTCACAGCTTATAAATTGATATAAATAGAAAAAATACTGTATGATTATTGTCATAACTGATCTGTAGTCATCTTATTTATTAAATATATTACTTTTGTCCTATTTTTGTGCTATTTAAATTAAAAAAAATAATGATTTCATTGATAAAGCAAAGTAGAAACATTTGGCGATATTTAACATGGTACTTGGCGAGAGATTCTCAGCCAGTGTTTTGACATCTTTTCACAGAGAAAGCTAAAAGCTTTATAAGTGTGTATCTCTGTGTGTATTATGTGTAAGAGTATGTACTAAGGAATATATAAATTGTTTCGTATTTATTACGTCTGACTAATTACGAATTAATGTTTAATTTTCTTCAATAAAATTGATAGTTATTTACTATTTTGAAAATAAAGATAAAAATAAAATAACTAAAAATTAATTCATTAGTTTCTTTCTTTCTTTCTTTCTTTCTTTTTTTTTTTTTTTTTAATAGTGAGTTTTGTAAGCATTAAAATTTATAAATATATTTAAATATTTTACAAACGTTGTTTCTTTTTAATTGTTTGTTAAAACATTTATTTTGTGGAAGGCATATTATTTCTCCCCTAGAAATGTTTACATAGGGTTAAATTAAATCTGGTGATACCTTTAATTAGGAAAAGAATGATGATACGATTTTAGATTAAATTATATGGTGTGTCACTCACACGACTTTTTCTTACACTGCACTTCAATGTAACAAAGACAGATCGCATATTAAGTTCAGTAAGGTAAGGTAGTATTATGTGTAAGAGTATGTACTAAGGAATATATAAATTGTTTCTTATTAATTACGTCTGACTAATTACGAATTAATGTTTAATTTTCTTCAATAAAATTGATAGTTATTTACTATTTTGAAAAATAAAGATAAAAATAAAATAACTAAAAATTAATTCATTAGTTTCCTTTTTTTTTTTTTTTTTTTTTTTTTTTAATAGTGAGTTTTTAAAGCATTAAAATTTATAAATATATTTAAATATTTTACAAACGTTGTTTCTTTTTAATTGTTTGTTAAAACATTTATGTTGTGGGAGGCATATTATTTCGCCCCTAGAAATGTTTACACAGGGTGTGAATTAAATCTGGTGATACCTTTAATTAGAAAAAGAATGATGATACGATTTTAGATTAAATTATATGGTGTGTCACTCACACGACTTTTTCTTACACTGCATTTCAATGTTATAAAGACAGATCGCATATTAAGTTCAGTAAGGTAAAATAATATAGTTCAATGTACTCTAAAATTAATCTAAAAAAGGTGTAGGTCATTTTTTCATTTGGCATAAAATTCTATGCGAGGGGAGCTGCCGCCCTCCTAACCCTCCCCACCCCGTTTAATTATAGTGCTTACAATTAAAAAAAAAAAAAAAATAAATAAATAAAAAATAAATAAAGTCTAATTTAAAAAACCTCTCTTTCTTTCTCTGTTACAAAAATTCTGTGGTAGCTCGAGATCAAGATTCTAATGCACAATATTTTACGAAAGTTTTTATTTTGTCATATTTTAGCATAAACTGGAGTCTTTCAACTTTTGGTGCATATTAGTTGACAAATGGTGCTACTAATGATAATGAAATTAAATCGGGATGCATTATGAATTCTATGAAAAATTTCCCTTAGTTCACTATAAACAAAAAAATTCTTTAGTTCAGTATGTTTTTGGTTTTTAAAAATCTAAGTTTAAAATAATGGTTTAATAATAATAATAATAAAAAATCGAAAATTAACACACAGAAAAAATAAAAATAATTATTAAATAAAATTGTTACAAGTCATAAATTTGTATTTCTAAGAGCAATTCTTTTTTTTTTTTTTTTTTCTTTTTATAAATTTGGCAATTTAAGTCTATCGATAACTTGTTATTTGATAAAACTAAAAATGGCGCAGATGCTGTATAATCCACCGTAGCCAAGTTCGTTTTTCACCGCCAAGCGAAGCGATTTTTCGCCAAATGTGGCGCGTTTTTATTTGTGGCAACAATACTTCTAATAGGGCATTTTTTGAGTACTTCTTATGAGTTGTAACATTTTTTTTTACCATGTTTTTATTAACTTCGATTCTTGTTTGTTTGTTTGTCCGGTAAAAATATTGCAATCGATTTTTAACTAACTTCCCTACTAGCTAGACATTTGAAACTTTCAGAATAGCTCAGAACCCTATGACAACACAACACTTCGATGCCCAATTTTCAAAATTTTGATTAGTTTTTTTTGAATTAATTAAAATATGAAAATAATAACCTCCTAATAGCTTTAAAAATACCCATTAAAATGTTAGCTATAATTTAATCGTTGCCCCCCCCCCCTCAAAAAAAAGAGTTTATTTTCTTTCGACATAAAAATAAATACATTTAATTAAGCGTGAACGTTAAAAAATTGTAAAAAGTTAAATTATGCATCGTGACGGTCACCACACAATTGCACTGTCACGATCACGTTTCCAACCCCCAGTTCCTGTGTAATTCTTGCTCCTCATGACCTGGCTCACCCATACATGCCGTTTGGTCATGACCTTTTGAACCATCCTGTATGTATGCGTGTGTATTTAAATATATATATATATATATATATATATATATATATATATATATATATAATATATATATATATAATATATATATATATAATATAATCCGGTGATCAGATTATTTCTCGAAAACTATTTGCGATAATGAAGTTAAAAACATTGTATGGCGGGTTTAAAGATTAAATATACTTACTCCCAGAATTGTTCAGATGCCGTCTGAGTGGCGTTGACGCATGAATTTAAGGCTGTATTGTACACATTTAAAGGCACAATAACGACTTCTCCTGCCCAAGTGATGTTAATATTCTCGATGTCCTTCAAGTACTGGGTTTTGTTCTTATACGTTGAAAACTTTGAAGCCAAATTTTCATCAACATCCCAGCAGTTTGTCTATATGGAAATAAATCTGCAACTTAAATCACATTTTTAAAAGCCTATGTCATTTCTTTACTAACAAATATGTCTAGATTATAAAACGTATCCAAAAGTTAAATTATTAAACATAATATTATAAATAATACAAAATAGAAAAAAAAAATGAAATCCATTTTATATGATTAAATTTGATGCATGCTTTAGAAGAAGAAGAAAGAAAAAAAAACTTTGTAGCTTATTTGTTAAGGACAAAAAGCAAGTAACACTACTTGTATTCTTGTATATTACTAAGCACGTTATGTAATTTATACTATCACCGAATTTTATCTATCTTCTCCATTTTTTTGCTTGTTTTTTTAATAGTTGACATAAATCTATCGTTCCATCAAATCTTGAACACTTAATTTAACTTATTTTGTATAGCGTCATACTGTGATGAAATTTTGTGCAATAATATAAGCCGGATAAAAATACAATATCCCATTCTCACTTTCATATTTTCTATTTTTATTCATTTTTTTATTTAAATTAAGGCTATTTTTTTTTTTTTTTTTTTTTTTTTTTTTTAATGTCTTTTAAACGCATGCATGCCTGCAATCAAAAGTCACCGAATTATGGCATATATGCAGGAAAGAAAATCAATAAAATTCTATTACTACTTATATTTATTTATCTCTGTCTCTCTTATACATATATTTGAGCAAGATATATATATGTATATTTAATTTCTTTCTCGCATAGATAATTGGGCGTAAAACAAAGCTTTCAGCAAACGAAAACTAACAAAGTTCTATAAAAATGAGAATCAAAACAGCGACTCAACAGGAAATGGTTATAGAATACCCGTTCAAAAAGAGAAAGAAAATTTAGATAAATCCAAGAACAAAAGACATACATTTATAACCAATGCAAAACACAATTGATAGATAACAAAATATGACTGGCGAAGTTCAATTGGTAATCTTACGCCAACATAAATTCCAATACCGTGAGACATAAGCAAGGCACATCAAAAATATTAATAGTTCAAAACAGAAACAACTCAAAAAAATTTTTTGGGTTAAATATATTTCTAGAATTCTGTAGCGTTGTTTTTCATCGTATTGTAAAAAGAAAAGAAACCCAGAAAATCAAACTTGACTTAAAGAGGATTAGCAACTTATGAATTGCATACGAATTTTATTTTTGAAAAGATACTTCTCGATGAACATGCAACTGAAAGAGGTTCTCACAAAAGTTGCTGGTGAGAGAGAGAGAGTACAAGAGGAGCGATATTTACATTTATAGGATCGGAGCGTGAATGATCGCAGTCGCCAGAGCTGGCAGCATTTCAAACAGTTGCGCCAAATGTATCAACGAATCATTGCCTTTGATTTAATGCATTTCTTATGAATAAATTTTGAATGATTTTAGAAGGAAGAAATTTGAACCAAATCCTTAAGTCGTTTTAAGTACCAAATATGACGGTTAACACTAGAACGACTAAAGCAATCAAAGTGATTGCTTTGGTAATTAACTTTAAATTCAAAATGTCTTTATAGTATTAAACTGAGGCAACGTAAGTTTTTAATTACAGTGATTTAAAACAGGAAATTAAAATAAAATTATTTTTTTTTGTGATAAATAGAATGAAATGAAGTGCGCTTCTGCATTTATTTTTAGTTTATAAGGACAAGCTACAAATTAAAATTCGTTAATGATTCCGGTATATGAGTATTGATAAAATTAAAAGGAATTCGTTTCTATTGAATGGGTGAATATATATTGTAGAAAAAGACTATTTTAATCTGTTAAATTAGTTTCGACAACTACTGGAAAATTTATTTATTTAAATAAGTGAATAAACTAAATTTAATTTAAACTTTTTAATAAATTATTACTTTTGCTTTACATCATAAAACTTACAATCAGCAACATTTAAAATTATTTTTTCGAAATGAATTTACAATTTTTAATTTCTCTAAATGCATTATATTGTATGTAGTAAGAACAGAGTAATAACATACCAAATTACTTTGTCGAACATAGCAATTTTCGTCAGCTCCCCACCAAGAAAAGCATTCTTTCCATGGTACTTCAGATCTAAATGACTGTCCCATGTAATAAAGCGTATAGCACATTATTACATTATAATAAATAGCAACCATTATTGACATAACTACCATTGCAACTCCAACTCCTAAAATAAAAATAATAATCTAAACATTCGTGTAAACTAAAGTTTGTATCAGATACTTTTACCGAGTGGGATATTAATAAATTTTATGAGTATAATTTTCAGAGCAAATTTGAATAAAGTAGATTTACCGATGAAAAATTCTAAACAAGTAATGCGGATCCAGTTTTCTTATTTAAAGTTTAATATTTGATTCTTAAGCTGGTCAACATTGATGGGCCTATAAATCTCCTATTGAAAAAATGCTTGTGATAAATTAAATTTATTAAAGACACTACAGGCCATTAAAATTGCTACACCAGGAAGATGGCTCACCAAACATGTGAAACTGGCATGACAATAGAACATGCTGCGAAATGCAAATGAATAATTTTTTAACGCATTCATGCAGAGTAGGTGGCGCTAGCGACACCTACAATGTGTACACACCCACCCACACACACAAAAAAAAATTTCATAGGGTTTTTTATACGCAAATTGCATTCGAACGCTGTTGTCTGTCAAGAAAGTTATTATGCCTCGTGTAAGAAGGAGAAATTCCTACCAGTACGTGTCTGAAATTCCAGCTAGTGCATAATTTTAATCCAGATCGAATTGCAGCTTATTGTAATTGCAGTTTATCCTACTACAATATTGCTGTTCGCTTTGGTCGAAATCCTATGACTGTGTTCACAATATGGAATCGATGGTTCAGGATGGGCATACGGAACGCCATTCTGGATCTCCCCCCCCTCCCCCCCCCCGTAATTACTCCAGAGGTAGTTGCTCTGTGTACTGATTACTCAGGATCTATACCTACAAACATGCTGAAAATTTTAATCACTCTTTCTTTTTTTATAACATATGTGTCCAATAAATGTTCTGTTATTTGCATTTCTCCCTGATGTAGCAATTTTAATTGGTCAGCAGTGGATTTTAAAGTGGCAAAATTCAATGCAGATATAACAACATATAAAACTGGTCTGTCAGCAGTATACATTATTATGTAAATGCTTGTTTTATAAATTTAGATCCTATAAAAATATTTTTAATAAACTTAAAATCTGATTTTTTTTTTTTCTCGTATATAGCAATAAATAAATATTGTAGTTTTGATAAAAATATAATTGTTATCTGAAGAAAAAAATGACTATATTAAAATTACTTGAATGCCTTTTTGATATTTTTACAAAGATTTTCTATAATTCTATGCATGTTGATATTGCATTGTGGTTAGAGGTTTCCAGAGTGAAATTTTGCTGTTTTTATAGCGATGTTTGTATGTATGCATGTGCATCTGTGAATAAACATGATAATGTCTAAACGGTGGGTATGATTAAAGCCAAGTTACCTAGGTTTAATATAACTGAGCATTAGTAGAACTATGTAAATAATTTACTGAAAATCTCATTGCTACAGGCAACATATTTGTTACTTAAAGTATTTTTAACCTTCTTTTAAACCATTTATTTATCTTTGCATCTGCATTTGCAAGCGCTGTGTCTTAGAATCGAAGAAAACGTTTCAAGGTTCTAAAAGTTTAGTGATTTGATTTCAGTGCAAAGCATTTGTAAAAAAGAGTAGAATATAGCTCTATAATTATTTTAATTTGTTTTAATTTTCTGAACAATGGGAAATTCATCATAAAATAATTTTTTCAAAGAAAGAGATCGATAATATATCAATATTTGTGAATAAAAAATAAATATAGAATAATACATACATATATATAGATACAATATATATACACACACACACCTTCGTTTTCTTTGTTAAAATATAAAAATTTCCATGAATATAAGTTACGTTAAATTTGGAATCTTTCAGTGTTATTAGACAGGTCTTATTTTTTCTTCTTTGTTATCAACTTTGTGTTGAAAAATAATGAATTATACTATGTGCTAAGTAAAACTTCATAACAACATTTACAAAAATTAAATAATTTAACTCTAACTACTTCACAAATTATTGTAAAAGGTACAATTTTACCTTTAGCTATTGGAAAACAACGCCATACACGCAACGTGCCTAGTCCAGCAAACTGTCCAATGGCTAGTTCGAAGAAGAAATGAGGTTTTCCAACAATAATCAGCATAATTACATAGGCTACCAAAAAGGCACCTGTAAGAAAAAATAAATAAAATAAGTAAATGAATATTAAAATTTATGCCTAGCTCAGCGCTCAGCACACTGAAGAAAAATTCTGTGACTGACATCTAGAAACTAAATTGTGTCTCTAGTAAATATAGTTCCATGTCAGCCTTATAAATTCTAGTTCCCTTTGCTAGGGAGTTCTAAAAATTCCTACTAGAATTCCTGATCGTTTTCCCATTTTATCGTGTTCAAACTTATTTAAAAATCTGCAAATAAATGTGAACTCTAGAGGCGAGTTTTATTAACTACGTATAATCCTGGTTTATGACCCAATTCTAGGAAATAAAGTGAGAATTTCTCACAATACAAAGGATTCATAATATTTATAATATTGTTTTACCATTTAGAAAAGTATAGACTAGAAATTCTCGATCATTTCATCTATCACGGTTATGTGTTTACCTTATACGCATAGTTAGTAAATCTATATTTTTAGGTTAGAGATTCAGAAAATGACTACTTATGCGTTCTAGATGAAGGTAGTAAATTTATTTTCTCGTGCAATATTTTTATTTATTTTTTCTCTATTTGTGGAATAATGCCTCCACTGCATCCAAATGCTGATGCAAATATTATTTTTTCTCATGTGTAATGAACAAGTATTAAAATGTTACAATTAAAATACACTATTAGAAAACATCCTATAAAATAATACAGATTGATTATAATTAAAGTTCGATTTCAAAACGTTCTAATTTTAAAACTATTGGTCGAAATGACTTGATATTTTACCAGAATAACCTTGATTGAATGGAATTTTGTTTGGAGAAAGAAAGGGAAAAAAGAAAGTTCCAGAATGGGCCGTTAACCATCCAAAAGGCTGCTTTAATGCAGACTCGGTGACCTTGCCAACGTAAATTATGTGAGAAATGCCGAGCTGGTTATCAGCCAGGGTAGCTCAGTGGTTAGAGCATCCGCGCGTTATGCGGAAGGCCCGGGTTCGGTTCCCGGCTCTGGTATTTTTCACATAGTTGGTAAAAAAATCAACCTTCTACTCCCTTCTATCTAAATTAATCATCCAAAAGGCATCTGCTTCATGAAGCTCACCTCTTGTCACTACCACTATATTCGCCATCAACACATATTCTTATCTTTTCGCAAATAATTTGTCGGTATTAATAATTACATTATATAATTACAAATATATAAGGTGTTGATTTCATCAGACACATTGGTAAATCCTCCAGTATATTTGTGAAAATTAGAATTTTTTTTTTTCACTTTACTATTGTCCAGAAGAAACAATGCCACTAATAAAAGGTTATAAAAATAACCCCCTTTTTTTTTTTTCCTTATTTTTCCGGAAGATAGTGCGAAAAACATTTTTGAGGAAGAATATTCCTGTCAAAATTCTCGATATCGTAAGAACTATAAAAGTATTCATTTCTAAATTATTTGCTAGCATTTAACAGTATATATTCTTCAAAAAAGCAAATTACACAGTTAAAAAAATATTGCCTATTTCCTGTGATGTCGAAATCATCACATCTTAGAGCAGATATAGTAATCTTTTTTTTTTTTTTTTTTCAAAATATGTGCAAAAGGCGTTAGTACACTCGTGTGTATGTATACAGTGCTTAATAGTGCACGGGTATTATTAAAAAATAAAAATACCATGATAATATCGTAGAAATTTATTATATATAAATTAAAACATGCTCTTTTATACTAACATCCGATTTTGAAAATTAACGTAGAAAACGTGAAATATACTTCATTTTCTTAATACATTAATAGCCGTGCCGTTTTGAAATCTCGACTTGCGAGAAGTTTACAAAAAGAAAAACGTTTGAATAAATAAAAACAAATTCAGTTAAAAATTTACTTATTAAACTTTTCATAAAAGATTAAAAATAATCTGGTGTGTCACTCACACGACTTTCTCTTACCCTGCATTTCAATACTATAAAGATAAATTGCATATCAAATCTTAAGATAAATAAGGTAAGATAATAAAATTCAATGTACTCTAAATATAATCTAAAATAGGTTTAGGAAAGTTTTGTTAGAAATATATTTCTGTGTGAAGGTGGCTGCCGCCCCCCGTTCAATTATAGTGCCTACAGTTATTTAAAAAAAAAAAAAAAAAAAAAAAAAAAAAATCAAGACTGTTATTAATTTGCCTTCAAACTTACCAATCTTTTGGTCAAATTTTTAAGTGGCAACCTAATACGAACTTCAGATTATCAAATTTGAATTTTCTGCAGTTATTTGTTGTTAAGTTATTCTGATAACAGATATACATACAGGTCAACCGCTGAAAATTGAACTTTCGTAATCAGGGCAACTCAAAACGTAATATTATACAAAAAAAAAAAAAAAAAAACAGAGTTGAATATAGAACTTCAAAAAATATTTTGTTTACAGTATGAGTATGAAAAATCAATTTTCCTTCCTGAGTAATGGTCGACGACATAGTAAAATGTAGCAAAGCACTTAGATCAGTTACATTCAATAAAAAAGAACGTTTAGCTCAGTTTTGGGTAGCTCTGCATATTGTCTATAAACAATATGCACTATAAACTGTATTGTGTGCTTAAATTTAGTCTTACTTGAAAAACATCTAATACAAAATGAATTATAATTCCAGCAATTTCCAAGTATAGTCTAATATATCCAAATACTTTGGATAGCCCTGTAAACGAATGATGAATGATTTCCATACCACAATTTACACAAAACATGCTTTTATGCATGTAAAAAAAGTTGCTCATTCCGTTTTGTTTAAGCCATCAGATGATATACTGTACTTACCAGAAAATTTCCCATAGACATAATGTATTTGAATTCTTTTGGATTTCTCTGTACACGAACCATTAGCTTGATATCTACGAAAAGTTTAGTGTAGCATCCCTACATGATACACATTTAGAATAGAGAGTTTGGTTTTTCTACTACTATTTGTTCTTGAGATATGCTGATAAGAGACACACACAGACCGACCACTAAAATCATCATTTTCTGATTCATGGGACCTCAAAACGTATAAATACAACAGAAACTGTATTTCGAAAAATCTGATCCAAAAGCAATACTTTCTTTATCATATGTGTATGGTAAGAGAAAGTAAAAAAGAATAAATAAATAAAAAATTATTTCATGTAAACATGCCACTTTCTGAAAAGATACCCCCCCCCCTCCAAATTTAAATAAAGTTGGAGGGGTAAAGTACAAAAAATAAAAATGATAGCAGACAAACGTATCGTCTCTGTTAAGTTAAAAAAAAAAAAAAAAAAAGTTTCTTTTCAAGGTTCCAATATCTATATAATATTTCTAAGTAAATTATTTATGTTGTGAAAATGTTGGTGATTACCATTTGTACCTTTGACATATGTAAATTTCACATTTTTCTAAATTCTGTAAAAGTATGCATTAATTTTTTTTTTCCTGTCCATCAGTTGTCAAGTACATCACGATTATATATTTCGTTTTCGAATGATGCTTTACCTTGAACTTGATCATCCTAAATATGTAAAAATTTTGGAATTCCCGTCAGACGTCTTTTTGAATAAGTTATTAAAAACCTGTCGTTCAAAGAATAAAAAGACATAATTAAAAAAAGTAAGTTCCTAATCACATACCTTTAAAATTATAGTATTACAAATTCTGCCTGTAGTTTTATTATTGTTATTTTCTTAAAATACTTAATAACATCATTTAAAAATAATAGTAACAATAATAACCCCCAACCAAGCTAACGAGCTTGGAGAATTATTAATTCTCTCTGCGAATTTATTATTATTATTATTATTATTTTCGAAGTGAATTTTCAGACGATTTTAACAAAAATTAGAAATTAACTCTGCATAAATAGCGATTATGAGTTTATGGCAAAAAAAAAAAAAAAAAAAAAAAAAAAAAAATACTTAATTCGGTCAAAAATTACAGATTTTATAGAAAAATATTAAAATAAAATCATTGTCGGCTTTGTTAATTTAATTGGAATAGCAATATTCGGATTCGGAATGTATCTGAATAACTATATTGATGTCTTGGGTTAAGATTACACTTGCTGGTAAAACACTTAACAATGTAAAGTTCGGTTGGTTTTTCGATACAAAAGTAAAAGAATTAACTGTGAGAAGATCATAAATTGATATACGAATACGATATCCATAATGCCTGTTAGGCAGTAAACTTTAAGATAGATAACAATCTAAATTACGTTCTAAATGTTTACTGCCTTTCCACGGGATTCACCGAATGTCACAAAACTCTTGATACAAATTCGAAGAGGCGTGGATTGTACAAATAAATAATAATAATAATAATAATGAAACTGAATACTGCTTGGCAAAAACTTTTGTTTATTCTACTATCTTTAGAAAAGCATAATTCCGTAGCATTTAACGACTTATTATCTTCGACTTTTCGGATTTTTTTTTTTTTTTTTTTTTTTTTTAATGGTCTTTTTTGGTTTTGATGACATATACGTGAACTTCTTTCGACTTTTGAGTAATTAGTTTTATTCACTAATTGCCGTTCAAATTCTGCTTTCATCAGTTTTTGTACAACAACCAAGTAAGAACATCTAAAGATCCCAAAACCCCAAAAAACCCATTACAAAATTATTTTTGTGTTATATTTCTGAACGAAATATACTTTTTTTCTTTCAATGAGCCATTGCAATTTTTTTTTTTTTTAATGGTCTTTTTTGGTTTTGATGACATATACGTGAACTTCTTTCGACTTTTGAGTAATTAGTTTTATTCACTAATTGCCGTTCAAATTCTGCTTTCATCAGTTTTTGTACAACAACCAAGTAAGAACATCTAAAGATCCCAAAACCCCAAAAAACCCATTACAAAATTATTTTTGTGTTATATTTCTGAACGAAATATACTTTTTTTCTTTCAATGAGCCATTGCAATTTTTTTTTTTTTTTTTTTTTTTTTTTTTTAATGGTCTTTTTTGGTTTTGATGACATATACGTGAACTTCTTTCGACTTTTGAGTAATTAGTTTTATTCACTAATTGCCTTTCAAATTCTGCTTTCATCAGTTTTTGTACAACAACCAAGTAAGAACATCTAAAGATCCCAAAACCACAAAAAACCCATTACAAAATTATTTTTGTGTTATATTTCTGAACGAAATATACTTTTTTTCTTTCAATGAGCCATTGCATTTTTTTTTTTTTTTTTTTTTTTTTTTTTTTTTTAATGGTCTTTTTTGGTTTTGATGACATATACGTGAACTTCTTTCGACTTTTGAGTAATTAGTTTTATTCACTAATTGCCTTTCAAATTCTGCTTTCATCAGCTTTTGTACAACAACCAAGTAAGAACATCTAAAGATCCCAAAACCCCAAAAAAACCCATTACAAAATTATTTTTGTGTTATATTTCTGAACGAAATATACTTTTTTTCTTTCAATGAGCCATTGCATTTTTTTTTTTTTTTTTTTTTAATGGTCTTTTTTGGTTTTGATGACATATACGTGAACTTCTTTCGACTTTTGAGTAATTAGTTTTATTCACTAATTGCCTTTCAAATTCTGCTTTCATCAGTTTTTGTACAACAACCAAGTAAGAACATGTAAAGATCCCAAAACCCCAAAAAACCCATTACAAAATTATTTTTGTGTTATATTTCTGAACGAAATATACTTTTTTTCTTTCAATGAGCCATTGCATTTTTTTTTTTTTTTTTTTTTTTTTAATGGTCTTTTTTGGTTTTGATGACATATACGTGAACTTCTTTCGACTTTTGAGTAATTAGTTTTATTCACTAATTGCCTTTCAAATTCTGCTTTCATCAGTTTTTGTACAACAACCAAATAAGAACATCTAAAGATCCCAAAACCCCAAAAAACCCATTACAAAATTATTTTTGTGTTATATTTCTGAACGAAATATACTTTTTTTCTTTCAATGAGCCATTGCATTTTTTTTTTTTTTTTTTTTTTTTTTAATGGTCTTTTTTGGTTTTGATGACATATACGTGAACTTCTTTCGACTTTTGAGTAATTAGTTTTATTCACTAATTGCCTTTCAAATTCTGCTTTCATGAGTTTTTGTACAACAACCAAGTAAGAACATCTAAAGATCCCAAAACCCCAAAAAACCCATTACAAAATTATTTTTGTGTTATATTTCTGAACGAAATATACTTTTTTTCTTTCAATGAGCCATTGCATTTTTTTTTTTTTTTTTTTTAAATGGTCTTTTTTGGTTTTGATGACATATACGTGAACTTCTTTCGACTTTTGAGTAATTAGTTTTATTCACTAATTGCCTTTCAAATTCTGCTTTCATCAGTTTTTGTACAACAACCAAGTAAGAACATCTAAAGATCCCAAAACCCCAAAAAATCCATTACAAAATTATTTTTGTGTTATATTTCTGAACGAAATATACTTTTTTTCTTTCAATGAGCCATTGCATTTTTTTTTTTTTTTTTTTTTTTTTTTTTTTTAATGGTCTTTTTTGGTTTTGATGACATATACGTGAACTTCTTTCGACTTTTGAGTAATTAGTTTTATTCACTAATTGCCTTTCAAATTCTGCTTTCATCAGTTTTTGTACAACAACCAAGTAAGAACATCTAAAGATCCCAAAACCCCAAAAAATCCATTACAAAATTATTTTTGTGTTATATTTCTGAACGAAATATACTTTTTTTCTTTCAATGAGCCATTGCATTTTTTTTTTTTTTTTTTTTTTTTTTTTTTAATGGTCCTTTTTTGGTTTTGATGACATATACGTGAACTTCTTTCGACTTTTGAGTAATTAGTTTTATTCACTAATTGCCTTTCAAATTCTGCTTTCATCAGTTTTTGTACAACAACCAAGTAAGAACATCTAAAGATCCCAAAACCCCAAAAAACCCATTACAAAATTATTTTTGTGTTATATTTCTGAACGAAATATACTTTTTTTCTTTCAATGAGCCATTGCATTTTTTTTTTTTTTTAATGGTCTTTTTTGGTTTTGATGACATATACGTGAACTTCTTTCGACTTTTGAGTAATTAGTTTTATTCACTAATTGCCTTTCAAATTCTGCTTTCATCAGTTTTTGTACAACAACCAAGTAAGAACATCTAAAGATCCCAAAACCCCAAAAAACCCATTACAAAATTATTTTTGTGTTATATTTCTGAACGAAATATACTTTTTTTCTTTCAATGAGCCATTGCATTTTTTTTTTTTTTTTTTTTTTTTAATGGTCTTTTTTGGTTTTGATGACATATACGTGAACTTCTTTCGACTTTTGAGTAATTAGTTTTATTCACTAATTGCCTTTCAAATTCTGCTTTCATCAGTTTTTGTACAACAACCAAGTAAGAACATCTAAAGATCCCAAAACCCCAAAAAACCCATTACAAAATTATTTTTGTGTTATATTTCTGAACGAAATATACTTTTTTTCTTTTAATGAGCCATTGCATTTTTTTTTTTTTTTTTTTTTTTTTTTTTTTGGTTTTGATGACATATACGTGAACTTCTTTCGACTTTTGAGTAATTAGTTTTATTCACTAATTGCCTTTCAAATTCTGCTTTCATCAGTTTTTGTACAACAACCAAGTAAGAACATCTAAAGATCCCAAAACCCCAAAAATTCCATTACAAAATTATTTTTGTGTTATATTTCTGAACGAAATATACTTTTTTTCTTTCAATGAGCCATTGCATTTTTTTTTTTTTTTTAATGGTCTTTTTTGGTTTTGATGACATATACGTGAACTTCTTTCGACTTTTGAGTAATTAGTTTTATTCACTAATTGCCTTTCAAATTCTGCTTTCATCAGTTTTTGTACAACAACCAAGTAAGAACATCTAAAGATCCCAAAACCCCAAAAAACCCATTACAAAATTATTTTTGTGTTATATTTCTGAACGAAATATACTTTTTTTCTTTCAATGAGCCATTGCATTTTTTTTTTTTTTTTTTTTTTTTTTAATGGTCTTTTTTGGTTTTGATGACATATACGTGAACTTCTTTCGACTTTTGAGTAATTAGTTTTATTCACTAATTGCCTTTCAAATTCTGCTTTCATCAGTTTTTGTACAACAACCAAGTAAGAACATCTAAAGATCCCAAAACCCCAAAAAACCCATTACAAAATTATTTTTGTGTTATATTTCTGAACGAAATATACTTTTTTTCTTTCAATGAGCCATTGCATTTTTTTTTTTTTTTTTTTTTTTTGAGTAATGGTTACTGGCAAGATCATTGTTTTATTGTTTTGGTGGTAAGTATCAACCAACTGTTTCAGTTTCGGCAAACATTTGTTGATGTATAAATCAGAATTAACCGCTTGTCTCAAGACTTGTGAAACCAGTTATGTTTTGAATTCATTTAAGAGATAATCCAACAAAAATGCTTTGACAAAGCATTATTTATAACTGTAGTTATATATGCATCTTTAGCTCCACGTTAATGATCTATAGTTTCGTTTGAATTTATTGAGTCTTCCTTCTTAGAAAATAAATGTTCTCTTACACTTGTATTTCCAGATCGTATAAGAAGTATGAAATATAACTCTCAGAACAATTTAATTGGATTTTACATGTTTCAAACTTGCAAGCAAAATATGTAAGGTATGAAAAACCTATTCATATGCTGAGAAAATATAAGTTTTAATATGAGTGGGTAAAAGTCAGTAATATAAAAATGTTGACGCATATAATTGCAATAAAATTCTCCAGGAAAACATTAATAGAACTAAAATTGCAATTATACCCCATGCTTAATTTATTTTACATTAACGCCAAGAAATATTATTAATATTCCATGCATGTTTCTCGCAGAAAATATTAAAAATACTAAAAACTATAACAGTTTAGTTGTAAAAATTATAGCGAAAT
This sequence comes from Salticus scenicus, assembly GCA_963930645.1. Classification (NCBI taxonomy): domain Eukaryota; kingdom Metazoa; phylum Arthropoda; class Arachnida; order Araneae; family Salticidae; genus Salticus; species Salticus scenicus. Next base: position 147,410,528 of record OZ005649.1, read on the forward strand.
AATATGCTTAATTTATTTTGCATTAATTCTAAAAGAAACTATACTAATGCACGTAATAACATTGATCTCGCAGAAAATATTGAAATGTTTGTTTTGTTTTTCAGCAAACTTAATTGAGATATTTAATTATATGTACATTTAATTCAGTGTTAAACGCCCAATAGAGTTTTTTCAAACATTCTCTTTCTGTAGCACTTAAAAAAAAAAAAAAAAAACATCGAAGACTGATGTTAAAAAGTAATAAATAAAAAACGTTGTATGTTAACACCATAAACGGTAAAATATCTTTCTACTGTTTAATTTACTAAGCTTACACCAAAGCACGTACAATAGTAAGCAGCTAAACTCCTATGGAGACAGATGTCCTCCCAATGTCGGCCATTACGGGCGGCAAATGTAAACAAACGATGTCACACTTTATGGTTACCGGAAAAATCTTGGCGCAGCGACTCAAGTTTACATTGTTTTGATTCGTTCTGTTGTTCAGTTTAAATATTTTCCCCTTTTTTTAGTGTAATATCAAGAGAGGTAAGCAAAGCACGTACAATATTGTACTCGCTTTGGCTTACACCACGGCTTACACTACCCAATCTCGCCGACAACCAAAGCCAGTGTTATGGACCATATTCCTCCTTTGGGTTCAAGACTATAAAAAAATCAGCTGTTTTCGGAAAACAATTCTCAACTCTACCAGCAAAGCATTGTGGCCTACAAATTTTTATCTTGGAATATTATTTATAAGAGTTACAGATTATACGAAATTGAAGTAAGAATGATGTAGTGATACCTTTGTTTTGTTTTTAATCCAGTTTTAGTATAATAGTTTAATATTAATCAACATATGTAATATTAAAAGTTGCCATGTGAACTGGGGCGATGTTAAGAAATTTAAATGGATGTTCCATTTAATAAATTCCTTTATTAAAGTGATTGAAATTCTAATTATTTAAACTTTGATGTCTATATGCAGGGCCGTCCCTACACTTTTAGCCGCCCTGGGCGAAAGATCTTAGCCGCCCTCCTAGGCAAAAGATTTTAGCCACCATACTAGGCACTAAAATTATTTCCCTCCTTCTGCTTCTGAAAACTATCCTTTAAAGCCAAAAACTGCCAGGTTGCCACAGATGAAAAGTTATCAAGTTTTTTTTTTTTTTTTTTTTCCCTCTGTTTTAAAAATAAGCCTCCGGCGGCTGAGTGGTTATGCACTCAAAGCTGGTAGACATGAGGAGCCGGGTTCAATCCAAGTTGCGCTTGTTGGCCTAGCCGATCGTTGTTTTCCATGGTTTTCTCCGAAACTTGCGTAAATACGAGCTAGGACCCCTTAGAAAGACCCACATGGAAGGCACTCCCCCTCATATCTAGGACCTACAGCAGTCAATCGGCCTTATTCCCAAATCCAATCCAATCCTGTTTTTAAAAAAATCTAACAATTTTAGTAAACCTAATTTTTAGCTGAAATTTTGTCATTTTTAGCCGCCCTGGGCGACCGCCCCGGTCGCCCCCCCCCCTAAGCACGGCCCTGTCTATATGTGTGTGTGTGTGTATAAAATGTTCTTATTAATCTTTTATTCATTATATATATATAGATACGTGTGTGTACACATAAAATGTTCTGCAACTTTACGATATGGAATAGTCTTAACTTTATCATTCGATTCAGTTGTTTACATTTCTCTTTTGTTCTTGTTTGAACAGACATCTGATTATTAAGTTTCACTGGAGAAATATTCAGGAAAATGTTATGCTTAACAATAAAATGGCATCGTGAATCTAATTTGTTTACAAAATATCGGCCACGTGTTCGGCGATTTTACCCACTGTGACGTCACATGAATATTGTCCATTCTATGGGAAAATTTGTTTCCACAATTGCTCATTATTATTATTTTTTTTTCCTTTAAATTCCGTTTTCGCATTTCACGGCCGTTCAATTAGTATTCGTATTCGAAAAATTGATTTTTCACATTTTCAATATTTCATTTTCCAACTAAAAAAATGCGAAAAATGCACTTAATTATTTTTGTTTAACTGAAAAATAAAATGTAAAAATAAATAAATAAATAAAAATAAAAAATAAAAACAAGTATTAATTTAGCGGATGCGAATTTTCTCAATGTGAAAATGTAATTAAGAAAAATACATTGTATAATGAGTAATTGTGGGAAAAAAAACTTTTTTCTCTCAGAGTAACATGGGCCTTGGCTGTCGGCAAGATTAGGGTATTATACGCTTTTGACTGTAAAACAGATGTTGGTGTTAAGGCAAATCGACAGCACGAATGTCCTAGGCCTGGGTGGGTGGTGGCTCTTCCGTGGAAGTGTTTCTAAAGGGGTCTTAGCCCGTATTTACGAGAATTTCTGAGAAAACTTTGGAAAAACTACGATCAGCTACGTCGACGAGGGCGACTGGGATAGAACCTGGCACTTCCCTGTAAATAATGAATGAGAGAAAATTAATCCTGTCGAAACAAAAGGATTATTGACAGGAAAATTACGACTTAAAAAGGTTGTAAAGAATAACCATAGTCAAATTAACATTTTAAAACACAAACAGTTTTTGTAGATAACAACAAATTTAGCTAAGAAAATGTGAACAACCTCTATGTTTTAGTTTTTTTCTCTTTTTTTTTTTTTAAGAAGATTTTTTTTTTTTTTTTTTTTTTTTTTTGTAGAATGATTTTTCTTTTCTTTCTTTCTTTCTTTTTTTTTTTTTTTTTTTTAAGAATCTCTGAACATTAAATTTCAAATAATATACATATTTAAAAAAAATGTTTTATACATACCTCCTCCATTCTGGTACGCTAAATAAGGAAACCTCCATACATTGCCTATTCCTACAGATAAACCTATGCAAGACAACAGAAACTCCCATTTGTTAGCCCATTTATCTCTGTCTGCGTGCTTTGATTGTTCGCTTTCTGGTGTCCCGAGTTCTTTACTACTTTTTATGCCATTTACCGCCGGCGAAACCTAAAACAGAAAAATAAAAATAAAAAATTATTATTATTATTATTATTATTTTCCAACAATTATGCTTTTATGTTAATCAACAATCAACATGGACATTATAAAATCAAAGTAGAACCTTGAGTCTTGTACATATGAAGACCTGTTCTGATATTGAGGCCAAACAATAATAATAATAATAACAATAATAATAATAATAATAAAATAAATAAAATTCCCTATGCTTCATATAGAAACCCCGAGGCATATGTATGCGGGTTAGAAAAAATCTGATACAACTGACGTCATAACATTTTAAAAATTCTTATTTATTTATATTTAAAATATTAATTTCATTTAATCAAATAGCCTTATATCATTTTTTTTTTTCTTGATTTTATCCTTCATAAAGTAATGTTGTTTTTTACAGCTTCAGTAGAAGTACCTCTTGGTGATTATTAATAATTTTAGTCATTTTGGCGATTAAAAAAAAAAAAAAAGATAATCTCATTATACTAATGTCGTTATTTTTTCTTATTATATCACTAGCAGGCTTTGCCCGTTTCGCTGGACATTAAACTTAAATGAGTTGTCAAAATCCCATATCTTTATTTATAACCTAAGTTCTCGCTGTGATTGGTAGAGGTTTTTCTCGCTCGCAAAGAGAGGAGTCTGGGTCCCCACTGCCTTCGGCAGCAACTTACCCACTTCTTACTTCCCCTTCCTCAGCGGGTGAGTTCGAAGTTTTGCAAAATCCCACTAATGTACATAATGCGTACACTTAATCCATATCCACACACCAAACTTCGCCATTCTAAGATAATTCAAAGCGAATTTAAACGGAAAAAACATGTTTTTACACATGTTTATTGCCCTCCGACTCTGAGAAGGGGGGGGGGGATTTCGAATTTTGTGAAATCCAGTTACAATAAGTGCCGAATGCATACAAACAATTTACGCACGAAATTTAGTGACCACAGAAGTCTTTAATAGAAAATATTATAAATAAATAAATGCAAAAAGCACAGCTTTAGTATGGGACCCCTTTGGTGACTTTAAATATTTTAAGCAATTTTTGCGATGAACTGAATTGGCTATCTCAATTGTGCAATTAAAGATCTTGGCGAGAAACGTCCGAGCTACTTCGGTGCCGAATTTCAAATTTTGCCAAAGGGATCCGACACTAAAGCTGTTCCATACACAAAATAAATAAATAAATAAAATAAAATAAAAACTCTTTTCTGATATTTACAAAAAAAAAAAAAAAAAAATCTTAATAAAATCCAAATTATAATCATTTACAATTAAGGGGAGAACATAAAAGAACCTCATAAGGTACATAATAACAACAAAAAATTTTGTTTTACTGCAGGAAAAAAAAAGTACTGCTTAATTAAATAAAAATATTAAACTAATGCCAAATAATATCTCTATGAAAATATTTATCCACATACAAATTCCTGATTTAAAAAAAAAAAAAAAAAAAATCACCAACTTTTGTAGGTATTTTTCCCTCTAATTTTTATTATTATTCACGTGAAATTAAAAATATTTCATTTTATTTCTGGAAAATAAAAAAATATATAAATAGAAAATCTTCTACCGAATCTGGGTTGAAAACGGAAAAAGGGAAAAATAAATTAGAAATAATCGACCTATCGTCACAAATTCAGTAGCAAATGAAAGGGATAATTTTTCTGAATCCTGGGGTGTAAAGAGTTTTTCGATACGGCAATTAGATTTTTCAAAATTAACTAAAGTATGGAATTTAGATAGCGACACTTCATTTCAATCTTTTCATAATTTGTAGTGTGAATCACGCGAATAAAAAAGTCTTTATCTTAAAAATTTATTTTTATATTTTATTTTTCCATTCAAAGCGTTTTAGTGAAAAAATATTTATGGCGCATGCGCAGGCTTTTTTTACCCACAATTTAAACACTAATCATAATTTTGAAAATTTCTATAGATATAGTTTTAAGTTGGGTGAAGACCTAAGTTTCTGCCAAGCGCCGTTGAATTCCGTCGAGCCGTTCTCGAGTGATGCCCGGACAAACGTGTTTTAGTCTTTTACCCCCCAGGGGGGAACAGGGGGGAATTTCTAAAAAGTTGATAGATATAATTTTAAGATGGGTGAAGACCTAAATTCCTGCCAAGCGCCGTTGAATTCCGCCCAACCGTTCTCAAGTGATGCCCGGACAAAAAAAGCGACATACAGACACGATGACACACACACACACACAAAGGCAAAATTTTCTGAAGTCATTTTCGGCTTTCATGGGGTATGAAACGTGAAGATATCGCAAAATTTTTTAATTCCGACAAATTTACAGACAAAAGTCTGATTTTATTAATATAGATTGAACAGAGTCCACTCCACGAGCTTAAATATTGTCCATTTATAAATCTTATTTTATTTTTTATTTCATTTTACACACGCGCTTTCTATTTCTTAATTCAAAGTTATTAAAAAAAACTTTTTTGACACTGTCTGTTTCGAAAAGATAATCGCATAAATCTATATATATAAAAGAGCAGAGTCTGTCTGTGTCTGTCTGTCTGTCCGCTATAGAATCCTAGGCCGTTTCACCGAGCGGGACCAAATTCGGCACGGTTAATGTTTACGACCCGAGAAAGACAACGCCGCAAAAATGAAAGTTGTAACTTAATTAGTTTTGGAGATATTAATTAAAATGTCCACTCATGTCTAATCTGAAAGCGATCTCAATGACTGAGAATTCACCGCCATTGGCATTACGCCAGACGAATGTCTCCAAAGAAAAAGGAAATGATTGTAACCGATCAAGATGTCACGTGTTTTGTATTGGGGGGAAAAATTGCAGTTTTCAATTTTTTTCAAATTTTCATTCACGTTACATTTGAATTAATATTCGGCCAAGACAGCATATTATAAAGCTACTGTTCAATTTTCATGAAAATATGTGGATAAACAAAAAAATTAGATTAAATTTTGTTTTATATTTTCAACTATTTTAAATTGAGATATGCCGCTGAAATTTCGTAATATTTGGTTTAAACGCCCGAAATTTTTGCTTTAAAATATAGCTAATAAAAATGTCTAAAAATCGGTTTCTGGAATTTTTGAAATTCGGTCCCCAAGGGGGGCGGGGGCGGGGGGGACAAAACGTGATTTCACATGCGTAAAAAGTGATTTCGCATAATCCTATATATATCTCAAACAAAAAAAATAGATATACGTGATATTTTTGCTCTAAAATATAGCTAATGCAACTATCTAAAAACCAATTTCTGGAATTTTAGAAATTCAGCACCCAGGTGGGGCAGCAAGGGGGGGGGCTATGGAGCAAAAACAAATAGAAGTACAGTTAGGCCGTTCAAAATTGGTACAGATAGGTTTTAAAGGCCTGCAAGTCGAATGGGGATATTTTCGATTGTGTAAAGTTATTAGGAGGGACAAGAAGGGGGGGAGGCGAGGGGGGGGGGGCAAAAAAAATAAAAATAGTGTCAGATCGTTCAAAATTGGTACATAGAGGTTTTCGATACTTACAAATCGATTGCGGATGATTTTGAATTTGTAAAATTATTAGGAGGGGCGGGTAGGGGGGTAGGGCGGTAAGGGGGGCTATGGGGCAAAAACAAATAGAAATACAGTTAGGCCGTTCAAAATTGGTACAGATAGGTTTAAGAGGCCTGCAAGTCAATGGGGATATTTTCGAAAGTGTAAAGTTATTAGGAGGGGCGAGAAGGGGGGAGGGGAGAGGGGGGGCAAAAAAAAATAGAGTTAGATCATTCAAACTTGGTACATCGAGGTTTTCGATACCTACAAATCGATTGCGGATATTTTTGAATTTTTTAAATTATTGGGAGGGGCGGGAAAGGGGGGAGGGAGCGGAAGGGTAAAAAAATAAAAATAGAGATAGATCGTTAAAAACTGGTGCATAGAGGTTTTTGTTACTTACAAATCGATTGCGGATATTTTCGAATTTGTAAAATTATTAGGGCGCTCATATATATGCATTCGCGCGTGCGCATCGCGCACGGGTCTACGCTGCCGAAGGCAGTGGGAACCCGGTGCGACATTTTTCCCGATCAGAGTTTTTTTTTCTTTTTTTTTTTTTCACATGATAAAAATTAATGCAATTTTGAGAATTCATTAATTATAATGATTCATTTCAAAATAGTGGCCAGCGAAGCGGGCGTAGCCTGCTAGTAATGTATATTTGTCATAAATGCCGATAGAAATTCAAAAGTCGCCAAGGGAAGCTATATTAAGGCTGTACCATGATCAGGTTTACATAATTAATTAATTAATATTTTTAAAATTATATATATACTAGCAGGTTTTGCCCGCTTCGCTAAGCACTATACTTAAATGAGTTGTCAACATTCCATTCCACTATTAATAATCTAAGTTAAAACTTTCTCTGTATTCCGTAGAGGTTTTTCCCACTCGCAACGTGATAATTCCGCGTCCCCACTGCCTTCGGCAGCAACTTACCCTCTTCTTACTTCACCTTCCCCAGCGGCTAAGTTAGAAGTTTTGCGAAATCTCACCAAAATACATAATGCGTACACATAATCAACATCCACAAACCAAAACGCATCATTCTAAGATAATGTAAAGCGAATTCAAACAGAATAACGTGTTTTTACGCCCCCCCCCCCCCGACCCCAAGGAGGTAAGTGGGTGAATTTCGTAAAATCTCTTTACAGTAAGTGTCAGATACATATAAACAATTTGCGCACCAAATTTCGTGACCGCAGATCCCATAGCTCTCCCAAGACAAATTTAGCGCTAAAGGGGGAGGGGGGGTGTCTTCAATTTGCAACCCCACCCCTCAAAAAAAAAAAAAAAAAAAAAAAAAAAACGAAAATGTGATTCTGAAAATATTCTAAAGAAGGCACATGGCTATTTTCAATACCTTTGTAACGCCTTTAGTAGAGCTCTACTAAAAAATCCGGATTTTCTTAAATTTCCCCCTCAAAAAACGACCCCCCCCCCTCCTTTAAGTATCAAGAATTCTAAAATCGTACATAATGTTTTATTTATACTCAAGTCTAGTCTCATCATGTGCAATTTCTTCACCGTGATGTCATTTGGGGCCAAGTTATGCTTACAAACGTTTTTTTGCTTCCTGTCCCGCTGGGGGGAAGGGGATATTTCGATAAATCCCGTTTCTTTAGGGTGTCGGTTGCATATAAAAAATCCAAGCACCAAACTTCCATACTTCGTGACTGAAGCTCTCATAAATTTTCCAGGACAAATTTAGCGCTAAAAAGGGTGTCTCGAATTTGCCCTTTGTAACACATCCCCCCCCCCCTCCCAAAGAAAAAAAAAGAATGGCAGATCACAAAAAATCAAAAATGTGTTTTAGGAAATATCCTAAGAAAGTCGCATAGCCTTTTTTCAACATCTTTATTCCATTTTTGATAGAGTTCGACTCAAATCAGGAATTTCCAAAATTTCCCGCCAAAAATCGATTTTCTCCCTTCCTTCTTTTAAAAATCGAAAATTCCTAAATCGCAGATAATGTTTAAATTTTACTCATGTCTAGTCTCTACATGTGAAATTTCTTTATTGTGAAGTAATTAGGAGCCGAGTAATGCTTACAAACGTGTTTTTGACTTTTTCGCCCGCGGGGGGGGGGGGGGGGACGGAAGGGGGGAATTTCGGAAAAGTTGATAGATATAATTTTAAGTTGGGTAAAGATGTAAATTTTTGCCGAGTGCTGTTGAATTCAGTCCAGCCGTTCTCAATTTATACTCGGACAAACGTGTTTTTGTCTTTTGCCCCCCCCAGGGGGGAAAACAGGGGGACTTTCTGAAAAGTTGATAGGTATAATTTTAAGTTGGATAAAGATCTAAGTTTCTGCCAAGCGCTGTTGAATTCAGTCCAACTGTTCTCAAGTGATGCCCGGACAAACGTGTTTTTGTCTTTTGCCCCCAAGGGAGGAGGAACAGGGGGTAATTTCTGAAAAGTTGATAGATATAATTTTAAGTTGGATAAAGATCTAAGTTTCTGCCAGGCGCTGTTGAATTCAGTCCGGCCATTCTCAAGTGATGCCCGGACAAACGTGTTTTTGTCTTTTGCTCCCCAGGGGGGAATGGGGGGATTTCTGGAAAGTTGATAGATATAATTTTAAATTGGGTAAAGATCTAAGTTTCTGCCAAGCGCTGTTGAATTCAGTCCAGCCGTTCTCAAGTGATGCCCGGACAAACGTGTTTTTGTCTTTTGCCCCCCAGGGGGGAACGGGGGGTAATTTCTGAAAAGTTGATAGATATAATTTTAAGTTAGGTAAAGTTCTAAGTTTCTGCCAAGCGCCGTTGAATTCCGTCCAGCCGTTCTCAAGTGATGCCCGGACAAAAAAAGCGGCATACAGACACGATGACACACACATACGCACGCACGCACACACACACACACACAGGCAAAATTTTCTGAAGTCATTTTCGGCTTTCATGGTGTGTGAAACGTGAAGATATCGCAAAATTTTTCGATTCAGACAAATTTACAGACAAAACTCTGATTTTATTAATATAGATTTTACCATGTTTTTATTAACTTCGATTCCTGTTTTTTTCTTTTCACAGTTTACTTTTTAATTAATTTTCTTTAGATTGTCATTTTTTATTAATTTTCTTTTCTTTTTCTTTAAAAACGGAGGACTATTAGATTTTTTTTTTTTCTAATTTTAACATCGCTTTCAAATTATTCAATTATAATTTCGATACATTTTCGATTTCAATAAATAAAAATTGATAACGTAAAAATCCGTAGATTGAGATTAATAGCCCTTAGTCCTTAAAAAAAAAAAAAAAAAAAAAAAAGGCTATAAATAAGGGTCAATTTACACTATAATAAAAACAAAAATTAACATTTTTAGTGCTGTCATCTAGTGTTTATAAATCGAGCTAAAATTGTGTAGGCGTAAGCGAAATCAGACACTTGAAAGCAAGTTGTGATTGCATGGATAAAGGCGGACTGGCTGAATTATGTTCCTGTGCCTATAGGATAATGCCTTCCGTGGGGCCTTTCTGAGGTGTCCTAGTCCATATCCACGTGAGTTTCAGAGAAAACCGCAGAAACCTCCGAATGGCTAGGTTTTGTCGCGGACCACTGGTTGGCGACCGCTGTATTAGTTAATGAGTTAATTTTAGTGCTGACATCTGGTGTTGATATTTTAAAAGAAATTTGAATTTAAATCTGAGGGAAAAAGATGTTTACTACTGTGGCAAGAAAGGTATGGTTTTGGGGATAACCTCCTCGCACTCACTTTTGTTATTCATTATTATTATGTTATTATTGCTACTATTAAAAATATTATCTATCACGAATTTAATTCATCCACCTTCCATGCCATAGAAAATCGACTCTATAGCGCGATGGCATTTTAATAGAGGTCAGGTACAAAAGCTATGAATTATATTGTTTTAATTATTAAAATTTACATTGTTTGTAAATACAGATTTGTAATGAACATTAATATTAATATTATTATTATTATTATTTTCTAGAGCTTTTTAACGATAACTAAGCTTTTTTAAGGTTTGTTTCCTACTATGCATAATTTTGTTCCAACCTATTAGTTTTTCTGAGTGGAAAAGGTTAAGGATGAGATTTTCAAAGATTTCAAAAGCGTAGTGGGTTTTATGTCACACTAGTGCTATACTGTGGGCAATTGGCAAGGGTCTGTGGCTCACCCTTAAGGATGACCCGGAGACGTGCCATCACAATTTTGATCCTCCACAGAGGGAGTGGCTCCCCCCGCTTCGGTTACCCCCAGAAGTATAATTTAGATGATCTGAGTGGAAAGGAGGTTTCTATTAATCATAAAATAATAATTTTAGTTTCTAAGTTTCATTCTTACCAAGGTTTAGTTCCCTTTTCCTTTTTCTTTTTTTTTCTGAATTAATCATTTCAAATAACCATTACTCGCTTAGAAGCCACATCATTTAAATTTATTAACTAAATAATGACACGACAATAAAATGAAAACGCTTACTTCTGTGATTCACTTTTACGAGAGAAAAATTCGACAATTTAAACAGTGAAACATATCCAGACACGTGAAAAATCTGATCAACCATTTCTTTTCTGTATGCCCATTCGTAGTTACTACTAAAGGTTAGAATATTCGTAAGAGATTAACTTCATTTACACAGTGGGCAATGTTAATTCAAGCCAAAAAAATAAAATGAATAAGTAAATGAACGAATAAAATAAAATAAAATATTTGCTTTCACAAAATTTAATCTCTAAGAGAGGTCCATAGTTATAAAATATCTATCCTATCGAGAAAATTTGGGGCAAAGAAAAACTAGCCACTAAGTGAGGTGGTTTTTCTTGTGACATTTTACTGTATTTTACTTACTAAAATAAACAAGTTTTTTTATTTTTTTTCCCCTTGTTATCAGAGTAAAAATGTAACTTTAAATCTGAAGTATAACTTTAAACTTAATTTAAATTACACTTTAAGTGTAATTTTTTCCATCCAAGTTACAAAAAAATAATATAATGATACACGGTTACCGATGTCAAGATTCAATAAGTGTGAATTCACATACATCTTATTCAATTCTCGTCAATGTAAACTAAATATTGCTTAATTACATGCAATATTTAAAAAAATAAGAATGAAAAATCAGGATGTTTGCATAGATTTTTAACACTTTCCAACTTTATGTACTCGTTGCATCGTTTAACCATCAACGTATTTTGCCTACATGATCACAGAACAAACAGACAGGTCAGAAATACAGACAGACTAACAGAACTCCTAATCACTCTTAAACCTTGTTAGAAAGTGTTAAAAACCCTTAACACAAACGGAAATGCAATTCCCAGTTCTAGCCCTTAATGTATCTGAATGTTTCAGAGTGGCCCTGAAAATCTGAACACCAAACATATCTTATTTTATAGAAATCATTTTTTTTTTTTTTTTTTTTTTTTTTTAATATAAATATTAAATGGAAATTTTATATCGATTTGTGCAGTACCAAGTTTTTAAAATATGATTTATAAAATTGCCTCTCATTGAACGCAATACATTCGAATTCTTTTGGGTGTCCCTGTACATAAACCAGTTGTGCTATTTATGTCATTTTAAATAGTGAAAAATTCCACGGTGAACTCAAATAACATATCACTTTGAAGAAGTTCTGAAAATATTTACGAACGATAGAGCACCGACAGGCAAAAAGTTAGACATACGATGGCACTGCTCGGCATGTAAATTGCCTCTGACACCATTTCAGCATATTCTTACGTAAAATGACGTCTTTAATCCGAATATGACGCCTATTTCGCCCTATCACTCACCGTTTTTTAGGAATGCCCCCCTATTTTTATAATTTTTCGGTGATTTTATGGCTATAAATGTGGTTTTTAGGAGGGGGAGGATTGTTTTAACCGTTAAATATCTTCTGATGGGCTACAGAGTTGGAAAATTCTAAAACGCGGACATTTGCGACATGGAAAAATTTTTGGGGGGATTTGTCACTGAAATTATGTATTACACATCTTATATTTTTTTAATCTGTTATTAATGTTAACGTTAATAACAGATATGTAATGTTTTAATATTAATGTTATTAATTATAATTAATTTATAATGCAATCCCAGTAATATCTAATTGTAGCCTTTAATGTATCTGACTATTTTTGTGTGGCTCTTAAATTTCTAATGCTAATCATACGATATTCTATAGAATTTATTATTATTATTATTATTGTGTGTATCTATACTATCTTATACTAATAAAAGAGAAACTTTAAACTTTATATTTTGTTTCTTTTTAGGTGCTAAATTAATCAGTTTTCATTCTTCAAATCAAATTCATGGTCATAAAATTATCGAACAAGGAAAGAAATTGGGGGAGGGGGTGGTGTATCTAGAAAACGGTGGGTGACTGGGCAAAATGGGAGCCATATTCGGATTCAGGAGGTCATTTTACATAAGATCCAGCAAGAATGGTATCAGATATCGATTTATTTATTTTATTTTTTATTTTTTTATTTATTTTTTCAGAGCAGTGTAGTCAGTTATGCAGGAGACGTACAGGTAAGCTAAATTTATTTATAATTATTCTTAAACATTGTTAGAAAGAATTTAAAATGCATGATAAAAACTAAAATGCAGTCCCAGTAATATCTAATTGTAGCAATTAATGTATCTGAATATTTTTGTGTGGCCCTTAAATTCCTAATGTTAATCATACGATGTTCTATATAATTTATTATTATTATTATTATTATTGTTATTCTGCGTATCTATACTATCTTATACTTAAAGAAAGTGTTTGCCTGGTCTGTTTGCGACGTGCAGAAAAAATTACGGTATGTACAGTTCTGGATGTTTTTAATTGTTCATAAAGAAATGTGTGTAATTTCGCAACATATCTTTAGATTTTCAACTTTCCTATTGGATTTTTTTTTTTTTTTTTATATGTTTTATGCAATTTTTTCTTTCCGATTTTACCCGACATTTTTCTTCGAGTTGTAATTTCAAACTCATGGCCAATAAATATAAAATGTGTACTACTTTTTATTTTATTTTATTACATAAAATAAACATTTAATTACACACGTGAATAAAAAAAAAATGTGAAGTGAAACCTGTACACAAAAATTTTCCGGTAAATCTGAAGTCAAAATAGCTTTAAAATTACATTTAAAAAATAATAATAATAAATAAATAAATAAATGGAAATGCGTTTATTTACAAGTGAATGATAAAATAATAATAATAATAATAAAACTAAATTTGCTTATGCATTTGACAAAATTAACGTCATTGGGCGCATTCGAAAGTATTTCCCGGTCACTTCCCGAGTTAGGAAATGACGTCACGCGGGAAGTTCGGGAAATTAGAACTACCATATAGGAGCCTTACGAAAAATGACCGAGATATAACTACTTCCGTACACCTCTCATCTTCCCGGGAAACAAATATATAAACAAACATATAACATATAACATACAAATATATAAACAAGCCCATTATAACTTTAAAAAATTTATACTTTGATAAAGATTTATGATAATTTTATCATTCACGTGCCGTGTTGTAAATTTTATGGACTTTTTTATTCTATATCTACCACTAAATTTTATTTTAAATGTAACATTTGCCTAATCACTTCGAAGATTAATCGTCTATTATATATATCAAATATCACTCCTCCAGATTATTGGTGATTTTTAAATAAAAAAGTTTCTAAATTTGGCAACACTGTTCACGTGTAAATAAATATATATTCTTCTTTATGTGAAAAACTCCGAGCGTAGGAGAGCGGGTTCGATTCCCGTGCTGGCCTTGGGTGTTTTTCCAGTTCTTCGTATTGTAATTCTATCATGTGCTATATCTGTCTTTATCTGACGAAGGTTTACAAGCGGGCTTCGAAAATCAAGCATACAAATCTGATGTATATGTTATCAATAATAAATAAATGTGGAAAAAAATACGAACCTGTACTTAAAATATTAAAATATTTCATTAATTCAAATTAATATTTAAATAAATAAAAATATTTAAAATGGGAAATGTACATAACCACAATATTTAGTAATTTAGTCGTCTCATACGGTTGAAATAATGACGAAATAGAGGGAATCGAATTTCAGAGTTTGACAAATATCTAAACATTCTGAGAGATTGTTAGCATTTTACTTAAATTTTAACATTTAATGTCACTTTAATACTAAGAGGGATTTTCCAAAGTTTTATTACTACAAATAAGCATTTTAACACAATAATTTTGTAATTATATTTATCATAACTGAAAGCAGCTTTACAGACAAACTGTGGTTCTAACTCTTTTTGCATGGATAGAGTATTTCTTTAATAGGAATAGCTTAAAAATACTTCTGAAAAAGTATGTTTTTAATTACTCTTTATTACATAGTAAAACTAGTTAGCTAAGGTAAACTCTGCCCAGTTATATGTTTGTTCTCATAAATTTCTAATATAAAGTTTAATATAATGAATTTAAGAGAAATTTCGGATTTTAGTCTTCGTACAATTCCATACTATATATTTCCTACGCATTGCAAGTTTATGTGAAATATTGCACAAATCAGGCCATATGAAGATCCTTAATTTTTAATAACTTAAGAAGTTTTTAAAGTAGAATGTTGACATTCAATATTGCTCATATAAATATTACTAGCTGGATTCACCAGCTAGATGGCCAGACACCCATGAAAATTTTTACCCCAAAACATGCTCTCGGGCGCCTGCGGCGCCAATCGTAATTTGTTCTCTGTAAAAGTCGCATAATATTAAAATATTAAAAATTCAAATATTTTTAAATAAAATCTAAACGTAGCTCTAGTTTAACGTAAAATACACGCAAATCAATGAAAATCAAATAAACCAATCAAATCTCTCGTAATTCCTTATAACGTAGCTCTAGTTCAACGTAAAATACACTCAAATCAATGAAAATCAAATAAACCAATCAAATCTCTCGTAATTCCTCATAACGTAGCTCTAGTTCAACGTAAAATGCACTCAAACCAATGAAAATCAAATAAACCAATCAAATCTCTTGTAATTCCTCATAACGTAGCTCTATTTCAACATAAAATACACTCAAATCAATGAAAATCAAATAAACCAATCAAATCTCTCGTAATTCCTGATAACGTAGCTCTAGTTCAACGTAAAATACGCTCAAATCAATGAAAATCAATTAAACCAATCAAATCTCTCCTAATTCCTCATAACGTAGCTCTAGTTCAACGTAAAATACACTCAAATCAATGAAAATCAAATAAACCATTCTAATCTCTTGTAATTCCTCATAATGTAGCTGTAGTTCAATGTAAAATACACTCAAATCAATGAAAATCGAATAAACCAATCAAATATCTCCTAAGATTCTCCATTCTGCGTCATTATAGAAATGGGAAGTTTAATTTTCATATTTTTATTAATGAAAAGAAAACTAATCAAAAATTCGAAAATCTGACTTCGATGTGCACAATGACCCTACGGAGAGCACCTTTGTGTTAAATCACGTGATTGCCCGAGCTACCGTTTTCGAGAACAGTGAAATATACATATATATATAGAAATATTGCTCACTTAACAGTATAAGATAAATGATATTTTAAAACTAGTCTGACTTATTTGCGATGAAAATAACTTTTATGAGGCACATTTATACGAAATTTTTCCTTATTGTTCCATGTTAAAAAATCATAAACTTTGGACAACATACGCAGTTTTCGGAGTACAACATTCATAGTCAATGATGTTCATGCCAGTCTCAAAAATTATATTTTAAAACTGCTCTGACATCTATACGGTTAAAAAAACCCTCATTATTTATATTAATAAGAATTTCCCCTCTATTATCTCATATTAAGAAAATCGTAAATTTCGAATAACTTATAAAGTTTTCTAAGCATAATGTTTACATGCAATGATGGGTACCAGAATTGATATTTTAAAACTGGTCTGACATTTTTACGAGGAAAACATTCTTCATAATAAGCGTTTATGCGAAATTTCGCCCTTTAATTCCATGTTAAGGAAATCATAATTTTCGATCAAGTTACGTAATAAAGTTTTCATAATAAAATGTTGAAAGCATCAAGGTATAGTATCATAAGTTATATTTTAAAACTAATCTGACTTCTTTATGGTCATTTTTTCTTGTGATAACGTCTGCAAAGACTATGATAGTTTTATAAATGATATTTTAAAACTGATCCGGTACCTTTTTAATGAAAACAACCTTCATATGAAGCTTTATTTATGCGAAATTTCCCCCTATTCTTCAATGTAAAAAAAAAAAAAAAAACGTAAATTTCGATTAACTTATGAAGTTTTAAAATTAGAATATCGGAAGTTAATAGAATTCCGGCCAGTATCATAAGGGATATTTTAAAACTGATCTGACCTCTTTACGATCATTTATTTTTGACATAATGCCTATACAGGCTGCGAACTAATAAGATAACTACAAATTGACTAACGTAAACACATTGACACCACATTAGATAATGCGATTTTCGGATTCCTTTTACCTCAAATCTTGCAGAAAAAGTAAAAAAAAAACATCGTCGACATTTTTCATAAATATTTTAATTTTCCCATACCTGTAGTATGATGGAAAACAACTAGTTAATTTGCTACCGAAATAAAGGGCGCTCTACCGCGGTAGCCCAGTCGGTAGAGCGCCGGCCTCGTAATTGGAAGATTGCGGGTTCGGTACTCGAGCCGGCCAAAGACCGTCGTGTACACTAATGGTGGCTGATGCACGTAAAATCTGTCATGGCCGCAATGTCCTCCATGTTCCCATCAAAAATTATACTTCTGGGGGGTCACCGAAGCGGGAGAGCCATTCCTTCCGTGAGGATCAAAATTGCGATTGCATGTCTCCGGACCATCTCTAGGGGTGTGTCCCAGGCCTTCGCCAATTGTCCATCTGCGCAGCACTAGTGCGACGTAAAACCCAACGAACACAAAAATGCATATTTATATGAAATATCACCCCATTTTGCTATGTTGATAAAATCTTAAATTTCGAATAACTTACGAAATTTTCCTATTAGAATATTGTAGTCAATCATGTTCATACAAGTATCATAAATGTTATTTTGAAATTGTCTGATATATTTATGATCCTCAATTTTTTAAATTGGAAAATTCATACTCTATGGTATTCATGTCAGTATCCTAAATAATATTTCAAAAGTGGTCTCACACCTTTACGATGAAAATATCCCTCAAAATTGACGTTTATGTGAAAGTTTGTCCTATTCTGCCATGTTAAGAAATTCGTAAATATCCAATAACTTGCGAAATTTTTTAAGTAGCATGTTTGTAGGGAGAGCGATCCCTTCCGTGGAGGATCAAAATTGTGATGGCATGTCTCCGGACTACCTCTAGGGGGTGTCCCAGACCGTCGCCAATTGCCCATCTGCGCAGCACTAGTGCGACGTAAAACCCAACCAACCAACCATCCAGCTACCGAAATAAATTAAACTGAAACGTGTTTAAATGAAATGCATGAGCAAAGTCGCAAGATTGTGCATAATTCGTGCATAGCATACTATTTTTCTTTATCGTTTCTTAATAGTCTGCTGAGTAAAATATACAATAATGGTTTTTCCCGACTTCATTTTTGTCGAATAAAATGAAATTTAATCGTGTTCGATCGTGTGCGAGGCGAGGACACAGTTGAGGTCATAATTAGGTGACTAGGTTTTCTTGTCTAGTTAAACTTGTTTTGCATGATTAACGAACGTGATAATATCACTACTTCCTATTTTGCATGCGGAAAAAATAGCAATCTTCTTTAGTTCAAAGACATTTTTCAATGTGAAGGAATTAAAGCAAAGAGATATTAGCTCATATCAATATACAGATGCCTTATAGTATTGATTCTTCAATTATTATTTCTTTTCTTTCCATTTTTTAATATATTTAATATTTAAAAACTACCAACATGAATTTAATTTTAGTATTACGGAAAAAAAAAATATATATATATATTACAAATGCATAGTTTTTTATTATTATTATTTTGTAACAATATTTTCGAATGTGTACTTCAATATACTTAATTTTTAAAAATAAATTCAAAATATGATTATTCGTAAGTAGTGATATTAAAGATTACGATTTATTGATTTTTGTCCTGATTTTATTGATTTTCGCCCGGGAGCAGGCGCGGTTTTTGTCCGGGTGGGGCCAGGCGCAGGTCTAAAATTTTCAGCCCGTTCTGATCTCTACTTTACACATTACCATTCAAAATAAAGTTTATCAATTCGAGATTAAAGTAGAGGTTTTCGAATATGCTTGAAGTTCCCTTTTTTTGTTTTTGCTTTTTTGAGGCTAGTGCACCATATGGCAGACAGATTCTTTATTCCTTCAACTCTTTTGCGGAATTTTAGATCAGAATGAAATGCTGATATTTCAGATGAGTGCGATTCAAAAATTGATCTCAGGTTTCACAAGAGATGAATAAATAAAAAGAAAAAAAAAATTGAATTTCACGGATCGAAATAGATTTATGTTTAAGAAGAAATCGTAAAATATAGTAGTAATGGGAAAAGCATTTTCGTTTAATTATTATACATTAATTATATGCTATACATTTTCATATGTACAATACACTGATATTATTATTAAAGAGAAATCAGCCAATGCATTTTATTTTATTGTATGAGTCATTTCTTTTTCAAATAGCTGATAATTCCGTATATTTCATTAGTACAGAAAAGATTGTCAATCAGATAAAATATTGTCGCCAGTTATCGCCAAGTATTGATGACAAATGAATGATTGTGGTCATTGATAGCACAAAAATAAATCAGTACAAAAATAAAACAGACATCACATGACTATCCTTACACACTATTAAGCATATTACAAACTATTTTTAGAAGTAACGTGGTCAGAAGACATAAAATTTATATAACAAATCAGGACGCCTAACAATATACCTCGAGTACCCAACTAATGAATACATCTTAGGGGTATTTAAAAGAGAGTTTATATATTAAATTTGAAAATAAATAAATAAATAATAAATAAAATACTTTTTTGTACTTATTAAACGCTGAAACACGTAAATCAGGTAAAAACTCGATATCGAAATTTTTGACTAAATATAATACTTCTCTCACCCCAGAGGTGGTCCGGAGACATGCAATCACAATTTTTATCCTACTCGGAGAGGATGGCTCCCCTGATTCGGTAACCCCCAGAGGTATAATTTTAATGGGAACATGGAGGATTTTGCTTCCACGACAGATTTTACGTGCACCAGCCGCCATTAGTTTTTGGACCACAGTAGCCCAGTCGGCAGAGCGCCAGACTTGTAACTGGAAGATTGCGGGTTCGGTACTCGAGCCAGCCAAAGACCGTCGTGTACACTAATGGTGGCTGGTGCACGTAAAATATAGCAGCAGTGTCCTCCATGTTCCCATCAAAATTATACCCCTGGGTGTTACCGAAGCGGGGGAGCCATTCTCTCCGTGCAGGATCAAAATTGTGATGGCATGTCTCTGGACCACCTCTAGCGATGAGTCCCAGACCGTCACCAGTTATCCATTGCGCAGGGAATGCAGATTAAAAATGCTTAATTAAAAAATCAGAATAAAACTTTTTAAGTTGGTACATCAGAGAAATTTTTTCTAAGTTAGTAACAAGTCGAGTTATGCAACACTGAAAGTGTAAAGTACCTTTTGGAGCATTCTGTATTTTTGTTTTTCTTCAAATTGTGATTGGTTTCTTAAATGCACGCTTAATTTAATCGTTACTGGAAAGTGTGAGTTTATAAATACTATTTGCATATCTGAAGTTCAAAGCCATTTTATTCATTATTTCCTCAAAAAAAAAAAAAAAAAAAAAATAGAAAAATAGTAAAAAAAAAAAAAGGTCTAATAATTTGATTACTCACTATATACATATATAGTGACATAGTAAAATTAAGAATATATTTTCCTCGAGAACGGGAAGATATCATTTGCAATTAACCAAAAAAGAAAAGTGAATAATTAAATAGCTAAAAACTATAATTGTGTCACTCAATAGAGAAAAAAAATTATTAATATTTAAACATTTATATCTTTACGCTGAAATTTCTTGAAGTACACATAAAAAACACAAGAATATTGTAGCCATCACAAAACTTTATTCTACATTTACCTGTACAAATTCACGCAGTACAAATTATTTATTTCATTTTATTTTTTCCCTTTATAAATGCAGACGATTTTCATCTCAGAGAATTATTGCACTAAATGTCCAACGGAAATGAATTTTTACCGTGCAGATGATATTCTTTCCGTTTTTGGAGAAAATTGAGGTATAGAAGCGCCACATATTGGTCAATATGTACCCAAATTGAATCAGCATAATGTCTCAGAATGGTCATTTCACAGATCAAGTTTTGTTCGATTATACGCTATAGAACCTGAGATATAGCATTTTCCTTAAATTGCGAAAATCGCTGTATAGCAGTGCTGCCTGCTGAGCGATTGGCACCAAATACTAACAGGCACTAACATATAAATTTATATGCAATTCTGTGCTGTGCATCCTGAGATATATAGCCTTCCTTGACATTGCGGAAATTACTGTATAGCAGGGCCACCTATTGAGCGATTGGCACTAAATGTTGATAGGCCATAATTTGTATCAAGGTTCATCTTACATATAAATTTATATGCAATTCTATGCAAGACATCTTGAGATATAACCCACCCTGAAATTGAGAAAATAACTGTATATCAGTGCGACCTGTTCAGCAACTGGCAACCAAAATTATAAAGGCAGTAATTTATGTGAATATGCCTCGTCATATAAATTTATATGCAATTGTGTGTAGTAATATTTAAGATATAGCCTTTCTTGAAATTAAGGAAATCGCTGTATAGCAGTACCACTTAACGAAAGATTGGCGCCAAAAGTTGATAGGTACTAATTTAGATCGAGGTGCATCTACATATAAATTTATATGCAATTCTGTGCAGTAGTTCCTGAGATACAGGCGCCACAACATTTATGTCACACACACAGACAGATATTTTCTAAAAATGGTCAAATCGTGTTCTAGAACTCTCAAATCGTGTAAATTATCGAAAATCGGAAGTCGAAAATTTTTACGAATCCAATACTATTCATTACAGTAAAAAGTAAAAATATTTTATCGGAGCCTCAAAAATTTTGTTAAATAAAACTTTTTACTTTTTTCTATATTTAATAGAAGAAATTATTGGATTCGTAAAAATTTTCAACTTCCAGTTTTCGATGGATTTACACGTTTTGAGAGTTCTAGAACAGGATTTGACTATTTTTAGAAATGTCTGTCTGTGTATCTGTGTGTTTAACAAAAATTTTGTAGCGACAGTATCTCAGGAACTACCGCATAGAATTGCATGTAAATTTATATGCAGATGTACCGTGACCTAAATTAGTGCCTATTAACTTTTGGCATCAATTGCTCAAATGGTGGCGCTGCTATACTGCTATTTCGAATATTTCGTGCAAAGCTGTTCAACAGGTAGCGCTGCTATACAGCGATATCCACAATTTAAGGGAAGTCTCAGTAACTACTGCGCAGAATTGCATATAAATTTATACGTAGATGCACCTTGACATAAATTAGTGTCTAACAGCTTTTGGTGTTAACCTCTCAACAGGTGGCGCTGCTATACGTAGATTTTCGCAATTTCAGGGAAGGCTATATCTCAGGTTCTATTGCGTATAATCAAACAAAATTTGATATGTAAGAAGGCCATTATGTGACATTATGCTGATTCAATTTGGATGCACATTAGCCAATCGGTGACGCTGCTATACTACAATTTTCCCCGAGAACGGAAAGGCTATATCTCAATTTCTATGGTATATAAATGTACGAAACTTGATACATGAGATAACCGTTATGATAACACATATTTTAAGACTTTATTTATAGAGAATAAAACTGTCTTTCTTTTCTTATATTTAGAATTAATTTTCTCTAAGATGAAAATCTTTTCATTCATTATGGTAGATTATTTTAAGAAATAATAGTTTTAATAAAATATTTTTGAGCGAATTTCTATAGAGAAATATAGAAGAAAGTTTTGTGATAGCCACAACATACTAGTTTTTTTTTTTTTTGTGTGTGTGTGTGTGTGTGAGAGAGAGAGAGAGAGACAAACATTTTGTGGTGACTGTATCTCCGGAATTGCACACAAATTTATATAGAGATGCACCTTGACATAAGTTAGTGTCTATCAACTTTTGGTGTCAATTGCTCAACAGGTGACGCTTCTGTAGAGTGATTTCCGCAATTTCAGCGATGGCTATATCTCTGAAACTACTGCACGGTGTTGGGTTTAGGAATAAGGCCGATTGACTGCACTAGGGTCATAGTCCTGAAGGGGACTGCCTTCCGTGGAGGTCTTTCTAAAGGGTCCTAGCCCGTATTTACGCAAGTTTCTGAGAAAACCACGGAAAACTCCGAACAACTTGTCCAACGAGCGCGACCTGGGATCGAACTAGGCACTTCACGTCTACCAGCATTGAGCGCAGAACCGTTTGGCCGCTGGTGGGTCACTGTACGGAACTGAATATAAATTTGTACGCAGATGCACCTTGATATAATGTTTGTTCCTATCAACTCTTGATGTCAATCGCCCGACATGTGGCGCTGCTATACTGCGTTTTCTGTAATTTCAGGGTCTATATCTCCAAATCTTCTGCACGGAATTGCATATAAATTTATATGCGGATGCACATTGACATGTATTAGTCTCTGTCAACTTTTAGTGCCACTCGCTCAACAGGTGGCACTGCTATACGGTGCTTTTGCAATATAAAGGAAGACTATATCTCAGGTTCTATTGTGTATAATAGAACAAAATTTGATATATGAAAAGGCCATTATGAGATATTATGCTGATTCAATCTGGATGCATATCGGCCGATAGGTAGTGCTGCTATACTGCAATTTTCCCCAAGAACTGGAAAATGTCATTTGCATGGTAAAAAATTCACTTCCGTTGAACATCTAAGATGAAAATTATCTGCATTCATAATGGATAAAAAATTAACCAATAATTTGTACTGCGTGAATTTGGATAGGAAAATATGGAAGAAAGTTTTATGATGGGCACAACATACTAGTTTTTTATATAGCCTCAACAAAAATTTCATTACCGGAATCAAAAGGAGCAATTACTCTCTCATTGACTGTTTACAACGAAAATCTGAAACGTAAATTATTGGACTATCCAGTGGACACTGACTCTTCTTTCAACCATATTCGTTTGAGAAATCGAATCAAGTTAGTTTGGTTAATTGTACAAAATTACTGTTAAAATGACATAATAAACCTACAAAATCAGTCAACAAAATAAAATTCTTTTTCTTAACAAAACATTTTAACGACATCATTTATAGTTAATTTAGAATGATAAAATTAAATGAAAATTAAACAAGTAACTCAATTGTATATCCATTGATCTAAATCATCACATAAAGCTGTCATTTGACAAAAATTGATTTTGAGTAAATTTGCTCACATACATTTAAAATTTTCCGAATCATTCTTTACCCTAAATATTTACAGTTGTTTTTTTAGATATCGAAAATCTATCTTTCCCCATTGATTCTAATACCTGCACCCCCCATATACATATAATACCAAGATAACCTGATCGAACCGACATAAATATCAAAAAGTTTTTATCAAATATAAATTGTCAATAAACAAACTCTCTGACGTCACCAATGTGACGTAATGATCAATTACGGTAACTCATAGTAATGCCTGGAAAATATTGTTCGTAAACATAAATGAATAAATTACTTACTGCGCATGATTCGAACATCTTAAAATTTATTGAGTATGGACAATCACTTCATCTAACGAAATTAAATATTATTGTTCAACTATTTTTAAATATTACCTTATCTATCAGAAAACAACAATAACTATTAAAACAATTCTTTGTATAATAGTTGAATAATTACATTGCTATTAGTGGAAGAAATAAACATTGCTATTACTTCCGGTGTATTTTAAGGATAAGGATGGTACGAGGTAGGTAAAAATAGTGATTCATTTTACATAAAATCTGCCTGTGTAATTCCCAGTAGATTTCATTCGTAAAAGGTGAACGAATATATGCGGTTATTTTTTAGATAGAAACTCAGTTCTTAGAAAAACGTAATTTGCGAATTAAATAGGTGCTAAACGAAACTTGAAACATTTTTACAAATTAAAGTATAAAATAATGTAAATAATAGAGATATTTTTAGAAAGGCTTTAGATGTTGCCCAATCATCGCCTCAAAATATTGCATTATGTGTTATAAATGTAAATATTTTATTACATGTATAATTATAAGTACATTTATTATGAAAATAATGAATATGCAAATTTTGCTTTATCTGTATAAGTGCTTACTAACTAATTAATGGTTACAAATGCTTGCTTAATGTGTATATATGTTTAATGTAGAAAGCTAACAAACGTTTTCGTAACTTTACATCGGAATCACAGAAATAGTTTATACAGGAATTTATGTTCATTTATTTATTACATGGAAAGCTTAATATGGAATGCTGCTTTGTTATATATTTTGTGAATGATTATAGTTATTATTCAAATCTTAGTGAGTTAAATTGGACAATCTATTATCTAATTTCTGTAATACTGAACTACCTCGAATAGTACGGCTGTGTTATTAAAGAATTTACTATTTAGTGTAGAATTATAGTAGGCTGGAAGCCATAGGCGAAAACGACCCTTTAAATGCCTCACCCTCTGACTATCCTCCTCGGACTACTATATTTTACTTAAGATAATTTTCTTTCTAGTTTTGTGTGTGTGTGAGTGTATAACAAAACAAGCTGTAAGCAGTGATGCCAGATGATCGAAAATTATTTCTCCAAACAGGTCTTCAATTTTCCTCAAATCAGGGTTATTTTTTTTCGAAAAAATCCCCGACTTGATTTCTACTAAAAAGGAAAAATAAAAAATTTTTCAAAAAAAAAAAAAAAAAATCAAGCAGATTTTTCTATGATTTAAGCTCAGATTTTTCCCCAAATGAAGGCAATTTTTGAAAAAAAAAAATAAAAAATCCCTAAATAACAATAAAGCTATTGAAAGTCTCTAGTCGTAGGGATAAATCATTGCGTTGCCAACATTGGCAGAAAGTTGAAGAACTCCCCAGATTTGTCCCCAAAAATTTTAAAATTCCCCACAAACATTTGGTCCCCAAAATTGTCCCCAGAAGCCTCAAAAATCTCCAAAATGGGGACAAAATCCCCAATCTGGCATCACTGACTGTAGGCTTGTAGGTTGCCATTATTATTATTATTGTTGTTGTTATTGTTGTTATTATTATTTTGAAATTCTTATAAAGTAGTATTTTTTATTGAGTTATTTATTTTTTGTCTGTAAATGGGAACCTGAAAAATAGCTTCACTTCATGCAGTTGCTTTGATTCAGAACATTTCACAACTTCCTATTTAAAAACATACTTTTTTAAGAATAAACTATTGAACTTTAATAATAAATGTATTATGAACTGCATATTTATGGGGAAAAAATATGTCTCAATTCTACTAATTATTCAACCAATCGTTTTTCAAATAATGATGCTACATGGAAAAATCGAAATGTTGCTCACTTCCTAGTTAACCTTGATCTAAATCTTCGAACGGAAGAAACTAATTATGTTTTAAATTATTTATATCTTATTCAGTGTTAGCAAAGCTTCATATTTAGAAGAATGTATGTATTTTTAATCGAGACGTAAAAAGAACATGGTGTTATATGAAAATATTCATGGAAAATGTGTTAAATTTACAACCATTTCTTTTTCACAGATGATATTCATAGATATCACAAGATTATTTTTCAAATTTTTAATATTTACACTTTTGCCAGTGGGATGCTAATTATAAATGTTTATTAAATGGATAGTCATTTATTAAATATGACTAATTCAAAAATGATAAATATGTAAGTTCCGATATTTAAAAAAATAATAAGAATTTTAAATGCTCGAAATTTAAAATTTAAACTGGCCTCATTTTATTAACGTTTGCAATTTTTTACAATTCATTGATCAGTAAATCTTTATTTGCATTTCAGACTTTAAAGTTTTAATTGAATACTTTATTTTTTTACCGTAAAAGGTATCTTTTACTGGAAATTTATAGGAAAATCTTTAAAATTTAAATATATATAGGGGAGACTGGGGCACAGTGGACCACCCCTATTTAAATCTCTTAAATATTAAGAGATTAATTAATATTAAAGAGTTAAATCTTAACTCTTTTAGTTTATATTGAGACTCGTAGATGACAGCATGGTACTACTTGTATATATCCAAAAAACCGCATGGTAAATGCTAAGGTAGCCATTTTTTACATTTTTTATGATTTGAGCTGCTCAAAGTAATTTTTCAAGATTGAAGTTTTTTAAATTTTATCAGGACTTAACTATTGACTACAAATATTGGATAATTGTTAAGAAAAGGTAAGATGTTGTTTTAAAATTTATAAAAATTATTAGCATATTTATAGTCTATATATAATTTTAATATTATTATTTGTTTTTTCTGGACATGGGGCACAGTGGACCGCCTTCCAGTGTGCCTAAAAGTCCAAATTATATTTAATACCTTATTTATTTTACTTAAATTTACATATGCAAATATAATGTGACTTAAAATAATTAATAAAAAAAATAATAATCTTAATGTTATAATAAAATAAATTTCTGAAAAAGGAAAATAGTTGAATAGCAATATAATAATTATGAATATCTAAATTTAATAACTATTTGAATTGTTTAATATTAAAAAAATAAATAGAATGATTATGTGATATAATAAATAGTAGGTTATATAAATTTATTGTTGTTGTTTTTAGAAATAACATGTAAAAGATAAAAGCAGAATAATTTTAGTTAAACTTATCTCACAAATATAATGTAAAGTATTAATATCTCAAAATAATTAATAAAAATGTTTGAATAGTAATATAATGTTTAATTATATATTTCATAATTTTTATAACTATATAACATTAATAAACAAATTAAAAATATATCTTATTGTTTTTAGTGATGGCACGAAAAGACAAAGGAAATCTGATATAGGATTCTTCCTCTAATTTGATTTCTTATTTATTTTGATTTCCTTTAAATTTTGGCAATTTTATTTCATGAAAATGTTCGAATTATGTTATTTAGACTAGTATTGCATAAGAAACTAATTTTAGAAGGAAAAAAAATGAGTAATTTATATTAATTGAACATGAACAACAGAGGTTGGTCCACTGTACCCCGGGTTGTGGACCACTGTGCCCCGGTGATGGGGCACGGTGGTCCACTTTGTGAGTGCACACAATTTATTTTTTTATTCGTAATGTATTCGGAGTATTGTTATAAAAAAAATTAGAACATGTGAAAAATGGCTTAAAGAATGTTTGCTAATTTTTTCAAGTACCTTGCTTTTTTATTTTTTGTGAAAAAAAATTTATAAGTGTAAAAGTGATCCACTGTGCCCCAGTCTCCCCTATATTGTAGGTACATATTATATGTGTAATTTATTGGAGAAGAAAAATATTTTCGCTTAGATATTGCAATTTTTTTTTTTTTTTTAAGCATAATGAATTTATAGATAATTTCTTAACTATAAAACAAACTAAAATTATTATAAATTTTAAATCTCACACATATAAGTAAATAGTAATTACTTTTTTATTTTACTTTCATTCCCATATATTTATAAATAAAGTTATTTTATTTGAAAAAAAATATTTCATCAATATAAGTAAATTTCAGTAATACAGTATAAGCAAGCATCAATCATCATTAATATTTGTTTTTATAGTTTAGAAGTCTTAACATGCAGCCTAGCAATAAAGTTATTTTTTTTTTTTTTTTTTTTTTTTTGAATTTAAACATTACTTTTCGAATATATATTACATAAATCTTGGAAGAAATTAAATAGAAAAACTACTAATTCAAAATAGAAGTAAAGTACTAATTAAATAGAAAAACTACTAATTCAGAAATACGCAAAAAGTAATTAAAATTGTTCATAGACAACAGTATGGTTATAAACTTATTCCATTTTATGCTATAATTTAAATATTTTTTTATTCGCTGTAAATTATGTAAATTTTTCAGAGAAACGTAGGTGATGTGTTTTTGTAAACTTTTTAATCTTAAAAATAAATAAATAAATGAAAAACACAATGATATTTTTATTTTAAAATCCTCATAGCATTTTATAAAAGTTATAAGTTTAAAATCTTATAATGCAAGTTGTAAAATCAACCAAAATATTTGATAAAAAATTGAAAATACTACTATAGTTCAGTTTACATGCATAATAATTTATCCATTTAATGTTATGCAATATAAGTAAACATAATATATGCATTTTTAAACGTAATTGATATCACTGTATTTTCCATGCAACATTTTTATTTTATGTTGCAGAACGAAATGAAAATGTAATAATTTATTACCATGTACGTTTTGCTTAGTTACATAACTAATTATAACTCTCTTAACAAGAATATAAAAGTTGATAGAACTTCCAAAGTAATGTAAAGTACATAATATTATATGCATAATTAATAAGCTTAGATAGTGTTTTCAGATCTTCACACATAAAAATTACCAAAATTTTGCAAATTATTTATTTTGTCCCTGAAATTCGGGGACATTGCTCTGTTTGTCCTGAAATTAGTAATACATACAGTCAGTAACAAAAGTGTCCGAACACTAGCAAAAATTCCTATGTAAGAAAAGTACACTTCATACGCTTTTGTTAAATAAATCCTTGTCGAATTCTGTTCTTAGTCAGTGTAAGACCATGATTTGATAAGGATTTATTTAACAAAACAGTATGAAGTGTACTTTTTTTACATAGGAATTTTTGCTAATGTTCGGACACTTTTGTTACCGACTGTACATACATGTATTACGATTATTATTATTACTACTATTAATGTGAATGTATGTACATGTGCTTATAATTAATATATCATACAAAACTTTTCACAAGTTTAATTTTTATCACATAAATGTGACAAAAGTTTACAACATTTGCAGAATTGTAAAAAAAAAAAAAAAAAAAAAAAAATTTCAATACTGGTTCTTAAAAGCAGAAAAAAAAAAAAAAAAGAAGAAGAAGAAAAGAAAGCTGAAAAAGGCAAGGTGCTAACTGAAATCAATTGATATCTGTTTTCTTGCTATAAAAAGAAAAAATATTTCTTTCCAGTTTCATAGAGAATCGATTCATGTATGATTGTTATATTTAACAAATGTCTTTTGCACTTAATGTTGCTCTAATATCAAGAGACATCAACTTAAAAAGAATTTCATGAAAATTTGAGTATTGTATTGATATATTTCCAATACGAACTTTACCGTTCTGAAAACTTCTAATAAACAGTCTCCTTCTGCATAAATATTAGATTAACAGTTGAGTTGAACTGAATATCAAGCACTTGAAAAAATACCTACTTGAAGCTTTATGAATCATGCACATGCACTCGTTTGTAAACATAAATACATGAATGCGGGAAAGTCACTTAATGTATGTTGTCAAAGTTTCATTTAATTTCTGGTTTTACTTTGATATAAATGAGAAAAAGTTTTATATTAATTATTATTATTATTTATTTATTTATTTTCAATTTCTCTCTTTTAAAGGCTTTGTATTTTTTGTTTAAAAGAATAATTATATTTTATTTTACTTTATCGATAATTTTTTATGTTATTTTAACGTTAATTTGCTTACTTTTTATTGTTCCCTGTACAAAGTATCTCTATTTATAATAAATTAGACTTTTCGTAATGTCCTAAAATAGTTTAACTATTTTTAGAATATGCCTGCTGGGATTTGAGTTAGACAAATACCTTAAGGGGGAGAATAAAAAAAATTGAAATTTATACTACATAGCTCTATTTACATGCATAATAAAATATACTTTTAATGCCAAGCGAGACAAGCGATTATAAATAATGCAATGTTAAGCTTAAAGGGTATTACTACAGTGCAGCCACATATCCTAAAACTAGCAGTGAGGACACGTCCAAATGTTGGAGGGATGCCAACTTGCTCGTCAGTTTGAAATTTGGAAAACATCCAGTAATTCCGCGCTCTGTTATTGCTCATTTTCTCTGAGTCAGATGACCGTCATCCCTATTTTAGCATTGGACTCGTTGAGTTAGCACTTGCGCAGATGCTTCCATGATTTCATAAAATGTGGTCGAAGAATGTATTATACAGGAAAATAAGCTTTTGATGAATAAATCGAAATAAATGATTTTGCAGCATAGCAGACAATAAAAATTAATCAGAACATGAACCATTTAATTATTATTTAACACACGCAAACTCTTAATTTAAGAGACTATTTTTTATAAACTTTATAAATATTATTAAATAATGTTGAGTGCCACCCACACAACTTTCTCTTACCCTGCATATGCCCTTTACCTGTCATCTCCGGCAGTCCTATTGAAAAATTTCTTATAGCATTTAAGCACGACGGCAAAACGCGTTAAATTAATTTGTCAAAGGGTTACACATTCTGAAGAAAAAAAATATGAGCAGCTTACTTAACCCTTTCATTCCCAATTTTTACCATGCATAAAACAATGAATCTTATATTTAGTAATAAATTTATTTCAAAGGTAATATAGATAAATATACTATATATATATATATATATATATATATAAGGTAACGGCACCAGTGCTCGTCACTCGTAAGGCCTTATTTTTAAAATGTTTGTTTTTTTCGCGTGGCATTCGTGTGGAATTTATGTATCAATATTATACTTTGGTCTATTTTATACACTGATTCTTCTAGTTGTTGTTAGACACTTTCAATTTTTCAATACGTTAATCCAATTTTTTTTTTTAAATAAAAATTAAACCTATAAAAATGCACCAGTGCTCGTCACTTGAAAACTGCATTTCACCAGTAGTCGTCAGGTGTTTGCACCAGTGGTCGTCATGTAAATAAAACGCAACAATTTGCTCAATAGTTTGATTTAAATTGCGTTTTTGCAACATTAAATGAAACAGAATATATTTGGAACATATTTAGAACCCAAATCCATTCTTAGGGTTTAAAACACAAAACATTAAATGGTAAAATTCAAAATATTGCGAATAAAACAAATTCATATGTGAAATAATTGGAAAATTCTTTGCTTTTAAGAAAAGTTTTCAAAATTTTATTCGTTCTCAAAAATATCTTTACTTAAAGCAGAGGGTAAGTAGCAAGGGAAGGGGTAATAATCTTGTTTTTAAGAGTGACTATGTTCCAAATTATTGCAGTAAGATTGATTTTACCATGCTTTTTATTAAGGTGCATTCTTGTTTGTTTGGCCAGTACAAATATTACAATTCATTTTTAACGAACTTCCTGACTACCTAGACATTTGAAACTTTCAGAATAGTTCAGAACACGATGAAAATGCATTTTTTAAATACTTTTAGCCAACTGCTCCGGGCTCCTGCAGCCTTCGGCAGCGTTATCAGTACAAATCTTGCAATCGATTTTTAACTGACTTCTCGGCTAGCTAGACATTTGAAACTTTCAGAAGACGGTAACAATGGATTTTTTAAATATTTTTAGCCAATTGTTTCGGGTTCTCGCTGCCTTCAATAGCATTTATATGATTTAAAAGAAAATTTTAAAACACGGTATATAAAACATTCTTTTTGTATTGCAATTATTTTTTTTTAACATATGGGTTGATTATGCGTACCTAACACATAGTATAAAGGAATTTTGAGAAATCCTTCGCCTCTTCTTCCTCATTAAGTGTGGGGTGGATGCAAAAACACGTTTTCAAGAGTAATTATTCTCCAAATTATATCAGGAAAGTAATTTTTTGATACGTTGATTGGTTATGCGTACCCAAAAATACTGTAAAGGTGTTTTGCGTAATTCTTTCCGACCAAATTTTGAGAAAGGGTAGCAAAAACGTATTTCTACGCATAACTCTGCTCTAAATAATCTTACAAAGGCGATTTCTGATGTGTGAGCTGGTCATACGCATCCAACACCTAGTATAAAGAGATTTTGCGAAGATCTTTCGTCTATGTGAGGGTGGCAAATATGTATATATATATATATATATGTTTTCAAGCTCAACTCTGCTGCAAATTATTTTTTGGAGGGGATTTTTTTTATGCGTTGGTTGGTTGTGTGTGTGTACCTTACACGCATTATAAGGCGATTTTGCAAAATTACCCTTCCCCTCTTCTCTCGGCTGGGCGGACAAAAAACACGTTTTTAACCTTAGCTCTATTCCAAATTAACTCAGAAAGGCGAGTTTTGATATGTGGGTATTGGTTAAAAGTACGCAATATGTAATTTGATAATATTTCGTTAAAATTCTAAATTTACCCGTGGGAGAGGAAGGGGGGATAAAAAGCGGTTAAGTCTATGCCGAAGGCAGTAGAAGCCAATGATCATATTGCGGGACGGAAAGCTATTACAGAAGCCAGCGGGAACACTAACTGCGGTTTCGACTGATGTCAATGTTTTTTTTTTTTTTTAATTTTGATAATGATAGGAATTTTTTCCTATTTTATTTAAATATAGGGACCATCGAAGGTGGCATAGCTTGTTAGTATTATTCTACACATCAAGCTAATGTTATCAAATATTATGGATATTAATGTTATCAAATATTATCTTACAATTTTAATTATTTAAGACCAACAGTCAACAGGGTAATTTTGATCAACATTTTAACTATTTGTTTATCTTATATAATTAATATAATGTATAAACAGAAAACTTGCTTAAGAAATGTTTTTGTTTAATATTTCCTATATAAGTTTTTATTCACCTGCATCTAACATAACAAAAAAGCCTTAACATAATTTTGAACCGACTCACAGTCATGCTAACTATGAAACTAAGCCTTTTTTTATCATTTTCGAAATATATATGAATTAAAATTAAATTATCACGGTCAATAAAAAACTTAAACATCACATAAATACATCTTAAATACATCATAAAAATTTAATATACATTAGACAGATGTATGGAGTAATCATGTCTGTTTTTCTAAAATGTATAACAGAAAACTAGAAAAAGCTCTTTATAACTAAATTCTTTTAAGGGCTATTGTTTAATTTTTCCGGCAAAATAATATGGAAAATTTTAGGTGGTTTAAAGTCAGTCATAGTGAATTAAAGGTACCATGACTGACTGTATTTAAACAAGCTATACAAAAGTTACAAGTGCAATAAAGTTCACGTTCTTGAGGTTAAAATACATTTGTTTACATTTACGAATACCCCTGACGACTACTGGTGCCGATAGTCAAATTAAAGTAAAAATTATACCATCATAATTCTAAACGAAAATACAGTATTTTTCATCAGAAAAGTTACCCAGTTATTAAAAATGTTAAAACACCAGTGTTCGTCAGGGGTGACGAGCACTGGTAAAACGTGCAAAATATGCACCAGTAGTCGTCATACCTTAAAAACCTTTATATTATGTCAAATTTTAAAAAGTTGCGCATAAATCGTATTCTGCATTTCATAAGCATTACATACAATGCTTTATGAGCGATGTCAAATGCAGCAAACAACAAAATATATCAAGAAATGCATATGCATTCCCTTAAGCATTTGCTTTACGTTGACTCAATTCAATTGTAATTTAACGTATACGTCCCTTATTTTGTTTCTCCCTACTCTTTCCCAATAGTTGAAATCGAACTTTTTATGTCATAAGAAGCAGAAGGCTTTGGAGAATCTTACGCGGGTAGATTCAAATTCATACAGGTTATAAAACGGTTATTTTAACACTTCTTTTAAGAGGGTGACGACTACTGGTGCAGATTTTAGGGGTGACGAGCACTGGTGTCTTTACCTTATATATATTTAAATAGGAGTGATAGCACAGTACGAATTAGTATAGCTAACAAAGCAACTGATTGGTGTTTATTTATGTTTAATATAACCACGAGTATGAAGAGAACGGCCAGTTTGACCAATATAAACAGAACTACAAGATTTACAAGGGATATTATAAATAACACCTGTACGGGAAAAAGGGGGGATAACTGTTTTAAAATTAGAAAGGAAATTACGAATTAAAAATTGGGGTTTATAGGAAACAGATAAATTAACAGTGCGAATTAAGGAACATAAAACAAATTTCAAAAACCGTGATATACGTTCGAAAATTGTACAGCATGCTCATTCTAGAATTTTCCTGGAGGGCTGGTACACAAATTAACATTTTTCACCCCTTAATGAGGCATGCGCAGTTCCTGATGAATACGTTGTACTCACTCAATGGAAGTCTGTTGTTCTTCTCTCCATTTACATTTGATGTTTTTTACTGATGAGGAGCCTGTAAAAGGCTCGAAACGTTTAAATTTATGTTTTGTGTTTTTATTGTTTTAAATTGTATATTTTTAGTGCATATTGTCTGTCTCAGTTTTTAATGTGATTAAAATTAAAATTAACTACGAGACGTAATGATTTTTAAATATTTTTAAAATAAATAAGTACTTTAATATTATTTCTAACTTTAAAAAATGTTTCAGATTTTAGAATCTACTAGTTAATACCCGTCAAAATTTGTCGGATGATGTGCAACTAAAATCTTCTCACGGCATAAAGTTTAAAACACCCTTGCTTTAATATTCCGCATTGCTCTTAACCTGTTTTAAACACCCTGCTTTAATCAATTATCTTTTGGTTGGAGGGAGGAGGGATAAATTTCATGAAATTTCAATATACAAAATTTAAGTATACTCCATATAATAAAAATAAAATCGCAAGGTTTTCCTAATTTACTCTAAATAGGACCAAAAGAATGTTAGGAGTAATTAAAAGAAAGGCAGAATTTGTATAAATTATCGAAAGAATCAATATTTCTTAATGAGATAGTATCAATATTTGTGATAATACTTATCAAAGCATCAAGCATGTAAATTAATCCTACAATAGAATTTCTCCCTGTCACACCAAATCGACGAATAATCTATAGAACTGCACTCGTTTTATATTTACTGTGAATTTTATTCGTTGCTTTTCACGAAAAATGAATGAATACAAAGATTTACTACCAGATTATATTAACTTACTATCAACGATAACAGGTCACAGTTTTTTAATAAAAGACATACATGAAAGACAAATATTTCATCCAAGACTAATAAGTGTATTTTAAGTGTAAAATAATAGTTTTGATTCTGATTTTTCCTTCACATATTTGTAAAACCACTTGGGTATAATTCAAAATATTAATTCATTGTATTCTAAATATAAACTGCAAATCGGAACAAAGTTAAAATTTGTTTTTACTGGAATAGTATTATAACACTTTATTCTATCAAAATAGTATATTTCAACAAAAGTATAGTGTTAAAAATAAATAAATAAATAAATAAATAAAAGAAATTATTCCTACGGTAGATATTACTTCTATAAAATTCAAAAATTCAAACTATATAGCAAAATGCAACTAACATCGTTGCTTTCTTTATTCTATTCTACTTCTTAAAACAATTTTTATAGATGCCACACGCACCACATAAACTTTAAATTTTACATCTACTTTTTACGATAGCACGCGATTATGTTTTATAAAAACATTAAATCATTAAATTCATTTTTTTTTACTTATTTTTATTTCATTTTGCACGCGCACTTTTTATTTCCTGATTCAAAATTATTAAAAAAACTTTTTTGATAGTGTTTGTTTCGATACTGATCCGCGTTTGTAATGATCGATAGACGGCGCTTTGTGAACACTGCAGTTGTTAGTAAACATTAGCCACGTGTGTTCCAATAGTGTTCTTGTTATTCTACTTAATATTCGTACTATAATTTCTCCGCCATTACATTATGGAAAATTGATTGCTTTTGGAAAAAATACTTCAGTTTATTCAAAGTTCGATCGGAAGTAGATTTTTAACTGAAGTTGAACAAATATTAATTTCGAATCATCTGATTAATTCTTTACTTCCATTAGCCGAAGCAACTGAAATTTTAAATTCGTCATTTGGAAATAAATGGAAGCTCAATTCTGGATTTCTTGATGCTTTGGATTTACACTGTGGCACACAAAAGTATGTATTATCTTTTTTACCGTATTTATTCATTTTTATTCAATAAATATATGTGAAACTAAACATCGGCTAGCAATGGCGGCTATATGGAATTCGAATTAAACCATGTTTATTGTAATTTCACCGTAGCCCACCAGAGGGCGAGCATTTCATTACAATCGCGGATTGTTATTGATTTTCTTTTCTTTTCTTTTTCTTTCCAAAAAAAAAAAAAAAAAAAAAAAAAAAAAAAGATTTTGATGAAATTCTGGCAAAATCAGAATTTAGTTTAGGACGGAGGACTATTAGTTTTTTTTTTTTTTTTTTTTCCCAAATTATAACATCGCTTTCAAATTGTTCAATTATATTTTCGATAAATTTTAGATTTCGATGAATGACCAACTATCGAGAAATGACACCGAAAAAAATCCCAGATTGAGACTAATAGTCCTCAGTCCTAATAATAAAAGAAATAAATGAAAGACGAATACAAAAAAAAAAAAAAAAAAAAAAAAATTCTTGTTTCAATTTTACATTTAGAGGCATGTGTATCTTCCCTTTTCTGTAACGCACCCTTAACACCATTTCTTTATTTAAATTTGTTTACATTTTTCTTTACTTTCAAAACTTATTTTTGCAAAATGTGAACTAATATAAGCTTAAAAATTAGTACTTATGTTAAAAATGCAAGAAATTCAACTAATTATTTAATAACGAACATACCATCTAAATTTTATGATTTTTTATGTTTATTTATTTAAAAATTATGCACAAAAGAAAGAAAAGAGAAAACAGATTTTGATTAATTTTAGACACTAGCGTATTTAAAATTATAGCCGTAACAATTTACGATCAATACGATTAAATCACAATCAAGAGTGAAAGCAGTTTAATTATCAGAATGGAATACAGTTAACCCATGGAGTTTAGATGGAAAAAAATTAGCTGTATCGTGAGTTTCAATTTATAATGGAAATTTTTCTTCTTCATTCATATGATTATTCTATTGGATAAAATGGAGAAATGTATACGAATACGTTTCAAAAGCATATGCAATATACTTTAAATAAAGCTGGCACAAGTCTCGAATTTTTTTCTTTAAAAATTGGGACTTCAATTTCTTTTATAGTGAATCATATACTTGATTTGTCAAAATCCAAAAAAAAAAAAAAAAAAAAAAAAAAAAAATCTAATGGTTCTTTGAATACCACTCATATTGAAAGATTTTTTTTTTCTGTCATATGTTTATTACATTTTCGTTGAAACTGAAATACGTATTATAAATCAAACTGAAACGAGAAAGCTTTGAGAAAGAAAATAAATATTTCGTACTATTTATCTGTTAGTAAATTTTTTATATCTCAAGAAATTTTGTAGGTGTTTTTATTTCTTTAGTTTCTTTTAAAATTCAATAACAATTCAAAACGAATATTAAAAAATATATTTATCACAGTGTTTATATATAAATACATTTTAACGTAACAAAAACGTTATAGGTGTTTTTTTATTTCATTAATTCATTGGAAAATTCAATAATAACTCGAAATTAATAGTAATGAAAATAATAATACTAGTTTTGTTTTCTTTACAAGTGCGATTATTATTATTTCTAAAACCAATTTGGAGTTACTCTCTCAACTTTCAAAACAACTAGTAGTTGTAAGGCATTTAAACAAATTTAAATCACTAAATACTTTAATAAATAAACGAAAATGAAAAGTATTATACGTGTTTAAGTATATCTCGCCAACTATGACTATCTGTGCAGCAAACCGCAATGTATCTGATTTCTTTTGTGCGACCTTGTGAAAAAGAGCTATAGTTTTCAAGCAAAATTACAACTCTGCAATTTTCGGCAATAACCATACTGTAGAAAATTTTTAAAACATATATCAATTTCATTCTCTTTTAAATAACTTAATTCACTACAAATAACACTAGTCGGCATCAAAAGTGCTCATTTTTCGTTACTTTATTGCTTTGTGGCAAGATTAAGATTTTTTTTTTTTTGGAGGTAAGTATTACAAATTCTGTAACCTATTTACGAAACAGTAAAATGAGTGAAGACTTGCAAGGGAGGGTCACCAACTGTTCAAAAGGTATTTTAACATGTAATATATCATCTTAAAGGTCTCACAGAGCCGATAACGAAAATATCGATCTTATCGGCAAATGCGCCCCCTAGCGTGAGTTATTAGGAACTGAACGTTGTAAATTACAGATTCCGCAGTAATGTACTTCGATGAAATGCTATCATTAGAATCAGTTTTGTAATAAATTGTTATTCCAGATACAACTGTATATATTGTTAGTAAAGTATTTTATTTTTTATTAGCTATTTTTTGGCAATAACAAATTTTTAAATACTAAACTATATATGAAAAATACTAAAATGGAAAACGCAACAAATGCTAAAAAAAGCACTTGTAATTTTTATGGTAATAAATAAAATTAATATTTTATATTATATGCATATATTTCATTATAATTGTTATATTGTATGTAGTAATATATTTATACTAGGCGAGTCGTGTTAAATTCTCGACGATAGCTTTAATGCCCAACCCACCCATTACCGATCTTCGATGTCCTTCTGGTCAATTTTGTCCTTTTATTCTTTCCGGTGTTAGTTTTTTTTTTTTTTTTTTTTTTTTTTTTCTTTTCTTTTTTTCGTTTTCATCCCATGCTTTTTCTATGGATTTTTAGCCTTTTTTTTTTTTTTTAAATAAAAGGAAGAAATAAATCAAACATTTGAAATTTTCTTATTAAGAATAAATAAAGATTTTTCTTTCCTGCATTATTCTTTTTAATATTTTTCATGTATACTTTAGTACTTAAAAATTTAATGTTGCCATAAAATAACTAATAAACAGTAAAATACTTTACTAACAATATATACAGTCGTATTTAGAATAATAATTTATTACAAAGCTGATTATAATGATAGAAACTCTTCAAAGTACATTACTGCGGAATCTGTAATTTACAACTTTTAGTTTCTAATAACTTAGGCTAGGAGACCCATTTGCCGATAAGATGGATATTTTCGTTATCAGCTCAGTGAGACCTTTAAGAGGATATATAACATGTATAAATACCTTTTGAATAGTTGGTGACCCTCCCTTGTTAATGTCATTTCCAACAGGCGAGTTGAGTTAGCAATGTGATTACCATGAACTTGTTTCTTCCAACATGTGGTTGACGTTGATTTATCCTTCAAGATGAAGATTCGAGTAATATAGAACACCAACTATTCCATATAATTTGCGATTTCTGTAAAACTTGAAAGTTTTTTTTTTTTTTGTTTTTTTTTTTCCAATACTGTTTATTTTTGTTAACCGACTTCAAAAAGGAGTATAGGTTCTCAATTCAAAGCGTATATATATATATATTGTTTGTTAGCTCATAACTTCTGAACGAATGATCCGATTTTGATACTTTTTGTTTTGTTGTAAAGGTCTTGGTCTGAAATAGATCCCATTGTAATATCTTTTCGATCAAAAGACAATACAAGGTGCCAAACAAAGTCAGTCCCGACTCTTTTAACTGTTGAAAGGTTGCAGCTATAGTCATAAACGTGGTGTGTAGGTATAGTAAAGAGGCCATGCGCTACGCGATTCAACCGCCTACAGCACCACCTGGTGGAAAATAGGGGCGTTAGCGTTCCTATCTCGGAAACGGTTCGAGATAGGAAAAAAAGTGAATTATAAAACTGCAAAGCATCATCGATTTAGTACGAAAAGACGCTTTAGACATTAATGTTAAAAACAGAACGCTTAAAACGTGCATTTGTTTGTTCACAATTTCCTATTTTGTGAACACTCGAACGACATTGCATACGTTGTAGCGTAGCGGGTGACATTTATTCTATGTAAAATTCAAAGTATGTTTATTGTAAGCGATCACATCGATTAACGCATAGACGTTTTAAACCGACTTCATAAAGGAAGAAGTTCTCAATACAAACCATGTTTCTCATTGTTGTTGTTGCTGAAATTTGTTAGCTTATAACTTCGTAAGAGATGCTTTAATTTTAATACTTTTTTTTTTTTTGTTGTCGTAAAGATCTTGGTCTGAAATAGGTTTCATTTTGATTTCATTAAGATATAAACAAATTACAGGATACTCACAAAAGTTTGTTCTCACTCTAACTGCTGAACGCGTGCAACTATACTGGTAAAAATAGTATGTAAATATCGATGTTGAAACT
Source organism: Salticus scenicus (assembly GCA_963930645.1). Classification (NCBI taxonomy): domain Eukaryota; kingdom Metazoa; phylum Arthropoda; class Arachnida; order Araneae; family Salticidae; genus Salticus; species Salticus scenicus. The sequence goes on from OZ005649.1 coordinate 147,451,258, forward strand.
TCTGTCCGTCAGCTGCAATGCATATTTTGCTCTTTGTTTGAACTTAACGATACGCAATTTCCAGCGTAGCGGGTGACACGTATTCACTGTAAAGTTCAGTATATGCCTAAGAGAATTTTTGGTTACGAATACAGTGTATCCGTTCTTTACATTTCAAAAGTCTTTTTAATTTAACGTATGTTCATTCAATAGATAGTTTTTACCCATATCCGATAAAGGCAAGAAAAGTGACACAACTTAAAAATGCAGCATTTGAGAAAAATCAACTTAAAAATAACTTGACTAGAATAAAACTGGTCTCTCGAGTGCATAACTTTTTGTTTACATTGGGTGCATTTCATGTACTTTTCAGTGACATAAACCATTTTTTGAGTTAAAAGTTATGACTTCAAAAGTTATGATTAATTGTAGTGTTATATAGGTTGTTTGGCGAAGGAAATTATTTTATACTAGGCGCAATTTACAGTTTCATTTCATTTTTTTTTTTTTTTTTTTTTTTTTTTTAATAGTAGTTGCTTTTTGGAGTCGGCTCTATTTTTTTTACAAAAAGATTTTATCAATAATAATTTCAAATAAAATGTTTATACTGCTTATTCCACATTAACCATTAAGGAAATGGATGATCCATATTTTCTTCCATAACTACTCCGTATTATTTGCTTGGTCCATATTACTCTACAATAGCTTTTTATCTATTTTTTCTTTCTTAAAATTTTGCATGTAAACTCAATTTTTCATAACACAAAACCACGAAAACACATTAAAAACACTTGAAAGTTAGCAATAGTCGAGTCCACAATGATCCAAAATACTTCAGTTTATTGTGGTGAGTTCAAACAGAAATGGTATTCACCTCCGTTTCTCTATCTATATCATTGGTCTATAGCACTAAATATTGGTTAACATGAAAAAATATTTAATCCTAACTTCTGCCAATAAAAGTTTTACAGGGTAACTGAGATAAGACGCCGTAGTTTACATTTCTGTAAAACCAAATGCTTTTTATATTTGTTATTTATTGACCTCTTGGTAATATTTGTCCTTTTGAGTCCATATTAAAAGTATAATTTCAAAAATATTATAAAAACTTTGAAATGAAAGTTTTCCTTAACACTTTCATTTCAGCATCTTACACCAGTCTTGGGGTAAGATGGCTTATGGGTTGGTTGGTTGGTTGGTTGGTTGTAGGGTTTAAGGCCGATTGACTATGGTATGGTCCTAGGCCTATAGGTGAAATGTCCTTCGTGGGGGTCTTTCTAATGGGTTCTAGTTCATATTTACGGATGGTTTATGGGATTTCAATGCAAAATACACATTTTTATGGACCTAATTTATTTATTTCAAAACATATGATTGACATATACAAAACTAAAACAAAATATTATCTATTATCTTATTTATTAATTTGCTAAAACTATCTTCCTGGTGGAACTTCAACCAACAAAGAAATTTCACCCCAAATCGTCGAACAACATGTAAGTTAGCTTATTAATTTACAAAGGAGGGAGCCGGCCCTCTATATAGTTTTTTCGGAAAGGTCAGACACTGTACTTAAAAAGTTATTTGAATAATTTTTTCCTGTGTAAAGTACATATATATTACTAACTAAACAAGGGTCAAGTCAAATTTTTTAACATTTACCAGTTGAAGAGAGAAAGATTATTGATCCAATCTAATCTAAAAAATTCGCAAAAGAAAAGTAACCTACGTCTCCTTAGTGATGACGCATCTTTCCTATGTGAGGCCAGCTTTTCCTCACGACACCTGATTGTAATATAACCACGTGAAACGACATCTTGCCCATCGTGCTTCCTACCTCAATTTCACCTGCCTGGAATTAACAGCAACTTTAACTAAAAGATATTAAGATGTATCCATACAGAAAATCTCAATAATAGCAGTGCAACATATATTTGGTCGATATATACATAAATTTAGTAAGCATTCTTTTCCATATTGCTCATTTTTCTATCAAGTTTGGTGCACTTACACGCTATAAAAGCTAAGGTATAATTTTCCCGTGCAAGGGAAGAACTGTTGCAGAGCTACCTTTCAGATGATATGCATCTAAATTGAATCAGCATTGTTTTTCATATTGGTCTTGTGAAGCATCGAATTTTGTACAATTTTTCAGAGTACAACCTCAGATATATAACTTACAGCCTTGTTCGTAATAGGAGAAATCGCAGCATATGGAAGCACCACCTTTTGGGTGATTTGTGCACACACACACGCAAAAAAGCAACAATTTATATTATTTCAATGAAATTCTGTGCTTTAGAGTTCTTGAGCTACAGACGCCACATTTTTTTTTTTTTTGTTAAACACAGACAGATAGCTATTTTTAAATAATGGTCAAATTGTGTCCATGGATTAAAAAAAAAAAAAAAACGTGTAGTTTAGCACGTGAAACGCGTCTATGTATATAGAAGGAAGTAAAAGTTGGAAATCTCTTGGTTTCTTTTCACATTTTGAAAAAAAAAAAAAAAAAAAAAAAAAAAAAGATTGTGATTAAAACAACACTAAGTGAATAAGGAATAAAATTCTTGTATGTATAATGTATTGAAAAAATAATATTATTAGTTTATATTACGTGATTCGTGATTTTAAGCCGTCGTTTTATTGATTGTAATTATTTGACTGTGTCTAGTCTATACGTATAAGTCCTTAGTTACATAAATCTCAAGAGGCTAGAACTTCCTTTACGTCATTGAAACAAAGTGTGCTAATTTATGTGAAGATATCTCTTACTTTTATATTTCTTCAGAATAATTTATTTTCACCTGGCAACACCGAGCTAACAGTTAGTAGCACGCTATAATGAAAGCGGGAGTTCTCGCTATGGCGAAAACGATATTTATAACTGCATTTGATTGTTTATGTATCTTTTTGCGTAAAAATTCAATCTCATCATTATAAATGGTATGAAATAATTAAATCCCAATTAATTTTCTCTATATATTAAAAAAAAGTAACTGTTGCTGGTGTCAATTTTTTTTGTCTGCGACAGCAACTTCTCGCGGAGGCCAGGGTTCTCCGCGTCATGAGATATATCAGTGTATTCCGACTGCTTCAAGGAAGGCATTTCAGCTGCTAAGAAATTTCTATCATTTCAATTAACAAAGTTATTAAGTAAAAACGCGGATTTATAAAGGTACTCTATTTGCCACCGGAGGGAAAAGTTTCTCTTATGACATTTTTTTCTGTGTCTCTGACGTCACTTTCCACAGGAAAATTGAAATGTGATCAATGGTGTAAATAAGAAAAATTGAACAATTGGCTTCTTTGAGATGCTCGAGAGAAGAAAAAAATATTTAGAATAGCAAAACATTTGAAAATAACCGATATTTTAAAAATATTGCGTAAAAATTTAATAAAGATGAAACGAAAATTAGTTTATATTTTTATTTTAGTTTATATTATGGTATAACTTCAGTATATCCTCACAGCTGAATTTGGCGATTTTTCTTTGGCGCCGTTTTGAAAGATAACGATGTCGTTCTGGACTGTTTGCGATATAATATGGCAGCCTATACGTTGTTTAGTTTGGATTTATGATTTTATGTTTTATGATTTAGATTATGATTTTATCATTTATGATTTAACCATAATCGCCAACAAAAAATCGCCAATTATCGTTGTGGGGATATACTGAAATTGTTCCTTTATTTTAACGTTAGGCGAAAAAGATTTAGTAAGGAATACCATGATTATGTTAAACAATTATTGGTATAGAGTTAGAGATTAAGAGCAGACATTTTTAAAATGGAATTTATGAGATAAAAATTTATATTAATTTATATAAAGATTTAGTTTTTTTAACTCAAAACATATTTAATAGGATAGATCTTTACTATGACCAATTTATCTATTTTTAAAATTTAGAAATGAAGCTCGTACGTTTATCGCCAAGGAATTCATTTACGCAACCACAATAGCCATTTTAACTCTAGCCTTCCTATAGAGATAAATTATAAAATGGTGCAATAATAATGATAATAATAATGATAATAATAATAAAATCCGCAACCTATTTTTGTTTTGGAACAACTATAGTATCTCCCCACAGCTGAATTTGGCGATTTATTTTTGGCGATTATGGCTAAATCATAAATCTAAAAATCCTAAATAATACACCATAAATGATAAAATCATAAGCTAAATTATAAATCATAAAATCATAAATCCAAAGTAAATAGCATGCAGGCTGCCATATTATATCGCAAACAGTTCAGAACGACACCGTTATTGTTCAAATCGGCGCCAAAGAAAAATCGCCAAATTCAGCTGTGGGGAAATACTATAGTTGTACCTTTGTTTTTTAAGTATTGATATAAAACTTTGCAGAAAACAGAATTTAATACAACAGGACATTTTTTAAAATATATATAAAGGAATGTAGTAACTGCATTGCTAAACTATTGTAGTTACAGCTAATACAGGACCTCATTGGCTGATTTTAAATTTTTCATTTATTTTGACGATGACTTAAATTATCTATAGCAATTATGCATGTCAAGATTTTCGCGAGAAACGTCTCAGCTACTTCGGTGCCAAATTTAAAATTTCGCCAAGAGGTTAAACTGTACCATAGTTTTAGAACGACTTCTTTCAATTTTATTTTAAATATTCTTCAACTTAATTCACGAGGGAAAAAAAGAAGAAAATTTTTTATTTGGTCTAAATGTACAAAATATCTCCAGGTAAAATATCCGTTTTTCGTTCTGTTCATTATTAGAAAGAAGATGGCTGAAGTAGTTTTTCCTGTACCATTGATGTCTTTATAAATTAAATTAAATGAAATTATCCAGTATCATTAAATTTCCTTCACCACGCTCATTTTTTATTTTCTAAATTTAATATTATATAATATATATGTAAAAAAAAAAAAAAAAAAAAAAAAAAAAAAAAATCAAGGTGTAATCAGTACATATCTAGAAGATGTAGCCAACAAATATTCAGACCAAAATCAACACAAGTTCAGGAGATATCGCCAACAACTATTAAGATGTCAGGATCAATATATATCCAGTAGATATCGCCAACAATAATAATTATTCAGCAGATATCGCCAACAATAATAATTATTCAGCAGATATCGCCAACAAGTATTCAGGAGCCATCGTCAACACTTATTCAGAAAATATTGTCAACAAATATTCAAAAGCCATCCAATTTATGAATGGTGATGGTCTATCTCGAATATTTCAAACCGGCAATTCGTTTTTACAATACAATCAAGGATGAATTTTTCACTTACCAGTAGATTTCGAAAAATGTGATTTTTTTTTTCCGATTTAATTTAGTATTGATATAACTTTAGTGGTTTACGGAAATTTCGCCCCCAGCATCTCGCCCCCGGCATTTCGCCCCCAGCATTTTGCCCCCGGGAAATCTCGCCCCCGAACAGTGGATTTCGAAATTTTCGCCCCCAGCGTCTCGCTCCGAGTTGTGGAAAATATATATGCAATAATAAATAAAAATATAAATATACATGTAGTAATTATCGATATATTTATATTGAATTCACACTATTTTTCCTTTTAATTTCAATATAAAACATATGAGTTAAAATAAGGTTTTCGAATGCAAAAATTGTTCGATTAATTTTTTATCGCTGTTAATTAAAAGAAAGTTTAAGTGTACAGTAATATTATTTATTTATTTATTAAATATTTAGTGCACACATAATACTTTTATTAATTTATCAAATGCTTTTTTACTTTGTTTTATTTATTAATCAATTTGGTCATTATTGATAAATAAAGAAATAAGATTACAGAAGCAAGAAATTTTTAATTATCCTACTACTGTAGGGTGAGAAACTTATACTAGGCCAGTCGCATTAACCCCCGACGATATATAGAACGCCCCAGCCGCCCGTTACCGCTCTTAGGTGTTTTTTTCTAGTCAATTTTGTCCTTTTATCCATTCCGGTGTTATATGTATATATATATATATATATATATATTCACACTTGACATTGTAAGATTTTTGGTTTCATCCCCTGATTTTTTCTATGGAATATTGAATGTTTTTCCCCCTGTTTCTATGAATTTTCAGCCTTTTCCCCTCATTTTCTATGTTCTAAGGTGCGGTCCGAAAAATCGATATCGAGTTTTCACCTGTTTTATACATTTTAAGGCCTCCTGAGTCCAGAAAAGTAGTTTCTGACAGTTGGTCAGAGTATGTGTATGTATGTATATGTATGCATGTGTATGTATGTGCGGAATCTTCTGGGTATCATATCTCCGAAGTTAACAAAAATATAACTACGAAAAGTCAGAACTGAGACAGGTCTGATATACAGATTAATTTTTAAAATTTTGGGGGAAATTGAAAAGTCAGAAATGGGACAGCGGAAAACGGGAATGGTACCGTAAGTCCGTATCTCAAAAACGGCTCTATCAATTTTTTTTTCAAAGTTTCTATATAATCACTTTATTAGATGACCTTTCAAATAATATAGTTGGTTAGTTCAGGAAAATTTATAGGCGTTTGGTTTCACAAGTGCGTTCCTTTAAAAACGACTGCACGGATTTTTTTTTTCCTTCAAACTCGTTATATTAAGTCCTTTTCAAACATCTTTTTGTATGTAATTATCGTTTTCCAGTCAATAATTGAGTTTGCCAAGTTTTGGTAAAAGTTTGTACCTCAAAAACGGCTCTAACGATTTTCTTGAAAATTATTACATAAATCCATTTCAGATATCCTTTGTCATGTATTACGTGATTATAAGAGGAAAATTGACAGTCATCCTACTTAAGTAGGTCAGTTTTAGATCTCGGAAATGGGTGTTTAAAAAATGAGTCTACCATGTTTACTTTCTTATACAAAGTATACGGAAGTTAGTAATCTCGATGTGCGAAATTGATTTTGTATTCTGCATAGCTCAAAAAATGAATGATCGTACAAGGTTGTAAATTTATATGGTTAACTGTTATAATGTCTAGTTGTACACTTGCAACTTTGGTTTTAATACGAGTTCCCGTTTCAAAGATATCAACGATTTTACACTCGAATTTTCGTGACGTCAGTCTGTAAGTACGTGTGTGTGTGTGTGTGTGGAGGGGGGTGGGGGTTATGTATCTCGCATAATTCAAAACCTCTCTTTTTGGACTGTATATAATTTTCCGTTTTGGAGATATTTAGGAGAATTATATTCATATTGACCAAGAATACAAAGGTTTTGGCCATTAAATATGACCTACCATCATAGAGATTTCAAAAGAAGCTAATGATAGAGCTAGTAATTATATTGCTATAAATGTTGAAGACATTTTTGCGTGTATAAAGTAATATGTAAAGACATAAGCAGGTTCTTGTCGACAAATGCACTTTATTTAATGAATATTCAGCCCACAGACAGAGCCCGTAATTTTATTGTTGCGAAAATTTTCGACATTTTAGCGTTTCGAATTTGATTCTTTAAGACAGAAATATGTTCTAGTCGACGAATGGATTTTATTTATGAATATTTAGCCCGTAGATAAAGCCTGCAATGATATTGATAAAAGACAAATTGTTTACGAATTACGAAGCAAACGAAAACATACTTAGTAAGCGAGCATTATTTATTTTGGCTTAATGCAATTTAATTAATTATATGCTCCATTACTAATAAATAGTTTAAAATGATAAATGTAAACCCATAATAAAACTTTCTATGCTCTATGAGAGTTAAGAGTTACTTTTGAAAATGTACTATATTTGCAAACAACCTCAGTTTCGATTCTCAGTTCTTAAACCCTCTGAGGAGCAGAGTTGGTTGGTTGGGTTTTTACGTCGCACTAGTGCTGTGCAGTGGGCAATTGGCGACGGTCTGCGTCTCGCCCCTAAAGGGGTTCCGTAAACATGACATAAAATCTGACCATCACGGATGGGATAGAGTAATTTTGCTTATTTGAAAGTAAAAAATGACCAGAATTTATGAACGATGTTAGAAGAGGAATAGTAAATCTTTTCAGCTTGAATGAATATATTCAATGTTCACTCACGCATATTTTTATCGCCATGCTGTTTGTGAACCCTTGTTATGACCAAAATCAAAACATATATCAATATTGTATAAACTTCATATTTTTATACAATAAATTATTACAAGATATAAAGATGAACGATCTTTTTATATAACATGTTTTTAAATTTTCTGTTGAATTATAAACGCTACCGAAGGCAGCGGGAACCCGAAACAGTTAGCTAAAAGTTAAGAAAAAAAAAAACATGCATTGTCACCGTGTTCATATTTTTATCGCCATGCTGTTTGTGAACCCTTGTTATGACCAAAATCAAAACATATATCAATATTGTATAAACTTCATATTTTTATACAATAAATTATTACAAGATATAAAGATGAACGATCTTTTTATATAACATGTTTTTAAATTTTCTGTTGAATTATAAACGCTACCGAAGGCAGCGGGAACCCGAAACAGTTAGCTAAAAGTTAAGAAAAAAAAAACATGCATTGTCACCGTGTTCTGAACTATTTTGAAAGTTTTAAATGTCTAGCTATTCGAGAAGTTAGTTAAATAAATTTTTTGTTGAATTATAAACGCTGCCGAAGGCAGCAGGGCCCGAAACAGTTAGCTAAAAGTATTTTAAAAATGCATTGTCACCGTGTTCTGAACTATTTTGAAAGTTTCAAATGTTTAGTTTGTCGTAAAGTTAGTTAAATAATTATTTGTTGAATCATAAACGCTGCCGAAGGCAGCAGGGAGCCGAAACAGTTAGCTGAAAGTATTTAAAAAATGCATTCTCACCGTGTTCTGAATTACTCGGAAAGTTTCAAATACCTAGCTAGTCGGGAAGTCAGTTAAATAATTTTTTGGTGAATCATAAATGCTGCCGAAGGCAGCAGGGACCCGAAACAGTTAGCTAAAAGTATTAAAAAAATGCATTGTCAGCGTGTTTTGAGCTTTTCTGAAAGTTTCAAATGTCTAACTAATCGGGAAGTTAGTTAAAATTCGATTGCAAGATTTGTACTGGACACACAAACAAACAAAGAAGAATCGAAGTTAATAAAAACATGGTAATACTTTGGAAATACCGCATGTAAGTTTATATCTTTATTTGTAATTACAGTTATATTTTACATCACTCGGGGGCGAAATTTCCGGGGGCGAAATGTCTCGGGGGCGAAATTTCCCGGGGGCGAAATGCTGGGGGCGAAATGCTGGGGGCGAAATGCCGGGGGCGAGATGCTGGGGGCGAAAATTCCGGATCCCAACTTTAGTATAGCCCTACAGCTGAATTTGGCGATTTTTCTTTGGCATCGTTTTGAACGATAACGAACGATAACGTTCTGGACTGTTTGCGATATAATATGGCAGCCTATGTGTTGTTTATTTTGGATTTATGATTTTATGTTTTATAATTTATGATTTAGATTATGATTGCATCATTTATGATTTAGCCATAATCGCCAACAAAAAATCGCCAAGTATCGTTGTGGGGATATACTAAAGTTGTTCCTTAGTATTTAATACAGTTTAAGAAATTAAATGGTAAAATCAGATATTGACAGGCATCTTGGCAAATTCATGGTGTAATACAATAATTGGCGACAATGCAAAATCGCTATCTGGAAGAAATTGTCCTGTCGTACAACTATACTACTAATGAAATTTTTAAAATAATTGCAATAATCGCATGAGATATTTATCTTCAACCTGACTAAATCATATTCTAGAAAAAATGCACTTTAAAAAGTTGCATCTTTAGTGTTGGAAGCACATTTTAAACCTTGCTGTACGCTGGAAATAAATGCAGAGTATTACATATTGTCCTAAATTAACTAAAAAAATTCAATAGTAAAAAAAATATAGGCATTAGAAAAAACATGTTCATAATTTCTTTAATCAAGCAATAACACCCAGAAAATTCATCGTCAAACAGTGACAAAAATTTAACAAGTCGATCATATACTAAAGTTGTAACGCTAAATGATTTAGATGTCAAGAATTTCTCTCTGTTCTAAATAATTAGTGCTATGGTTGTTTATTTTACGTTCTCTCTCAAAATAATGGCAAATTGTTATTAAATTGCCGAACATTATAACAGATTTTTGACATATTATAAACTATATAATATTAAATATTGTGTATTTCAATGCGATACTAAATATGGTGAATTTCTATAATATTGTTCAACTCTGTTGTGTTATGTAATATTAATATTCCAATTCAATGCAAGGCAAAGTTGCGAATAGTCGGGTAGAATCCCGCAGGGATTAATAAACGAAGCGAGTCGGAGGGAGGCGAAGCCTTCCTCGGGGGTTGGTGAGCGGAGCGAGCAGGGGGCAGAGCCCCCTAGTTTTTATAAAATGTATGTATGTACTTTTTTCGGGGGAGGGCAGAGTGAAGATTCGGGTCAGAATACATTCATTTAAATTATTTTCATTCATAAATTAGCAATAGTATCATTAAAAAATTATAACATGCCAACATTAATAACTACAATAAAAAGAATGATTGTTGGATTTGATAATATTTCATTACAACAAAGTGATTTTTTTATCTACCATAATCGTTGAAAGGTATTTTCACTTCGAAAATCAAAACGGATTAATTTTTAATGTGTTAAAACCAAAGTTTTCAAACTTTAAATATGGTTAGTCTCCTCGCGGGCTGCAAAAAACTGCATGGCGGGCCGCGGGTTGGCATCCCCCGTTTTAAAGAACTCGTTGATTACCTTAAAGGTCTTTAGAGAATTTTTAACTACGTGCAAGACTCTTTTGAATATTACATCATTTTTTTTTTTAAGCTATTGTATAGCTTCTATCGCTGGCTTTGAGCGCGGCGACCGAATCCAGAAATTCCGTAACGAAAAAAAACCTAACAGAGTTCGGCAGACAGTTAGTTCGGCAGACTTCGGCACTTCAAAACGTAATTTCACAAAATCCTTCATTTCTCAAACAAAAAAACAGATATCCGTAAAATTTTTGCTTTAAAATATAGCTAATAGAAATGTCTAAAAATCGGTTTCTGGAATTTTTGAAATTCGGTCCCCAAGGAGGGCAAAACGTGATTTCACATGCGTAAAACGTGATTTCGCATAATCCTATATATCTCAAACAAAAAAAAAAAAAAAAAAAAATAGATAAACGTGAAATTTTTGCTATAAAATATAGCTAATGCAACTATCTAAAAACCAATTTCTGGAATTTTAGAAATTCAGCCCAGAGGTGGGGAAGCAAGGGGGGGGGCTATGGAGCAAAAACAAATAGAAACACAGTTAGGCTGTTCAAAATTGGTACAGATAGGTTTTAAAGGCCTGCAAGTCGAATGGGGATATTTTCGATTGTGTAAAGTTATTAGGAGGGGCGAGAAGGGGGGAGGGGAGAGGGGGGCAAAAAAATAAAAATAGTGTCAGATCGTTCAAAATTGGTACATAGAGGTTTTCGATACTTACAAATCGATTGCGGATAATTTTGAATTTGTGAAATTATTAGGAGGGGCGGGTAGGGGGGTGGGGCGGTAAGGGGGGCTATGGGGCAAAAAGAAATAGAAATACAGTTAGGCCGTTCAAAATTGGTACAAATAGGTTTAAGAGGCCTGCAAGTCGAATGGGGATATTTTAGATTGTGTAAATTTATTAGGAGGGGCGAGAAGGGGGGAGGGGAGGGGGGCAAAAAAATAAAAATAGTGTCAGATCGTTCAAAATTGGTACATAGAGGTTTTCGATACTTACAAATCGATTGCGGATGATTTTTAATTTGTAAAATTATTAGGAGGGGCGGGTAAGGGGTGGGTCTGTAAGGGGGGCTATGGGGCAAAAACAAATAGAAATACAGTTAGGCCGTTCAAAATTGGTACAGATAGGTTTAAGAGGCCTGCAAGTCGAATGGAGATATTTTCGAAAGTGTAAAGTTATTAGGAGGGGCGATAAGGGGGGGAGGGGAGAGGGGGGGCAAAAAAATAAAAATACAGTTAGATCGTTCAAAATTGGTATATAGAGGTTTTCGATACTTACAAATCGATTGCGGATATTTTCGAATTTCTAAAATTATTAGGAGGGGCGGTAACGGGGTGGGGCGGTAAGGGGGGACTATGGGCAAAAACAAATAGAAATACAGTTAGGCCATTGAAAATTGGTACAGGTAGGTTTTAGAGGCCTGCAAATCGAATGGGGATATTTTTGAAAGTGTAAAGTTATTAGAAGGGCCGGGGAGGGGGGACAGAGGGGCAAAAAAAATAGAGTTAGATCATTCAAATTTGGTACATCGAGGTTTTCGATACCTACAAATCGATTGCGGATATTTTTGAATTTTTAAAATTATTGGGAGGGGCGGGAAAGGGGGGAGGGAGCGGAAGGGTAAAAAATAAAATAAATAAATAATTATAATTGCATGAGTTGATAAAAAATGCTATGCAATAGCTTTACCGCGGCAGTCCCCGAGTGCCACATGTATTTTTTTCTTTGTGTGCGTGTATGTGTTTCAGATAAGTGAAAGTAATTTACTCCAAAGTAAAAAAAAAAAAGAACTGTCAGTAAAAATAAAGTTTTTTTATTTTTTGAGAAAACTTATGCTGGCTATTTGTTCCTTCACCTCTAGGCTGGCTCAATGGATTTATGATATAGTAGGTCTCTTTGAGATTTTTTTTTTTTTTTTCTTTACGCTGCTTTTCATATACAATAAATCTTTAAATGCTTATTTTTGTACATAAAAAAAAAAAAAAAAAAAAATCAAGGAAATTAAATTAAAAAAAAAAAAAAAAAAAAAAAAAAGACGAATAAATAATTCAGACAGCTTGTGAAATGAAAAATCAGTAAACTTGCACTATTTCGATGGTATTTTTAAATAAATACATATATTTAAACTTTTCAGTTATTTATTTTTTTAAAAAATCCTGTAAAAGAAATTCTCTTTATCTTGAGTAAAAATGTTGACCTTTCAACAAAAAGTCTTAAAAACTATAAAATATTTTTGTATCGTAAATACAATATTGTGTAATAAAACTAGTATGTTGTGGCCACCACAGGACTTTCTTCTATATTTTCTTATAGAAATTCACCCAGTTCAAATAATTTGCAAAAACTATTATTTATTAAAATTAACTACCAAGATGAATGCAGACGATTTTCATCTTAGAGAAAACTACCACTAAATATCCAAAGAAAGACAGTATAACTAATATATTAAAATATGCGTTTTCATAATGGTTATTTCATATATCAAGTTTAGTACAGTTAAATTCCATAGAATTTGAAATACAGCATTTACGTTCTCGGGAAAAATTACACGATAGCAGCACCTTTTATTGGATGACATGCATTCAAATTGAATCGGCATAATGTCTCATAAGGGCTTTCTCACATAGTTATTTGTTTATACACATTCGAACCTGATATATAGTCTTCCCTTTAACTGAGGAAATCGCTATATAGTAGCACCAGCTATTGAGCAACTAGTACCAAAAGTTGATTCGCACTGACTTATGCCAAGGTGCATCCGCATATAACTTTTTATACAATTTTGCGCAGTAGTTCCTGAGCTATAGCCCTTCCTTAAATTGTGATAATCGCTGCATAGCAGCGTCACCTGTTGAGAAGTTGACACTAAGAATTGTTAGGCACTAACACATGTCAAGATTCATCTACATATAAATTTGTATGTATTTTTATGCAGTAGTTCCTGAGATATAGCCTTTTCTGAAATTGTGGAAATTGCTGTATAGCAGCGTCACCTGTTGAGCGGTCGATAGCAAAAGCTGATAGGCAGTAATTTATATCAAGTTGCATCTATGTATGAATTGATATGCAGTTTTGTACAGTATTTCTTGAGTTATAGACTTTCCTTGAATTGTGGAAATCGCTGCATAGCAGCGCCACCTATTGAGAGGTTGACACCAAAAGTTGATAGGCACTAATTTAGGTCTAGGTGTATCTACATATGAATTTATATACAATTCTGAGCAGTAATTCCGGAGATACAGTCGCCACAAAATTTTTGTCGCAAACACACACGGACAGACGGAGAGACAGACAGACATTGTCTAAAAATGGTTAAATCGTGTTCTAGACCTCTCAGAACATGCAAATCCGTCGAAAACCGGAAGTCGAAAATTTTTACGAATCCAATACTTTCTTCTATTCAATATAGAAGAAAGTAAAAATGTTAATAGGTCCTGAAGTTACATGCTTTGTAACAATGAAAGGAAAACTTTAATATTTCTGTGAGTTCTCTGACACCTTAACTGCAGCCAATCGTATTATTATGTCTACAATACAAGTACAGTCGGCAGTAAAATTATTGAAGCACTAGCAATAATTCCTACTTAAAAGATGTTTTGTCAATACTATTTTGTCGAGTCATGATTTTAGTTTTATACTGTTTATAAAAAGGTAAGTTGATAATAAAAATTAGAGATCAAATTAAAACAATATATATAATGAAAAGCGTGGATGCGTGCTTCAATAATTTTGCTGCCGACAGTACATTCTATATATTTTTTAAAAACTGATAGTACGCATTTTATGGAGCACAGAAAATTCAAAATTTAAATCAATAGATGATTTTCACAGAGACTCTAGTTTTGTTTTCGATCATTAATTTTTATTCGTGTGCTTAGTGTATTCCTCCATTGCATCATGGCGAAAAGAAACCAATTCCTACTAGATGAAGTTGTTGCTTAAGTTTTGGCTGCTAATTTAAATACTCTATTACTAGCTAAAAGTTTTTTTAAGTTTAGTTAGACTAAGGACAAACTACTAAAAAGAAATATTGTTGCACAAAGACTCGAGTTAAATAATTTTAACACACTATTGAATCATCTCTAGTTTTTTAACTGAAACCAGCCCAATAATTTCGATATATCGATATTCTCCCGTAATTGAGTTCATTAACATTTTTGTCGCAAACCATTGATTTTATTAGATATATAATTATATTGTAGAGCAATAAATTGTAATTTTTATTTGTTAGTGCTGATCATTTTAGGTGAAATAAATCGATCATACATTTTATTGTGGCATTCTTCTTTTACAACGCCTTAAATTCTAATTCCTTCTAGACTGATTTGTGTAAGATTTTATTATTATTATTATTTATTATTACGTTATTTAACAGGTTCAAGAGTCAAGATTTTTTTCTTCCAGTATAAAGATTTACCAAAGATTTGCGTCACAAATTCAAGAAGTGTATTTATAAATATTACGACATACGAAAAAATCTTTCCCACCCTGCTTATGGTTATTTTATTTGATTAAAGTTCATATATTAACCCTCTAACGTTCACTACGTATTTTCTTTTGAGAATTGCTAAACTGATTTGAAAAACGGCTATTAGACTCATACCGGATCATAAATTTGTTTAAAAAATTTATATATATATATATAAATATATATAACATTTTTAATTTTCAAGATTTTTTTAATTTGAAACATTAATTTATTAACCTCGTTAAATAAATTGCAAAAAAATATTGCAACAGTTGCACGCACAGACACAAAATATATAAATAAATAAACTAGTATGTTGTGGCCACCACAAGACTTTCTTATATTTTCCTATACAAATTCACTCAGTAACAATAGTTTAAAAAATATATATATCGATTTTTCTAAAATTTTTCGTTAAAAGTAAAAAAAAAAAAAAATCGATAACTTTGTTTTAAATTATCTCAGATCTATAGTTCAACCATTCGTTTTAAAGGTACTGAGGAGACCTTTCGAAAGATACCCATCTTGAAAATTTGCCCTCGAGAGGGGGGGGGGGGGGAGCAATGCCCCACATGCACAAAACTTTTTTCCTAGTTAACTACTACTATTATCAATAATTCATATTAATTTTACAATCACAAGTTAAAAATAACTCTCCTTATGTACATTTATACGAAATTTTGTCCTATACTGCCATGTTAAAAATTTACAAAAAATGCGATCACAGCGCGACCTGTTGAGCGATTGATACCCAAATCTAATCAGCACCAGTTTATGTCAGGGACCAGCTAAATACCAAGTTTGGTTAAATTTCGTTTAAAAAAAAAAAAAAAAAAAAAGAAAAAAAAAACGATTTTTTTTCTAAAAAGAAATGGTAACTTTGTTTTAAATTATCACAGATTTATAGTTCAGCCATTCGTTTTAAAGGTATTGACGAGACCTTTCGAAAGATACCCATCTTGAAAATTTACCACCCCCCAGGGGGGAAGCGATGCCCCCACATTCACAAAATCTTTTTCCTATTTAACTACTACCATTATCAATAATTCATATTAATTTTGCAATCACAAGTTTAAAACAATTCTCATTATGTACATTTATACGAAATTTTGTCCGATACTGCCATGTTAAAAGTTTAGAAAAATAAAATGCGATCACAGCGCCACCTGTTGAGTGATTGATCCCCAAATCTAATCAGCACCAGTTTATGTCAGGGTCCAACTACATACGAAGTTTCGTTGAATTTCGTTCATTGATTCCTGAGATACAGTGTCCACAAAAATCTGATACACACAGACAGACATTTTCTAAAAACTATCAATTCGTGTTCAGGACATCCCAAAACGTGTAAATCCATCAAAAAACGGAGATCGAAAAATTTCACGAATCCAAAATTTTTCTATATTACATATAGAAAAAAAAAATGTTGGAGCAAAAAATTTTTGATTGAAACAACAAAATTTTTATTCAGCAAAATATCAACAAAAATATCTTTTCAAAAAACAACAATACAGTTCCACAAAAGTATCAACGAAATTGGTTGATTTAACAAATTGTTTTATTGTTTCACCAAAATATCTTGTGAAAATAACAATACAAATAACAAAAATATCAACAAAATTTGTTGATTTAACAAACTGTTTTGTTGTTTTAACAAAATGTCTTGTTGAAACAACAAAACAATAATACAATTTAGCAAAAATATCAACAAAACTGTTTTATTTAACAAATAATTTCGTCGTTTCAACAAAATGCCTTGTTGAAACAACAAAACAATTTGTTAAATCAAACATTTTTTTTTTTTTTTTTTTTTTATAGCGTCAACAAAAACTTTGCTGTTTCAACAAAACTCTGTGTGTTTCATATCAAAATAGTAGTACAGCCTTTATGAAAAAATTAAGCACGAGTGCATCACTAAAGCAGAAAGTATGCACTCAGAAATTTAACTACTAAGTAAAAAGTGACTTCAGCATTTGGCTTCTTTTGAAGCCTCATTTGTTAAGTTTGAAAGTAGTGCTGTTATGTACCAAACAGAGAAGGAAAAAAGTTTAAAAATCGAAAATATTGAAAATTGTTGTGTAAAAAAAATGATAAATATTTGGTTTCAGCGCGAAACCAGTAAACGTTAAAGGGTTAAATCTTCTGCCAGTTCATTATTCGTAGGTGTTCCGTGCCATAAGAATTAAGCATACGCGGCACAGAGGGGCAACGAAACTTGGAATCAAAATTTTTAATTCAATTTCATTGCAGGAAACTATAATTAGCATGAACTTAATTTTCAGTCGCGATAGCATAAAAGTAGCTTAAAAGTAAACATTTTTAATTCTAATTTAATATTAAAATATCAAATTAATATGTTTTCGACGTACTTTGAATAGAAACATTTTAAGTAATTCTGTATAAAGTTGTCTTTTATGTACCGCATATTTATTAACATTGAGTTAAAGTCAATTTTGAAATTGTAATTACATACGCAACACGCATCATAATTTACGAACTGTTAGAGAATTTTTTGTACCAAGCTCAATATTTGCGATTATAGTAAAAATTTTGTAACTGAAAGAAACAATCAATAAAACGTAATTAAAAAATTAATTAAATTTTTTATGCTTGTTTAATATTTAACTGCCAACCTTCCCTATTTTTGGGGGGAGATTTTATACCAGTATTTACAATAACAAACTTTAGAAAATTAGAAAGATATTAAAATTCAGAAAATTAATATCGGAAATTTTTATTTATTTAGTTATTTATTTATTAATGCTAATAAACCTTATTAAAGATAATGTAAATTTTGGTAACTCTGCTAAGAGTAAAAGTGTAAAATGTGAAATATAATTCGTTATTCGTTCATAACATTAAGATTATTTTATAGTGCTTTCACAAAATTAAATCAAAGAAAAAAAAAAAAAAAATCTGGAGTGACTCCACTCGACTTTCCGAACATTGAGTAATTAACAGTTTTGTAGATAAAGTAAAGAAAGAGGAGTTGTTAAACAAACAAAAGAGAGAAAACCATAATAGAGTGTTTGAGTATTTTTCTCCATATATTACACAATGATTTTTTATTTAACGCTACTGAACTTTGAGCCCATAGATCATAATGACAAAGAATTTTGCGTTTTGTCCTTGTAAAAACCTATAAATGCTAGATTCACCAAAATGCTTATTGTTAGTGCAACAGTGATTTATAATATTCATATAAATTTTCAGCTCAATTGAATAAGGCGTTTAGATGCTATCGCGATTTTAAAAATTTGGTCCCATAGGCCATAATGATAAAGAATTTTTCTTTGTGTCCCTGTAAAAAAACTGTAAGTGCTAAATTCACCAAAATCTATAAAGTTCGTGCAACTGGGACCTATAACATGTGTACAAATTTTTTGCTAAGATTAATAAGGTGTTTAGACTCTATAACAGTTTAAAAAATTTGGCCCCATAGACCATAATGATAAAGAATTTTTCTTTGTGGCCCTGTAAAAAAACCATAACTTCTAGATTCTCCAAAATCTATACAGATTGAGTGATTAGATGCTATTGCAATGCTTTTAGATGCTATCGCACTTTTAAGATTTTGGTCCCGTAGGCCATAATGATAAACAATTTTTCTTTGTGTCCCTGTAAAAAAACTATAAGTGCTAGATTCACCAAAATCTATAGGGTTCGTACTATGGTGACTCACAATACATGTACCAACTTTCAGCTTATTCGAACAAAGCGTTTAGACGCTAGCGTGTTCACTCACAGATATACACACATATATTCACACATACATACACACATACATACACACACACATACATACATCATCGTAAAAATAGTGAAAACGGACTCAGGGGACTTCGAAACGTATAGAATCATCAAAATCTCAATTTCGGATTTTTGACATGATTACAATACTTTCCTCACTATAGTGTTCGCGAAGTAAAAACATTAATTATGAAAAGTCGTTAGATTCTAAATTTAACTTTCTCTCTTAGTGTCCAATATTTTTATTAAATCTTATCTGAAGAAAATCAATAATTTACTTAGTTATATATTTTAAAGATGTGATTTCTTACGGAACACTCACATATCACATCTATCATATTTAATTATATGTAAGAACTGTTAAAAGAATAATATCAAGAGAAATGGTAAAAAACGTAATGCCTTTTAAAAATAACATTATTTTTTTATTATTTCACTTTTATCGAATTATTGAAAAATTATGAAAACTGTTCCATTTTCTAATTAAAAAAAAAAAAAAAAAAGTCATTTTACATCTGAACTGCAAATTTGGAACATCATAACTGAAGTATATTTACAACAAGAATTATTTTAAAAAAAGAAAGAAAAAGAAAGCAAAGTTCTTGAAAAATTGCTAGCTAGTTTTCACAAAAATATCCTCTCTAAAAATATATTATAGTTTGTATTTGTTTTTAAATTATGGATGCATCTCTGTACAAATTTTAAATGCGATGTAACTACACACACACACACACACACACATATATATATATATTGTGTGTGTAAATAAAATTAGTACTCTACCTTCAGAAGTCCAAATTTTGCAGCGAATTCATGCAATTTATATATAAATATTTAATCAAATTCTTCATGTGTTGATGCAAAAAAAAAAAAAAAGAGTGATATAATTACAATTTTTACTACTTATAAAGTAGTACACAAATACCTAATAGAGTTCAACAACATTCCCAAATTTTGTGGGGGAGGATTCCATTCTGCAAAAATTAGAGGCTAAAATGTTAAATAGACAGAAAAATGGGTGTACTTAGATTTTTATAAAAATTATATTTATAACTCGACCGTCATGCCAACAAAATATCTAAAAAGATAAAATAAAATAAATCGGAAATGTATTTTATTTTATCTTTTTAAACATTTTGAAAAATAATTTTCGAAGTGTCAAGAGAGCCTGATTAACTTTCTTTTTTATATTTTATTATCATTATCATTATTATTTATTTATTATTTATTTATTACCGACCATCTATTGTATGGATATTAATAATTTTATGAAATATTGTATATATATATATATATATATATATACTCATTTACTCAAACATGGTACTCTAAGAGAAACATATTCTATTTATTTTACCATGTTTTTATTAACTTCGATTCTTGTTTGTTTGTCCGGTACAAATCTTGCAATCGAATTTTAACTAACTTCCTTACTAGCTAGACATTTGAAACTTTCACAGTAGCTCAGATCCCGGTGACAACACAATACTTCGAAGTCCTATTTTCAAATTTTTGATTAGTTTTCTTATAATTAATTAAAATATGAAAATAGTAGTATCCTAATAGCGTTAAAATAGCCATTAAAATATTAGCTATAATTTAATTGTTGCCAAAAAAAAAAAAAAAAAAAAAAAAAAAATACGAGTTCATTTTTTTTTTTTTTTTTTTTTTTGACATAAAAATAAATATATTTAATTAAGCGTGAACGTTAAAAAATTATAAAAAGTTAAATTATGCATCTCACAAAAATTGACGTCATTATCACTTTAAAAATTTT
Organism: Salticus scenicus; assembly: GCA_963930645.1. Lineage (NCBI taxonomy): Eukaryota > Metazoa > Arthropoda > Arachnida > Araneae > Salticidae > Salticus > Salticus scenicus. The sequence continues at coordinate 147,471,951 of OZ005649.1, forward strand.
ATGCACATTGATAAGAGCTCTATGACTTATCAGAAAATTTAAAACATGGTATATAAAAAGTTTTTTTTTTTTTTTTTAAATCTTATAATTATTCTATTTATGTTACAGCTCTAAAGGCTGTAATAATAAATAAAAGCGTACAATAGCAAGTACAGAATATTATTTAAAAAATTCAATTTATCTCATATATATTTTTAATTGGCTGCCGTTATTAGAATAAAAAAAAAAAAAAAAAAAACAGACAGAAATCACTTACTTTAACTTCAACGAGAACCATTTTAAATTCTGATTAAGTGATTTATCCTCAAATGTTGACATTTGACGGAATGATATTAATTTTCAACCTGCGCCTCTCCACTTGAACAATTCTGACTGAAGTTTCGCAGACTAATTTCATCTCACCTGTTGATCATAGGAAGCGCCATCTTACGGAAAGCAGACAATCAGTCACATTTTAAGAAAACAAAAAGCATTTATAGCCTTGAAAATGCAAATAGATAGAAGTATGGTGTTATTTCATCCATACAATGGAATTATTAAGTGAAACTTCTAGAAAAACTGACAATTTTAACGATATTTTATCTAAATATTTTGGAAAGCGTATTGTATTGTACTTTTAAGTTGTTTAAAAGAAATTAACTGCTAATTTTATCAGCAAGTGAAACCAGATATATGTCAATAAACAAAATAGTATGGATTTCTTTAAAAAGACTTCTGAAAAGTATTTACAATTTTGATTCGTATGTCTGTCTGTGTGCGCTCTTCTTAATACTACAGGACTATTGCATTCACATCAGCATTATTTGTTATGTTTCACCATGAATATGTCAAGTCTTTTGCCGTACAAATCTACACTGTTTAACCGATCGCTACGAAAATTAGTTATGCTAATCAAGACAAAATCTAGCAAATGCCGTAATAGTTCAATCGAATAATTGGTTCCAAAAGTATTAAATAAAACTATAAAACTCCTCATTTTAACTTAAAAAAAAAAAAAAAAAAGTATCTTGATTAAAAAAAAAAAAAAAAAGAAGAAGAAGAAGATGAAGAAATAAAAGAATTAAAAAAGGAAAATCACACGCACATTTTATTTATTCATTTATTTTGTTTTCGTTATAAAAGGGAAATAAATTTAACTGCACGAGAATAATGAATATATTTCTTTTTGTGTTCAAATAAATGTATTTGTAACAGTTTTCTTTTATTTATATTCATTGACAAGACAATTATTGTAAATAATTATAAAACGTTTTGCAAATTTAAAAATCGAATATTAACAATTGGATTGAGAAGTAGTAAAATAATTTAGTTAGTTAAACTAAAGCCTATTATTCCCGAGAAAAAAATCAAACCGTTCAAAAATTAGGGAAAAAAAAAAAAGCAATAAAATGTTTGAACTAGCCCTTCTTCTTGCATACGTCATGAACATTAATTCTGGCTTCATTTTCATAAACTGAAGCTTTTCGTAGACAATCAGATACAAAATCGTAGAATAAACTATACTTCACACATTCTTACAGTTAAATAAATAAATTCGAATTTAATTAAATTGCTTTATTTGTTGTGGGGGATTTTAATGTACAGTTTATTCCTGAATTCGTGGGCCAAACTTTAAGTGTAGGGGAGGACGGGGCACAGTGGACCACCCCTATTTAAATATATTAATATTCAACTCTTTTAGTTCATATGGATACACATGTATGGCAGCATAATACTAGTTGTATGCAGCCAAAAAAAATCACATGGAAAATAGTAAGATAACCATTTTGAGCTGATTTTTGTGTTTTGAGCTGCTCAAAGTAATTTTTTCACATTGAAGTTTTTAAAATTTTATAAAGATTGAACTAGTGACTATAAATATTATATAGCTGTTAAAGGATGGCAAGGCATTGTCGTTTTTAAATTCCTAAAAATTATTAGCATATTAGTCTATATATTTTATTATTATTATTATTTGTTTTACTCTGACACGGAGCATAGTGGACCACCTCTGTATGGGGCACAATGGACCACCTTCCAGTGTGCCTAAAAGTAGTACAAATTAGATTTAATATATATGTTTTAGTTAAATTTATAGATACAAATATAATGTAAAGTATATCTCAAAGTTATAAATATCTTAATGTTATAATAAAATAAAAATAATAATAAATTTCTGAAAGTGTAAGTATTTGAATAGTAATATAATTATTGTTAATATCTAAATTTATTAACTATTTGAATTATATAGTATTAATGAAAAAGAAAATCTAATTTAATAAATAGTAGGAATTATTTATTATTTTTGTTGTTTTTAGAGATCACACGTGAAAAGCAAAAGAAATAGCTTAATATATTTTATTTAAATGTATCGTACAAATACAATGTAAATTTATTATATCTCAAAATAATTGCAAAAATATTAAATATTTGAATAGTAGTATAATATTTATTAATATCTGAATTAAAAAATATTTGATTTATATAATATTAATAAAAGAATTAAAAAAAAAACAATATCTGTTTAAACTTAATAAATTTTCTTACTGAGATTTGATTTCTTATTTGTTTATTTTAATTTAATTTTGTTTATTTTATTTCATGAAAATGCTAGAATTATGTTATTTAGACTATAATAGTATCAGAAACTAATTGCAGAGAAAAAAAAAAGTAATTTATATTAATTTAATATAAACAAAAGAGACTGGTCCACTGTACCCCGGTGATGGGGTACTGTGGTCCACTTTGTGAGTGCTCATAATTTATTTTTAATTCATAATGTATTAGAAATATTGCTATAAAAAATTAAGACATGTTAAGAAGGGCTTAGAGATTGTTTCCTATTTCTTTCGAGTACATTGATTTTCTTTTTCTTTCTTTCTTTCTTTATTTTTTATTTTTATTTTTTGTGAAAACAAATTAAGAGTGTAAAAGTGGTCCACTGTGCCCCGGTCTTCCCTACGTAAAATACATATAAAGAAGCATTTTTTGTATAGCAATATAGGATCAGTAATGAAAAATATAGGCGAAAAGAGAAAAAATGCTATGAAAATGAATAAAAACTTTTTACTTACATAATATTACTGTAACTGCTCAACTGTGTACAAAATTCATATTAATGCAATCGGTGCTTTAAATACATCGATTTTTGTGCGATTAAAATCATTATTATTATTATGTATACCTTTTCAAGTAATCATTTGCACGAAAAAAAAAAGTGTATTAAAATTTCAATATTCAAAAGCCACGTATTTGGTAAAATTAACAAAACAAAAAAACACCCAGTCGTTCTTAAAAGGTTAAGAGAAAATTTGTGGTCATGGAGATGAGTTCCTATGGAATTTTGAACCCTTATGATGTGTTTTACCTCCTTTGAAAGTTTGAACTAGGAATTCAAGGATACCCAATAGATTTTAATTCAGAAAGCAGAGAAAATTTCAAAGATTAGAAATTATGAACCTTGATTTATGAACCAATCCAAAACACTATACGACGAGAGGCCCTACGATAATAGACGCAATCTTTTGCAATAAAGGTATGTGAACGTGGTTTATATGAGTGTGTACAGCTACCACATGTCTTTATATAGAAAAGCAATCAAATAATAATAATATAATTTAGTTCTGTTGTAGAAAATTAAATTCTGTCTCTGACAAAATTTTATTTATTTACTTTATTTTATTTTATTTTACTTTATTTTTATTTATTTATTTAATTTTTATTTTTTTAATTTTATTTTTTTTTAATTGATGTCATGTTTGATTTCTGATTTTCTTTAATTGGTCATAGTGTAGTGTTTGATTGGTCAAGTGCGATATAAAACCAACTCACTTACTCATTCACTCTGATTTTCTTTTAATTTATCTTTTTTATTAGTTTTTTTTTTTTTTTTTTGTTGTTGTTGTTGTTGTTAAGAGAGATTCTTTCTTTTTTTCCCCCCATAAATATTCTTAGAATGCCTAGAAATTGATGTTTTTCCTATTGAAAATGGTATAAATAGTTCTATAAGTTTATGCACAGACATTTGCAAATAATTAGGATACATTACAGTCGATGAGAAGTATTTGTTAAAGCATATTTTAATATCTTTACATTGCACAAAATATTAAGAAATAAACATACCTTATTCAGATGCACGAAAGCTTGTTTCTTACATAACATAGTATGATTAACATTAATAAGTAATTTACTTCGAATACACTGTTAAAAAAAAAAAAAAAGTAAAATCAAGGTATTTGACCGTATAATTTTAGGGGATGGTTGGGTTTTTACGTCGCACTAGTGCTGCGCAGATGGACAATTGGCGACGGTCTGGGACACACCCCTGGAGGTGGTCCGGAGACATGCCACCACAATTTTGATCCTCCACAGAAGGGATCCTCCACTCTCCCGCTTCATAATTTTAGGGGAAATGACCGTTTTGCTACCTAAACGGTCATAATACGTAAATCAATGTTTTGAAAGTGTAATTTAGGAACTGACCGTATAATTTTACGGGAAATGACCGTTTTGCTAGCTAAACGGTCGTAGCCCGTAAATTGATGTTTTGAAAGAATAATTTTGGAATTTTTACAAGAAAAAGCCGTTAATCCATGCAAATTGCTCTTATCTCCCACCAAACCATTTTCTTACGGGCAAATCCCTTCAAATGCTATCATTCCTGTGATGTCATAAGAGAACACTTCCATTTTCAAACTGAAACTATGATTGTTATTTATACTGGTTGAATGTGTTTAATTATGCACGCATGACGCATCGAAACATCAATTGGTTTTAATAAGCTATTGTTTTTCTTAATTTAATTCAAAGAATTTCCATCTGACTAAAACTGAATAATTGATATTAATGAAATTGATTTTCTTTGTGTATTGAAACGAAAACATTAAAAAAGAAAGCTAAAATGGTTTCCTGATTTGAAACCAGGTTTGTAAAACACAGGGATGGAACACGGGCGCAGAATTCATACCGGTATTCGTTAAAGAAATTTCTCTAACTATAATATCGTTGATTTAAGAAGTAGAAAAATTTGTTACGTTGATAGTGGTATGAATATTGCGCCCGTGTTCCATCCTTGAAAACACGAACTACAACCTAATGGTTATTTTACCCACTAAACGCATTTTTTTTTTTTTTTTTTAACATACAGCATTGTAACTGCTCTTAACCCTTTAGTAAGCCTTAGAAAAAGGAAAATTTTAATGTTGTTTCCACAATGCAATTTTTACAATATGCTAAAATAAAGTTTATTTCAATATGAGATGAATATGTAATTAGCCATTTGAAGATAAGTCTCATGATTACTATGTATGATCGTCAATGTTAAAAAACAAAACTGTTTCCTCTGAATATGACCATTAGATATATACATGTACATCATATATAACATGTTCTGCTCTCGAAATACTGCAGTCCTTTTTCCATCCAATTGAATACAGAAAAAAAAGAAAAATCTTTTGCTATTTTAAAAAGTGCAAATATGCCTAACACTTCATAAACACAGTTTCAAATCGGTCCTATAATGAAAACCTGTTTGGATGAGTAAGAATTAGGCTCTAGTTATTTCTGCTTTGCACCCACTACAGAAACCATAAAGATCAAAAACCATGAAAAAAATCGTATTAACTGGAGATACAAATTCTCTGTGTCCATGTAAAAGATTTATTATTATTATTCAAAGTTTATTTGGGGTCTCGATTAATTTTCAGAGATCTCACATAGTTTTCAAAAGATTCATTTTGTTTTTGAAGAAGGGTGAGAAATTCTCACCCATTATTTTCCTCTAATGCGAACCTTAAAATAAAACTTGATTTCGAAAAATATATTAGATTTTCTTTCTCAAAAATCAGTATCATAGTCTTTATCGGAAAAAAAAAGGCTTTCGTTTTTCCAATATAAGAATTGACGGACTTCTTAATTTTGTCAAAAATAGCAAATTTAGATTTTAAAATTTTCTTAAAAGAAAATAATTTTTATGAATAATTTGAACGTTAACAATATTAAATATTAAAAGTATTCGAGAAACTCAAACTTTAACTTTAAATTTTACTGTCAATACTACTTTTTTTACAGGTTAGTTGTATGTTTCATCACAACGTAAAATAACTGATAACGAAAAATGCTTTGCTTCAATTTTCTTTAATTAATTTCCTACCGAAGCAATTAATTTTTTCAGCATTAATAAGATCTCTAATAAAAGGTTTGGTTTGGTTTGCTTAATCGCTCTTATTATACAATTACCTTTTGCACGAAGGTTAATTATATTGGGACCTGTTGCTAAAAGTACTCACTACAAACACCCATTCCTAAACAAGCACTCGAATCTGGCACCTGTTAAGTGAAGGCTACAGCACTAACCATTCAGCCCCCGAATGGATATGTCATAAATTGCATACACCAATAAAAATAATAAAGATCAGATTGGTATGTATTAATCTTAGCAAAATATGCCCGAAGAAATTATTATCATTAAATGTGACAGGTCGAAATCTTTTTTACATGTAGTGTTGACGAAACATCTACATTGTAAGTAAGAGTTCTGTAATTAGTCCAATAATTCAATTTTATCCGATCTGACTCAATTTTATCTGATCTGATCTAACTGAAACATCATTGTAAGAGTTCTGTAATTAATCGAATAATTCAATTTTATTCGATCTGACTCAAGGTTGAAAAGTTTTTAATCAGTTTTACTGCCCATGGAGTTTTTTGACTCTAAATTTTTCACTTTCAAATTATAAATTTTAAATTTTATTAGATCGGTTGGAATATACTTAAAAACATAACGTATAATATTATTCTCATGAAAATAATTATATTTCCGTGTATGTGTGTGCGAGTGTATCGTGTAAATATACAGAGACAGGTAGACAGATAAATAAACAGTCATATATATTGTTATATTTTCAGTAATATACCAGCATTCAGTATTAAAAATTAAAAAGTATAAAACTAAAATTTAAAACAATAATTTATTAATCTTTAACTTGGTAGCATTCAAATAAAATATATTACATCAGGCAATTTCCTTTTATATTACAATTTATTTACTTTCTTTAATATTGTTTTCATACAAGGTTTACTTTTTCTGAAAAGAATTAGGCATTCAAAAATAGCGTTAATGACACTAAACAGGATATGTAGATATTTTTTGAAGCAAAATAGAAATATCAGATGCGTATTTTTTAATAAAAAAATCTCCTGCGTTACATAATTACAAAAAAAAAAGTCATTGTTTTGTAAAATACATAAAAAAGATGCTGTCAAAATAAGAATAAACGGTTGATAATCATTTCTCAGTCACAAAAATTACCAACTTTGTGTTCACGAAAGTGATTCAATTGCATAATGTCTAGAGGAAAGGTAAACCATGGTGCGTGACAGTTTTTTTCTTTTTTCGGGTTTAAAAAAAAAAAAAAAAAAAAAAAAATTCTGTTTTTGTAGCGCTACAATAAAACCTTTTTTTCAACATCATCATACTGAATATTTGAAAACAGTTATTTATTCTTTATTGTCTATGATTTTGTAGGCCTCTGTTAGTATAGTTATATATCAACAAAAGCTAGAATTTCACCAAAATTAAATTTTAGATTTCAATAGAAATATTGACAATTAATTCTAGTAGTTCTCAAACTTTTTGTAGTTGAAAGCACTTAAAAAAACTATATACAAGCGTACTATATATAAACATACTATATACAAACTTCTGAGAAATATGTTATAATAATTAAGTTGTGAAATAATTATGTTATAATAATTAAGCTGTTATAACATTATTTAAAGGGCAGACTGTCATTTCCTCAGAAAAAAAAAAAAAAAAAGCTTTTTTAATTGTGATGAAGGTAGAAAATACCAATTCATAGATATATGAAGTTGAAAAAATAATATTTCCAAGTAGGTTGTGATTTTGTTTTCTTATTGGTCCTTAATTTTTATTTATTTCTAGAATAAGATTGTTGTATCTAGGTATTACTTAATTTTAAGAAATCTAAGCATTTTATTTTGGATATGTTTATCTGAAAATAAGTCCACGTAACATCCACTTCCAAACTTTCAAAATAAGTACTGTGTATCGTTTACAAAAATAGCTCCCCTCAACAAGTAATAACAACAATAATAGCAATAATAATAATAATAATATACACATTGCCAACATGCCATTAAAACGTTCAGTCATCCAAAGTGAATGCATCTCTTCTGGCTTTCCCTGTTGAAAATGAAACAGGGAAACAGACAAGCACAGACTTCTTTGGAGCTATTCTTGTGGTCCGGAGAAATTTTTTTCCTCTGGAGCTATTCTGTGGTCGACAGACATTCACAAACAACAAATAGTAGCCTTTTGAATAGAAAGACTACTGTTAATTAAATAATATTAATGCGTTGATAAAAAGGGCCGCATATCGGGGAAAAATGGTATGTTACAGTTACCATACTTATATTTATACCTGGACAGACATTTCTCTAGAATACCACAAGATACAAGACTACCGGAAATCTTACAGAATGCATCAGTACACCGTGGCACACCATTTGAAATGCACTTGTCTATACTACCCTTTGCATCACCGTATTGTATATCTGTAATATACCCAAAAAATTCAAGGTCGTTTCCGCAGCAAGCTTTAAAAAACTATTTTATTGGTTGTTGCTATCTCTCAACATTATAATTAACACAAATGATTTTTAAAATTCCCAACAGAGGGCAATATTGTGTTATGTTTTTATACTAAAGTTTAATTTATGAAGAAAAATGATTCAGACGCAAATATCCAAAACGTAAAGAGTTTACACAGACAAAATTTATGAGAAATGGTGTGTCGCCTTTCATCAGAACTAATGTTTCCATATAAATTGAAAACTTGAATATTTTTATTTTTTATTGCTATTTTACATATTCAAATGACATTTTTATGCCATGTTGCATGCCATGTTGCCCACGTCCAACTCAAACTTTTTTCCTCAATAAATATTTATTTTATTTTATTTTTATTTTTCAGATGGACAGGCAGATAAACAAACTAAAATTATTTTAAATGTATTGCAACGTGTTAAAAACACATATAACAGAGCTAAACATGCACTTCAGCTAGTTTCCACTTATATCCCTCATTATTTTTTAATATTTTTGTGTGTTCCGTAAACCAATGATCAATGTCAATCACAACATATTCTACAAAAAAAAAAAAAAAAAAAAAAAAAAAAAAAAACATACAAATCGGAATTGTATACGTTAATTTAGTTACGTTTTGTTTAGTATAAAGTTACTAATATAGTCTTTAAAAAAATAACTATCATAGACGGTATTATATTAAAATAATTTTGCGAATCTATGTATACAATTTAAATTGTGCTATATATGCCGCTTTCAATAGAAAAAATATGCAATAGTGAGCCTGAATAACGTATATCAGTTCCAAGACATTCTAAAAAAATATTTACGGAAATGAAAACTCCGACGAACGGACAGACAAACCGTAGTCATAAACACTTTTTAACTTTCTTAGAAAACGTTTTAAAATATGAACATTAATATATATACTGTTTTTCAAGGAAGTAATTTTACTCTGTATAAAAGTTCAATATAAGCAATTCATTTGTTAAAACAGCTTTTACACTTAACTTAAAATTTTCTTTTCTAATAGCATTGGGAAATTCCCAAAACACAATTTAGCGTGATTTTCAGCATAAATCAGTTCAGAAAACTTTCTATTCAGGCTAAATAGATTATCATAATTTGAATTAGTTATAAAAATACGAGGTTTGTATTAAGAAATTTAAGAAATAAATATGTAGACAGTCTCTCGAGGCTACAAGTATTTGTTAATAAAGAAATTTCTAATGGTACAACATTAAAACAAATAGTTTATTCTGAGATTTTCAGAACTGGTGCTATAATTTGTGCTCAAATTTTTAACACTTTTCAATGAAGATGAAAAGCATTTATGACGTCTATTCATCTGTATTGTTTATCAATCTGTCCACCTGTTTATCCGCACTCTGATTTTCGCAAATAGTTTTAAAATATAATGAAACTGGTATATGTTATTAATTTTCACATCTTTAATAGTATTGGTTTGTCAACACGCATACAGAAGAATTGGGATGCATTACGGTCTATTAGAAGTATTTCTTTAAAGCATATTTTAATATATTTTTTATACTTTTTTTTATACAGCACAAAACATAAAGGTACTGTTATATATTATTTAGATGCATAAATGCATGTTTTTATAAAATAGAATATGATTAGCATCAATGATTTTGTTTAAAGAGACCCACGAAAATATTTAAATACATTACAGAGTATAACTAGAAACTGCTCGAAATACATTTTCATCCTTTTAAATAAAATGTTTAGCACATTATATGAAGTGAATACAATTTTTAGACAACATTAATGATGTTAAAACCCGAATAAACTACTACGTCAGAAACGCCAAAGAAAAACATTGGAAATGCATACAGCTGTTTCGGCAGCCTTAAGCGTGCCGTCATCAGTGCAAAAAGGATTCTGAATCTGCGGAAGTGCTCGTATTTATAGGAGAAAGGCCGAATTTAGTTCAACCAATAGGATTGCGGGAAAGGTGGGGAGAGTGGCCAATAGGAATTTATTAAAGTTAGCTGTGTAAACAGTAGAAAAATTAAGAAAATGTGGACTGAATATAAAATTTCCAACAGTCAGACAAATAGGGAATAGCGAAATCACAATTTACAAGGTTTTTAAAATTTTTATAAATATGAAAAGCTTCAAAGAAATCGAGTTCATGAATGGATTTAGGTCTGCAAATTATTTTAGCTGAATTAAATTTAAAATTATGATTTTATTCCCAGCAATGTTTAGAAATAGCCGATTTATTGGTTTCTTGTTTGCGGACGTAATTCATATGTTCTTTTAGACGAAATTTAAGACTGCGTTTAGTTTGGCCAATATATGATAAACCACACTGACAGGAAATACTATAAATACCCCAAGAATTATGCATATCAATTGGATCTTTTAACTGAGAAAAGGTGAGTTTATTGAAAGGCGAAAATATTATTTTAAAATCATATTGTTTGAGAATTTTAGCTATGGTTTGACTGGATTTAGGAAAATAGGGTAAGACAATGCTGATATTAGAAGAGACTGACTTAGTAGACGAAATACGAGGGAGTTGTAATTTTTGGATAGCTTTGTCTATAATGGAAGGGTCATAACCTCTGTCAATTGCAATGGCTTTCAGGTATTTAATTTCAGATTTTAATAAAATAGGATTTGAACAAATATTAAGGGCACGGTTTACAAAAGTATAGAACGCAGCCATTTTTTGGTTAGGTGGGTGACATGAACGCGCATGGGGAGGAAGGGAGACAGCAAAATTTTTTTCGATAGACGGTGGTTGAAAATCCATTTACAGTGCGAGAGACGAAGGTATCAAGAAATGAAAGGGAGCCATTATTTTCTATTTCATATGTAAACTGGATATTACTGTCAATTGAATTTAAAGTTTCTAAGACATGGTCAATATTGTGATGAGATATGTCGATAAGCGTGAAGGTGTCGTCAACGTAACGGGTCCAAAAAGGAAAGGATATTTTCTTAAAAAGCTTGCTTTCGAAATAGTGCATGTAAATATCAGCGAGAATAGGGGAGAGAGGGGAACCCATGGCTAAACCTTCAGACTGACGATAGAATTTATTTTGGAAAGAAAAGGTGGTTTGTGATAAACAAATGCGGGTAAGAGAGATTAATTCTTGTATTTCGAAAGATGTGAAATGAAACTCTTTTAATCTATTTTCGAGACAGCAGAGGGCGCCACTTATTGGAACATTAGTGAAAAGAGATTTTACATCAAAAGAAACCATAGTGAGATTAGTGTGAGGGCAATTTTAAATGTTTTTTGCAAATTTTATGGAATTCTTAACAGTATAACTATTAGCAGCAAGAAGGGGAGCAAAAATTGTAGTGAGAAATTTAGCTAAATTATAGGAAGCAGTACCGATATTAGAGACTATGGGACGAAAAGGAATATTGGGTTTGTGAACTTTCGGTAAAGCATAAAATCTGGCACAATTAGCAATAGAAGGGATAAGATGAGATTTAGTCGAGTCCAATAACAAGGGGCAAGATTTTATAGCAGATTTAATTTTATTTAACTCTTGAGTAGAGGGGTCACGGGTCAGAGGAATATATGGGCCAACATTAATTAATTCGGTAACACTTTCGATGTATTGTTTTTTATCCAAAATAACAATCTGACCACCTTTATCAGCTTTAGTAATGATGATATTTTCATTAGATTTTAATTCCTTCAAGGCGTTTTTTTCTGCAGGGCTGAGATTTGATTTAAAATTTCAGTTGAATGAATTTAGGAATTATGCGGTATTATGAGGGGGAGATTAGGTCAGTGATAGTTTGAGCCATTTTCTCCATTTCACAATGTGCAAATTAGTTAACCGGTTCTACCGATTACGTACTAAAAAGTTTCGTGCCCTCAACCGGCTGAAGTTCCTTTTACAGTGTAAGAGACACCGCATAATTCCTAAATTCATTCAACTGAAATGCAATATTTCTGGTTCCAGTTTTGTTAACAATGCAGTACTCAGGTCTCATTTTAATATTCTCCGTGCAGTTATCAAGGAAACTCGTACCACCATCGCCAAAATTGAAAAAGATTTATTTTCTCTCCACTTAAAGTTAGCTTTTGAACGTCCTAATTTTATGTTGATTGATCACAATTCCTGGATTCAGTGTGACAACCGCTCTCGTAAACACTCAATTAAATTACAAGATAAATTCACCCGGCTTCGTAATTCACAGAGTCCTATTCATTCGAACGACTTTCCTGTTGTCAATAAAAATGCAATCGTTAATCTTTCCAATGTTGAAATTACCAATAATCAATATTCTGTTCTCAAACTCAATTCAAATTTTGCCATTTCTAAACCTCCTTCTTTTCCTCAGTTAATTGCACCGGTTGAAAAAGCTTTTAAAAATTCTCGACTGACTGACCAACAGAAAGAAAATCTTCGTCATTTAATTCTTAATAATGCCAAATTCAATTCTAAAAATTTTAAATCAAATCTCAGCCCTGCAGAAAAAAACGCCTTGAAGGAATTAAAATCTAATGAAAATATCATCATTACTAAAGCTGATAAAGGTGGTCAGATTGTTATTTTGGATAAAAAACAATACATCGAAAGTGTTACCGAATTAATTAATGTTGGCCCATATATTCCTCTGCCCCGTGACCCCTCTACTCAAGAGTTAAATAAAATTAAATCTGCTATAAAATCTTGCCCCTTGTTATTGGACTCGACTAAATCTCATCTTATCCCTTCTATTGCTAATTGTGCCAGATTTTATGCTTTACCGAAAGTTCACAAACCCAATATTCCTTTTCGTCCCATAGTCTCTAATATCGGTACTGCTTCCTATAATTTAGCTAAATTTCTCACTACAATTTTTGCTCCCCTTCTTGCTGCTAATAGTTATACTGTTAAGAATTCCATAAAATTTGCAAAAAACATTCAAAATTGCCCTCACACTAATCTCACTATGGTTTCTTTTGATGTAAAATCTCTTTTCACTAATGTTCCAATAAGTGGCGCCCTCTGCTGTCTCGAAAATAGATTAAAAGAGTTTCATTTCACATCTTTCGAAATACAAGAATTAATCTCTCTTACCCGCATTTGTTTATCACAAACCACCTTTTCTTTCCAAAATAAATTCTATCGTCAGTCTGAAGGTTTAGCCATGGGTTCCCCTCTCTCCCCTATTCTCGCTGATATTTACATGCACTATTTCGAAAGCAAGCTTTTTAAGAAAATATCCTTTCCTTTTTGGACCCGTTACGTTGACGACACCTTCACGCTTATCGACATATCTCATCACAATATTGACCATGTCTTAGAAACTTTAAATTCAATTGACAGTAATATCCAGTTTACATATGAAATAGAAAATAATGGCTCCCTTTCATTTCTTGATACCCTCGTCTCTCGCACTGTAAATGGATTTTCAACCACCGTCTATCGAAAAAATTTTGCTGTCTCCCTTCCTCCCCATGCGCGTTCATGTCACCCACCTAACCAAAAAATGGCTGCGTTCTATACTTTTGTAAACCGTGCCCTTAATATTTGTTCAAATCCTACTTTATTAAAATCTGAAATTAAATACCTGAAAGCCATTGCAATTGACAGAGATTATGACCCTTCCATTATAGACAAAGCTATCCAAAAATTACAACTCCCTCGTATTTCGTCTACTAAGTCAGTCTCTTCTAATATCAGCATTGTCTTACCCTATTTTCCTAAATCCAGTCAAACCATAGCTAAAATTCTCAAACAATATGATTTTAAAATAATATTTTCGCCTTTCAATAAACTCACCTTTTCTCAGTTAAAAGATCCAATTGATATGCATAATTCTTGGGGTATTTATAGTATTTCCTGTCAGTGTGGTTTATCATATATTGGCCAAACTAAACGCAGTCTTAAATTTCGTCTTAAAGAACATATGAATTACGTCCACAAACAAGAAACCAATAAATCGGCTATTTCTAAACATTGCTGGGAGGAAAATCATAATTTTAAATTTCATTCAGCTAAAATAATTTGCAGACCTAAATCCATTCATGAACTCGATTTCTTTGAAGCTTTTCATATTTATAAAAATTTTAAAAACCTTGTAAATTGTGATTTCGCTATTCCCTATTTGTCTGACTGTTGGAAATTTTATATTCAGTCCACATTTTCTTAATTTTTCTACTGTTTACACAGCTAACTTTAATAAATTCCTATTGGCCACTCTCCCCACCTTTTCCGCAATCCTATTGGTTGAACTAAATTCGGCCTTTCTCCTATAAATACGAGCACTTCCGCAGATTCAGAATCCTTTTTGAACTGATGACGGCACGCTTAAGGCTGCCGAAACAGCTGTATGCATTTCCAATGTTTTTCTTTGGCGTTTCTGACGTAGTAGTTTATTCGGGTTTTAATACTCCAACGCCAAGTCTCCTGTTATTAACATTAATGATGACTGCATAAAACAATCCACTTTAAGTATTCTCTTTAAAACTAAAGCTATAAAGGTATTTTTTTTTAGGTATTTAGATTCCTTCTTCAATATTTAAAATAATAATAATAATAATTCAAGGCTTTATTATCACGGAAGTAAACTTTATCAAACGTTAAACAATATAAAGGAATATAAGAACAGTTGGAAAGAGTTTTATAACATATTCAAACTGCATGATTTTTCTTTTTTTGTGTATATATTATTTAATAATTCCTTTTAATATATTAGTGTTCTTTTTTATACCAGTATTTCATGCTAGCATAACTTAACAGACAAATTAGTATTGCTGGAACCAACAAAATTTTTATAACTCATTTTAGTGCAGTTCGATAAAACATCCATGTATTTTTTATAATAACAGGTAAAATTTAGTTTACTAATTTACCAAATTCCCCCGCTTTTTTTTCCCACTACAAATAACACAGTACCGTAGCATATTAAATGAGATCTACACAAAATGTGAACAAGCATCATTTTTCATAATCATAATATTATATGTCAAGTTTTATACAATTCCACTTGATAAAAACAAGATACAGCCACCAAACTAAACACAAAAATAATATAGGTACAACGTTGAAAATGCAGAAAACTGAATGAGAATATTTCACATAATAAGCATCTCGCCTAAAAGGTTTTTCTGAAACCATGTCATAAAAACTGAGATAAAGCTATTAACCGTATCGGCAGGATGAAACAATGATATTTGTTAGGATGACAAAATGTGAGAAATTAAAGTCCTGCGTGGGTGGGGTTTTACCCGACCCAGTGTTGTCAGATTTAGGGACTTCTTTATTCAATATCCACCACTAAATTTTAATTGTAACGGCTTACTAATCACTTCGAACATTAATCGTCTGTAAGGTATATCAAATATCACTTCTTAAAATTATTAGTGACTATTGAATAAAAAAGTTTCCAAATGTTGCAACACACACCTGACCCGAACCCAACACAAAAAACTTTCCATCTACCCGAAAACCGATCTGGACATATGCATTAGAGAATTTTGACGACCTGCACCCGATCCGAATCCGATTTCTTTATACCCAAACCTGACCTGAATCTCGACTTCTTTTTACCCGAACCTGATCCGAAACCCGAAAAGTAAATAAAAATTAATAAAGTAAACTTTCTTTGTAACTCGGTAAATTATTTTTAAAAGCATTAAAAACGTAATTACTTATACATTCAGTTAAAATTTTAAAAATCGAAAAAATGAATAAGTGTAATTTTTAACTATTTATGTGTGTTGTGTGCTTCAAGTTTAATTTTTTTAGTTTATTGTTTAATGCTTATATTCTAAAAAATAAATATCTATTACTTTGTTCATTGCTTTTGTACGATATGGGTATTTACTTTCTTATAATAATTTGTTTCACACGTAATTTAATCATGGGTATATATAGTGTGTTTATATCTGTTATACGACTATAATTCTTATTATTATGGTAAAATGTTTTCGAAAAATATCCTCAGTCCACCCGATTTGTTAAAAACTAAACCCTACCCGAACCCGAACTCAAGCCTTGGGGAGGGGGGGAGGGGATTGTGTTCAGGTAAAATCGGATTACCTAAATCGATCCAGGACTCTACCCGCAATATCAATATGCAAAATTCCAACTAAATGCAAGGTTTTGTAAATTTCTGTTTTCTGTGCCTTAATTCTTGATTAACAGAACTCATAAAATTGTATGTCACACAAAAGGGCATTTTCTAAAATAGTCTAAACATGTTCTAGATATCCTAAATTAATAATAATAGTAATAATAATAATACAAGTTGAAAACTCTTACGCGTTCACTATAAATCTTCTTCTGATAAGGAAAATAGCAAAAAGACAAAAAATCTTAACTGAATGTTTGTAACTATAATAAATGATACCAAAATAAGTATACCTATATGATAATGAAAATATCAAGAGTTTGTTACATTTCCAAGAATAATCACATATCCATTAATTTTTTCTTTATAATTCAGAGAATTTTGTTTTCTACTTCCTCAATTTTCGAGAAATCAAAATGTCTTTCAGGAAAATGGTGTTCTAAAACAAAATGAAACAGCAGTAAATTAAAAGGTATTTAATAGTAATAATAATAAATTTGGTATTCGGTACATACATAATCATAATAAATGTATATATAGTGTGCTACAAATATCTTAACCTGTTTTAATTCTCTAGTTGGTGGTGGCGTATGTATTGTCTATCTTAGGTGCTTCAGGAAATCTAGTCCTGAGGAATCTTTCTAAGGAGTCCTAGTATGTATTTACGCAAGTTTGGTTAAAACCACGAAAAATTCAGAACATTTAGGACAAATTGCACGGTCTGGGTTCGAACATGGTACCTTCTGTATGTGATCGTCGAGAATAGAACCTCTCAGCTTCTAACGGAGAGTTTTATTCTTTAAATATTGATCTTACATTAAAAACATATTAAATTTAAAAATTGCATAAAAAAAATACACTTTTTTTTTTTTTTTTTTAATCAATAAAAAATCTCAGGCGACACAATTTCAAGATCTGCAAAATTTTATTTTTTTATAATACCAATAATTTAAAAAAAAAAAAGCCCAAAAGAAGTGCTTATGCATTGATAAACTGATGTACAAAATGTCTGCATCATACATGAAAAGTTCGTTAGAGATATTGCAAGAGAAAAAAAGCTGACTTAAATCCTTTACCAATGTACCGATGCAAGTTTTCCAAAGGAAAGCAACTGAAAATAATTATCGGGTGTTATAAATCAGGTCTGTTTAACCCAAAAGGCCTCGAGGGCTGTATTGCAAATGCATTTTGGTTCGGGCAGGCCGCACTATATGTGTGTATGAGTAGAGTATATATATATATATATATATATATATATATATGTTAATAATATTTTAAAACATAGTGAAAGCCGAGCAACAGATGCAAGATCACTGAAACCACATAGACCAATAAGAATAAATTTTTATCAAATTAAAATAGCCTTAGAAGACTGATGCTTAATTGTTGAAACAATTAATTTTTACTTATTGATCCCGAAACAAAAGGTACAAACTAGTATGTTGTGGCCACCACAAGACTTTCTTCTATATTTTCCTATACAAATTCACGCAGTAAAAATATTAAAAAAAAAAAAAATACGATTTTTTTCAAAGTTTTTTTTTTGTTAAAAGTAAAAAAAAATCGATAACTTTGTTTTAAATTACCACATATTTATAGTTCAACCATTCGTATTAAAGGTATTGACGAGACCTTTCGAAAGATACCGATCTTGAAAATTTACACCCCCCCCCCCACTGCCATGTTAAAAGTTTAGAAAAAATACGATCACAGCGCCACCTGTTGAGCGATTGATCCCCAAATATAATCAGCCTCAGTTTATGTCAGGGGCCGTGGCGAGGTTCCTGTGCATACAAAATTTTTTTCCCAGTTGACTATCTCTATTATAAATAATTCTTGTAAATTTCATAATGTTTACTAAAAAATAATTCTCTTTATGCACATTTATACAAAATTTTGTCCTATATCACCATGTTAAAAATTTAGAAAAAGCGGGATGGCAACGCAACCTGTAAGACAATTTTTACCAAAAGTTGATAGGCACTAATTTATGTCAAGGTGCAACTACATACCAATTTGTATGAAATTCTGTGCAGTAGTTCTTGAGATACAGTTGCCACAAAATTTTGTCACACACACACACACACACACACAGACAGACAGACAGACATTTTCTAAAAATGGTCAAATCGTGTTCTACAGCTCTCAAAACGTGTAAATTCATCAAAAACCCGAGGTCGAAAATTTTTACGAATCCAATACTTTCTCTATATTACATATAGAAGAAAGTAACAAGCAATGAGAAAACAAACAATTGAGACACTAATTTAGACAAATTTTAAGTAGGAGTAGCTCAGAAAGGGGAAAGAAAAAAATTATGAAAGACCTATTTTAGCCTTGAGCACCAATGTACAATTTCGTTACGCTAGTGACTATAGTAGCAAATTACTATCGGGTCCTCGATTGCACATTAAATAATCTGGTGTGTCACTCACACGACTTTCTCTTACCCTGAAATTTAATACTATAAATACAAGTTGGAGATTAAGAGGTAAGATAACGAGTACTGTTATGTAAACCTATGTTAAACAATTTATATTAGGCTTCTGAAGAGTTTTATATGATAATTAGTTCTGTGTGAGGGGGGCTACTGCCCCCCTCAACCCCCCGTTTCATTAATGCACCTACATTTATATAGAATTTAATTCGGTTATTAAAAAATATTTCTCTTTTTTAAAAATAATTTATTAAAATTATTATTTAAAAAAATTATCTTTTATGATAAGGCAGACGATTTCCATATTAGAGAAGTAGTTTAACCCCAAATATCCAAAAAAAAAGTCCATTTTATTCTCAATATAAAAAAAAAAAAAAAAAAAAAAAAATTCGATTTTTTTTTCTAAGTATTTTTTTCGTTAAAAGTAAAAAAAATCGATATCTTTGTTTTAAATTATCGCAGATCGATGGTTCAACCATTCGTTTTAAAGGTATTTTCGAGCTCTTTTGAAAGATACCCATCATGAAAATTTACTCCCCTCGAGGGGGGGGGACTCGAGGCTCCTACATACACAAAAATTTTTTCTCAGTTAACTGTCTCTATTACAAAAAATATATATTTGTTTCATTTGGTTTAGTGCAGTCTATAGACGTTAAACTCTATTTTCCTGCAATTTCCCCCATAGACGTAATGTATTAGAATTCTCTTGATTGTCCCTGTACACGAACCATTTGCTTGATCTTAACGAAAAGCTTACTGTAGCATCCCTATATGATACACATTTAGAATACCAAGTTTGAACTTTCTGCCATAATTTGTTTTTGAGATATGCTGATAACAGACAGACACACAGACACACACACAGACACACAGACACACACACAGACACACAGACACACACACACAGACACACACACAGACACACAGACCATTTGCTAAAAACATGATTTTCGTATTCAGGGGACCTCAAAACGTGTAAATATAACAAAATCTCGCGTTCGAAAATTTGAGCCTAAAACAATACTTTCTCTACCTTATGGGTAAGAGAAAGTAAAAATCGGAGTAAAATATGAAGAAGAAAGAAGTAGAAAAAACTACACTGAGAAAAAAATATACCGCCTTCATCTAGAATGAATAAGTGTTCATTTTCTAAATCCCTTAACTAGAAATATGGATTTCCGAGCTATACGCATAAGGCACGCCAATAAATTGAATAGACGAAATGATCGAGAATTTCTAGTCTACATATTTCTAGATGGGGAAACAATATTCTGATTATTATGAATATTATGAATCTTTTGTATTGCGAGAAATTCTCGCTTGACTTTCTAGAATTGGGTCATAAACCAAGATTATAGTTGCTGAAACCCGCCTCTTGTATTCTCATTTATTTGCAGAGATTTTTAAATAACTTTGCCCTCGATAATATAGGTAAAAGCTCTAGAATTCTAATAGGGGTTTCTAGAACTCGCTACCAAAGGGGACTAGAACTTATAAGGATGACATGGAACTTTTTTTTCTAGAGCCACATTGCAGATTCTAGATGTCAGTTACAGAATTTTTTCTCAGTGTATTTAGTACTAGAATTCAGAGAATCAAACAAATAAATAAATAAATAAATAAAAATAAATAAATAAATAATAAAAATAAAAATTACTCATTGGACGAGACAGCTGCATTGACGGGGAGTACATCAAGTAAAAATAATTCAAATTTTCAGTTGTTCATAGCAGATGAAGAAAAAAAAGACACTCTTGTAACATGAAGACCTCAAACTGAATCTGACCTGACATTAAACTACATCTATAGCTGTTATACTAAAGCAAATACATATCCCTAACACACAAAATGTTTCAGAAACGTATAACAGTCATATAACATGGAAACATTGTAAATATTACAGAAACGTTCAGTTAGCTTTCCGATTACTTTCATAAACGTAGAAATGTCCGCGATCGTAACAAATAAATCAGATACGTAACAGAAACGTTTCAATCACATAACTAAGATAACATAGAAACGGGCGAATGTTTCAGAAAAGTATCAGACAGCATATTAAAATGTGTTACGTTTTTGAAAGTTTGTAAGTAATTCTGTGCTGTATATCCCACAAATTTAGATATCATCTACTTTTGTTTTCCCATAAAAGCCAGAATGGACTTATTAGACTTTGTGTTAACATAAGATAGTTTTATATACATTTCATAATTCCGCCACGGACCGCAAAATGTTAGTGGGCAGGCCACAGGTTCACCACCCATGTTATAAACAATTTATGAGTGATAACAATGATAACGGCAATGAATAAAGCATTTATACCTTAATTTGTAACTAATATGTTAATAACTTTGATTAAACATATATCTGTGGGACGTTTTTATGATACGACGCTGAAATTTAGTACAGTATTGATTTGAGCATTTTCAATTATTTAAAATTTTATTACAATTTCATTACGTTTAAGCCAAATTAACGAAGGTGGTAATATGTTCGCTCTTTAAGTAAATTAGCATAATGTAATCCCGGATCTCTTTTGTATATTGTTTTTGTTTACCATAAAAAATGTATAAACATGCTTTGGGGCCCTCCGTGGCCGTGTGGTTATCTCACCATACTGCTAATCTCCTTCGAGCGTAGGAGAGCGGGTTCGATTTCCGCGGTGGCCCTGGGTGTTCTTGCAATTCTTCGTCTCTGTATGTAATTCTGTCATGTGCTATCTGTCTTTATCTGACGAAGGTTTACAAGCGGACTACAAGTCAAGCATACAAATCTGATGTATATGTGTTATCAATAAACAAACAAACAAACAAACGTGCTTTGTGACATTTCCATAGAGTTGAATCAAAGTACAGCGTGAAGGTTAATGAAAATTATTTTTCACAAGAAATTATTTAAATTTGAGATGATTTATACATTTTTAATTAGTTCAACTTTTATTGCCGTTTCCTAAAGTATTTATGAGGATAATGACAAGTTATTTATATCTCTTATTTAAACAAATTAGTTTAATATAATTCTGGATCTATTTCAAAGAATATATTAAAATTGTAATAATAATTAATACATAAATAAAATTTATACATTAAAAAAATAAATAAATACTATTCTTCCGATTTAGTTTATTCTGATTCAATGTTCTGATAAAAATTTTCATTTAACTTTGATTATTTCCATAAAATTTCTGCAATTTTTTATTCATTTTATTATTATTATTATTATTATTATTATTCATATCGTTGGGATTTTTTTTTTTTTTTTTAATTTAGCATTTTTTAGAGTAAAAATAGTCAATGTTATTTTAAATAATATTAATGACGAGGCCTCCCGAACAGTGTCTGGACGATCACTCCTAAAAACAGATCAGTAAAAAAAAGAAGGGTGAAGAAATGGAGAAAATTCCGTACGTTTTCATAAAGCTCTCCCTCTGAACGAAACGGGAAAACATAAAATACGTCCGCACCATCGGAAAGCAGATTTCTTGCCAATTCCAGCGGTATAATTGTTTTTTAGATAATACGGATTTTTTTATGATTCTTTTCGCAGTGGTTCATTTTTTTTTTTTTTTTTTTGGTCTCATCTCTTTTTGAATCGTCCTTCATGAAAAACTAATCGTTCAATTTCTTAACGGCAGGAACCTTTAGAAAGCTCATTTAACACTTGAGCGTCACGAGTATTTTTAAGAAAATCCCCGTCAGGCTACGCGCGCTGTTTAAAAACACGTTATGTTTGCCGTGTTTTAATAAAATCCATTAAAGTACCTTAATGATATAGTCCTGTAATAAAAAAAAAAAAAAAAAAAAATTAAGTAAATTTGAAATAAATTTTTTAGTTTTATACCATATTTTACACTGTCAGCCTTTATATGATATTTGACGCAGCTTTATATGATATTTGACACTGCCAGCCACCGGTGGCTGACGTGGCCTAAACGGAAAGTTCAGTGTCAGCCACCGATGGCTGACATGGCACTCAGCGTGTTAATTTTCTTCCCAACCGTGTAAAACCCTTAACAAATTACTGATTACTGGTTCATATTTTTAAAATTTACGAAATATCAAAATTTTCACTAAACATTTAATAACTCAAAAAGTTTTTGAGATAAAACTTAATATATATATATATATAGATAGATAGATAGATAATCAGATAGTTAAAATTTAAGGATTATTAAATATTATCAGTGTTCAAACAATTAATAAGATCAAAAACAAAGACCACCAAATCAAACAAAAATGGAATAAGTTGAATTAGATAACTGCATACTTGCATTCTAACGTTATCAAGGGCCGGGTAGAACACAAATATGCAAAAGGAATGTTTTTCTGTCTCAAAGATAGCAATAGCTAAGAATTTCTTTGAGCCAAAACAAGAAAAAAACTAATTTCAAAGTAAACTCACTACCAAAAGAAAAAAAAAAATATATATATATATATATATATAAATTATGAAATTAAAAACACCAATAAATATAGTAAAATTTCCATCAAAAATTACTTATAAAGTAGTCAAGAAATTATGTATGTATGTATAGTTAGATAGATAGATAGATAGATTTTGGTGAGAGGAACACGCCCTCAAAAGATTTAAATCCGATTGCAAAAAATTTCACGAGTTATGAATTTTTTGGAATTATGGATAATTGAAATGCAATTTTGAGAATTCAGTAACAATAGTGATTCATGTTAAAGTAGTGGCCCGCTGTTCACCGAAGCTGGCTAGTAATCTATACATATAATAAAATAAGATGTGTGTGTGTGTGTGTGTGTCATTGTGTATGTACATCCAGAGCCTTTTTTAGGAAAGCGGCTGATCGCAGTGCTACACACATTTGCATGGAGGTTCATAATGACTTCTTCTGATGCACCTTGAAGCCCAATTTTCGAATTTTTGATTAGTTTTTTCTTAATTAATTAAAATGTGAAAATAATAACCTTCAAATTTCTGATAAATAAGCCATTTAAATTTTATCCTTAATTTAATTGTTGCCAATTTTTTTTCGACAGAATAAAAAATAAATAAATAAATAAATAAATAAATAAAAAACGTACATTTATTTAAAATGAGGAAAATAAATTAGAAATATCAGTCCTATCGTTACAAATAAGATACCAAATGAAAGGGAAAATTTTTCTGAATCCGATGGATTAAACAGCTTATCGATCGGACAATTAGATTTTTTAAAATTAACTAAAGTATGAATTTTAGGTAGTAACAGCAGAAGATTGTATGGAAACCGTTAGGAGAAATTAAAAAAAAAAAAAAATCTGCTTCACATTAAGTCACATGTTTTTGAAGTGGGACTAAAAATTGCAATTTTTTTTTTAAATTTTCTCTCACGAACACAAAAATATAATATACAGCCTGTACCCCACAAGACCAACTTCCTTTTCAAATTTCATCAATTTTTTGGTTAATAAACAAAAAAGTTTTTTTTTTTTTTTTTTTCAAATTAAGTTTTATTTTAACTTCGAAAAGATATGTGATATGATACATTAAGAATTTGGGTTTTAAAAGTTTTTTTAAATAGATTATTTAAACTCTATGAACCATATTTTTTATTTTATCTGTTTCATTAGTAGATTCTGCTGGGCGATTTTTAAAATTTTGGTGTAGAAGTACACCGAACGTTTTTCGACAAGAAGTTTAATATAGCAACAGACATTTTAATGTAAGTAGCGCATCAAAATATAAAAACATAAATTATTATTATTATTTTTTTTTATATAGAAAGTTTACAGAAAAAATGCAGTTTTAAAGATAGCAAATTTATTTCAACAAGCACTATTTTAAACCTAAAAACCATTAAAAATATAAACAGGATGAAGGATTCTTATGTATAAACAAAAAGGTGTCTGATAAAATTATTAGCAAAATAGTCTTCCCCTTTTCATACAATAATAATAATAATAATAAATAAATAAATAAATAAATAAATAAATAAATAAAAATAAACAAATAAATAAATAAAAATCCATCGCTAATATGCGACAAAAATTCAAAAGCCGCCAATGGAGAGACATAATAAAGTTGTGTAGCACGATAATGTTTACCTATTTATTTATTTTTTTATATAATAATCACAATGCTAATTTATCATACAAACAAATGAGCCTCTGTTTGTTACTGCACTTGCACGCTGTTGAACAGAAATATTTGATTAATTCAAATTTAAATTTAAATAAATAAAAATATGTTTAATGGGAAATAAATATAAAAGTAAAAAGATTAGCTGTCTAAAATACGGCAGAAATAGTGCTCATAGCATATTGTTACAAGGGATTAAGTCTTATTGTTACAAGGGATTAAGTCCAAAATGTTGATAAAATTTCAAAAGTCACCAAAGAGAACTATATTAAGGCTGTACTATAATCAGGTTTACAAACCATGAATTATATATAACCACAAAAAATTAATTGTCTCAAGCGACAGATGTAGCCGGTCATAGCATATTGTAATATTTGGCGTGAAATTGCTGTCATTTTATGGTTGATTGGATAAACAAAATAAACATAGGAAATAACGTAAAAGCAAATATTATGTGCACCACGTATAGTGCTGTTCACATGTAACTGGGATTCAAATATAAAAGGGATACTCCAATTTTTTCGATGCTATCTATTTCGAAACTATTACATAATAAGCACCTAAATGTAAGCTCATTGGTAAGCCATTGTTACAGGTAATAGGGACAGGCGCCCGAGTTTCAGCAGAGGACCAAATCGCTGCTGAAGGCAGCAGGGACCTGAAGCGAGCTTTTGAGCAATTTCAGCATCTTATTTTATTTTATTTTTATAAAGGTATATAGAAAAGAGTTTCCTTTAAATTTAGTGACTAGCGAAGCGGGCAAAGCCTGCTAGTGTATAATAAATAATATTGTACTTCTTTGGATGTTATTTCTTAAAGAATTTCTTTACATTAAATTTTGTATCTTAGGCTGAATTTTATCAATCTCTGAAGATTTTGTTGATTAGTAACAGAACTTCTACTTCTGTATTATCTAAAAAAATTATTGATTATTATTATTTTTTTTTTTAATTTCTTCTTCCGTTCTTAATTCTTTTTCCTTTTGCTGTAGTTTTCGTGTAAATTTCATTATCCTGTTTTAAGCATCAAAATGAATACACTGTCAGCTTGTAAAAGCTACAGATTTGGTATCTATCAATGATTTAATTTTTTTTTTTTTTTTTTTTTTGTCAAGTTGATTTTTCCCTTTTGCCTCTGGTGCATATTATTATTATTATTATTATTATTATTATTATTATTATTATTATTATTATTTTATATATTTAAAAAAAATGTGATTGTAATAATTGAGGGGGAGTAAGACTAAGGAATAAAAAAAAAAGAATTTGGGAAAATTTTCGCATTTTACAGTTACTGTTTAAAAAAATTCCTTAAAAGAAAGGTAAGAAAAAGTTAACCATTAAATTAAATGAAACGTGGTCAAATTTATTATGAAAGGGGTTTATTTGAAACTTGATATTTTAAAATTCTGTTTAACATAACACTAATCAGGATTTGTGTAAACATCAAGATCTGATGTTTATGAAGTTCCCCTGAAATTAGCAGTAACATTTGACTTCAATTCTCTAATTGCGGAAACATCACTCAGGTCTCCTTGATCACACTCAAAATATTTTTGGTGTCTATCCATGCATATATATATATATATATATATATATATCTTGCGATAATGGGACCTACTGCAGTTACTATATTAATGGAAGTGATAAAAATACATTTAAATATGAGTGCATCTAAACGATTAGAATAAACTATACGAGCACTTTCATCGGATGTTTACTGTTAAATATTCATATTGATAACTGCTTAAAATTATTCTGAATATGTAACCTTCAGCATGTAAATCGATTTGTCCTCGTAAAGGTATGAGAGTGTACAGTCTGATTTTTGCAGCATCATGCGTAATCTAAATTATTCTGTGATCTTCAAGTACCTGTTTCGCAATGAAAAAGCACAAATTTCGCTGTAGCTTCTTTTTCCCGTCATTTTATCTGTTTGCACGCAATAAAGAGATACGTAAATATGCACCTTTTATTTATGTTGAGACTAATGCAATATCCGAAGTTAATTTGGGATGCTATTTTAAATGCACATCTGATACGCTTTTGTTCTAAACATTCGTTTTTTTTTTTTTTTTTTAACTTATACCATTGACCGAAAAAATTTCAGAAATGTATGCTAATTTTAAATTTAATATGCGAACTTAAGTTCAACATTTTTAGAGCGTGCATAATTAATTTTTTTTATATATGACTGATATATAATTGAATATAAATGATAAAATTCCTCAGTTAATGATATGCATATATATCAGTTTTTCTTCTGTACCACTTCTCTTATTAAAAAAAAAAAAAAAAAAAAAAATCATTGGCTGTTTTGTTATTTATTGCTGTTTTGGTCATTTAAAAATCTATGTTAAAGTTACATATTTAACTAATTTTAAAAATAATAATATTTTTATTTATTGATTAAATTGCATTTCTAAAATAAATGTCATTTGTAAAACATTCAAGCATTTTTCCTATTTTTGAGACTTTTACACATACTACACAAAATCTCTTTCCTCTTTAAGAGTCATTTTTTTTTTAAGTTGGACACTTTTGATAGTTGACATCTTCAATTTCCCCGAATATTTTCAGAATATGTTAGTAGTACTGTAATAAGAAAAAGTGAAATTTATTTTTTTCTGAATTTCATTTGTTTGACCTAGAGAGGGGGTCAAAGTTTGAGGCCGTAAATAAATGGTGCCATTTTAATATCATTTTACTCCTAAAGCCATGAGTGACCCATGTCAATTTTTTTAAATACGGATACTACTTGATACTAAGTACATTTTAGCATAAACAGTTTGGTGGGTCACTCATGGCTTTAAAGGCCAAGGTCATTCGAAAATGCAGTTTTCGTTGATTTTTTACATGTTTTCAGTCTGAATATCTGCTAAGACCATGAGTGCCCCATAGAAATAATTATGGGGTTAATTACACACCTTAGTACAGAACTTAAAAATATTTAAAATTGCATGGGTCACTCTTGGCTTTAGTAGATAAACGGTCTCAATGTTGAAAATTTTCAAAAAAAGGTCAAATTTGATGGCAAATTACTCTATAAGCCATGAGTCAATAACTATGAGAGAGAGTTTTAATTATACCCTAGATGGTCTAGTTTTAGACCCAGGTTACAAACCTATGGGGCTTGCAAGATTTATTTAGATATAGTCTATTTTATATCGTCAATGTGTACCTCTTCTATGTAGTACAAAACGCTTGAGACCCAATTTTGTAATACATTAATGCTTGTTTTAAACTTCCCATTTTACATTACAGAGGTCAGCATCAAAATAAATATAAAATAAATATAAAATTAAAAAATCTGGAGTCACACCACTCGACTTTCCGAACATTGAGTAATTAACAGTTTTGTAGATAAAACCTATAAATGCTAGATTCACCAAAATGCTTATAGTTAGTGCAACAGTGATTTATAATATTCATATAAATTTTCAGCTCAATTGAATAAGGCGTTTAGATGCTATCGCACTTTTAAAAATTTGGTCCCATAGGCCATAATGATAAAGAATTTTTCTTTGTGTCCCTGTAAAAAAACTGTAAGTGCTAAATTCACCAAAATCTATACAGTTGGTGGAACTGTGACCTATATTATGTGTAAAACATTTTTGCTCAGATTAATAAGGCGTTTAGACGCTATCACACTTTTAAAAATTTGGCCCCATAGGCCATAATGATAAATAATTTTTCTTTGTGTCCCTGTAAAAAAAACCATAACTTCTAGATTCTCCAAAATCTATACAGATTGAGTATCTGTGACCTATAATATGTGTATAATTTCTTTACTCAATTTAATGAGGCGTTTAGATGCTATCGCACTTTTAAGATTTTGGTCTCGTAGACCATAATGATAAAGAATTTTTCTTTGCGTCCCTATAAAAAAAACTATAAGGGCTAGATTCATGAAAATTAATAGAGTTCGATCTACGGTGACTTCCAGCATGCGTACCAACTTGCAGCTCATTCGAGTAAAGCGTTTAGACGCTAGCGTGTTCACTCACACACATACACACATACATACATGCATCATCGCAAAACTTGTGAAAACGGACTCAGGGGACCTCGAAACGTATAGAAATATCAAAATCTCAAATTCGTATTTTTGACATGACTACAATACTTTCCTCACTATAGTGTTCGAAAAGTAAAAATTACATAGGGGAGACCGGGGTAAGTTGAAACATGGAAATAAAAAATACAATTTTTAAGTTCTTATTTATTGCCAATAAAGGGAAGTACAGACACACAAAACCTACTTTACAATGTAAAAAAAGATGTGTATGTAAACATCTGTCGATTTTATGAGGATAAAACTGTTTTTGAGTACTGTTTTTTACTCTGAGTAAAAATTCAAATTTTTAAGTGATGTCGCATTTTATGTAACAAAAATTAGTGAATGTTTCTGATTGATTCAGCGTTTATAGTGTATAGGTGCAGCTTGCTAATCATATGATTTGAAACGCCCACGAGTATAAGTACTGGTAGCTTAACATCTCGTGAAGTGAAAATAATGGGCAGGGGCCAGCTGAAACAAATATAGGGGAAGCTACTTGAAACACCTGTTTCAATTAGACTCATGCGCAATTATTATTATTATTATTTTTTATTTTTTTATTTTTTATTTTTTTTATTTTTTTTTTTGTATACAGTCTTGTTTTCATCACCCTATGTATGTTTTACATAATATAACAATATGCACATTTCAGATGTATCTTAGGTTATTACTTTCCGAACACTATCGTGAGGAAATTATTGTAATCATGTCAAAAATCCGAATTTGAGATTTTGATGTTTCTATACGTTTCGAGGTTTTCTGAGTCCGTCTTCACTATTTTTACGATGATGTATGTATGTGTGTGTGTATGTATGTGTGTATGTATGTGTGTGTATGTGTGTGAGTGAACACGCTAGCGTCTAAACGCTTTGCTCGAATGAGCTGTAAGTTGGTACGCATATTGCAAGTCACCGTAGCACGAACCCTATTGATTTTGATGAATCTAGCACTTATAGTTTTTTTACAGGGACACAAAGAAAAATTGTTTATCATTATGGCCTACGGGACCAAAATCTTAAAAGTGCGATAGCATCTAAAAGCCGTATTCAATTGAGCAAAAAATTTATACACATATTATAGGTCGCAGATACTCAGTCTGTATAGAATTTAGAGAATCTAGCACTTATAGTTATTTTACAGGGACACAAAGAAAAATTCTTTATCATTAGGGCCTATGGGACCAAATTTTTAAAAGTGCGATAGCATCTAAACGCCTTATTCAATTGAGCTGAAAATTTATATGAGTATTATAAATCACTGTTGCACTAACTATAAGCATTTTGATGAATCTATCATTTATAGGTTTTATCTACAAAACTGTTAATTACTCAATGTTCGGAAAGTCGAGTGGTGTGACTCCAGATTTTTTAATTTTATATTTATTTTATATTTATTTTGATGCTGACCTCTGTAATGTAAAATGGGAAGTTTTAAACAAGCATTAATGTATTACAAATTGGGTCTCAAGCGTTTTGTACTACATAGAACAGGTACACATTGGCGATATAAAATAGACTATATCTAAATAAATCTTGCAAGCCCCATAGGTTTGTAACCTGGGTCTAAAACAAGACCATCTAGGGTATAATTAAAACTCTCTCTCATAGTTATTGACTCATGGCTTATAGAGTAATTTACCATCAAATTTGACCTTTTTTTGAAAATTTTCAACTTTGAGACCGTTTATCTACTAAAGCCAAGAGTGACCCGTGCAGTTTTAAATATTTTTAAGTTCTGTACTAAGGTGTGTAATTAACCCCATAATTATTTCTATGGGGCACTCATGACCTTAGCAGATATTCAGACTGAAAACATGTAAAAAATCAACGAAAACTGCATTTTCGAATGACCTTGGCCTTTAAAGCCATGAGTGACCCACCAAACTGTTTATGCTAAAATGTACTTAGTATCAAGTAGTATCCGTATTTAAAAAAATTGGCATGGGTCACTCATGGCTTTAGGAGTAAAATGATATTAAAATGGCACCATTTATTTACGGCCTCAAACTTTGACCCCCCTCTCTAGGTCAAACAAATGAAATTCAGGAAAAAATAAATTTCACTTTTTTTTATCACAGTACTACTAACATATCCTGAAAGTTTCCGAAAAATTGAAAATGTCAACTATCACACCTCCATAGACTTTGTCCAGCTTAAAAAAAAATGGCTCTTAAAAAGGTTGTCATTAAATATGCTGTACAGGCAAAAAATGTCTTTTTTGTAAAAATAGTAAGCATGTTATAGAAAGTTCGTCTAGTTTTTACTAATAACCATAGTTTCAAAATGACTTTAATAATATCTTCATTATTGTGAAAATTTAGGTATGCATGTTTTCTGTAAAAACAGTCTTAATGAAATTCAGAAAATTGTTTTGTCTTATTTTCTTTTGAGGAGACTTGACACCTTTGACTTGGTACCACTGAAGGTTTCATAAGAAAGCTTTAGATTTCCATTTAATATTTATAAATTGAACTATATTAGGTTTGTTCAACAAAATATACATTCAGGCAACAATTCATATGGTTTTTGATACATTTTTTACAGATCTGAAATCTTTAAATTGCTTTTTCTCAGTTTGTAATTTTTCATGAATTCATGATTTTCAAATACTAAAACTTCTACAGATATTAAAAAAAGACATTATATTGTTCTTGGATGTTTAACAAAACCTACTTAAATTAATTAAAGAGGGATTTTGGAATGTCTTTAACAGAAAAAAAATATTAAAAATATAACAATTTGTTTTTCTTTGAAATTTTTACACAGACATGCTCTTATCATGAAAAACGGCAGTTTTTCTAGTGACGCAAGCGCAAAAACAAACGAACGCCACGACACTCAGCGGAAACGGAAAAACGAACGAAAACTGCGACACTTATATATACAGGAATTTTAAGATCAAAGAAACCGCTGAAAGCCGACACTTAATATCTCAGGAAATATGGGAGGTTATGTTCTGATATTTTCAAAATAGACTTTCACCTTCTGTCTGATCCTACCCTGAAATCGCTACATTTCTGCGTGCAATATATTTCGAGATATGAATTGGCTCATTTAAGCTATAAATGGACGGACTATATGTGTAAGAATTTTTTCTCGAATATGGCTCGAGCGAATTTAGTTTAATTTATATATGATATTAATCGCTTTTATCTGATGTGCCTGACATCTCCCTTTTCCCTAGGAAAACTCTTGTTTTTTTTATAAGTCAGTTTAAAAATCGAACTATTTTTTACTCCGAAAATACCGTGATGCGGCAGTTTCGCGGACGAATTTCTTCTCTTACATCTGAAATACTGAATATCAAATAATCGTTTTGGCTCCATCTATCGGAAAGCGTCAAAAATAAACACACACACACACAAAAAATATTTTTCTTTTTTTAATATATATATTAAATGAGTTATTTATTTAGGTACTTGTATTTTATATGACACTTGTTTATCAAAAATATTCTTTGTATTTACATTGTTTTCATGCTGATACGTTGTTAACTTTCAAAATTGGTTCTATTTTAAAAGGTGATTGCAACAACAAAAAATTTTTCCTTTATTTTCATAAAAATGACAAATAATATGATAATCATATGCAAATATTTGTAATTTTTTCAAAATTAGGTGATAAATCACTTAAACTACGGATTGAAAAAATTCTTAAAACAGAATTTGAAAATAATTAATTTGCTCATTAAGTTTCTAGTATATATAATATATAAATTACAAAATGTTAAGCTATAATAAAATTTTGAATAGATTAAGATTTTTTAAAAATTAAATTCATAACAAACTATACTACTTAAATATTTACCAGTATAAAATTTTCACTTTTTAAAGATTTTTCTATTATTATTTATTTTTCTCTTTTAAATCAAATCTATACCTAAAAAATTATAATAAGAAATAAATATAAATAAGAAATTTTTGTCATTTTTAAAATGTACTATATTATGTCTTTGTAATGTTGCATGTGTCCATCTTTTTTATCACTTTTTATAAAATTTTTAAATTTTATTTAGTTTGTTATTTTGTTCGAGTATGACCTATAAAACAACACTTTTAATACAGTGTTATAACTCATTACCATGCTCCTTTAATTTTACGTTTTGATCATTAACCCCTAAAAAGTAATGATATCAATACAAAAAACCCTTAACGGGTTAAAAGTTTGTGACGCAGCACTGTACTTTATGGCTATAAGAATTAGAAATATGGGTCTTAAAAATAATGATATCAAATTTTCAGTGACGCTTTGATATTAATTAAATTATACATAGATTTTCTTATTTGAATTTGCTTTTTCCTTTTATTTATATTTACAGTGTAAACGTTATTTTCAACATAAAATAATATATAGCATTTACTCATTGATACCTTTCCATTCACATCTCTTATACTATGAAAGCATGTGTTTTAAAAGAAATTATATGAAATTCCAGTAACGCAGTATTGTTACATTAAGTGATTTGTTTTTAAATTTCTCTGCAATTATTTTGTTTTGCATATTAAAGTATATGTGCACATTGAAATATTGCTTTTAATTTTCAAATACGCTGTCAAATATATCACTTTCATTAAGCTTATATTATGTACTGAAATATATTTATTTCAATGAATTATTCTATCTTTTGCGTCACGCCATCCAAAACTGTAAGTAAAATATATGGAAATGTTTACTTTGTGTCATTTCATCCAAATAAATTGAAAATGCATGCAAATAGATATCGTGATGCAAAGAAAAAAACTGTGAAATTTTATGTGTATAATTTAATGTGTAATAATGTGTAATGTGTATAATTTAATGTGTAATATAATGTGTATAATTTAATTAATATCAAAGCGTCACTGAAAATTTGATATCATTATTTTTAAGACCCGTATTTCTAATTCTTATAGCCATAAAGTACAGTGCTGCGTCACAAACTTTTAACCCGTTAAGGGTTTTTTGTATTGATTATTATTTACTCAAAAACAAATTAATATATTTCAAAATTCATCTCTAGTTCTTTTAAGTAGGTTCTATTAAATATCCAAGAAAAATA
Source organism: Salticus scenicus (assembly GCA_963930645.1). Taxonomy (NCBI): domain Eukaryota; kingdom Metazoa; phylum Arthropoda; class Arachnida; order Araneae; family Salticidae; genus Salticus; species Salticus scenicus. The sequence goes on from OZ005649.1 coordinate 147,506,207, forward strand.
TTGAGTATTTTCTTAAATATCTGTAGAAGTTTTAGCCTTTTAAAAAACATGAATTCATGAGAAAATGCAAACTGAGAAAAAGTAATTTAAAGATTTCAAATCTGCACACTATATATACCGGGTGATCCAAAAGTCAGGACAAACTTTAAAAAGGAATAATTCGAAAACGAATGAAGATACAAAGATACGGTTTGCCCCAAACGAATGAAAAAGAAACTGGGTTTTGTGTGGCAATAAAAAAAAATAGTTCTGTTGGCGACCAACAGATGGCGCTATAGTGCTTTATTTCACCTAAAGATGATTTACAAATGAAAAAATGTTGACAACTTACAAGTCAGCTTAATTACAGTTAATTAGTACTACTACAGTAACTGTTCAATGTGCTGGTCATAATTCAGAAGTACAGCTGTGAGACGATTCACCACATCGTTCACAGCATTTAGTAGCATTTCTTGCGTTATGGCAGACACATTTTGACGGATGGCATCTTTCAGTGCTGCTAGTGATGCCATTTGGTCGCGGTACACTTTTGACTTCAAGAATCCCACAGCCAAGAGTCGCAGGGTGTCAGATCGGGAGATCTTGGAGGCCATGCCTGATTAAATTAACGACTGAGAATGCGATCCTCCCCAAATGTTGAGCGTAGCAGGCGTTGCACAGGCAGAGCAATATGAGGTGGTACTCCATCTTGCATAAAGGTGACTGTTTGGAATGCCTGTCGCGCTTGCAGTTCAGGAATAATGTTGTTCTGTAACAGTGCTGCATATCACTGACCAGTGACAGAAACTGTTTTTTAACCCGTCTGTGTGACTTCCTCGAAAAAAAAAAAATGAACCAATTATGAAATCAGCAGTGAAGCCACACCAGACTGTCACTTTAGGCTGTTGCAAGGGTACCTCAACAAATGTATGTGGATTTTCTGTGGCCCACACTCAACAATTGTTGGTGTTAACAGCGCCAGAGAGTATGAAGTGTGCTTCATCTGTCCAAAGCAGAGTGTGAAGCCAGTCGTGCTGCTCTTCCATCTTATTGAATACCAAATTCGCAAAATCTCGGCGAGAGTCGAAGTCAGGAGGTTTCAGTTCTTGGTTATGTTGCAACTTGTAGGAATTCCGTTTCAGAGTTATTCGCAGTGCTCTCCAGACAGTTCTGTAAGGCACTCCTGTCTGCCTCGAAACTTCTCGAGCACTGCACTCCCCATGTACAGAAACCACCGACATGGATTGAACCATCTGCTGTACTGTCGTGGCAACAGCAGTGGCTGTTGAGGGACGTCCACTTCTTGGACGTGACGCCAAAGAACCTGTAGCTTCAAATTTCTTCATCATTTTGTTAAATTCAAAAGACGTTATTGGTCCTTTGCTATCTCGCACCTTCATGTAGCGATATGCTGGCAATGCCGCAGTGACACTTTCCGAATTCTTATAATACAGTTTAACTAAGAGGGCTTTCTCAACTATGGACAGTATTTCGATGCATATAAGCTTTGACTACCTTTACCTACTGCAGTTGCTCCTTTTTATATCGTTTGTTGCTTTCCATAACCCTACATCAGAAATCCGACAGCACCATCTGTTGGTCGCCAACATAATTATTTTTTTTTTCGTTGTCACACAAAACCCGGCTTCTTTTCCATCCGTTAAGTGCAAACCGTATCTTTGTATCTTGATTCGTTTTCGAATTATTCATTTTTAAAGTTCGTCCTGACTTTTGGATCACCCGGTATATAAAATTTCATAAAAATCTAGCTTTTAAAAGATACAGTATAATACTAAAACCACAAAATAAAACTGATTGTAACGCAGTAAAAAAGCTAGCACAGAAACTTTACGATTCATTTTTAGTTCCAATTAAAAGACAAAACCAATTTAAATTACTTACTCCTACATGAGTAAAAAGGACCATAAATCTTTGACAGAGAAAAATTGATGAAGGTTCTCAATAAATTTATTAAATATGTAACAGGAAATAAGAATTGAATTAAAAAGTATGAAAAAAGGACTATAGGAATTAAGAATTGGATTAATAAATGCTTAAAAATAGAAGTATTAGCACATCAGGGAAACATGTACTTCTTTAAAGCAGAAGGAGTTGCAAGATTTCGTAAAACTATATAGCTATTTCTAGCAAAAGATATAGGTCATGCTCCTATCTTGCAACAAAACCATTTTGAAAGAGGAATGAAATAAAATATTAAAGCAAACCTACAAAGAATCCAGAGAGAGAAAAGAAAAAAAAAAAAGGAAGATTTATCCACATGTCAAGCCATCACCAACACAGACACAGAGTGTAACATGTTGCCATTATAAGAATGATATTAAAAATAAATTCCAGACAATCTTCGGTTAATCGATAAAGTTTTACATTTGAACAATTTCATTAACAATTAAATTCACTTTGTAATTGTAATTTCAATTTAGTTAGTTAAATATTAATTTAATTTTTAATTTTTCTTAAATCAATAAACTTAAATTCTTTCACGGAGAGGAATTCAATTACTTCAAACATTAATACATCTGTTTACTAGCGCCATCTATCGTGAAGTAAGATAAAAAATAAAAGTTTATGATAAGGTTGTAGGATTAAAAAAGCAATTGCTTTTAAGTTGTTTTATTTAAGAGTAGATGCTTTTTCTTTATGATTTGAAATTGTTATTAAATTAATTTGGGTTAAAACCTGAAGTAATCTTAATTTTTATTACTAGAATTAAATTTTAAGATTTAAATTGCCTCAATCACAAGCAATAATCCCCAAAAGCACACATGTGAGGATAAGCAAATCATAGCTATTTTATTTATTTATTTTATTATTTTTATTTTTATTTTTATTATTTTTATTGTTTTTTTTTATTGGAAATTTTGCTCAATTTAAACCTAGGAATCCACCAAAAGCCAAAAAGCATTTAATTAAATCTAACGAGTAAAGAGTTGATAATTTACAATATCAACCAGAAAAAAAAAAAAAAATAATAATAATAATAATAATAATAACTTATCTTGCAACAGCAAAAATCCTTTCCATTTTTTTTTAAATTTAATTTAACATCAAACCCTCCCAACCAACAAACCAAACAACACCACCCTTCCTCCTTAATCAAACATCGTGTAAGTATCAAAAACTTTAATAATTGTTGCCTGAATATATGTTTTATTGAACAAACCCAGTATAATTCAACTTATAAATATTAAATGGAAGTTTAAGCTTTTATATGAAATCTTCAGTGGTGCCAAGTCCTCGTAAATATGACTTTTATTCATGCCTGTTATTTATTCTGGCATGAAAATTTTACTTCTTCCACAATCACTTGCATTTCGCTTGTATAAGTAAATGAACTGACTAAAAGAGCAAAGAGTTTGGAAATTAGATACATAGTATTATTATTAAAGAGATGTAATTATTATTAGAGATATAATTATTATTAGAAATGTTATTATTATAGAAATACAGTATTAGAGGTAGATTATATTAGCAAAGGCTACTCCATGAGCGTTCCAAAAACTTGCCATTATCACAATAGCAATAATAGCAATAACCAATCACTATGGTTTTTTATGAACAAGTTTTACTCCACCATAGCTTGGATACATACGGAGAGATAAAGAAAGAACAAATACTGCTGAAAATTTTTTGCTAGATTTTAGAGCATGCGTAACTTATAACAAGTTTGCACAACAGTTAAAAATTATAGAAGATTACTTAACTCCCTACTTGGAGTATGTGGGATATACACTATTTCCCATCATATTCTGTTAGTGTGGTTTTCATAAATTTCTACTTATAAGGCATACTACATTCATGTAAAGAGAAATGTACACTACCGATCACTGTCACGATCGCAGACTGAAAAACGCTACTAACTACGCTCCTCACTCAGCTTCGATATATTTATTTAATGTTAATTTATTGATTAAACTTATTAGGTTCAGTTTCGTATTTTGATTTTATGTTTCGCTTTCAATTCAACTTCCTACTATTTCCAATGCCATAATCTCCATAAAATATTCCCTTTTGTGTCCTGTTATGAAAACTTTTAATTTCGAATAATATAAGAAACTTATAAAATAAAATGTTCGCATTCAATAACGTTAATAATAACAATATCATAAATGATATTTTTCAACTCATCAGATTTACTTATGATGAAAATATTCCTTGATTATTTATAAGAAATTTTGCTCTATTCTCCCATATTTAAAAAAAAACTTAAACTTCGAATGCTATACGAATTTTTCGATCTAAAACATTCGTAGTCAATGCTGTTCATGCCAGTATCATAAGTGGTATTTTAATAACTGGCCCGACCTCTTTATGATCCTTTGTTCTGAAGATAATGCGTACAGACTAATAAACTAAAAACAGACTACAGACGGGCAACACAAAACGTTAAAAAAAAAAAAAAAAAAAAAATCTTTTTTTTTTTTTTTTAAGTATCTAAATTTCCCATACCATACAGGGAACTAAAAGGTAAAAATCTACTATTTTTCCTTCTTCTGAAATTTTATTTTGATGATTAATAGCTAAATTTTTCCTACTTTTGCTCTCTTACCTATGAAACCTATTTAAATTAAAAACTGCATAGCACGATGAAAATTACTTTCAACAAATACAAATAACTGAAAATAGAGTCTTTTTAGTTCCCCATCATACTATAGGTATGGGGAACTTAGGTAATCGTGAAAAATTTCGACCTCGGTTTTTTGACTTTTTTATACGTTTTCAGGTGTGAGGAATCCGAAAATGACAAAATTTGTATGGTGTCTGTCTGTAGGGTGTCTGTTAGTGTGTCAGTCCGTTAGTCCGTTAGTTTGTTAGTCTGTTAACACGATATCTCACGAACAAATGATCGCAGAGAGGTCAGATCAGTTTTAAAATATTACTTTCGATACTGGCAAGAACCGTATTCATTTGCAACATTCGAATTAAAAAACTTCGTAAGTTATGAAAAATTTACGATTTTCTTAACATGGGAGAATAGGACAAAAATTCACTTAAACGTGCATTAAATGGAAACTTTTTACTGTGAAAATGTCAAACCAGTTTTAAAATATCGGTTTTGATGCCGGAATGAACATCAGTAACTATAAATATGCTACTTTGAAAATTTCGCAAGTTATTGGAAATTTACGAATTTCTTAACATGGCAGTATAGGGCAAAATTTCACATAAACGTCAATTTTGAGAGAGATTTTCATCGTAAAGATGTCAGACTACTTTTGAAATATTATTTAGGACACTGGCATGAATATTAATGACTATGAATTTTCGAATATTAAAATTTCGTAAGTTATTGGAAATTTACGAATTTCTTAACATGGCAGAATAGAGCAAAATCTCACATAAACGTCAATCTTGAGGGATATTTTTATCGTAAAAACGTCAAACCACTTTCGAAATATTATTTAGGATACTGGCATGAATATTATAGACTATGATTTTTTCAATTTCAAAAATTCGTGAGTTATTTGGAATTTATTCTTTACTTAACACGTCAGAGTATGGCAAAATTGAGCATAAACTTCCATTTTGAGGATTATAAATATATTAGACAACTTCAAAATTACATTTATGATATTTGTTTGATCATGATTGAATACAAATATTCTAATAGGAAATTTTCGTAAATTATTCGTAATTTACGATTTTATCAACATATCGAAATTATAAATTTTTCATATAAATATGAATTTTGAGGATTATTGCATTGGAAACAGTAGCATGAAAACTAAACAACGGAATCGACCCTGATAAAATAAATTAATAGATTAGAATGAGATAAATATATCGAACTGAACGGTGGACAGCCTATTAGGCGGGGATTTCATTCTGTCACTGTATCAAGCTTTGGTCACATTAATTTCTTTTAACATGATTATAATATGTCTCGCACTAGAAATTTGTGAGAACATAAATATGATGGGGAACTGAGCAGAGTCCATCTATGCCAACTAGTTTTTTTTTTTTTTTTTTTCATTCATTTAGTTTTTACTCTGTAAATGTTTTAAAAATTATTTGGTATCAAAACATAATATGATATCTTAGTAATATGTATATAAATTTCATTTTAGAATTATTATCCCACCATATGGAATAATCCCCGAATTAAACTCTCGTCAAATAATTCCTGCCTATAAGGTATTAAGTAATGCATTAATATTTTCTTGAATTACTATAAGCCAACGGTTAATTTGAATCCTTGGCGTTTTCATTATGAAATATATTGTAGAATCATCGTATGGTATGTATAATTTTTATTTACTTATTTATTTTAACTATAAGGCATAATACCATGAAAATGTATGCATGATAAAAGAAATTACTGCTCCTAGACTTTAATATATTTCAATGATTGTAACATAATTGTAGACTGTAATACATTTTGATGACCGTAATGTAAGTGTATGATTTTCCAATTAATAATTTAAATATTGTTTAATATATTTAATTTGTTTATATATTTTTGTGGTAATTAGGTAAACAATGTAGAAAACAGATTATTTTGTACGCGAGGAAGGAAGTTTAATATTATCCTTTTTAATGGAGGTTTCCTTATCATAAACGCCTTTTATCTCAACCATAATAAGTTTTATGGCATTTTATTTTAACGTTCTTGTAAAGAGTTGAGAGATTTTTTTTCTTATAACATTGGGCTTTCATTTTTTTTTATGACATACCTATGATTACATCATATATTTATATGAAAGATATTTTATGACGTAAAGCTAGCTATGAGAAGCAGTTCAATTCAGAATGTAGTTGCATTACTGATAAATGGCAGTATTAAAACAGTCGGTCGTATAAAGTAAGTTATTATTTATCAACAACACATACTTGCTCTGATAAATAAAGCAAATGAAATAATGCCGAAAGAAATAAAAAGAAGAAAAATCACTCCAGACAATATTTATTTTTTTGTCTGAGAATTTTTTTTTTTTTTTTTTTTAATAAAAAGTGTAGATTGTAGACACGTTTTTTCTGGAATTTAATCATAGGTTCATTTAAAACAAAAGAATTTTCTTAAGATTTTTTTTTCTTTTTAACCAGAAAAACATGTGTATAATTTTTAAATAATCAACCAGACAGAGCCTGATTTCAAAATGATTTGGTGTTGGTGTTAAGATTAAGGCTGGTTGACTACATGAGGGCCTAAGGCCTGGGTAGTGTGCCCTCCGTTGGGTCTTTTTAAGGGGTTCTACACTGAGGAGGGAAAAAAAGGAAAAAGAATATGCTGCCTTCCTCTAGAAGGAATAAGTAGTCATTTTCTGATTTTCTAAACTGGAAATACATCAGATTTCTCAGTTAAGCGCATAAAGTAAACAAGTAACCCGGATAAATGAAATGATCGAGAATTTGTAGTCTACCCTTTTCTAGATGGTAAAACAATATTATGACTATAACGTACACAAACATCAAACCGTCTCAATTATATATATTAAAAGCAAAAACTGTTTTATTTAAGAGACAAAAAATTTAAGTTAAAATACATTTTAAAAACAAAAATACATATAAAAACAATTAAAAGCTAGACGTTTCGAAACCCGTCCGGGTTTCCTCATCAGTAATTACAACACAATATGCAAACATTACATGAACACTCAAGGAATTTAAAGGTACCTTTAAATTCCTTGAGTGTTCATGTAATGTTTGCATATTGTGTTGTAATTACTGATGAGGAAACCCGGACGGGTTTCGAAACGTCTAGCTTTTAATTGTTTTTATATGTATTTTTGTTTTTAAAATGTATTTTAACTTAAATTTTTGTCTCTTAAATAAAACAGTTTTTGCTTTTAATATTATGACTATTATGAATATAATGAATCTTTTGTATTACTAGAAATTCTCGCTTGATTTCCTAAAACTGGATCATAAAACAAAATTATAGTTACTAAAACTCGCCTCTAGTGTTCGCAATTATTTTCAGAGATTTTTAAATGAGATTGACCACAATAATATAGAAAAATTCTTTTAGAGTTCTAGTAGGGGTTTCTAGAATTCGCTAATAAAGGGAGCTAGAATTTTTAAGGATGACATGGAACTATTTTTACTAGAGCTACAATTTATTTTCTAGATGTCCGTCACAGATTTTTTTTTTTTAATCAGTTGAGTAGCGTGGGGCTAGTTGTAACAGGGATAAGAAGTAACACGCAATTCACGAAATAGTTTGTAGCATTTTTGATTAAATATTCCGATAAACATAATTCTTATGTCGCGCTTTATTATACTGTGGTACCCCGATCTATCGTTCCCGCATCCATCGTTTTCCTGCATTGATCGTTTTATTTCTATGGTCCCTGCACAAATTGTATTTAAATAATGTTAACGAAACCCGCATATATCGTGCTTCAAAAAGTCGTTTTTCCGTATTCATCGTTGTAAAATGTTTCTCCTGACCTAATCAAAATTTTCTCCTGAAGGTCAAGCGGTTCCATATGGTATAGAAACTGGAATTATATCTTTTATCCTAAAATAACTCTTTTCCCCACTTCCATGGTAGATCAAAATTGTGATGCCCTGTCTCCGGACCATCTATTCATTTTGCAATTTCAGCATAACAGGAAAAAACGTCGTCAGTTATTCAAAAAATTGTTTCATGAAATGCGATTACATAGAAAAAATTATGAAGAATGCCAAACAGAGCAAGAAGATGATGACGATGATGCTGATAATATGGATGAAGAGTGGTTGCGTGTAGCAGAGGATGCGTCTGATACAAAAATTAGTGATAACATTTGCATTAACCAAGACGTTGCGACATGCGGTATCCTAAAGCATTGAAGAAATGTGTAATTTAAAAAAAAAAAAAAATAATGGTGAAGAAACAGAGGATAATTTTCAAGCCGATGGCGGGATTATGGCGTTTGAAAGTGCACAGACTTTTATTTAAGAATATGAAATTACAGAAAATGACCAGAAAAATGTGAACCTAGAAAAATTCTCATTTAATTTGCAAAATGAACGAAAAACCTAACATAAAAATTACTGATTTTTAAAAATAAATTTTACTTAGTGTTCTACAACATTGATTTATTTCTTTGACAGTTTGGAAAGTAACAAAGTAGTTTTATTAGTAGCATACTGTATACATTGTGTGTATTAATTCATAAAAATTCGTGTTTTGACTTTAACCCGCATTCGTTGTTTTCCTGCTTTCACCATTTTTTTTTTTTTTTTTTTTTTTTTTCACGCACCCCGAAAAACTATGGATCGGGGTTTTACTGTATAAGCACAATCAGTGTTTTGCAAAAATTGTTGAGGAGACGTTCTGTACACGTGCTTCATTTTAGCTAGTTAGTGGAAAAAAACCTATTTCGTAAATTTTGATTAAAGGTATGTTAATTTATATTTTAAAGAAATGTTTATAGCTATTTGTTTTGTCTATGTGTTGAATTACAAAATGTATGTTTAATGTTTTTTAACAAATCGTTCTTTTTTCTATATATATATATATATATATAAATAAACAAAATGTTAAAAATCCTTCGATGGGCAAGTTGAAACAAAACATTGGGGCAAGTTATAACATTCATGTAATTAGACATTCTATTTTAAATGTTAGCAAGCAAATTATTTATTCTATGCTTTATTCTATGGATTTGTTTTTTCTTGTTTTTATGAAGAACTATAAAAAAAAGTCTGAAAGAGCTTCAAAGGGTCATATATGATTTGGCTACAGCTGAAATTTTTGAGAAAGGTACAAATATTATACACCATCACCCGAAAAAAAAAAGCACTTGAAAAATATTTTGAAGAGATAATTAAAAAGTAACATAAACATAAAGAAAAAAAAAGAAAAAGGTTAAAGGAAAAAATAAATAAATAATAAAATGAAAGGATAAAAATATAAATAAAATCATTTTGACTCCAGATGTGAATTATGAATCAAAGGAGCAATTTTGCTGAGCTTCTGGAGATGCCTATAGCCAGGGATCATAGTCTCCACCTTTTCTTCAAGACACTTTCATAAATGAGAAATTTATGTCTTTTTTGCTACTACTATTTTTATACGATACTTTCTATCCTGTTTAATCACGACTTTTTACTTTAAAAATACAATAAAAATTTCTCTAAGAAAAAAGTGGTGGCAAAACCGGGGGAATTTTCTCATCCTTAAAAGTGTTCTGAAAGAAAAAAAAAAAATCTGGAGTGACTCCACTCGACTTTCCGAACATTGAGTAATTAACAGTTTTGTAGATAAAGTAAAGAAAGAGGAGTTGTTAAACAAACAAAAGAGAGAAAACCATAATAGAGTGTTTGAGTATTTTTCTCCATCTATTACACGATGTTTTATTTAACGCTACTGAACTTTGAGCCCATAGATCATAATGATAAAGAATTTTTCGTTGTGTCCCTGTAAAAACCTATAAATGCTAAATTCACCAAAATGCTTATAGTTAGTGCAACAGTGATTTATAATACTCATATAAATTTTCAGCTCAATTCAATAAGGCGTTTAGATGCTATCGTACTTTTAAAAATTTAGTCCCATAGGCCATAATGATAAAGAATTCTTCTTTGTGTCCCTGTAAAAAAACTGTAAGTGCTAGATTCACCAAAGTCCATACAGTTAGTTCAACTGTGATCTATAACATGTGTACAAATTTTTTGCTCAGATTAATAAGGCGTTTAGGCGCTATCACACTTTTAAAAATTTGGCCCCATAGGCATAATGATAAAGAATTTTTCTTTGTGTCCCTGTAAAAAAACTATAAGTGCTAGATTCTCCAAAATCTATACGGATTGAGTATTTGTGACCTATAATATGTGTATAAATTTTTTGCTCAATTGAATAAGGCGTTTAGATGCTATCGCACTTTTAAGATTTTGCTCCCATAGGCCATAATGATAAAGAATTTTTCTTTGTGTCCCTGTAAAAAAACTATAAGTGCTAGATTCACCAAAATCTATAGGGTTCGTACTATGGTGACTTACAATATGCGTACCAACTTTCAGGTTAATTGAACAAAGCGTTTAGACGCTAGCGTGTTCACTCACAGACATACACACATACACACATACACACATACACACACACACACACATACATACATCATCGTAAAAATAGTGAAAACGGACTCAGGGGACCTCAAAACGTATAGAAACATCAAAATCTCGAATTCGGATTTTTGACATGATTACAATACTTTCCTCACTATAGTGTTCGGAAAGTAAAAAAAAAAAAAAAAAAAAAAAAAAAAGGTGGTGACTACGACCCCTGCTACAGTCTCTCTGAGGCAGGAGAGTGAGCATAATGCTTAACTTGCAAAATGTGGGCACACATTAAATGTGTGAGAGGAAACATGAACAATATTCCTTTGTTTTGTATTAAATTCAGTTTTGACAAAGATTGACTTATATATTGATTAAATATTTAATTTTCTCTTTATTTTACTATAATCCATTTGATATAATTCATTTGTTACTATATAAAGAAGGTAAAATTTAATATTACTTATTTATTGCCCCCTTTTTTATATTATTAAATTAATAAATGACTGATGGCAAAAACATTTTGAAATATTGCCGTTTATTATTATTAGTATTTCCCTCATAACTGTTACAATTTGCCCCGAATCCGGGGTAAATTGTAACAGGCAAATAATTTTCAAAACACATTTTTTGTGTAAAAATTATCAAAATTAACCAAAGTTTTTTTTTTTTTTTTATGAATAGAGGAATACGTATGAGGAATACGTATGATAGAGGAATACGTATGCTATGGAAAACAGCAAGTATAAACAGGAAAACGTAAATACATTTCAAAATAGTATATTTAATTTCCTAAAAACTGTTACAACCAGCCGCATGCTCCCATATATATATATATATATATATGTACAGAGTGTCGGTAACAAAAATGTCCGAACACTAACGAAAATTCCTATGTAAAAAAGTACACTTAACACTGTTTTGCTAAATAAATCCTTGTCGAATCCTGTTCTTAGTCAGTCTAAGAACAGGATTCGACAAGGATTTATTTAGCAAAACCGTACTAAGAGTATACATTTTTTACATAGGAATTTTTGCTAGTGTTCGGACGCTTTTGTTACCGACTGTATATATAAAGTGAAGTCAGATTTCTATAATAAAGTAACTTCTTTCTGTGAAATCAGTGAAAATAACAGGAATTTGCTAATTAAAAATAAGCCTGCCTAAACTTCATTTCGGTTAAATGACTGTAAATCGTGGTGATCCATTAGAAGTGTTTTAGATTGATTTCTTTATAAATCGACTCGTTGAATCACTTAATTTGTTTATGTACTTAATATACGAAAAAAAAAAAAAAAAAAACGCAGTTGGATATTTTCCTTTACTTTTTCTGCAACCGTCAATTTTATCGTTTAAAATGCAATTTTTCAAACATATTTTATTACACCGTCTTCCACATACCCTTTAGGGTTGAGTCTAGTGTTAAAAACAAAATGCAAATGTCAGTAAAATTGTAATGTTAGAAGGTATTTCAAAAGTGGCAAGAATAAGGCCATTAACAATGCCACAAAAAGTATTAATTTTAGAATGAAAATCAAAAAATATTTTAATGCGTGAGATGGCAAAATAATTAAATGTTAACGAAATATTGGTAAGAGGGTCTTTAGCAAAATATATAAAATTTTTTGGCTATTTAAACTGGAAATTTGGCTTTATGCGGCCACGTTGCTCTTCGAAGTGAGATGACCATAAGTTAAAAAGCAAATCTTTAAAAAATCAATTTATATCATGTTCAAAACTTACAAAAGATTAAAAAAAAAAAAGCATTTAGCAAAATAATATTTTCAAAAACAGTACAGCAACAATTAAACAAAGCAGGTTAAAAACCAAAAGATCTGCAGGAAAAGCCATTGTAAAGGATAAGAATTAAAAGTAACAAGTCTTCAGATAACCAAAAAATTAAAAAAAAATATTAGTTAATTATTAGGCTGAACTGGTTTTCTCTAATGAGTCAAGTTTAATTTATTTCGAACTGACGACAAAAGCTTGTAGGACGGCGAAAATGTGACCGACTTACTGAAAATTGCTCTCTTAAAACAGTACATTATGGTACGGAGATGCATATTTTTCCATGAAGTCGAGCAAATTTTCATGCTCAAGGGGTCAATTTACCCGAAATAAAACATGGCCGTTATAAAAGTGGCGCCTGACCGACTATTTTGAAGCTATCTCAGACTTTTTCTCAAACAGCATTTCAAGGGGATAATGCACTTTGCTACAGGGCGTTTGTGGTACGTTTATTTGATTAAAATTGTTAAATTACTTATCCATTTCCATGAGCACCTGTAATTCTGTAAATAATCATATATTTTTTTACTTTAGGTTAAATTCTATGAAGAATATCGAAGAATTTCTTCTTTACCAGACATGCAAATAGTCTTAATCTCAATTCGCTCGAGAATGTTTAGTCTATAAAAAGGCGAGTGGAGAGGGTGAAGGATTAGAAATTTTCAGCCTACAACTCTACAAGAACTAGAAAAAATTATTTATGATAATTGGCTCAGTGAAATATTTTAGATTTGTATTAATACACTGTATATTACAATGCCATTACGCGCATTAAAGCAGTAATTCCGTATAAAGGTGGAATTAATCGAATGCAGAATACATATTTTTATTAAGTAATTGTTTAGATCTAACAAATAAGTAGTTTTATTTCATACTAGCAGGCTTTGCCCGCTTCGCTGGACATTAAACTTAAATGAGTTGTCAAAATGCCATTTCTTTATTAATAACCTAAGTTCTCGCTGTGATTGGTAGAGGTTTTCTCGCTCCCAATGTGAGGAGTCTGGGTCCCCAATGTCTTCGGCACAACTTACCCACTTCTTACTTCCCCACCCTCAGCGGGTGAGTTCGAAGTTTTGCAAAATCCCACTAATGTACATAATGCGTACACTTAATTAATATCCACACACCAAAATTCGCCATTCTAAGATAATTCAAAGCGAATTCAAACGGAAAAGCATGTTTTTACACATGTTTATTGCCCTCCGACTCCGAGAAGGGGGTGGGGGGGATTTCGAATTTCGTGAAATGCAGTTACAATAAGTGCCGGGTGCATACAAACAATTTACGCACCAAATTTCGTGACCACAGAAGTCTTTAATAGGCAATATTATAAATAAAAAAATAAAAAAAGCACAGCTTAAGTATCGGAACCCTTTGGTGACTTTAAATATTTTAAGCCATTTTTGCGATGAACTGAATTGGCTATCTCAATTGTGCAATTAAAGATCTTGGCGAGAAACGTCCGAGCTACTTCGGTGCCGAATTTCAAATTTTGCCAAAGGGATCCAATACTAAAGCTGTTCCATATCGAATCTGGGTTGAAAACGGAAAAAGGGTAAAATAAATTAGAAATATCAGACCTATATTTATAAATTTGATACCAAATGAAAGGGGCAATTTTGCTGAATCCAGAGGTTTAAACAGTTTTTCGATGCGACAATTAGATTTTTAAAAAATAACTAAAGTATGAAATTTAAGTGGCAACGGAAAAACGGATACAGGGAAAAATAAATTAGAAATATCAGACCTATCATTACAAATTCAGTACCAAATGAAAGAGGTGATTTTTCTGAATCCTGGGGTGTAAACAGTTTTTCGATACGACAATTAGATTTTTTTAAATTAACTAAAGTATGAAACTTAGATGGCAACACTTCATTTCAATCTTTTCATAATTTGTAGTGAAAATCACGCGAATACAAAAGTCTTTAACTTAAAAATTTATTTTTATATTTTATTTTTTCATTCAAAGCATTTTAGTGAAAAAATATTTATGGCGCATGCGCAGGCGTTTTTTACACACAATTTAAACACTAATCATAATTTTGAAAATTTCTATAGATATAATTTCAAGTTGGGTGAAGACCTAAGTTTCTGCCAAGCGCCGTTGAATTCCGTCCAGCCGTTCTCGAGTGATGCCCGGACAAACGTGTTTTAGTCTTTTACTCCCTAGGGGGGAACGGTGGGGGAATTTCTGAAAAGTTGATAGATATAATTTTAAGTTGGGTGAAGACCTAAATTACTGCCAAGCGTCGTTGAATTCCGTCCAGCCGTTCTCAAGTGATGCCCGGACAAAAAAAGCGACATTCGGACACGATGACACACACACAGACACACACACACACACACACACAGGCAAAATTTCCTGAAGTCATTTTCGGCTTTCATGGGGTGTAAAACGTGAAGATATCGCAAAATTTTTCGATTCCGACAAATTTACAGACAAAACTCTGATTTTATTAATATAGATATTAAAATATAACTTGTTTATTTCATATAATAAATCATAATATAATGCAAAGTTTAGGTTTTACATTTAAAAGGAAAGTCTTATGTAGATTTTTATTAAGTATCTCATAGAGTGTAATAAAGCGAATTACTAAGTCCAAAATGTACATAGGTATCATTTCATCTCGTTGGTATTATGCAAACATGACATTTTTATATGTTTCAACCAATAGATTTGAAGTTATTGCAAGTAAAAAAGGTGCAAGTCAAATTTTATGCATTGCGGCCTTTTCTTTTTTTTTTTTTTTGTCCATTATCTATATTAATAAAATCAGACTTTTGTCTGTTAATTTGTCAGAATCAAAAAATTTTGTGATATCTTCACGTTTCACACGCCATGAAAGCCGAAAATGACTTCAGAAAATTTTGCCTGTGTGTGTGTGTCATGGTGTCCGCATGTCTGTCCGCTATATTTGTCCGGGCATCACTTGAGAACGGCTGGACGGAATTCAGCGGCACTTGGCAGGAATTTAGGATTATATCCAACTTAAAATTATATATATCACTTTTTTTGAAATTCCCCCGCGTTCCCCCCTGGAGGGGCAAAGGACAAAAACACTTTTGTCCGGGCATCACTTCAGAACGGCAGGACAGAATTCAACGGCACTTGGCAGGAATTTAGGATTATATCCAACTTCAATCACTTTTTTCGAAATTCCCCCGCGGGCAAAGGACAAAAACACGTTTGTCGGGGCATCACATGAGAACGGCACGAAGGAATTCAACGGCGCTTGGCAGAAACTTAGATCTTTACCCAACTTAAAATTATATCTATCTACTTTTAAGAAATTCCCCCCACGTTCCCCCCTGGGAGGGCAAAAGACAAAGACACATTTGTCCGGGTATCACTTGAGAACGGCTGGACAGAATTCAACGGCGCTTCGCAGGAATTTAGGTCTTTACCCAACTTAAAATCATATTTATCAACTTTTTCGAAAATACTCCCCCTTCCCTCCTGGAGGGACAAAAGACAAAAACATGTTTGTAAGCATAACTCGGCTCCTAATTACTTCACACTAAAGAAATTGCACATGGGGAGACTAGACATGAGTATAAATAAAACATTATCTGCGATTTAGGAATTTTCGATTTTTAAGGGAAGGGAGGGGGAAAATCAAATTTTGGCGGGAAATATAAAAAATTCCTGATTTTTGTGTAGAACTCTACCAAAAATGGAACAAAGATTTTGAAAAAAAGCTATGCGACTTCTTTAAAATATTTCCAAAAACATTTTTTTTTTGTGTGTTGTGTGTGTGTGGGGGGGGGGGGGGTTACGAGGGGCCAAATTCGAGACACTCCTTTTAGCGCTAAATTTATCCTGAGAAATCTATGGGAGCTGCGGTCACGAATTTTGGTATTTGGATTGTTTATATGTATCCGATACCGAAAGTAACGGGATTTATCAAAATTAATCACGTCCCCTTCCCCCTTGGAGAGGCCAGAAGGCAAAAACATTTTTGTCCAAATAAAAAATAATTTTTGTCCATACTCGCATCCAAATTACTTCACAGTGAAGAAATTGCCCAAGGGGAAACTACACATTAGTACAAATAAAACCTTACCTGCATTTTAGGGAATTTCGAATTTTAAGGGGAGAGCGAGGGGAAATCCATTTTTGGCGGGAAATTTTGCAAGTTCTTAATTTTTGAGTAAAACTCTGCCAAAAATTGAACAAAGATGTTTAAAACAACCATGCGACTTCTTTAGGATATTTCCTAAACACGTTTTTGATTTTTTGTGATCTGCCATTTTTTTTTTTTTTTTTTTTTTTTTTTTGGGGGGGGGGGGTTATGTGTTACGAAGGGCAAATTCGAGACACTCCTTTTAGCGCTAAATTTGTCCTGAGAAATTTATGATAGATGAGGTAACAAAGTTTGGTACTTGGTTTTTTATATGTATCCTACCCCTAAAGTAACGGGATTCATTGAAATCCCCCCCCCCAATTTCCTCCTGGGGGGGCAGGAAGCAAAAAAGACGTTTGTAAACATAACTTGGACCCAAATTACTTCTCGGTGAAGAAATTGCACATGAGGAGACTAGACTTGAGTATAAATAAAAAATTATGTATGATTTTGGAATTTTTTATTCATACAGGAGAGAAGGGAAAAATCGTTTTTCAGGGGAAATTTCAGAAATTCCGAATTTTTGAGTAGAGCTCTACAAAAAAAGGTACAATGGTGTCATGACAAAACAGCTATGTGTCTTCCTTAGGATAATTCCAAAAACAATCCCCCCCCCCTCCGAATTTTCGATTTTTTTTTTTTTTTTTTTTTTTTTTTTGGGGGGGGGGTTTACGAAGGAGCAAATCAGAGAAACCCCCCCCCCCACTTTAGCGCTAAATTTGTCTTGAAAAATCTATGGGATCTGCGATCACGAAATTTGGTGCGTAAATTATTTATATGTATCCGGCACTTTTGTAACGGAATTTTACGAATTTACCCCCTTACCCCATCGAACTTGGTGGGCAATAAACACGTGTAAAAACATGTTTTCCCGTTTGAATTCGCTTTAAATTATCTTAGAATGGCGAATTTTGGTGTGTGGATGTTCAGTAAGTGTACGCATTATGTACTTTGGTGGGATTACGCAAAACTTCGAACTTTCCCGCTGGGGAAGGGAAGTAAGAAACGGGTAAGTTTCTGCCGAAGGCATAGTGAGGACCCGGATTCCTGACGTTGAGAGGGAGAAAAACTCTACCGAAAAAGCGAGAATTTAGGTTATTAATAATGATATGGGATTTTGACAACTCATTTAAGTATAAGCTGTGTCCAGCGAAGCGGGCAAATCCAGCTAGTTGTATATAAAATAAAAATATTTGCCCTCGTGATAACATCCAAAATACTTAATCTACTCGAGCCAAATTTGGACAGATTTCAGAAATTAAGAACAGATTTTAAACCTTATTTTAGAAATATTTTGTGTGCAATGTTCCCGAAAACGGTAAATTTGGTTATCAGAATTTTTAGAGAGTAATTTTTTAAATAGGTATCAATGGAAATAAACGATCAGTCCTGTCTAAATTTACTATTAAAAATAGTGTTATTCAAATTTTCCTTTGTGAGAACCTTGCTTATATTAGTTCATTGATTAGACTCGTATAAGAACGTATTTGTGAACTGAATTGCTTAAAATTCGTTACGTAAATAGTCCATGTCAATGTCTCAACCTGTCAACCAAGTTTATTGATCAGTTCGACCCACCTTCTTGTTTTAAAATAGCGGACACTCGAAATTAACAAGGAAATCCTACATTTCAACTAAGCCAGAAGGTCTTGTTTATTTTTTTTTTTTTTTACCATAATTTATTGTAATATTGGTAATATATTATTACCTTTAAAAATAATGGTAACATAATTTCGTCTGTTTTCGTTCGAGATGCGACAAAGTAGTTTCATACCGATAATATGAAACTAGCTCATACAATATTTTTCATATTTCATAATTCTTCGTTAATTATTTAATGATCGGAAAATCGAGTGGAGTCACCCCAGATTTTTATGTAATTAAATAAAAATTTTCTCTATTGTCATTTCTTATGAATTCTAACTCTAACTCTAACTCTAACTCTCTCATTCTATTATAACTCTCACAGTCACTTACATTCATGAGATAAATATATAAAAGTTTAAAAAAATGATCCATTAGACATCCAAAAACATTCTACATATAGCTAGGATCCACAAGCAGCCGAGCAATTCTACGCTCAAAGCTGTTAAGACGTGAGGTGTCGGGTTCGATCCCAGGTCGCGCTCACTGGCCTAGTCGTTCGGAGTTATCCGTGGTTTTCTCAGAAACTTGCGTAAATACGGGCTAGGACCCCTTAGAAAGACCTCCACGGAAAGCACTCCCCCTCAGGCCTAGTACCTTAGAGCAGTCAAATCGGCCTTAATCCCAAACCTAACCTAACTCTACGTATATCTAAAAAATCGTTAAATGTCACTCTTTACATCCATTAGATGTCCACCAAATTTCTAAATATTCAGTAACTGGGCATTGTTTAGGCATTCTTATATACTGAATAGACATAACATACCAAATTTAGAAATCTATTGAATATCTAATAAGTGTAGTATTAGACATATTATAAATATCTCAATATTCGAAAATTATACATTTATATAGTCTCAGGTATTGAATGAATGCTATAAACCAAATTTAGAGACGCTATGGACATCTAATAAATAATACTAGACGTATTAAAAGCATTTAAATATCAGACTATTTAGAGATTCTTAGATATTGAATGGAGGTAATGTATAAAATTCAGGTGTTCGTTACATACATTAATGTTAGAAGTCATTGTCTCATTAATTTTACAGTATTAATGTCGTCTGGAATATTTACGATTATTACGATATTACGGTTATTTTAACATATAAAAATTTAATAGTATTTTATAACAAATAAGTAACCTAATAACATCTTAGCCTTAAATATATATAAAATTTTGCAATTAAAATTATTTAAGAAAAAGAAAACAAATATTATATTAATAAATATATGTGTGTGCATTATGTTTGAACTAAATTTAAAATAATAATAATAATAATAATAATAAATAAAAAAAAATCATCTTAATTATCAACAATTTAAACAAACCAACTATAATACTCTACCTTCATGCATTTAGCGTAGCATTCTACAAGAATTCACTCTAGTAGCCACAGTGATTGAGTTATTAACGTCGCACGGATTTGCGTAATTGGCTATGGTATTTGCAAGGTTGGTATCGGCAAAAATCAGAGATCAGGGTCTGATTCCCCATGGGGCAAGCTCGGTCCCCATTTATAAGAGAGCCCCAAAATCAGCTGCCTTTTGAAATTTAAAACATTTTACGTATATGCAAAATTCACTTTGAGTACTTTATTATAGAAGGGCGTTCCAAGTTAATGGTTTTGCCCAGAGCCTCCCACTTTTGTAAGTCAGTCCCTGGGAGAGATTGACATCGTATTACCTTTCCTAAAAATCTAAAAATTATTTCTAGCATAATATTAAATGCCTATAAACTTTAATATCCAAATATTAAAAAAATAAAAAAATAAATAATGCGAAATTGGGGGGGGGGGGGGGTATCATTTTTATTTTTATTTAATTTTTACAAATGAAACGGGGAAAAAAAATCATATTTACAATAACTTAACACTTTATGGCTTAAGATCTTAGATTTCAAAAATATGCACCCATATGTTTGAATATGTTATCTGAAGCATATTAAAAAATAGTTTTAAATGTATTGTTCAAAAAATTAAGCATTTATTGACAGAAAAGATTTTTGTGGGATGTCTTAAACATCATGCAAAATGTCTTTTTTTTTTTTTTTTTTTTTTTTTTTTTTTTTTTAATGTTCAAGTTTTCCGATTAGATGGAAATTTTAAAAATCTCTAAATTTTGTTATAACGAAAGCTGCGATTCAGTTAAATTGTTTTATTTCTCAGAAATTGCATCTGTGTAAACTGTTTACGTCTAGAAAGTTTACATCTGATTTTTTATTTCTTCATAAATTAAACTTTGACGTAAAAACATCGCATAATATCGCTATCTGTTGGGAATTTTATAAGTATTTTGCGTTAACTATAATGTTGCAAAACCAGCAACCGTCAATACAATCAACTTTCAAACCTTGCTGTAGAAATAACTTTGATTTTTTGGTACATTGTAGAAATGCATTACGATGACATAAAGAGTTAAATTTTAGAATATAATGTACATTTTTAACCTAAAATATAATATAGTCACTAAACTTAAATTTCAAGTATTTTTTGCATATGTTTATATTTGGTTCAAAACAATCACATCTAATAGATATTGAAAATATCTATATCTTTATTTGATCTAATGGATCTAACATGTTACTTTATTAGATATGAAAAAGGTATGTCTAAATTTCGTCTAC
Organism: Salticus scenicus; assembly: GCA_963930645.1. Classification (NCBI taxonomy): domain Eukaryota; kingdom Metazoa; phylum Arthropoda; class Arachnida; order Araneae; family Salticidae; genus Salticus; species Salticus scenicus. Next base: position 147,527,378 of record OZ005649.1, read on the forward strand.
ATTTAAACATCTAATAGATATCTATAATTAGTACAGAATATCCAGGACATTTAATAGACATTCTTAAGATATTTTGTACCTTTAATGAATCAATTCGATGTAATTTAGATGTGTAATGGATATAAGTAGCTGTGTGGGAAGTTAGTCGATTACAAAGAAAAATTACTTTTGTACTTACAATCACTAAATATGTATGTATATATATAGGTACTTTGGAATTTTCGTTTATATTAACATTGTGTTATAAGTAAAAAAAAGAAGTCTGTTTAAATATTTTTACTGCGCATACTGTGCAAATACAGATTCAGATGTATTAGTCTTGATGAAATGTTTACATGCGTAACTTTTATTTTCACTTTGCTCTGTTAAGTATGTCTAATCGGATGAAAATAAATATATAAAAAAATAACAATGATGTGAAAGATATTTAATCAAAATAGTTGCACTTTTTATTTCCGCTTTATGTTCTATACTAGATTATTCTATGAAAATAAAAATAATAATAACAGTAAAAAATAACGCTTGACACTTTATCAAGAAATTCAGATTTTCCAAAATAACTTCTTTATTAAAAAAAATAGTGGGTTCTTTTCATTTATTTAATTTTGAATGTGTGTTACATAACGAACACGAAAATAAATAAAATTAAGAAAAACAGAAAAGTGATATTTATTTGAGGACAATTGTAAGATAAAAAGAACTATGCTCTGATAACCGAACACTTGAAAAAGGAATCTGAGATATTTACTTTTATATATATATATAAAAAAAAAAAAAAAACCAGATGAATTCGTATATATATTTTTAGCTTTGAATGTCTATTTATTTCAACCTTTAAAAAAAAGTCGTCTTTAAAAATATCCTGACAACGAATCTAACCGACAATGGATTTACTTTCAACATTTAACATTCTTTCAACATTACTTTCACATTACTTTCACATTACTTTCAACATTACTTGCAACATTTAACATTCAATGTACTTTACTTACATCATTACACAACGGACTAACAGATTGGAAGAAAGGCAGACCAGGTAAACTAACTGAAGTCATATTCATTCTTAACCGTTGTTGAAAAGTGTTAAGAACGCTTAAAAAACTAAGCGAAAAGCAATTACAGCAATTTCCAAATGTAGCCTTTAATGCATCTGAAGTTAAACATACCATATCCATATAGAAAACATTTGTATTGCTTCTGAACAATAAATGTCTGAAAATGTTTCCATACATTTTTCAAATATCTTTGTAGTGTAAATGTATTTTATGATTATGATTTGGTCATCATTAAGTATAGCTGTATCTGTACAGAGTGGAACATATTTTAACCCTTTCCGACCCAGGCCGTACGATCGTGCGGGTAAAACATCCACGACATTCACTTTCATTTTTGCATCTGGAGCAGTCGTACGTAATAAAATCAGGAAATGAATGATCGAGCTAACTAGCAGAAAGTGTAAAGTACAAGTTTCAATCAACAAATGTCGGTTACAGTCCATATTTTTCATTCAGTTTGCAAAAACAGAAGAATGTAATGTTTTAAGGTAAAAATGTTTCGGGTCGGAAAGGGATAGGATATAATGTATATAATTGATTTAATTTTTGTAAAACTGTTTTATAAATATCAATAATTATTTTGAAATATAATACTACATGCGATTGATTTAAATTAATTTGGTTCATAAATTATAAAACAATAATTTATTTTACCACGTTTTTATTAATTCGCTTTTTTGTATGTTTGTCCAGTACAAACCTTGCAATTGATTTAAAACTAACTTTCCGACTAGCTAGACATTTGAAACTTTTAGAATAGCTCAGAACACGATGACAATGTCTTCTTTTAATACTTTTATTCAATTAATAAATGCTTGAAAATTTCTTATAATTGCTCTCTTTATTATGCATTTGATCATTTTCTGTCAAGTTGATGGGATAAATCATCAAAAAAAAAAAAAAAATTAAGTATTTATTAATACATGGAATTGTCAAGTTTATATGATTCAACAGAAAATTTAGAAACGTGGTATGTAAAAAGTTCTTTTTATCTTGTAATTATTTCGTTTAATGCTAAAAAAAACTCTTCATTTTAACCTTACTAGCTGAAACCCGTCGAATTCGGCGATCACTTTATTGACCGTAATATTTCAAAAATCGTCGCATCATTATTTAAATGTACTTCAAGTTAAAACATCTAATATAATTTATGACATTTCACTTAAAAAAAAAGAAAGTCGGAAAAATGCTTATAAATAGCATGACATCAGTTTCTACAAAGTACTGTCAATGTGACGTGAAACTGACTCCAAATAAAAGTTGCTATCTTTTATTTTCTATTTCGTTTAATACTCAGACTACATGTTAGCTGACCCGTCCGGCGTTGCTCGGGTCTATGGTAATAGCCTTAAATGAACCTTAAATTTGTATGTTTTTACATCTTTGACTCGATTTTCTTTGAATTTCTATTTTTAAATAAAAGCTTCGCGAAAAAATAATCAGTTGTAACAAAAAAATTACTTCGAACCGAATGAAACTCTGCCTTGTGACCCCGGTGCCTGCGGCAGCGCATACACGGGTCGCTAATAACATAAAAATATTCCCAAAAATTAGCCTGGAACCGAACGAAATCGCCCGGTGTTGCCTGGGCACATGATACATTAAATGAACCTTAAATTTGTATGATTTTATACCTTTAACTCAATTTTATTTGAATTTCTATTTCTAAATGAAAGCCTCACACACACACACAAAAAAAAAAAAAAATCATCTGTAACAAAAAAAAAAAAAAAAAAAAAAAAAATTACCTCAAACAGAACGGAACTCAGACTCGTGACCCGGTGCCTGCGACACCGTATATGCAGGCCGCTAATAACATGAAAAAATTCTCAAAAATTAACCTTGAACCGAACGAACCTCTGACTCGTGTTGCCTCTGCCTGTGGCTGCCGCACCGTATAGCAGGCATGCTACGCACGCGCTGCAAAATCCACTTTCCTCCACCAGGGGGCGCAGTATGCTGTATACGAACATCACCAATCGCCTTGAATTTCCAAGAACTTTCAAATAAGGTGTCACATGGTGGTGTTTACTGCAAAATCCTTTAGTTGCACTTTGCACCGTCAGGGGGCACAGCGTGTTCTATACGAACAATACCAACGGTCAGGAAATACCAAGACCTTTAAAAGGAGGTGTAACATTATAGGGTCTACTGCAAAATCACCTAGTTCCATTTTTAACCACCAGGGGGCGCACTATATTGTATACAAACATCTCCAATCAACATGAAATTTTAAGACCTTTATCTCCAATCGCCTTTAATTTCCAAGACCTTTCAAATAAGGTGTCACATGGTGGTGTCAACAACAAAATCCTTTAGTTGAACTTTCCACCACCTGGGGACACAGTGTGTTCTGTACGAACATCACCAACGGCCAGGAAATACCAAGACCTTTAAAATAAGGTGCAACATGATAGGGCCTACTACAAAATCACCTAGTTCCATTTTTCACCACCAGGCGTCGCCCTATATTGTATGCAAACATCCCCAATCAACATGAAATTTCAAGACCTTTAAAATGAGGTGCTACATGTGCGGGTTTAGAACGGATTTCCCTCTCAAACTAATTTCCCCCCCCCCTTCAAATCTACTTTTCCCCTTTTTCCTCCCTTTAAAATTGAAAATTCCAAAATCGGAGATATTGATTTTTTAGTATTCGAGTCTGGTCCCCCCCATGTACAATTTCTTCACCGTGAGGTAATTTGGAGCTGAGTTATGCTCGCCAACGTGTGTTCAACCCCTGCCCCCCCAGGGGGGAAACCGTTCGACTTTTTTTATTTTTCTCTTTTCATAACATATCTACAAACCAAGAACTTTTTTTAGACATCTCAACCAAATTTTTACACCTAGCCGTTCTCTCAATTTAGTGGAGACAGACAAAAACACTTTTCAAATTAATATATAGATTCTTTGTTGTATATGGTCTTGCAGAAGATTCGGGGAAAGTTGGGTCCGACAAACTAGTTTAACACCCTCCACCCGTCGGAAGCTGTGGTGGCTTTTTCTTCTTCATATTGTTATTTTTTTTTCATTTATTCAGTTTATATATATATATATATATATATATATATTACTGAATATTGCTAAATTCCCTTCTTTACTAAAGTTGATCTATCAAAAAATGATGATAATACATTTTAGGGTCCGCCAAATGTCCCACACCCTCATCCTACCTCGGAAATGCTTCAAAAATTTGAAAAATGGCGAAATAGGTGTTCAATAAATTCGAAGGGGACCTCTTTTGGTGAAAATGTTTTAGGACTGGCTGTGGGGTAGGGGGTCTGCTAGAGAGGGCAACTTTAAAATTCCAAATAGAGAGGTATGTCTTGTGATAATCCCTGAAAACATCTCTTCAAGACAATGAATTTGATATAAATAGTTTTGTCCAGCGATAATTATTAAAGGAGATAGATGAGTTTTTTGAGTTTTAAAATGTGGATTTTATACTTATGTATCTCCTTTAATAATCATCGCAGGGCAAATAGTACGTTGGGTACACGACAAAAAAAGCCAAAAAGCTGCACTTTTTGATTGGAATATGCCACCTTCTGTGGTCAAAGTTCGTGTCAAAATATAAATTTCCAGATAGGGAGCCACTTGAAAATCCGTGCAGCCGATGGCGCCATTAAAGATGGCCGCCGTCAGCTGCTATATAGGGGCTCTAATTGTATTGTATCTGAACTCCTAATGATCCAATTTCAATTTTCTTTCTTTTAATACCTTGTGAATAAAATACTTTTTAACGTCTATACATTTATCTATGTATATTATATGGTGTGACACTCGTACTACTTATGAAAACTTCTTTTCAGCCGCCATCATCCGCTGTGTAGTAGCACTGATATTTTTTTTCTGTACTTTAACTTTTAATGGCCCGATTTCGATTTTTGTATATAAGACACTCTTTGTCTTATTACATTTATCTTTACACGTATAAAATTCCACGCAACTTAAAAAAAAAAAAAAAAAAAAAAAATCAATTCTTTAGGAGGTTTTTGTAAGTTGTAAGTTGTAAGTCGTTTTTGTAAGTTGTTAGTTTTTGACGTAATCTTGATTTTTTATTTATTTGTTTTTTTTTTTCATTATAATGTTATTCTCATTTGAAATACTGAACATTATTTGTTTCAGATTGAACTGTTTTGAATTTTCTTTTTTTTTTTTTCCTTTGAAAATGGCTTCAATGCATTTGTGGCTGGTAGATATTCATATTAACCATATGACGGTCTTTGAAAAGAGCAAAATTGTAATGTTGTTTTCACTGCACTAAATTAATATTTATTTCAACTTGAAATAGTGTAACTGTGTAAGGATTATAATCATAATAAATAATATTTACGACCTTCAAACTTGAAAAACAAGCTACAATTCCATAAGTATACAATTTTGAATTATAAGTTTTATTGTGGAAAAAAGAATAGCTCAGTGACCGGATATATCCGTCAGAGGCGGTCAGATGGTTAAATCCAATCTTTCTCACAATGGCATAGATTGGACCATATGTTGCTTATGTCAAAAACATAGCCATGAAGAATTGATTTGTCTTGCCATATATACTTCTGATCTTCTGAATCACTCGTTGGAGTGGGAACAGGAAGTTTTACAGAAGTTTTCAGAAAATTTAATGTAATTTCAGACTATCGGTACAGTGCCCATTGGTTTAGATTTCAAAAATTTAAAAAATGTTAAGAAATAAAAGGAATATTTAGAAAAAATAAAACACAAAAGTGCACAAAAGGTGTGCCATTAACTTTAAAAAAACCAAACATGACATGGCAAAAAAACGCAAACATTGGTCATCTTTGCCCAGTATGTCATCTCAGGACAAACCACAGTACAGTCCACAGTCTGTATTAGAAGCAAATGAAAAAAAAGCAATGTTTGTTATCCGTACAACATTATCTATTAAAATGAAAGATGAAATGTGTTTCATATGTAATGAGAAGGGCACTACTCGGTAGTTTTTGTATAAAGTTACTTCTTTATAAGATGATAAACTTATAAAATGCGCACAAATTACAAAAAAATGTTGAACGTAAAGCATTCTTTAAGCGCAGAGATTTAGTTTTTAAAGAAGTATCATTCAAAGTGCTATATATATTTAACAAATTGCCTAGGACCATCAAGTGAAGTAAAAAAAGAAGAGGTCAGGTCCATCTGTAAAAGTATATGGCTTTTACTTCTGTTGCAGGATTCGCAAGAGAAAAAATCCAGGCCTTTGAATGTGGAAACACCGAATTTTTTTTCAAAATGTCTTATCATAAAATTCAATATACAAATAGTTTAGCAAATCTTCTGGGCATGGAAAGTAAAGACCTTCCAAATACACGTACTACTCGTTTACGTGAGAGAATTCTCGATCGCTTCTTATAACTCAAAGCTGAACTTTGAATCAGAGATAACTTTCTGTATCGAGATGGTGCTAATATATTTCAAAATGTTCAGTCTGAAAATCTTGATAGTGCTATTGCATGAGGAAGATTCCTCAAACAAATTAAAAAAGTAATAACCCAGAAGAAAATTACTTTTGATAGTCACCTGTATGATCATCAACAAACCGCAGGCTTATCTCCAGAACTCCTGGCTCTAGTGTGTTATCTACTTCATGGGTTACACTTCAGTACCGAATGCAACTAGAGCAACTCAGCATGCTTTGACTATCAGCCAATTAACAGTTTTCAATCATCGTGAACGTATTCTGAGAGGAAACGTTATTCGTCATAACCGTAAGAAAATTCATGAACCACATAATCCATTATATCCTGGCCTGTCTCTTTTTGGAAGAGCGCGAAATAATGCAATAACTGAAGTCATGCATGAAAGAGACCTGTCAATATTACCAAACAGAATTCGGGAGATAACAGCAAGTGTTTCTTACTTAGAGGTTCTCAGAACTCAAAAAGAAGGTGTCGTATGCCCCTCAAACTTGCTTCACGGTCTTTTTGTCATTGGTGCGTACGACATCAATGATTCTAATTGTTGTAGTACAACTTCAAAATCATCATTCCATGGAACAGCTGTTTCTATTTTTCAAGTCCCTGAGAAAGGAGAAGTTGGTGAGCCTCGTGAAATTGTTAAAAGTGATCTCTCGTATTGATCAAACCAATTATTCCAAAAGCAAACCAGACCACTTCTTTCGAAATGTCAATTTCAGAATTTGGATCTGAGTGGAAAATAGCACAGGATTTGTTAGATTATATTATCATTGATAGAAAAGATGTAAATTTAGATATTTCATGGGCAGCTTTTCATGCTTCAAGGAAAAAGTTTTCATCAATTGAATTAACTCTTTGTTCTCTTTTACCCCTTTCAATGAAAGTTTTTTTTTTTTTTGGAAATGCTGAAGCATGCAATGGAACAAATAAAAAAAATACTACATTTTTAAATCGAGGGTAAACTCCTGTCATATGTGTGGATCAGCCTCTTTTAGCTTTGACAAAATCTGTCTAGTGGAACTGGCCTGATTTTTACATTGATTCCAAGTTTGTAGCCATACTTGGAGCTTTTTTGAAGTACAGGTCTTTTTTGAAAGGGCCTGGCCAGATTCTGGAAGATAGTGGTTGGACTACTTTGTTTCAAATTCTGGAATCAAGTCAGAAAAGAGCAAAAGCATCTCTTAAAGTTAAACATATCTAAAAAACAAGAACCATTCATCAGAAGACTACTGTGGTTTTAAACATGCTACTTAAAGAAGTGTTTACGCAACAAAATCCAAAGATTTCGTTTGAAAAATGGATTTTTGAAAAACGTTCAAACTGTCCAACTTTTCAATTCTAGCTTCTAGTGTTAAATCTAAAGATACTTCTGTCTTTATTCAGTCAGGGATGGTAACTGCGAATTGTATAAACAAACGCTAAAAAAATAGCTTTTTTTTATGGACCATACCAACTATGTTCGCTGGTTGCCTGTCTATATAAAAGGCTTAGTAGAACGTAAAGACACAGCACCCAGTGCATATGATTACTTTTACAGAGGTCAGTTTATCCACAAAACAAACAATCATTTTTCTGTGCTGTCTGTAGATCAAGCTCATCAGCAAGACCATCCCCTTTTAAAAAGAAATAGTGGTGCTGTTGGTCTTTTGCAAGATACAGCCATGTTGAGAAGATGGATGCTCTCTGGGCCACGATTAGTTAATATTATTTACGAGTTTTAGTCTACAAGCATAATTAACAGTACTGACAGGTCTGTTCACCACGAACAGCATGCTGTTTATCAGAGAAAGTTTCAGGTTGAAATAGATGATTTCAGAAGAAGCTTTCATAAGTAGTGTGAATGCCCCACAATACATTAATAAATGTATTGGAATTAAAAAGTATCTTATTCACAAGATATTAAAAAAAAAAAGAAAATAGAAATCGGACCATGAGGAGTTCAGGTAAAAATAAAAAACAATTAGTGCCTCTATATAGTAGTTGACAGTGGCCATCCTATCGGGGTGTTCTGCACAGATTTCCAAGTGGCTCCCTGTCTGGAAATTTATATTTTGGCATGAACTTTGACCACAGAAGGTGGCATATTCCAATCAAAAAGTGCAGCTTTTTGGCTTTTTTGTCATGTACCCAACGTACTATAAGTAGTGTGAGTGTCACACCATATAATATAAATAGATAAATGCATATAATTTAAAAAGTATTTTATTCACAAGGTATTAAAAAAAAGAAAATTGAAATCTGATCATTAGGAGTTCAGATATAAAACAATTAGCGCCCCTATATGGCAGCTGACGGCGGCCATATTTAATGGCCGCCATCGGGTTGTTCTGCACGGATTTTCAAGTGGCTCCCTATCCAAAAAGTTATCTTTTGGCATCTACTATGGCCGCAGAAAGTGGCATATTCCAATCAAAATGTGCAGGGTTTTTTTGTGTACCCAATGTACTAAAAGCTAATTATACCAAATTCATTGTTTTGAACTGACGTTTCCAAGTATGTATCATAAGATATGACCTTCTTATTTTAAATTTTAAAGTTGTCCTCCCTAGCAGCAACCCTAACCTTCCTTCCCTCAACCCAAAATTTTCTCACTAAAGGGGATCCCCCTCGAATTCAATGAACACGTGTTTTTCTATTTTTAAAAATTCAGACTAATTTCCGAGATAGAAGGGAGTGTGGGGCTTTTTTTTTACTTTTGAAATGGGGATTTTATACGCATGTATCTTCTTTAATAATTATCGTGGGACAAAACTACTTATGTCAAATTCATTGTCTTGAAGAGGGATGCATCACAATGCATACCTTCCCATTTGAAATTTTAAAGTTGCTCTCTCCAACAGCCCCACTAGTTTATACTGACCAAACGTCCCCATTTTCTGGGGACACTTTTTTTTTTTTTTTTTGAAGGCATTTTTCTAAGTTTTAAAAAATTGTAGAAACTAAATTATTAATCAGTAACACTTTATTTTTAGTCCTTATTTATTAGGAATGAAAAAAATGCATCCATAATTTAATAAATGTAGCAATTTTTTTATGCTTCTCTATTATAAATGTATTTTGATCTGGTCAACCAACCCTAGTCTTCCGAATCCAAAGTCTTTTCACCAAAAGAAGTCCCCCTGTGAATTCATTGAACATGTCTCGTAATTCACCATTTTTCAAAATTCTCACGCATTTTCGAAGAAGGAGGAGTAAGTGGGACTTTTGGTGGAGCCTGTATAGATATATATATATTTCTAACTGAAAAGTTTTCTCGTCTTAATAACGAAAATCGGTTCACGTATAAAATAAATACTTTTGAATATCAGAAAGAGAAAAAGAAAAAAATAATAATTAAAAATACAAGAATCCTCTGTTTTGTTCTCTGCCAGTAAAAGAAAGAAGCAAATAAATAGTAGTAACATCATAGTTTTTCATCAATTTAAATCTTTTAGATGAAAGCAACTTCCTATTCACCCTGAATTGCAATAGTTTCATTTTGATTTTAGTTTCAAAACCAATGTCAGCAAAAGAAGAAATAACTCGTAATTCCACATTTAAAAAAGTCTCTTTTATTCTTTTTGTATGAGAAGATCCGCATGCATATTTTATTTTTTCTCGCAACTTTGCCTTGAGCTGCTATACTTAATAAAGGATTTCCGATGCGTTGAATGGTATTATGTAGTGATCACCTGTTTAGCATACTTCAACATAAGGAAAAAAGACGTGACCCTTAATAACTCGTTTTATTCCGTGTCTATTGTGCAATGTCGTGATAAATTTTTAAGAGATGAGATTACGTTATTCCAAATAGTTTTCTATATTTTTATTTTGTGAATTAATTTTATTTTAATGCTAGATTTATTTTATTCTCCCACAAAATAAACGAAAATAACATTTTTTCATTAAGTAAACTTTATAACCTTTCATCTACTGCGTTATGAAACAAGACAATTATATTTGAAACATATATTTTGTGTTATTTAAACTTTATATTTAAAAATTTATTCAATAAAAATTATGCATAACACCTTATCATAGTAATTAATGAATATTTATGAGATGGGGGTTCTTTATTGCACCTCTGGCACATAGAGCAGGGATGGGACAAGGGCGCAAAACTCATACCGGCATTTGTTTAAGAAATTTCTCTAACTATAATATCATTGATTTAAGAAGTATAAATTTTTCTTGCATTGATAGTGGTATGAATTCTGCTCCCGTGTTCCATCCCTGATAGAGGACGACCTTAAAAAAGTGTGAAAAAAATATGTCCTTTTTATGATCCTTATATTAGTTCCCCATCATACTATAGGTATGGGGAACTTAGGTAATCGTGAAAAATTTCGACCTCGGTTTTTAGTTCCCCATCATACTATAGGTTTGGGGATCTTAGGTAATCGTGAAAAATTTCGACCTCGGTTTTTTGACTTTTTTATACTTTTCCAGGTGTGAGGAATCCGAAAATGACAAAATTTGTATGGTGTCTGTCTGTAGGGTGTCTGTTAGTGTGTCAGTCCGTTAGTTTGTTAGTCTGTTAAAACGATATCTCACGAACAAATGATCGCAGAGAGGTCAGATCAGTTTTAAAATATTACTTTCGATACTGGCAAGAACCCTATTCATTTGCAACATTCGAATTAAAAAACTTCGTAAGTTATGAAAAGTTTACGATTTTCTTAACATGGGAGAATAGGACAAAATTTCACTTAAACGTGCATTAAATGGAAAATTTTTCATGTAAAAATGTCAGACCAGTTTTAAAATATCAGTTTTGATGCCGGAATGAACATCAGTAACTATAAATATGCTACTTTGAAAATTTCGCAAGTTATTGGAAATTTACGAATTTCTTAACATGGCAGTATAGGGCAAAATTTCACATAAACGTCAATTTTGAGAGATATTTTCATCGCAAAGATGTCAGACTACTTTTAAAATATTATTTAGAACACTGGCATGAATATTAATTATGAATTTTCCAATATAAAAATTTCGTAAGTTATTGGAAAATTACGAATTTCTTAACATGGCAGAATAGAGCAAAATTTCATATAAACGTGAATCTTGAGGAATATTTTCATCGTAAAGATGTCAAACCACTTTTTAAATATTATTTTGGATACTGGCATGAATATAATATACTATGATTTTTCCAATTTAAAAAATTCGTATGTTATTTGGAATTTACGATTTACTTAAAATGGCAGAATAAGGCAAAATTGAGCATAAACTTCCATTTTGAGGATCATAAATACATTAGACAACTCCAAAATTACATTTATGATATTTGTTTGAACATGATTGAATATAAATATTCTAATAGGAAAATTTCGTAAATTATTCGTAATTTACGATTTTATCAACATAGCGAAATTGTAAATTTTTCATATAAATATGAATTTTGAGGATTATTGCATTGGAAATAGTAGCATGAAAACTAAACAACGGAATTGACCCTGACAAATAAATTAATAGATTAGAATAAGATAAATATATCGAAGTGAACGGTGGATAGCCTATTAGGCGGGGATTTCATTCTGTCACTGTATCATTCTGTCACTTTGGTCAAATTCATTTCTTTTAACATGATTATAATATGTCTCCCACTAGAAATTTATGAGAACATAAATATGATGGGGAACTGAGCAGAGTCCACGTATGCCAACTAATTTTTCCTAAGATTGGTGGGAGATTCTTGAAGTAGTATAGGAATTAATTATAGTTATAACACGTGTGAAGATATTAAAAAATACCAAGCAAGAACAGAGAGAACATTCTAAAAATTTTTTATGGAACAAATACGGCAACATGTATTGTCCAGTGCCTTGTAGTGAGATTAAAGTAAGGTACATTAGTTCTATATTTATAAATATCTTTGACATTTCTTTCACAAATTCATTTTTATAAGCTTTTTAAACTAATGAAACTTTAAAGTACTGTGGATAGATGAAGGGATAAAGTGTATCAAACAGCATCTATATATAAAATATGTAAATAAATAATAAATAATCAGATATATATATAAAAAAAAAGAATGCATCCCAGTTTAAAACACCAAAAAAAAAAAAAAAAAAAAAAATGCAAGGAGAAAAAAAATGTATTTGCTGCCAAACTGCTAATTTTTTGTTTTCAAACTGCTTCCAAATACCTTCAGATTACCTGCAGATTTTTTATTTATTTATTTTTTAACTGGGATGCTAACTGCGGAAAAAATAAAAAAAAAACTACTTTATGCAAAGATATAATGAAAGGGAATTATAAAATTACACTAAAAGAGTAAAATCAAACTATACGCATACACAACAAGTAATAAAGTTGTGTGTATGCGTATGTTTAGCATTAAGATTTACAGGGCCACACAAAAATATTCACTTACATGAACGGCGCTATTACTGGAAATTTGTTGGAATTGCATTTTTGTTTACAATACCTTTATAACAATTTCTAACAATATTTAAGAGTTAATATGATTTGAATTAGTGTATCTGTCGTTCTGACTGTCATATGCCTATCTGTCCGTCTGCCCATCTCCAATGTCCGTAAATATTTTCAGATTTTTTAAAAAATGATATATGTTATTCAAGATAGAATGATTCCTATTTAAAATGGCATTAATAGGTTCCTGTAGCACTAGTTTGTGTACAGGGACATCCCAAAAAAATGCTAATGAATTAAATTTAAAATAGACCTTTTTATAAATCATATTTAAATAACATTCTACTGCAAAAATCATAAAGAAAGTGGAATTTATTGTTAATATGCTAAAATAATGTTCGGTATAGAACATGATATGAATAACCTTCAGATTCACAGGGCTACACTAAAATATTTAGATACATTAACGGCTGCAATTAGAATTTAAGAGTTGCATTCCCCCCCCCCCTTTAAGTTAAGCATTTTTAATACTTTCCAACAATGTTTAAGAGTGATTATAAATTCAGTTAGTCTATCTGTATGCCTTTCAGTCCTTCTGTCTGCCCGTTGTGTGATAGCGTAGGTAAAGAACATTGAAAATTATTTGATACAAGTGCGTACAGTTGGACAGTGTTAATAACCAATGCGTACCGCATAATTTTTCGTTCTTTTTACTATTAATACTTTTTTTTTTTTTCAGATAGTAAATAAGGTAGTGAGCCGGGTGTTAACTTTAACAATCCGGCTTCAGGGTGTAAACAAATTTGAATTTGGGCAGTAAGATTTTTAACAGAATGCGAACAGTCTGTTGGTTTCTGCCGAGTTCACCTCATGTACTTGCAAGCGGGTCTTGCCCTAGTGAAGATTTTCATTGGCACGAATAGCCTTATAATTTTCGTCACGGTCAGAATTGTTTAAAGCAGTACATTGGATTCAAGACGCCTCTGGTGCCACCAAATCAGGAGTTTTTCATAGGGAGATTTTCTAAAATCAGAATTTTCACAGATCGCGACGTCGCGGCGGCTTATTTGGTAATAGCGAGGGAAAGAAGAAAACAAATGGAGAAATTTAAATTTAGGATTTGCAGAAAAATTAAAATTTGGGTAAACACATCTATATTTATAAAAGAAGATGTCTGTCTGTCTGTTCATCTATACGTTCAGCCCCAAAACAGAACACAGAAATGCAAAAATTGATATACAGAGACCCAGAAGCCTGGAGAAGCGGATACTAATTTTTTTTTTTTTTTTTTTTTTTTATTAGTTTCGGCGATGTTAATTAAAATGTCGAAGTACGTCAGTTAATAAACGAATCAAAATTCTGAATTTTAAAAGCCTTTAAAAAGCGTTAAATTGTTAAATAAATAGAAAATATCAATCCGATTTTTCAAATTTGGTAACAACAGATAGATGCAATTTTTCTGAATCCAGAAGTGCAACTCCCTTATCGATGCGACAATTACATTTTTTTTTTCAATTAATAAAAATATGAAATTTTAATGGCAACGATTTATTATTTCATTTCTGAGTAGCAGGCTTTGCCTACTTCGCTAGTCACTATATTTAAAGCAATTTCGGAAAACATTAATCACTATATTTTAAATCACTTTATAAGCTAAAAAAATTTTCATTGAAATCTCTTAAAACCTCGCTTTGCGTACCCGTTGCCTTCGTCAGCGTCTTTCCCGTCTGCGCTATTTTTATTTCGGGTCCCCCTGCTTACATTTGCGTCTTAATCGGACATTTCAATTTACGTGCTAATTGGACGGTAAGTGTCGCTACTATCATTCAAGAATTGCGCATTTTCGGACAAACGTTTCTCGGACAGATTACCATTGTCACTCTATGACAACAGGTGGGAACACCAGACAATCTAAACACCGGAAAGAATTTAATTAATTAAAAAGAAATAATTGAAAATTCAAAAATCTGGCTTCAAAGTGCATTAGGAGAGGTCAGTACGAACATCCATGCAAATTTATGTATCTCTGCGATCAGATGTTTGCCTACAATACACTCACCACATCTCCTTTTATTATATATAGAGATTCTAGACATAATTCCAGATGGCTGTCGGGGATCGAGAACAGTATTTACTTCATTAAGACATCACGTAACTTTGAACTAGGAATAAAAATTGCAATTTTCAAGCTTTTTCAAATTTTAACCATTTTAGACAGAAATTAATAATAATAAAAAGAAAATTATGTACGAACGAACAGGCTTTTTTAATAATTGCTAACATTCATTATTTTAAAAAAGTCTAAACTCATTCTGAAAAAGAAAAAAGAAAAGACATTTTAATATAGTATATTTACAGATACACTACCTACCAATAAGCATTTGGACACTTTCCAATTTAGACGTTTTGTCAAATATCTAGAAAAATTCTTTAGGAATCATCTTGAAACTTTGGGAGTATAAAAAAAATGTTGCACTTCATATATTTCAGCAAAAGTTTTTTTTTTTTTTTTTTTTTTTTTTCTAAAGAGGAAAAAGGGACCAGTAAAAAGTTAAAGAAAAACCAAAATGTTTTGCATCACCCTGTAAAAAGTAATGCTTGAAATGCGATTTGGCTGCAACATCTGATTATAAGGATTTTTAGATTATCTGCATAAAATTTTAAAAGGCTACCACGTATATTCATAGAGATATAACTGTTAATAATAACAGGAGACTTGGCGTTGGAATATTAAAATCCGAATAAACTACTACGTCAGAAACGCCAAAGAAAAATACTGGAAATGCATACAGCTGTTTCGGTAGTCTTATGCGTACCGTCTTCAGTGCAAAAAGGATTCTGAATCAGGAGAACGAGAACTTCTCCTGATTCAGAATCCTTTTTGCACTGAAGACGCTACGCTTAAGGCTACCGAAACAGCTGTATGCATTTCCAATATTTTTCTTTGGCGTTTCTGACCTAGTAGTTTATTCGGGTTTTAAGATATAACTGTTATCTTAAAAGAATTGCAATTTTTTACTTTCTGAACATACTATGTAAAGAAAGTATTGTAATCATATCAAAAATCGAAACTTTGAAATTTTGGTTACACGTTTTGAGGTCCCTGAGTTCATTTTTGCTGTTTTTACGATGATGTATGTATGTGTGTGTATGCATGTGAGTGAACACGAAAACGCCTAAACGCTTTGTTCGAATCTACTGAAAGTTTGTACGTATGTTATAAGTCACCATTTCAGGAACCCTATTGATTTTGGTGAATCTAGGACTTATAGGTTTTTTTTTTTTTTTTTTAGGGACACAGTGAAAAATTCTTTATCATGGACTATGGGCCCAAATTTTTTAAAGTGCGATAATGTCTAAACGCCTAATTCACTTGAGCTGAAAATTTATAGACATATTATAGATCACAATAGCACAAACGGTATTTTAGTGAATCTAGAACTTATAGTTTTTTTACAAGATACAAACAAAAATTGTTTATCATTATGGCCTGTCGGCCCAAATTTTCTAAAGTGCGATAGTGTCTAAAAGCCTTATTCATTTGAGCTGAAAATTTATACGCATATTATACATCACAATCGCATAAACTGTAAAGAATTTGAGGAATCTAGGACTTATATATATATATTTTTTTTTTTTTTTTTTTTTTTACAGGGATGCAAAGAAACTTTTTTATTATTATTATAGTCTATTGGCCCAAATTTTTTAAAGTACCAATAGCGTCTCAACGTCTAATTCGACGGAGTTGAAAATTTATACACATGTTAAAAGTCATCATTGCACGAACTTTATAGATTTTGGTGAATCTAGCACTTATAGATTTTTTACAGGGACACAAAGAAAAATTCTTTATCATTATAGTCTATGGGTCCGAATTGTTTAAAGTGCAATAGCGTCTAAACACAATATTCGAGCGGAAAATTCGTACACATATTACAGATCACAATAGCGCGAACTGTATAGAGTTTGGTGAATTTAGTTTTTATATAGTTTTTTTTACAGGAACACAGTGAATTGTTCTTTATCATTATGGCCTATGGGCCCAAATATTTTAAAGTTCGATAGCATCTAAACGCCTTAATAACAGGAGACTTGGCGTTGGAATATTAAAACCCGAATAAACTACTACGTCAGAAACGCCAAAGAAAAAATATTGCAAATGCATACAGCTGTTTCGGTAGCCTAAAGCGTACCGTCTTCAGTGCATAAAGGATTCTGAAGCAGGAGAAGTGCTCGTATATATAGGAGAGGGGCCGGATTTAGTTCAACCAATAGGATTACGGAAAAGGTGGGGAGAGTGGCCAATAGGAATTTAGGAAAGTTAGCTGTGTAAACAGTAGAAACATTAAGAAAATGTGGACTGAATATAAAATTTTCCAACAGTCAGACAAATAGGAAACAGCGAAATTGCAATTTACAAGGTTTTTAAAATTTTTATAAATATGAAAAGCTTCAAAGAAATCGAGTTCATGAATGGATTTAGGTCTGCAAATTATTTTAGCTGAATTAAATTTAAAATTATGATTTTCCTCCCAGCAATGTTTAGAAATAGCCGATTTATTGGTTTCTTGTTTGCGGACGTAATTCATATGTTCTTTTAGACGAAATTTAAGACTGCATTTAGTTTGGCCAATATATGATAAACCACACTCACAGGAAATACTATAAATGCCCCCAAGAATTATGCATATCAATGGGATCTTTTAACTGAGAAAAGGTGAGTTTATTGGAAGGCGAAAATATTATTTTATAATCATATTGTTTGAGAATTTTAGCTATGGTTTGATTGGATTTAGGAAAATAGGGTAAGACAATACTCATATTAGAAGAGACTGATTTAGTAGACGAAATACGAGGGAATTGTAATTTTTGGATAGCTTTGTCTATAATGGAAGGGTCATAACCTCTGTCAATTGCAATGGTAATACAGTATTCACTGATTGTAAATAAATATTGATAAAGCCCCCTATCATCTTCCCATCTTTTTTTTTTTTTTTTTTTTTGGAGAGAGGAACTGAAATTCTGTTTATTCTATAACTCATAACTGTTTTAATTTACACGATATTTGCTTGAAGTTTTCATATAAGTATCTCAATACTTTTGGCTATTAAGTTATGCAAATGAAATTTTTATGAAGCTTGAGCATGCGTAGTTGAAAATTGTTTAGTAAAAATGCTCATATTTCGTAAGATATTTAACATGTTTGCATTCTGATTGTAGTATGCTGTGTCTAATGTAGTATGCTAAGTTTCCTAAAAAATGGCTTTGCACTCGGTCTAATACCCTACGTATTATAATTTAAATCTTTATAATCACATGCTATAGCCAAAACACATTTCAAGCATTACTACTTATTACAGGGTGATACAAAGCGTTTTGATTTTTGCTAAATTTTTTACTGGTTCCTTTTTCCTCCGCAGGAAAAAACTTTTGCTAAAATGTATGAGGTGTAAAACGTTCTTTAAACTTCCAAAGTTTCAAAATATTTTGTAAAGAAATTTTCTAGATATTTGACAAAGCGTCTAAATTCGAAAGTGTCCAAATACTTATTGGTAGGTGAAGTAGTTCAACTTTTAAAAAAAATCTGGAGTGACTCCACTCGACTTTCCGAACATTGAGTAATTAACAGTTTTGTAGATAAAGTAAAGAAAGAGGAGTTGTTAAACAAACAAAAGAGAGAAAACCATAATAGAGTGTTTGAGTATTTCTCTCCCTATATTACACGATGCTTTATTGAACGCTACTGAACTTTGAGCCCGTAGATCATAATGATAAAGAATTTTTCGTTGTGTCCCTGTGAAAACCTATATCTGCTAAATTCACCAAATAGTTACTGCAACCGTGATTTATAATACTCATATAAATTTTCAGCTCAATTGAATAAGGCGTTTAGATGCTATCGTACTTTTAAAAATTTAGTCCCATAGGCCATAATGATAAAGAATTTTTCTTTGTGTCCCTGTAAAAAAACTGTAAGTGCTAGATTCACCAAAGTCTATACAGTTAGTTCAACTGTGATCTATAACATGTGTACAAATTTTTTGCTCAGATTAATAAGGCGTTAAGGCGCTATCACACTTTTAAAAATTTGGCCCCATAGGCATAATGATAAAGAATTTTTCTTTGTGTCCCTGTAAAAAAACCATTAGTGCTAGATTCTCCAAAATCTATACAGATTGAGTATTTGTGACCTATAATATGTGTATAAATTTTTTGCTCAATTGAATAAGGCGTTTAGATGCTATCGCACTTTTAAGATTTTGCTCCCATAGGCCATAATGATAAAGAATTTTTCTTTGTGTCCCTGTAAAAAAACTATAAGTGCTAGATTCACCAAAATCTATAGGGTTCGTACTATGGTGACTTACAATATGCGTACCAACTTTCAGGTTAATTGAACAAAGCGCTTAGACGCTAGCGTGTTCACTCACAGACATACACACACACACACACACACATACATACATCATCGTAAAAATAGTGAAAACGGACTCAGGGGACCTCAAAACGTATAGAAACATCAAAATCTCGAATTCGGATTTTTGACATGATTCCAATACTTTCCTCACTATAGTGTTCGGAAAGTAATAAACAGTGATGAATATTTATGTAATACTATTTTTTTCTCTTCAGCTTTACAAATTTGCGCGATATTTTACTTGTCGACATCTATTCTCCATAGGTATATTAAGGATTATACTCTATTTTATGTAGGTTTTTAAAAAAATTTTCAAAATACTTTTGATGAATTTACTTTTTAATTTTGAAAAATAAACCAATAGGAACCCTGCATAAGTATATACAATGAAATTATCACGCCTCTCATTTTTTAACAGATGGTTTGAAATTACATTAATAAAAAATGTATGTAAAAAGTTCTTAGGCTTATGCTAACGCTTTTAGCTTCTTCCTTTTCCCATTAAAAAACAAAAAATAATAATAAATTTTAATTTCTAAATTATCATGAAGAAATTTATTATTTTACAAATAAATTTAAAATGAAATTTATTTTAAGACTTGCAGCTTATGATTGCAAAATATATTATTTTTTTAATTGTAGCATTGTAGCATTGATGCAAATAAAATAATATTTATCTCTAACATTCTACTTAATTTTTCTTAAGAAAAATTTTTCTTTATTTATATTTTTAAAAGTGTAATACATTAAATTCTTTTGTTGCAAAATGGTGAAATCAGCTTTTTTTTCTTTTTTTTTGTGATTGTTTTTATACTCATAATGTGTAATAAGTTGAAAACTTATTTAAAAAAAAAAAAAAAAAAAAAAAAAGCAAAACATGTCAGAATAAAGAGCAAAATTAGCATTAGCAACTGCCACTGACCACAGATTCATTTAAGAGGGAGCTATTAATTATTATCTTCTTTTTCAGCCCTTGACCACATTTTCTATTCCTTAAAACAATATCAAATATATTTCTCCCCTCCTTCGCCCCCCCCCCCTTACGCACACACTCCATACAACCCCAAATTCTAATCAATTTCATTTTAAATGTAACTTATTTAATTGTTTTATCAACATACTTATTTTCACTTTATAGATTTATATTGATAATATTAACAGAAAACTTAAGTCAGTTGTCTAGTATTTTTATCTAAAGAAAGAATGGTCACTATTAAATACTTATTACTGACTGTCGCCTTCAAATGAAATTTCCAAGTTTTGCCGTTCATGTCAGAACACATAAATTCGGGGTTATCATTTCTAACAGGATACAAACTTACCAAGAAATCTCAAGTCTTGTCAACAGACACATAATTAGATATCAAAGTCTCAGTACCTTGCGCCTGAAGCAATGTAGTAATGAAACTTAACATAACCTTGAATATTTTTTGTGCATTGACCTTAGAGTAGACTTTTCGAACTGTAGAATATAAGCTAGTTGCCAGATAAGGCTCTGCAACAGTAAAAATATACAACTTATTATGCTATTCGATGTATATATATATATATATATATATATATAATAAATAAACAAATACATACATCGCTATTTACGAAACGTTTATGAAGTATATAATGAATTTATTTATGAAATCAAAAAATATAATTGGATTTAAAATAAATATAATTGGATTTTAAAACACATTTTTTTTTTCAAAATACTAACGTAAGTTATTCTTTTTAACACAAAAGGCTATTTTACATACTTTATTTTGACAGTACTTTTAGGATTTTCATTATTATTTTCAATATTTTCCTTTTATTTAATAGTAATGAAATTTCTTCCATTTTTTGTTTAACACAAAATCTTTATACAGATGTTGCCAGAAAGAAAAATAGTAATAAAACAAGAACGAAAAATCATACGATTCGCATAGATTATTGACACTTTCCAACTATTCGTACTCATTTCATCGCTAAAATTTCAATGTACTTTGCCAATACGTGATCGCACCACACACAGACAGAAGAACTGAAACACAGACAGATAAACTAATTGAATTCATAATAACTCGTAAACATTGTTGTAAAAAGTTAAAATGTTTAGCTCAAACAGAAATGCAAATCCAGTAATTTCCAGTTGTAGCTCTTAGTGTATTTGAACATTTTAGTGCATCCCAGTAAATCTTAATGCTAGACATACCATATTCTATAAAAAAACATATGAACAATAGATGTCAGTTTCAGTATGATTTGTATAGAGCGAAGTTACTTAAATTTGGTTTGTAAATGTCATTCTCATTTAACACAAGGCATTGGTATATTTTTGAATGTTCTTTCTACACAAACAGTTGTGCTATTTATATCATTTTTTATAGGGAATATGCCATAGTGTGCTTGAATAATACATATCATTTTGAAGACATTTTGAAAATATATACGGGCACTAGAGGTAAAAGTGAACAGGCGTTCAGATAGAAAGAAGGCCAGAAAGATAGGCAGATAGACGAATTCAAATTATATAACCACTCTTAAACATCGTTAGAAAGTGTTGAAAACGATTAATGCAAACGGAAATATAATTCCAGCAATTTACAATCATAGCCATTAATGTAATTGAATATTTCTGCATAGTTCTGTAAATCTTAAAGATAATTACACTATATATTCTATAGAAAGCATTTTTTTTTTTTTTTTTTTTTTTTGTGCATATGTATTATTGATATCAATTTTATTATGATTTGTGTAAAATAGAAATGGGATTTATAGAAATATCTCTCACACTGCGGAATAAAAAATATATATATATATATATATATATATATATATATGTGTATATATATATATATACCGCTTTCATCTAGAACGAATAAGTAGCCATTTTCTAAATCCCTAAACTAAAAATATAGATTTCACAGCTATGCGTATATGGTAAACACAAATGACTTGGATAGACATAATGATCGAGAATTTCTAGTCTACATATTTCTAGACTGTGAAACAATATAATGAATATTCTGAATCTTTTGTATTGCGAGTAATTCTAATTCAATGGGTTGGTCAATGATTTCTATAGAGCAGGCGCATGTTTATAAACAAGCGACGCTATTCTGCAACTTTTGCGCATGCAGGCAAAATATCTGCCTTTCCATTGGTGCTTTATCCCACCTTTTGCCTACATTCTAAAGTACGCGCGGAATCACCTGTCGGAGTGACGTCACGTGCGCCTGCTCTATTGTTTCGCGAAAGAGTGCATAATTGTTGTAGTTAGCAATTACAACTACAATTATGCACTCTTTCGCGAAACAATAGAAATCATTGACATTGACCAACCCAACGCATGCAACCTAGACCAATCAACAACAGGTATAGATGCTACCTGGCGCCATCTCCTAAAAGAGAGAAGAGAAGTCAAGCATCGGAAGGAAATCTTTACAGCATGATAGTACAATCCTCAGGTACGATCTTAGAGGAGAGATAACCCTAGAGAGAGCATCCCCGAACGAAATCTTCTGCCAACATCGAAACCACGTGACTGGGGGACACCGTATTCGGACAGGGGAGTTTTTTACATGTATTTGAATGGCGATCTCTGCTATGCTACCAAAGAAATGGTGAAATACTTCGTTGCATTTGGTTCTAGAGAAAACTTTCTCAATGGAGAACCTATAACCTTTCACAGTCATGTATATATTTCTAAACTGTATTCATATAAAATCATAATATTAAAACAAATAGACTTTTTAATGAAGGAAATCCAAATTATTCACATAATCATGTGTTTTATATACAGTTTTTTGAAAATTTATGGAAAAATAATTTATTATATTAATGTTTTTGAGTAGTTATATGTTTGATTTTTTCGTTTTTCATGTTTTTTACTTATTATTTTCTTAAAAATTGAGAAATAATGAAAGAAATTTCCCTTACATCTTTCAATCCAGATTTGGCGCGATTTGGCGAAATATTGAAATGTCTAATAAGTTTGATGCATGATTGTATTTTTGTGTTTTACGTCATTTTGCGGTGTTCGAAAAATAAATGATTGTATTGTTTGCAAAAAGCATAAACAAATATATTTTATTTTTTATTTACAAATTAGAATAATTTTTCCCCATATGTACTTTAATAATGAATTTAGAGATTTTTGCGTATTGACGATCTGTCTGCATTTATAATGTTAGATTGAGAGAATGAAATTTGTCTCTTTTTATTTCTTACAAGGCTAAATTTAATCCCATATAAAATTAACAAATTGTTTCATATAACAATTTTTATTTAAAAAATATTTTATTATTATAATTTATAATTTATTTACTTTGCTTTTCTATGCACTGTAGAATATAGTGTATTTATTTATTTATGATTGATTTTTTCTTCTTCTTTATTCAAAGGATTTGAAATGATAAGATTTATAAAAAATTTCGACTTCCGGTTTTCAATGAATTTACAGTTTTGAGGTGATCTATACACGTTTGGAGCATTTTTAAAAAATATCCACCTGTCTCCTGTCTCTTCTGTGTGTGGGAGAGAGAGAGAGACCAAAAATTTGTGGCTTCTCTATATCAATAACTAATGCACTAATTTACTTTTTTTTTTCAATCTTGAATTTAGTACCTATCAACTTCTTGTGAAAATCGCCCAATAAGTGGCACTGCTGTACAGTGATTACTCTAATTTACGGGAATGCTGTGTCTCAGCTTCTGTTCCGTAAAATTATACGAAACTTGGTATGCGAGAGGATCATTACAGAAATTATGTCGATTCAATTTGAATACATATTGGTCGACAGGTGGCGCTGGTCTGATGCAGCTTTTTTCCCTTGTGCAGAAAGGCTATATCTCAGCTTTAATAAGAAAATTAAGAAAAATGCTTTTTTATGATAAATGCATCGGAAACGTGTGTAATATCTTGTTCATGCGTTTATTTATTTCATTATAATTATTTCTCAAGGTGTATTTTATTTCGACCTTTTAAATTTTTTTTCCTCTGATATACATTTATTCATTTACTGTTTTTTTTTTTTTTTTTTGTTGTTGTTGTTGTTGTTGTCTACTGCAAAACGATTTCAAGGCATTGTTGATGTCTGAAACAAATTATCTTCTACCTTTTGTCCTAATGATAATAAAGTAAACATTTTTTCATTCAAAGAAGGGTATATTATTCAAAATGCAACAATACATTTCTTAGGATTTAAGCGTAACAAAGAATATTTTAAATAATTCAAAAATTAATGGCCCTTAAACTACATTATTATTATTTTTTTAATATATATTTTTTAAACCTTCATAAATGTACTCAATGTACAATGTACAGTCGGGGAAAAAAAAAACGCAACACTCAACGTAACTTCGTTGCTAATCGATGTAGAAAAATGTAATAGGTATCATTCGACGGGGAATTGTGAGCAGTTTCAGAAAATGAACTGAAATTTTGAATTGGGGGTCGTCTACATATTAAAACGCGCACCAACTTTGATTTTCTCAATGGTAATGACCCATTTTTATTTTATATTTGAATTCCTGGGATCACGACAACGCGAAAAAGTATATTGGTTGTATATTTTACTTATTTTTTCACAGAGTTATAAGCGTTCAAAGTTTGAAGGTGCTAATGTTAAATTCATATTTCAAACTTTTATTAATATCTTCAAAAAAAATAACTTGATCGATATAATTTTTTTTTTACAAGATACAGTGAAGAAACCCAAACATAATCCATCATTACTTTTGATTCTGAAAAATATTTTTAATTCTGAAAAATATTAATAAATTCATATTTATAAAAATTATGAATTATGACCTATATTAATTTTTACATAAAATGAATCCTAATGCTGAAAAATATGGGTGTGCAAATTTGCAGCTCATTCCAGTTATTAGTTTTCGAGATATAAATAAATCTTTCTTTTCGAGTGGTTTAGGGGGCCGTCTCTTATAAAGTTTTGCATGAGATAACGAATCAAATCTTAAAAAATAACACAGAAAATTGAACAAAATATTTTTATTTTTTACTTACGGGTCAAATTATATAACAATAGCGTCAAACGCAAAGAAATGAAACAAAAATGATGATTTTTAGTCATCAGTCATCAATAATTCCCGTTTTCTAAAGAAGACAAGCCCCGCCTTCATCGTTCTTCAAAACAAAACAATATAGAAAAGTAAATGTGACATCGAGTATTCGTGTTAAACCGCTTATTTTATGTTTACAAAAATATGCACAGGTGGTATTTACTTCATCGATTACTAGTGATAAATTTTGAATCTTTTAAACGAACACTAGAAGAAAAAAATTAACTAAATAGGCGGGGTTTACTGTTTTAAATAGAAAAATAGGCTTAATATTTCCGAACAAATTTTCTGTACTCACAATTATATTACAAATGGATATACATTATAATTATATTCTTTCTAACCAATATATTTCTATCCATAGTATATTTTATTGCAAAAATATGAACACTGGTTACACACTTAAGAAATAAGTAACACACAAATTACGAAAGAAACGCCCACTGACAGAGTTACAGATTTTCAAATGACGTGAATCCACGTCAGCAGTCGCGAAAGGGTTAATTAAGAAATTATACTTTCATAGAAATTATAAAACGAATCGTACAGTTCAAAAGAGTTCAACTGACCCAAAACTGGTAAGTGCGATTAAAATTGTTTAATATTTACTTCATGAACCATTACAATAATTTATCCGAAAAGATTTAGTTTATGCGCTGTATCTATATTTTTTAATTTCGTATATTATGTTACAACTACGAAAGAAAATTTAAACTTTATTGGTGATCAGTACAGCCATAATACACACTTTTACTTGAAAAATATTTTACTTTTTTCAAAGAGTACTGTCTGGACCAATCGCAAGTGTAATGTATTTAAATAGACCTAAAATTATCTAAAAAAGTACTAAAGTATATACAAATCTAAAAAACTGAATTCTGGATAATTAAGAAACTGTAAAATGCAATTGTTTTTATTAATTTTTATAATTCTTTTTTTCATGAAAAATTTCCGGTGTGAAACATTACAATTTTGTCTTTTCTTATAGGATCTTAATTTTATTTTTCTACATTTACAGATAACCCCCTAACACATTTTTGATTATAACTCTATAAATACTAAAGTTAAGGTATACAAACAGTATACTTTTCCGCACTGCCAGACTCTCAGAAATTCGAATATGAAGTCAAAATTGGGTGTTGCTATTGAAAAAATCAAAGTTGGCACTCATTTCAATATGTAGATGACCCCTAATTCAAAATTTGACGACATATTCAGAAAGTACTTTTAATTTCCTGTTGAATTATGTCTATTAGATGTTCCTGCGTCAATTAATAACGAAATTACAGCGAGTGTTGCGTTTTTTTTTTTTCCCCGACTGTACCTTGTACGTTATTTTCATTTAGCTTTCCTAAAGATAAAAACAGATAGAAATTACAGGAAGGTAAGATTTTAAGAGAAAAGATTTTAAAGCCATTGACCATTCCCGTTTATGTTCAAAAAATTTCTTGCCAGATAATTTTCATAAAAATAGATTTGCAAGCACTTGGTTAAAAAAGGATGCAGTACTAACTGTATTTAAATTTCCAGAGAATTGTTCCCATTTACATTTGTTATAAAAATCAGATAGTCATTTTCACGTTTAATGACGGCTCGAATTAACATTTAAAAATTATTTATAACTAATATTTCGAACTATTCAAGTGAACCTAGCAAAATTATATTTGTAGAATGGAGAAAAATGTTCTGTAATTTCGACAAAGTAAAAGATTTCTAACGACGAGCGGTAGCCAAATGTGGTTGCCTCCCTGTCACGTGACTAAGGTGAAAATCATTCAATGTTGACCAAAACTTTTCAACCCCACTTTTCCCTGCATGCGTTCTCTATCAGTATATCTCCTATAACGGCGTAGTGTAAAATCCGGTCCCAAAACGAACTTTTCGGGACGCATATATCAGAGGTGCTGCCATCTGTTGTCGCAACTAGAAAGTCTTATTATTTATTTATTTGATTCAGGCATGTGCGCGCGTGCGCGCACGTACATGGATGTAAATATTTCGATTTTCGTTTTCATATTTTTAATTTAAAATAGCAATATTGAATATTCTTTTATTTTCTTTGACCTCATATTGTTATGAGGAGAAGAAATTTTGTTGGAATTATTTACCTCCTCCTATTAATTATTCTGCTTATTATATTTGTTAAATGAGATTAAAATATTAATATCTGTGTTTTTAATACAGAATACAAATTGAAATATCTTCTTTTCACGTAAAAATAAAACAAAAATTATAATTTATAAGTAACAAAAATTTGTATGCTATATTATTCAAGAGGTTTTTATTATAAAGTTACCTAACAAAAACATCAGTTATTAAAGAACTAAGTTGTTGTTCTTTTTTTAAGTATTTATCTGTTATGTAAATGTGAAAATATTTTGTTAAAAATTACAGTTATCACAAAAAGACATCGATTAGGAATAAAATACAGTAAAACCTCTCTAAAAAAAACTACAAACTGTAGCTTTAAATTTTGGACGGTTACATAGATGGTCATTAAATAGAGGTTCAAAAAATCATAAATGCAAAAAACCAATTCTAAAAGACTTTAACTCTATAAATAATTTGTCTGTATAGCCTTCTGATAATCATTAATATTATTTTAATCGTAAAAGCTTTTATGGATTTTTTTTTTTTTTTTTTTTTTTTTTTTTAATATATACGAAATATAACAAATTTCATGGCTTTGTATTATTTCTCTCCTAATTTATTAATAATGTAAGGTTTTTTGGATTCCTTTTTGAAGTACTTATGTTCCACTTAAATGTGAAAATATTTCAATAAAAGTTATAGGTAGGCATGTTATTCGAGTTACGACCAATTGTGTATAGTAGAGAATTCTTTTTAAGAAGATGCCGTATGTGGGGGTGGGGTCTTTATAAGGTGTTATAAGCCTGTATGTGCACGAGTTTCGGAGAAAGCCGTGGCGAAATTCGAATGGCTATAAGGATAAACGCAACCTGGAATTGAACCCGGCACTTCCAATCTTTCAGCTTCAAGAAAAGAATCTCTAAACCACTGGTGGAATGCAAAAATTATTGATTAAAAATGAAATACAGTAGAACCTCTCTAAAAAGGCCGACCCACTGTACCTTTGAATATTAGACCTTTATAGTGGTGGACTTCTACATTAAAAAAAGTCTTAATTTAGGAAATAAATTCTAAATGATTTTAACTAAAATTAATTTAATTCAAATTTACATAATTTGTCAATATAGCTTCTTGTTAATCATTAATATTCTTTTAATCTTGAAATCTTTTCAGGAATACTTTTGTTTTTCAAAAAATATTTTATATACTAGAACAACAGTTCAGCTTAGTATTATTTCTATCATAAGATATTGATAACGTAGATTTCTGAATTCATTTTTGAAATGCTTATGTTTTGTTTAAATTTGAAAATACTCTGATAAAAATTACAAGTATGATATGATATTTGGATTAAGGAAGACTGTCTATATTAGGGACCTGGACCTAAGAAAAGATGGCCTCAGTGGGGATCTTTCTAAGGAATTCTAGCTCATATTCATGCAAATTAATATATATATATATATATTGCAGAAAAATCCGAATCACTGGATCAGACACTGGTGGGGGCTAAAAAATTATAATTATCTGTAGGAAATAGAAGAGAGTGAAATCTCTCTACAAAGGCTATTTACGTACCTCCAAGTTTTATTAGAAATTTTAAAAAATTTATATGTTATTTAAATTTTACAACTTTATTGTAAAATGTTGCCTGTTGAAAGTCGTAGTAAAATTCGTTTCTACACCTAGACAGATAAAATAATTCAAATACATTATGGACGGAGAAAGATATTTCTCTTGATCACATTTCAACACTTCGTTACTTTCAGAAAACTATCAGGAGGAAAGTATTTCAATCATATCAAAAATACGAGTTTGAGATTTTGGTGTTTCTACACTTTTGAGGTCTGCTGAATTCATGTTTACTATTTTGAAAATGATGTGAGTGAATACAATAGCGTCTAAACGCTCTGTTCAAATGAGCTGAAAATTCGTACACATGTTACAGTTCCCCACAGCACAAAACATTTTGATTTTGGTGAATCTAGTACATAGTTTTTTTACAGTGACACAAAGGAATATTCTTTGTCATTATAGTCTGTGTGCCCAAATTTTGCAAAGTGTGATAATGTTTAAATGCCTTATTTGTTTGAGATGAAAATTTATACACATATTATGAGTCACATATATTATGTTATTTAAATTTTTCAGCTTTATTGTAAAATGTTGCCTGTTGAAAGTTGTAGAAAAATTGGTGTCTATACCCAGACAGACAAAATAATTCAAATACATTATGGACTGAGAAAGGTATTTCTCTTGATCATATTTCAATACTTTTTTAATTTCCAAACGCTATAGTGAGGAATGCATTGTAATCATGTCAAAAAAACGAGTTTGAGATTTTGGTGTGATCTACACTTTTTGAGGTCTCCTGAATTCTTATTTTTTTATGATGTATGTGTGTGAACACGATAGCGTGTAAAGGCTTTGTTTGAATGAGCTGAAAATTGATACATATGTTACAGGTTCCCATAGCATAAACCCTATTGATTTTGGTGAATTTAGCACTTATAGTTTTTTTTTTTTTTTTTTTTTTTTTTTATAGGGACACAAAAAAAATATTCTTTATCATTATGGTTTATGGGCCCAAATTTTGTAAAGTGTGATAGTGTCTAAACTTCTTATTCATTTGAGATGAAAATTGTTGACGTATTACGAGTCACCGTAACACGAACTCTATAAATTTTGGTGAATCTAGAGTTTATAGTTTTTTTACAGGGACACAAAGAATAATTCTTTATGATTATGGTCTATATAAGCCAAAAATTTTTTAACTGCGATAGCATCTAAACAGGGGTCGAAATTAGAATCAGCAAGTTGAATGATAAATGGCAACTAACATTGTTTCTTAGTTATGCATAAGTTGCAATTATGTTATACTAAAATGTCATTTTTTAATTATTTACACAGAGAAACATATGCGTAATTGTTGTAAATAAACTGCAATTACTTAAAATACTGATAGTTTATCTAGTTAGTTTTTTGAATTAGTTAGTTTTCTAAGTTTCACGTATTTATGTGAGTTTCAGAGAAGACCACGATAAAAACCGAACAGCTAAATGGATGAGCGCTATTTGCGATCGAACCCGGCACTTCCTGTCTTCCATCTTCGAGAGCAGAACCTCTCGACCACTGGTGGGGTGAAAAAATTACAGTTATTACAAAAATTATTGATTAGAAATGGAATACAATAAAATGTCTCTAAAAAGGCCATCCATTATACCTTGAAATATTGTACCTATACAGAGGCCTTTTAATATAGGTTGTTCAAAAAAATCTTAATTTATAAAACAAATTCTAAATTATTTTAACTATTGAAATTTGCATAATTTTTCTATATGTCTTTCTGACAATCATTAATATTAATTTGTTTTAATCATAAAAGCTTTTCAAGAGTAATTTTGTTTTTCAAAAAACGTTTTTCGTACTAGAACAAATTGTTCAACTTTCAATATTATTTATATCATATTCAGTTTTATTTTCATTTCAGTATTATTTCTATGATAAGTTATTGATAATATATATATACTAGCAGACCCGGCCACGCGTTGCTGTGACTAAGTTATACGTTGAATTATACGGCTGTAAACTATTTAGTACAGTCAAATTATTATTTACGAACAAAGACGAAAACGTTGTAGCTGATGTAAAAACCCACAGGGTTGAGATTTGAAACTTAGGTCAATATTTGGAAGCGATTGATAAAAATTTTCGTAGTGTTGATATTAAGCACAAATTAATTTTATTGTAGGGTCCTATAAATTTTAATGGAGAAGTGATATATATTATTTCTAATGCTACTTTGGATAAAATTGCTAAAATGACTAATATATAAATTAAATTCTATTAAAATTCTATTAAAATAAAAGTATAAAAGAAACAGACGATTTTAAAATCAATTTTTATGGAGGAGTGAAATATAATATATGCTATAATGGATAATTTTACTATAAAATGAACTCATCATTTTAATATTTTAAAGAGGGCAACAGCTGTAGTTATAAAAAGGAAAACAATAAGGCTAAACCAGAAAAATATGTAAATTTGATAAATATTTTAAAACTTTAAAATTGGAAATCTTATGAAATATTGGACATTTAAAGTAAATACATGTATCATTTTAAATAGAAAAAGATTTTGGAAAAGTTTAGTGTATTTTAACGAAGTGATGAGCAGTTTTTTAGTATGTTAAAATTTTAATAGTAAATTCAAGTTAATAAAGATGGGAAACATTGAGGATTAAGATAAGAATAATTATAAGATTTAAAAAAAAAAAAACTTTTTATATACCATGCTTTTAAATTTTAATATACTAATAATATACTAATTAAAAGGAAAATGATAAATATTCTATCATAGTTTGAAGTCAAATTTGTTTTCTAATGTCTAAATAAAATATCTGATGTAAGATACTAATATTTTGCAGCGGAATAGATTTCATTTCTGTCATCCTTGGCGAAAAAAAAAGAATACCGCCAAATTATCTGGCGAAAATATTTAATTCCTTTCAAAAATCATGGTTATTTTAACAACTTATATTAAAAGAGTAATGAGTAATATGAAACAATATTTCGTACAATACATATTACATGTCATACATACGTACAATGAATAATACATATTACATTTCGTACAATGCATACATCTGGCATGTATATTTTCGTGTTACGCTTTTGATCGCCAAATAATAATAATAATAATAATAAAAGCCAAGGGCGACAGAGTTTTGAAATTTAAAATTAAAATTTTGTCAATTTGACAGCAAAATAATTCAATCTAACACCCGCGATAACTAATACATATCTATACCCAAATATAAGGATTAAAATCGGGAAATAAATTTCCTCGATTTTTAATAATTTCTTAAAAAAAATCCAGTGGGCAATTAACATAGGAAATCTTTTTCTTGGCTGCACAGACGGTCAGTGAGTCACACTTCGCTTGCGTATAGAAATCATAGATATAGTATAGCATATATAGAATAGAGTGATCATTGGGGAGAAAAAAGTTATTCCTTTTCATTTGGGAAAAGACGACGTTTTTACCAAAATATGGCCGTCTTTCCCCGAGTGAATACACACGGGAATACATACTAATATTTTAGCAAATAAAATTTATGAATAATTTATTTGCTAAAGGGGAATGGAAGACTCCAGATACAGTTTCAAATTCATATTTCTTTCTTTCTTTTCTTTTCTTTTCTTTTTCTTTTTTTTTTTTTTTTCAATACCACTTAATGGCTGTTTCCAAAGCTTTTTTTTTTTTTTTTTTTTTTTTTTCGGCATCAAAAATCTTTGTACGATAACATGGGGATGAGAGATCTATATATATTACTATATCTATGATAGAACTACATTAGCACTTTATCAATGTGTATAAAATCTTTAAATTGATTATGACGTCAATTTTCGTGAGATGCATAATTTAACTTTTTATAATTTTTTAACGTTCACGTTTGATTAAATGTATTTATTTTTATGTCGAAAGAAAATGAACTCGTATTTTTTTTTTTTTTTTTTTTTTTTTTTTTTGGCAACAATTAAATTAATGGAACTCACAGATATTTTGGAGCAACTTTAATAAAGGTCTATAATTAACAAATAATTGCATTATTGTGACAATTAATTGAGATAAAAACTATCCTATCTCTCAAGTTGGACCAAACTGCACACAGTGTGCAAAATTTCATTAAAATCGGTTCCTTAGTTTAGGAGTTTACCCCGGACAAACATCGTGACACGTAATTTATATATATATACAGATATATATATATTGAAGTACTTATGTTTTATTCAAATGTAAAAGCATGTTGATAAAAATTACAGATATTTTATTCGGGTTAAGGCCAGTTATCTGCACTAGGAACCTGGGCATAAGGGAAGATGCTTTCTGATTGGGGTCTTTTTGTACGGTTCTAGCTCGCATTAATGCGAATTTCGAAGAACACCACGGAAAACTCACAAAGGCTAGGTTGACATATGCTACATGGAATCGAACCCGGTGTTTCCCGTTTTCTAGCTTCGATAGCAGCGCCGCTCGTGCAAAATTATCACAAAAATTATCGGCAGGCGATAAAATACAGCGAAACCTTCCTAAGAAGGCCACCCAGCCGTACTTTGAAATAGTGGACCTTTACAAAGGTTATCTCTTAATAGACAAAATCGGAATTCTGGAAACAAATTCTAAATGATTTTAATTATTCAAATTCACATTGTTTATCAATATAGCATTCTGATAATTATTATTATTAGTGTATGATAATTTTGAAAGCTTTTTAAGATTTTAAAAAATTTATTTTAAATAAAAGAATAAATCATTTATTTATGTTTAATTTAAATGTAAAAATATTTTGATAAAAATTACAAGTATGGTATGGTATATAGGTTAAGACCTATTGTCTGCACTAGAGACTTGTGCATAAGGGAAGATGGATTCTGGTGGGGGTCTTTCTAGGTAGTTATCATCCGTGAATTTAGGAGAAAACCACGAAAAACTCCAAACGGCTAGATTGGCAAGTGCTACATGGGATCGCACCCGGCACTTCCCGTCTTTTAGCTTCGAGAGCAAAACTTCTCGGCTATTGAAGGGGAGTAAAAACCTTTTCTTTTCTCTTTTTTTTTTTATTGAATATGTCACTAGGCAATAAAATACAGCGAAACCTTTCTAAAAAGGACACCAACTATACCTTCAAGTATTGCACTTTTACAAAGTGGCCTTTTAATAGAAAAATTCTTAGTTCTGGAAAACAATTCTAAATGATTTTAATTATTCAAATTTACATTGTTTATTCATATAGCTTTCTGATAGTAATTATTATTATTTTGTGGTAATTTAAAAAGCATTTTAAGTATTTTTTTTTATTTTTTTTAATATATTTTAAGTAAGAGAATAAATCGTTTACTTATGTTTACTATAAATTAAACATGTTTTAAATTAATTTAAATCAAATTAAATTAAAATAATTATGTTTAAAATTAAATAATGTATCAAATTTAAATAATTATTAAAACTTATGTCCACACACATGCACACAAGCAAATTAAAAAAAAAAAAAAAAAAAAAAAAGTTTATAAAAAAATCAGTTAAACCATATTTTATACATTTTTTCCCCTTAATAAAACTTTAGTTTTTTTTTGTTTTTTTTTTTCTAACGGAGTTGAAAAGAGTTTATGACTTGCCTGTCTGCACCTTAACTTCTGTGAATAATTTTTTATCATTTTTGAGCTGATATTACTTAAAAATATTAATTTAATAAACAAAATAATAAAGATTTCATATTCAAACAATGTTAATTGGACGCAGGTACCGATACTAGCGTCACGATGCGGCGAAAAGAATTTTAGGACCGGTTTTGATTCTGAAACGCCATAGGAGATATTCCTCCTTCTGTTTCTACCTTCATGCTTCACAGATACGCAGCATGGAGTAACCAGCGCTGACGATAAGGGGAGGGGGGGGGGGCCTAATTTGAAAGTACTTCGCCGCTAAAAGGTTACATCAATAAAGCTGAAGTAAGGTTTTTGTGTTATAATAATTATATTCGTGGCTTCATATTTTTTAAAAGTTTTAAAATTATCTAAATTCTTTTTTTTTTTTTTTTTTTTTTTTTTTTTTTAATATACGTTAAAATGAAGTGACCCAAACATATTCCATGCATATTTTTTGAATTATGAAAATTATTAATAAATTCATATTCGAAAAAATTATGAATTATAACCTATATTTATTTTTGCACGAATAGAACGATCATCATCAAAAATATGGGTTTCGAAATTTACAGCTCGTTCCTAACTTTTTTTTTTTTTTTTTTTTTTTTTTTTTTTGAGTTACAGTGATATTTCATTTTTTAGTGCTGTTAGGGGCATATCACTTGTTATAATCTGTATCCTCTGTAAGTAAATACTATATGTATATAATTTGACAAAAAATTATTTTAATTTACCTTTATGTTATTCTTATTGTTTTCAAAGCAACATACCGAAGTTTATTATACAAATTGACTTTTTTTATTATTATTATTATTATTATCGCAATGCAGGCGGAAAATTGTGAAAGAATTCCAAAAGAAAACAAGCTTCGCCTTTATATCGCTGAAACGAAACAATATTTAAAAAAACTAGTTTGCTTTATTCGTATTTGACTCTAAATGCACACTGGTTGCATAAATCACAATGGCATTTACTACATCGATTAATGAAGACAAAACTTAAATGATTTACTGGCAAATATGGAAAATTATTTTGTTTTATAATGTAAAGTTTTAGAAAAATGTGTAAAAGCGTAGCTTACATTACAAATTACAAGATAAGAACATATCCGATCCTAATATGTTAAGTCTTTCTTCTTAAATATTAAATATCTTTTTCTAGATTTCCAATGATAAAATTCTGTTTTAACCTTGTTGTCCTTTTTTTGTATTTGAATATTGTGGGGTTTGTATACCTCAAGTTATATGTCATGTTTTAGAAAACACGTTATAGCGAGGCTTATTATTTAAAACAGCAATACTCGTTCGACAATCGTTTTATTATTATTACTATTTAATAATTTTTGTAAGCCTTTTTACCACAAATTTTTTGTGAGATTTTTGCATTTTTTTACTGTACCGTTTGTTAGCTTTACGTTATTTAAAATCTATCGCATGATGTAACATAATAAAATATTAAATTTTTATTAAATGTTTTTTAATACAGAACCAAATAGTGGAAGTTTTTTTTTTTTTTTTCTTTAGTTTATAAAATCTATTATGTAACCAAAGCTCAGTATTATACATTTTCGATTAATTCTAATTACGGCGCACAGTGGATCGAAGTATAGGCAGAGGCGAACATAGGAACGTTATGGTATTATTATTATCTATGTATGGTGTTTTTTGTCACATTTCGATTTAAATATGTATATATGTATGATAGTTAAAGCGATTCCATGCTTTTTTTTAACCCTTTATAAGGCCGAGGGAATATTTTCCCCACCAAATTCGTTATCGTTTTATTCACCTGGCACCAATTTTTTAAAATAATGATTCCTGTGTATCATTTTTCTGGAAAAACATCACTATGAAAATTATTTTGATAATTCTAGTAGGAAAAAAATTAAAAAGTAGTTGTTTGTGACAATCCTGCTTATGCTAATACGATGGGTTGTGAGAAGTATGCGACTGACTAAGAGAATAAGATGCCAAAAGAAAAATTAATTATTTCTAATAGGCTAAATGAATTTTTTACTTTACATCAAATTTTATTCGTGAAAATAGTTTAATGTGCCAATTGAGGAAAAAATGGTTTAATAAAGGGGTTAAGCGGTATCATATTTTTCTGCTGCAAATAGGTATTTAGAAACATACCTGGTAAAGAAACAAATGTTGTATAAAAGAAGAGAATAAAAGAAAATAAATAAAAATTTCGGGAAGAAAATCTATATTTGTAACACAATTAATTTAGCACACAATGATAAATATATCATTAGATTACTTCTTCTTTTTTCTTTTCTTTTTTTTTTTTATGTAGTTTTTCAATAGAAAACTCATGCAGGCATTTACTGACAAACTCTATTAAAAAAATTACTTTTGTCTTTATTTTACTAAAGATTTATGGAAGGCAGGCGATCAATAATTAATGAATTTTTTTGATTGAACTGGATTTTTTATTTGTTTTATTTTGCTATCAGAAATAATTTTTAAACAAATAAGCAAATAAAGTGAATTCTTATCAAAGAAATTTTTAAAAACGTTGTTTCTAGGTTCTGTTATTTTTAGGAGGACAATTTTGGAAGGGAAATTTAGGAGACAAATTTGAAAAATTTGCACTGGAAACAGCGAAACAATGTGTCTCAAAATATGTGTGGTACTATATGCCAGCTTCAGTTCACAAACTATTGATTCATGGAAAAGACATAATAGAAAATTTTTCTATTCCAATTGGACAATTGTCAGAAGAAGCTAGCGAAGCCCGAAATAAAGAGTTTCGTAAATACAGAGAATACCACACGAGAAAAATAAATCGAAGAGCTTGTAACGAAGATTTGCTACATCACTTGTTTTGACTCACGTAGGGCCTTAACATCTGACCCCCTGATTTCAAGCATGAGAACGAATAAAAGAAATGTGCAAAGGAAGGAACTTTTTCCTGAACCACAGGAACTTTTACTTTAAATCGTAATATGTTATTACATTATTTAGTTTTAACATTTGATTATTTAACGTTAAACATTTACTTAATTTTAACATTTTATGACATATCACGGCAACTATTTACATTTCCCTCCTTTTTTGGGTCCAACGGTACTTTTCAGTACCATTAAAGTAAAATTAATTATTTTATTAAATATTTAAAAAAATAAAATTAATTTATGATTTATTAAATTTATTTTAATCATCTAAATTCTATAATATTTTCACGATAAAAATTTTAATATATTTTCTGTCATTAATGATGAATACAGTTATTCAGATACATTTCTCGATTGATAATTTGAGGGTAAACAGAATAAAACTTTATTTTACTCTAAAAGTGGCGATTTATGGCGCAAATCCTTTTCACAGATTAAAATGCATACTTTTGGGAGTAGTAAAATGTGTTTGAAATTTTGGACAAGTTTGGACAAAAAAAGTTACGCAACTTATAAATTTAATTTTGTTGTTAATTTTATATTCACATTTCATGCGTGAATCACAACATAAAAAAAACCAACAAAATGTTGGCAGAAGTACCTTAAACTTTTATTAGGACATTATTAAAAGTATTTTTATTTCGTATTTTTTCATAGTTATCGTAAGTGCCACTTGATGGCTATTCAAATAAAGTCATTGAAATTCATCGAAAAATCTAATTTCTGAAAGTTTTCGTTTTGAACTTATTTATATACAACAAAACTTCGTGTAATTGAAGAAATAACCATATATTTGTATTTTTTAGACATTCTTTTAAATTATTTCACTGCAAAATATCAGTTATTTAGAGGTTGATTTTTGGGCCTATGTTCGTATTTTAACATTGTTCGATCCACTGTGCGGCGTAAAATTAACATTTATCATGGAAAAGAATTTAAAACAAATATGTCTTATTTCTTTTAAAGATAGATATACTGACCTTACAGTTTTAAAAATTCAGAATTCAAGTACAGCAGGCTCCTTTATAACGCAGAATATTCGTTGTTCTGGGCAATATGAAATCGCGTTATGTGGGACATACATTATCAGACTAATTTATGCAAGTTCAATCCAATACTGAAATTTTTATTTATTTATTTATTTATTTGTTGTTTTATTTCGTTTTTTATTGCTATCTGAGTAAGCTTTCAATGTTTACTGTATAAATTAACCAATTTTTGTAAAATTATCGCATTGCAGGCGAGAAATTTTTATGCCATTCCACAAAAATAATAAAACCCCACCCTCTGGCATTTTCTGAAACAATACTTTACTTTAAAAAAATGTTTCTTGTCTCCTTAATTTTATTTTGTTCGACTCTTCATAGAACTCTACCATATATAAACGAAGGAAACTTACAGTTTCGATTGTTGAGGACAAAATTCCAGTTATTTAATCATGAATTTGTTAAATAATTTTATGTTTTAGAGAAACGTATAAAGGCGTGATTTATTACTCAAAATAGGAACGTTTTTAACCCCTTAACGCGCGGCGTCCTCGCTGCGAGGACGCAAAATTTAAGATCCAGCTGCAAAAATTCATCCCGGAAATTTTTTAGCCAAAATTTAAGTTTATAACATATCAGAAAAGGCCAGTTTTTTTAACCTTAAAATTTAAAATTTCTTTTATTTTAATTTAGTTCACGAATTCCGGTGGCAGTATAATTTAAATGATCCGAATTGTCTTGCGCCGCTAAGGGTTAAACAGTATCTCCTTTTTAATGAATATTAAATATCCTTTCTCAGATTTTTGTTTAAATCTTGTTATCTATATTTTTGTATATTGTATATTTTAGATTTGTACGCCTTAAATTAAATGTAACACTTTATAGAAACAGTCTCATGCGGGGCTTACTGTATAAAATAAAAATGTACCCATCAGAAGTAGATATAGATTATTTTTTTTAACTATTGATTATTTTTCCTTCATTTTTTAGCCGCTATTATTATTATTGTCATTATTACTATTTTTATTTTTATTTTATTTTGCTACCTACATTTTTGAAACTGAATATAGGTATATATATATATTCCCCATTGACTAGGAAAAGGTTACAAAGGACTATAAAGTTACAAAACAAATTATAAACAATAGAACGTAGAACAAAAGACCGAAGTCATTGCCTAAGGAGCGATCTAACCTCCCAATATCTCGACTCTTCTGTAGAACATCGAGGAGCCCCACAGCGGGGCAAATGGTCCCTGTCCATTACTTCTCCAGAATCACAAAGTGGGCAAGTAGAATCGTTTAAGATACCTATGCGCTTCAAATGAGCGGCAAGGCAGTCGTGTCCTGTAGATAGGCGGAAAGTCGCAACTGCCTTACGTCTTGGTTTATCAGGAATAAGGGAAGGACTTAAATTCTTCCAGTTCTTTAGAGCTGTACGATTCTCAAGATCTCGTAAGGCATTAGCTGTAGATAAATTCTTTAAAAACATTTTAATCCTCCAGTAAGAAATGGCTGTATTGGGATGTTGTAGTAAGGTGGCACCTTTTTTTGCAAGGAAGTCCGCTTGTTCATTGCCCCAAAGGCCACAATGGCCGGGCACCCACTGGAGAACAATTTGTTTCCCCTTTAAAGTGAGTGTTCTCAAGGATTCTTGACATTGGCATATTTCAGGTGTTAATGGATGATCAACAGCGCTAATTGACTGGATGGCTGCCTGAGAATCAGAAAGAATGACTGCCGTTTCAAACTTGCAATGGACAGCTAATGGTTGCTTTAAGGCTATACGTATCGCCACAACTTCACCATCAAAGGAGGTACCAACATAGCCCGCAGGGGCATAGAATGAAAAAAGATCTGAGAACACACCAGCCCCTACATTAAGATGACAATCAAACTGGGAACCATCAGTAAAAATGTACAGCCAACTGAGATGGTGGATATCTGGCCGCAATGGTATCTAAGGCAAGACATTTCAACACACTTAGTGCAACATCGCTATTTCTATGGATAGTTTCAACTAGATCCAGCCTCATATCGACATTTGTCCCTTCCAAGTGGCATCCCTCTAACCCCTTGGAATCGTCTTCAATACTAGGCGCGGGAAACGTGGTTGCACTATATTCTGTATACGTGTGGCAACAAAAAGCAATTTCTTTAATAAAAATGTTTAATTAAAGTTTGTCAAAATAACGAAAAAGAAAGAAATTTCTCTTAAAAGAGATAATTTTTCCGACATATTTATAAACTCATTTTCTGTTCTATGGGCATAGACTTTTCATGATTTCTCATTCAAAGGAATTCAAATCAAACAGCTTCTGAATAAAATTAATTCAATAAAAAAGAATATACAGAAAATGAAATTTTAATTAGCAATTTTTTTTTTTTTTTTTTTTTTTTTTTTTTTTGTAGTCATAACAATAGTAGTAAACGGTGATGTAAATTATGTGAAGAACTGGTCATTTAAAGATGACATAATATTACCTATATTGGGGGAGGGGGGGGGGGAAAGTAACAATCTTTCAAAAAGTTTCTGGAGCACATTTTTATAGATTCGATCTGTTTCTCTGAAGAATAGATAATCTTCTTACTTTAAAATCAAGTTTGGAGGCCAGTTATTCTACACTTAGGAAAATCCTACAAGACTTTATATCAACTTTACTGCAGAACTTCTTCTGCTCACTAGGCAGCTCTAGTGCAACGTTACTCAACCCAATAACCTAATAATTGCTTTTGTAACTTTGACCCGATGAATAGTATTTATTACAGCAAAAACAAGTGTATGACACTATTTAAAAATCACCTCCAGTCATTTTCAAACATAGCACTAATTCAAGAGATCTCAAAACATGTAAATATAGCAGAATTTCTTTTTCAAAGATTTGACCCCAAAACAACTCTACAAGCAAAATTTTATTTGGGCTAACATTGAAACAATTGATGTTTGCATTAAAATTTTTGTTAGTCAACAGTTATACATGGCCGTGGGCTGGTTAGATTGTTGGCAACTTTGGGCCCGTATACAGTATTTTATGTTGGAAATTAACCCTAACTAACTAATAAAATGCTGATGAAGGGCACAAAATATGTGACGTTCAGACTACCGAGGTTATATATCTCTACATGAGCCAAAGACTCATGTTTCTAGGTAATACTTTATCTACCATGTATGGTTAATAAAGAGTGAAAAGACAGAAAAAAAAAAAGGAATTATTTTTTTTTCCTTTATTACCAAATGTAAGAAATCTTTATTTTTAAAACTTTTTTAAATAAAATTTCGAGAGGGGTTACAGCCCTATCAGTTCTCTTTCCCTCTGGACACGCTACTATGATCGCTACGTGGCTAGGGTATTGCACAACGAACAGGCAAGAAGAGAGAAAGGCAGGCAGATAGACTAATTCAATTCATAATCAATCTTAAGCATTTTTGGAAAGTGTTAAAAGCGCATTCTTAACAAAAACAATAAAATGCAATTCTAGCAATTTTCAATTGTAACTCTTAATTTATCTGAATATTTTGGCGTAGCCCTGTAAATCTGAACACTTAACATATCATATTCTTTACAAAATATTATTTTAACATATTAACATTAAATGTCTAATTTATTACGATTTTTGCAGTAGAAAGTTATTTGAATATGATTTATAAACATGTCTCTCATAGAACATAACGCATTGACATTTTTCTGGGTATCCTTGTACACAAACCAATTGTACGGTACCTATAAAGTCATTTTAAATAGGAAACATTCCATAATGAACTTAAATAACATATGTATCATTTCGAAGAAGTTCTGAAAATATTTACGGATGCTGAAGGCGGCCAGACGGGCAGGTAGATGGATGGACAGTCAGACACACAGATGGACTATCTCAAATCCTATTTACACTTAAACATTGTTATAAAATGTTAAAAAGGTTAATAAAAATTATTATGCAGTTCAAACTCTTTCCTTATATAGACTTTAATATATGTAAATATTTTAATGCGGCCCTGAAAATCTTAAAGTTAATTGTGTTATATACTATCGAAAACATTCTTTTGCACATATGAATAACGTATTTCAATTTCATTAATACTTGTGCAAATTTAAGTTATTAATATGTCTTTTTTAGAAATACTTCTCATAGAATGCAATGCAATGGAATACTTCTGGGGATCCTGAACGCAAATCTGTAAAGGTATTTACTCTACATTCTATGGCCCCGTTCACAACCTCAGTTTTACTGGGGTTGAATTCCCCAAATTCTCTCCAATTGAACCGGTTCCTCAAAAGAGGCGTTGATTACTAGGGTCAGAAACAACCCCAGTCGGGACTGGGGTTATTGGATTTAATTTACCTCTGTTCGCTGTCTTTCACTTATTTGCTTTTAAGCTTTTTGTTTATTTGTTTGTTTGTTTACTTGAAAGATGTCCAGCAAAATTACGCGTAATGCTCGTTGGTCTCAGGAAGAGACAAAAGTTTTGCTGAATTTAAGTTCACTGTTTATTTCTACAAAAAACCTTAATAACAAAAATAAATGAAATTTGAAGGGTTTTTTTTTAATCATTTAACTGACTAATTTCAATTTAAGATAATTCATTTAAATGCTACATAAAAATTTTATTTTTTCGTAATAACCGACATTTCTAAGAGAGTAAAGACATACAGTATTCTTTGATTATTATTCGGGGAAAAAAATAATAATACAGTAAAAGAGGGAAGTAATAAATGCAATAGGGAGTATAAATAAATAAATTACAAGTATTTGTCAAGTATGATTTTATTAGCACGGTTTTACTTGTTTTAAAATTTATTGTTCTTTAAAAATTATATAATTATCTAAAGAAGTAGAATGAAATGAATAAAAAATGGGAGCAACTCCCTGATGAATAAATTAGTGTTTTCAATGTACTTTTAAAGATGATGATTTAGAAATCGCATAATTGTATTTCTAGTGCATAAATAAGGATACTTTTTTTCTATTTATTACAGTTAAAAGAAAATATTACTTCAAATATAATAGAATAATAAAATATTTTCGCTTGTGCTTTTCATTCGTAATTTTATACACTACTTTTCCTTAAATGGCCGGACACTTACGATTTCAGACGCTTTGTCAAATATCTAGAAAAATTTCTTATGAATTGTTCTAAAACTCTCGGAGTGTAAAGAATGTGCTAATTTCATATATATTTTAGCAAAAAAGTTTTCGCAAAAGCAACAAGGGGAGTGGTAAAAAATTAAAGAAAAAACAAAATGTTTGGGATTATCCTGTAAAAAGTAATGCTTTAGATACGGTCTGCCTTTAGTATGTGATTATGATACTGCTTGCTGGGCGGTTTACTGCATATATAATCAGCACCAATTCATATGAAAATTTAAAGTTATTCGGAATTCCACCCAATATTAAACGAGATACAGCGCCCACAAAATTTTTATAAACCATGCACGACACGCAGACAGGCATGCACTTTTAAAAATGGTCAAATTGTTGTCATGAAATTTCAAAACGTGTAAATGCATCGAAAACCAGAAGTCAAAAATTTTCTCGATTGTAATATTTTCTTCTTGCGAATAGAAAAAATAATAAAAATAATTGTTTTTAGCAACTTCATAATTTATAGAAAGTAATCTAAACTCTTGCCAATTCATTTTATATTTGCGATAATCTTAAAACATATTTCTTATAAAAAATATTTCTTTTTCAACTTTAAATAAGAAAATTATTCCTGCCTGTTATGTAATTTTGCGGAATGGAAAAAGAAAAATGTAGGGCTATTTAACGCTAAAATTTTTCTTTATTTTATTTCCTTGCAAAATTTTTTTTTTTTTTTTTTTTTTTTTTAGATCAATACACTAAACAAAAAACATATCTCAACATTTTTCAAATAAATACAGTCAGCAGCAAAAGTATCAAAGTACTAGCAAAAATTCTTGCATGAAAAATGTGCATTTAACATAGTTTTGTTAAATAAATCCTTGTCGAATCATATTCCTAGACTGTCTAAGAACAGGATTCGATAAGGATTAATTTAACAAACTGTACCAAGTGTACTTTTTTTATATAGGAATTTTTGCTAGTGCTCGGATACTTTTGCTGCCGACTGTACATATATATAAATTTTTTCCCTATACATCTATAACTAACGGCAATAGAATTTATGCGAATGTTTTGGTTTGTGAATTAAAGGGACATCTCAAAGGGACCTTACTTCACACCCTTTCCCCACTGAAAACCGGTTGTCGCCACCTCCACCCTTAC
Source organism: Salticus scenicus (assembly GCA_963930645.1). Classification (NCBI taxonomy): domain Eukaryota; kingdom Metazoa; phylum Arthropoda; class Arachnida; order Araneae; family Salticidae; genus Salticus; species Salticus scenicus. The sequence continues at coordinate 147,572,122 of OZ005649.1, forward strand.
TGCGAGATAGATAGTTGTAAACGGACAAAACAGAAAGGGGAATTAAAAGAAGCATCGTTAAAATGCGGGTTGATTTTAAGCAAGGTTGTAAACGGACCCTTGACGACTGCTAAAGCGACCTGGGAAACACTCCAGAACATTCATCAAAGGGCAAACTTAACAAATTATTTTTGTTGCGTAAATTATATTCAGCTAAATTGGCTGAAAATGGAAACTTAATAGACCACATTACCAACATTTATCAAATACGCGATAAGCTAATAGCAATAGGTGAAGAGATACATGACCAGCATTTGGCAGCACTCATGTTATGTTCTCTCCCCCCCCTCATATGATACATTTATTACTGCTATTGAGAGCAGAAATGAACAGGAATTGACAGCCGAATTTATACGAAACAAATTAACAGACGAATATATTAAAAGATCACAAAACAAAAACACTCAGGGAGAAAACGCATACAAAATGCAGGTTAAAAACAAAACACAAACTGGCAAATATTGCACTTACTGCAAAATATCCTCACATACCCGAAATGAGTGTTGGCACTTAAAGCCCAGAGGAGGTAACCCACACCGCAATAACAATAATTTCAATAACAGTAGTGGGAACAGTACTAAATATAGAGGAACAGTACTAAACAAAAAACACAGTTAATTAAAGAAACAGAGAATAAACTGAAAAATTTAACTTTTATTATAGACAAAACTGAAAATGATAGTTTCGTTGTCGATAGTGGAAGCAGTGCGCATGTCTGCAACGATTTGCGTAAATTTACATGTTTAAAAAGCGACGAAAAAGTAAATGTAATGTTAGCAAACGGACAGACCGTAGTTTCTGAGGGACATGGGGACATAAATATAGATGTAGTTAACTCCGATAGAGAAACGAACAGTATTACATTAAAAGATGTATTATATACCCCTGACATGGCTACTAATTTGATCTCCATAAAGAAAGCAACTGAGAATGGCTGTGTTGCCATATTCAAAGACAAAAAATGTCAAATTAAATACAACAACAAAACATACATTGAGGCTAACTTAACCGATAATTTATATGAGATAAAAACACATAAAAATTTATCGGAAAGTATAAACATTGCAGAAACATGCAATGATAAAAATTGTATTAGAATATGGCATCAGCGGTTAGGTCACAAAAATTATCAACAGATCAGGGAGCTCACCGAGAAGAACATGGCGACAGGAATAAATTTAAATAAGTGTAGACATATTGAGGAATGCGAAATATGTATAGTTTCGAAACTAGAAGACGACTCATATCCAAAAAAGGCTAATTACCGAGCAAACAGACCCCTAGATCTAGTCCACTCGGATATATGCGGACCTTTTCAAACGTCGACCGTAGGTGGTAAAAATTACTTCCTAACATTTATTGACGATTACAGCCGATATACGTTTACTTATCTATTGAAATATAAAAGTGAAGCATTCAAAAAATTTAAAGAATATCATGCGTTAACTGCGAATAGGTTTGGAAGGAAAATAAAAATACTCCGCTCTGACAATGGTGGGGAATATACAAGTAAAAAATTCGAAGAATTTCTCACCAATGAGGGAATAGAACATCAACTTATTGTACCTCACTGTTCACCTCAAAATGCCGTCGCGGAAAGAAAAAACAGAACCTTAGTTGAAATGACTAGGTGTTTTGTTTACTAAAACAGAGCGGATTACCAAATAAATTCTGAGGCGAAGCTGTCATGACTGCAACTTACCTGCAAAAACAGATTACCCACGAGAGCTTGCGACGTAACACCGTATGAAAGGTGGACAGGAAACAAACCAGATCTTTCAAATATTAAAACTTTTGGTTGTAAAGCATACATATATACTCATAAAATAAATAGAAGGAAACTAGACAGCAAGGCTAAATTGGGTACATTTGTGGGATATGACCTCAGAAGTAAGGGATATAGAATTTATATAGATGATAATGTAAAAATATGTAGAACGGTCAGATTTATCGAAACAGATCAAATGCGTGAAATAAGCAATAACAATGACGACAATCAGTTACTAATGAATGAAAATGAAAATGAAGCCGGTACTGGCGAAATAAATAGTAAATCATCCTTTCCGGTAGTTTTAACTGAACAGAATCAGGAATCGGATCACATTGAGGAACCAAATTTACAGAATGAGGAAATTTCAGATCAAAATATTCCCAGAAGATCAGAAAGAGCCAACAAAGGCGTTCCACCTGATAGATTCGCTTTGTTAACAGATACCTTAAATGTAGTCGAACCTAAAACCTTTCGTGAAATATTAGAATTGCAAAACCCTGTAGAAAAAGAAAATTGGCTAAAAGCAGCCAAAGATGAAATTAATTCACTCAAAGAGAATAATACATGGACATTAGTAGACCCTCCACCCAACGCACATATAGTAGGTTCCAAATGGGCGTTCAAAGCCAAATACAATCATATGGGAGAAATTCAAAAATATAAAGCGAGGTTAGTGATGAAAGGATTTAGCCAAAAATACGGTGTGGATTACGATGAGACATTTGCCCCAGAGGCGTCTCACACAACTATCAGATCATTTTTAGTTATGGCACTATACAATAATCTAGAATTAAATCATTTAGATGTAAAAACCGCGTTTTTGCATGGGGAATTAGAAGAAACAATTTACATGTCACAACCAGAAGGATTTATAAATTCCGGGGATGAGAAAAAGGTTTGTAGATTAAACAAGGCAATCTATGGTCTGAAGCAGGCAGCCAGAGCCTGGAACTTGAAAATAAATGATACATTAATTAATCTAAATTTTACACAAAGTCAAGCTGATAAATGTCTATATAAAAGAAATATTAACGGTAGAAAAGTCTACGTGCTAGTGTACGTAGATGATATATTAATCGCTGGAACTAAAAACGACATAAAAGAAATTACTGAAAAACTCAGCCGCGAATATAAAATTACTAACCTAAGGAATGTAGTTAATTATCTAGGCATAAACATTACTAGACCGGATAACAATACATTGTTATTAGATCAAACCAATAAAATTAAACAATTAATAGACAAGTTTAACTTAACAGATTCAAAACCTACTAATATCCCAATGGATACAAATTATTTAAAAAATAATAATAACGACAATTTTTTGCCAAACAATACAGATTATAGAAAAGCAGTAGGGGCATTATTTTAAAATTCCACAACATGTCGACCAGATATAAGTGCAGCTGTCAACTTACTGTCCAGACATAATGAAAACCCCAGAAAGTGCGACTGGGAAGCTGTAAAAAAGGTCATGAAGTATCTCAAATCCACAATAAATTTAAAGTTAGCGTATAATAAAAACCCAGCACCAGTGTTAACAGTATATGCAGATTCAGATTATGCAAACGATCCCAGTGACAGAAAATCTGTCACAGGCAACGTTTTCTTTATTGGACAGAACCCTATATATTGGGTTTCTAAGAAGCAGAGTAATATTACATTATCAACCGCTGAGGCAGAATACGTCTCTGCCGGCAATGCAGCTCAAGAAACTGTGTGGCTATTGCGACTGCTAGAGGATTTAGACCTAAATCAAGAAAAACCAACAGTGATATTTGAAGACAACCAAGCTAGAGGTGAGTTCGGGCTCTATTTTGGCAATCCGAGCCCGCCCGCGCCCGAAACATTTTTGAACTGAGCTCGCCCGAGCCCGAAAAATTTAGTGTGATCAGAGCCCGAGCCCGCCCGAGCCCGATATTGAAAGTGGTACGCTATGCAACGCATACACAATAGTAAAATTAAATACCGTTTTCATTTTCAAATTTTCTTATTATCAATCCTCAATTTAAATAACTATGAATGTTATTATAACAATTTATAATCTCTGTGTCTCTGTATACATGTATATATTTATATAATATATATTTATAGTGCAGCCCATTGTTTATAACGCGCCTATCGGGGGACAAAATATTTATCCGAATGAGTGATATAATGAGGCCCAATATAACAAACGAGGAAGGATTACTGTATAACACTATGACATAATGTGCATCCCGTTGAAAAAAAAGTTCTATTTAGAAAGAAGAAAGTCAAAGCTACTAAGGTTTGCAAGATTGTTTTGTGATTTATAACCTAACATGACTATTATGACATTACTAAAGGTGCTCTCAAAATGAATATATATACATATATATATATTTTTTTTTCCTTTTTCTTTTTCTACATTTTCCAGTTAGTGAAGAATAAAATGAACGGAACTTTTAGCTTGAATCCGAGCCCGCCCGGAGCCCGAAGACTTCCGTAAGATTTGAGCCCGATCGGGCTCGGGCTCGGGCTGAGCCCGTCTCATCTCTAAACCAAGCATGCATCAAATTGATTGAAACCAACAAATACCAATCCCGCTCAAAACACGTTGATCTCAAATATCATTTCATAAAAGAACTTCATGAAAACAAAATAATAAAGTTGCAATATGTTGATAGCAGCAACATGACAGCTGATATAATGACTAAACCATTACCAAAGACGACTCTACTAAAACTCAGGAAAAAATCTGAACTTACTTGATTACAGCGAAATATAAAACAAGTAGGGGTGACGTAAAAGTGAAAGAAAACTGAAATAATTTGTGTTTTGATATTTCGCTATTCAAGAACTCTTATTCTAATAAACTTTTTAGCCAAGAGACAATCTTCGTTAATGTACGGGTTGCAAAGAAGAATGTACCACTCCTAGATTTCACCTTTAAACTGTTTTAATCAGCATTTTCTAAAATCTTTCTCTCGCGCGCTACTAGAGTGTAGATGTATTTTACTTCTAACAATGTAACCGGCATAATCGGAGCTCTGTTAAATGCTCCGTAATAATACTATTATTCAACTATATAGATATACTAAATTATATATATTAATCTAGAATAAATGATAGCATCGAAAAAAGCTGGTTTAATGATGTATCTAAAAATAACATAATTAACAGAAATTAATATTTTTTCTCCACACATACAGTATATTTTCAGATGCAGATGAAAGATGGTTCATACTGACGCTGGACACTTAATCCTGGACTGGAGAGAAGGTGAGTACAAATCTTACCTTCTTATAAACTGTTGACGTTTAATAACTTTTGAACATTATATATAAACTCTTCAGCTCTCTCGTAAAATTGAATGAAAATAAATATTTAAATATTATTTAGTCATCTGGATTAAAATTTGAGCGCGCTATGCGCAATCTAATGTATTAAAAATTGATTATTTATATTACTTTCAGTCCTTTTCTATCCCTTAGTTCTCGAACACAGTTTACATCCTCAGGAGTGTCATCTGAATCAAATTCAGTTTTAGTAGTGGGTGTAATATCTGGTGGTTCAACATTAGATTCTGGTTCAACTCTGACAATGGCTGACGCTGATGCTGATTCAGGAGAAAATACTACATCTCTTGTTCGTTCTATCTTTCTTTTGTCTCTGAACCACACACGATAACCATCAACTTCATCTAAATAGCCAACTAAGATTCCTTTTTGACCTTTTGGATCCCATTTCTTATGTTTCTGCTTAGGAGTATGGACAAAACATTCTGTGCCAATAATTCTAAAGTGGTCTAGTCTTGGAGATGTACCCCAAAAAACTTCATAAGGAGATTTTTCTTCAGTTGCTGATGTTCCAGCACGATTCAATATGTGCACTACAGCATTGACTATTTCAGCCCACAATGATTTTAGCAAATTCTTAGCAATCATGACTGATCGAGCTAGATCAACAACAGTTCTGTTATTTCGCTCAGCTGATCCATTTTGTTGAGGTGTGTAAGGCGTAGTATAGTGAAACTGAGTTCCCATTTTCTGCAGCAAACCCTTGAAATCTTTGTTATTATATTCTAATCCACCATCACTAAGTATTGCCTTGATAGGTTTCTGCGTTTGATTTTTAAAGAAAACACAAAATTCTTCAAATTTACTCACAACTTCTGATTTATGTTTAAGAAAATACACTTTTCTGTACTTAGAATAATCATCAGCAAAACAAACAAAATAATTAGAACCACCTACTGATTTTTCCTCCATAGGTCCACAGACGTCAGTATGTATAATCTCACCAATATCCTTTGCACGTTGCTGTCGATTTTGAAATGGTAATCTATGTTGCTTACCTAATACGCATGCTTCACAGAACAGAATTCATTACCATTTTGCACATCAATACCTTGAGATTGAAGAAATTTTTTCACATGTTGCTTATTCAAATGTCCTAGTCTCTCATGCCAGATTTGAAGAGAGTTCACTTCATTCAATTGACCTTCCGAAGAGGACGTTGTAATAGTGCTGAACACACTTACTTGAGGTACAACCATTTTACATAAAAGTCTGAATAAATTTCCATTGCGTATTCCAACAGCAACGACACCTTTCGGCTTTATAAATTCACATTTGTCATTTGACATGTTGAACTTTTACCCATGAACATGATCTAATGCTTGACTTACAGAAAATAAATTTCTTGAAGAATCTGGAGCATATAGTACATTTTCCATTACACTGTCTTTCCAGCTACCATGTATAAGCCTTTTCACAGATATCTTGCCATGTCCATATGCTTTCATTGTTGAGCTATTTCCAACTCTCACTTCTATTGGGCATTTATATTTTATAAAACTTTGAAAGCAATCATTTCTGTTTGTGATATGTTGTGTGGCCCCTGTGTCAATTAACCATGTGTCATCACTCCCAGCTGCAAGGCATTCACTTATAAAAACCTCTTCTTCTTTAGACCTTTTATCATGCACAGTATTTTTCTTATAGTTACAATCCTTTTTCATGTGGCCTCGTTTTCCACATTTGAAGCATTTATATTGCTTTCCCTGTTTATTTGCATGCCTTTAAAATTTGGCTGTACTAACTCGAACTTTTTCCAAATTGGATTTGGCATGTAAAGCAGTAAGTTCAGTTTCTCGAGAAGAAGATTCTGTCAGTCTTCTCTGCTCTTCTGCAACCAACAGTTTTTTCAATTCTGTTAGTGTTTGTTGCTCTTCAGGCCTTGTACACCAAGACATTTTCAGGGGTTCAAAGTCACTAGATAAAGTTTCCAAGAGTTTACTCATTATTACAAAGTCATTGGGTTTAATATCTAAATCAGACATACGTAAAACTAGGCGCTCCAATTGCGCTATATGCATAGCCATTGTACTTGTAGGATCTCGTGTAAATGATGAAAATTGCAACTGACATGCATACTGTGTTTGTGTGTTTTTCTGTTCAAATAATTCATGCAATTTTACCCATATTTCCCTGGCAGTTTTACACATCGCTACAAGATCACATATTCTAGAATCAAGTGTCCGGGAAAAGATTCCTTGAGCAGCTCTATTACCTTTATCAAACTTGGTTAACACACTGTTGTATGCATTACGAATATCTGCTGTATCATCTCCGGGAACCGGTTCTGGCTTTATGATTTCGCCAATACATACCTCGTATGCGTTTTCCTTTTCCATAAGCAGACCTTCTACCATCCATTTCCACCTTACCCTATTTTCTGAGCCAAGAAGTTTATCTGTCGTAAATATTTCCATAATTAGCTATTAATTATGTCGCCAAGATCAGTTTTACACCGTGAATCTCGATCACCTTGAATAAGCTTACTTCGATATTTTTCACTTAACTCTGGCGCAGTAGGACACGAATCTGTACCCCATAACCTGTTAACACTTTAACAAAATTAAGTAACAGAGATTAGATCTTAAGTTTTAATTAACGTAGTTACAGAAAACGACAAATTTTGTAGTAGTTACATAGGATATAAACCAAACGCCATACGATACAACATCAAAACACTGAACAGGAAAGAGAACTTGCCATCTGCACAAAGAAAAGGTTACATGTAAAAACTTTACGAACATGAGCCGGTACATGGAGTAAAGAGTTAATTGAAAGTTCATAATATTAACAAATATACTCAATACAGTTTTGTTAATCCTGTTCTTAGTCAGTTTAAGAACATGGTTCGACAAGAATTTATGTAACAAAACGATATTAAGTATACTTTTTTTACATAGGAATTTTTTCTACTGCTCGGATACTTTTGCTGCCGACTGTACGTGAAGCGCGTTTTTAATCTTTATTCCCTGGTCTGCATCGTAGTGATATATTTATTTCTGTTGTATGGCAACAAATGATGTTGTTTTGTTTTTTTTCTAAATACATGGTGGTGGAAATTTGATTTCTTTTATTTTCTCATCTTGATTATGTGTTGAAATCTATCACAAGTATGGGAGATGGTAATGTTTTAAAACTGTATTTTACTACTCTAAACAAAAATAAAATTTTTCCTTTAAATATAATTAAAAACTTTCGATTTTTATTTCTTCATTATTTCTTTTGCAGTTATTTAGAGTATAACATCAGTGTATCTAGGTGCACGTAAACATTTCCTGTGTATTTTTTAAATTTATATTTTCATTTCATATCATTCTATGAAAGGTACAGCACAAATTTTTTGTTTAAAGTCTGAAATTTACTTACAAAAAACATTATTAGCTATTTGATTGTTTGGCGTTTTTTGGCGGGTAAAACCCAACAAGGCTGGAATCTAGTTCAATTATTCGTTTTAAAGGTATTGATAAGTTCTTTTTAAAGCGCAACCAAGTCATATTATTCATCTTTCATTTTATTCTCTGAAAATAATTTCTACATATATTAGTGTTCATCAAAAAAGTTATTTTAGTATATCTTGTATCTTTATGTACAAAAAAATTTTAATTTTCAAATCAAATGCAAAGTACACATAAAAATTTGATTAAAGACATTTGTTATTTTTATATTTTTAACAGTTCAAAGTTGATGTATATAATTATGTGTTTATAATGTAATTTAAAGAGAAATTTTTCATATAGTATCTAGTGATGTGGGGTGGAAAATTTTCTATTATGTTTTTCCGGAAAATTTTTAAAGCAAAAAAAAGCAATTTTTTAGTACAGTTATTAGTAACAGTAATGTCAGATATAATGTGAAAAACAAAAGTATTTGATTGAAAACATCATTTAGAAAGCTACCAGATATATGATTTAAGCAACTTCCTTGAGAAGGAGAAGATTATTTGTTATAATATAAGAGATTTATGGTTGGTAATCAGAATCTTGAATATCACTTCAATAAGTTTGTGTGAACATAATTATAAAACATTTGGCAACATAACCACACAAAAAAAAGAAAAAAGATATATTGATAAATTAATGCATTACTGTACTGTTGAGCTTGTATCTGTTTTTCCAAATATTCATTTGATAAATGATGATGCTGTAATGCTTTTCAAACTTAGACAGCAATTCTCATTTAGGTCATTTTTTGATCTCTGGTTCTGAGAGTGATTCAGTAAGTTAGAAAATTATCATAATCTTCATTAAATATTTAATCCCCCCCCCCCCAAAAAAAAAAAAAAATAAATAAATAAATAAAATAAATAAATAAATAAATAAAAAATAATAATAAAAATAAATAAAATAAAAATGATCTTTTTATTATTACATTTAAAATGTTTAATTAAATCATCTTATTTAATTAAATCATCTTATAAATTTAAAAGTGGTCAACTTTTAAATATATTGAGTTTGTTTGTTTAAATGTTTTCTTATTTTCATATTAGACAAATAAAAAGTAATGTAATTTTAAAGATAATAATGGAGCAAACGTCATTTTCGAACAAAATTCTTTTTCTTTCTTGAAAAAATAAATAAATAAATAGAGGAAACATATTATTCAACAGAGTAAATTGTAATTGTTTTAATTTAATTCAAAATCCTGATAGATAAAAATAACTGAAGTAAAGTATAAATCCTTATGCATAAAATTTCTCCAATCATCTTGGTGTGTTAGATTTTGGTTTGTTAAGAAAATTTGTTTTAATCAACTAATTCCATAATTTTCAAATACTTTTACTAATTTATTTCAGTTGTTAAAATATATATATATAGATATTTTAAGTACATTTATAATATTTAATTAATTCACCTTATAAATTTAAAAGGATGAACTCTTTTAAATATGCAGAGTTTATTTGTTTAAGTGGTTTCTTATTTTGATATTAGACAAATAAAAAATAATGCAGTCTTAGAGATAACAAAAAGAGCACACATCATTTTCAAACAAAATTTGTTTTCTTTCCTGGGAAAAATAAAATTAAAATTAATAATAATAATAATAAATATTTATAATGTTTAAATCTGGCTATGCTATTATTTATAAACTAAATTCTTCATATAAGTGTATTAAAATTAACTTTAATATAATACTTGAAGAGAAGTGTACATAGAATTTTTTAAATGTAAAATAGATCATTTTCTTAATAACTAAATGTCATTTGCTATAAAATCTATGGCACAATATTATACAAAATAAAATATAAACATTGCGACCTTCTCACCCTTCCCCTCTCAAAAAAAAAAAAAAAAAAAAAAAAAACTTTTTCGATGCTGATTATTATTAATTCTTTTTCTTCTCTTTTTCTTAAAAAAAAAAAAAAAAATGATTTTGATGAAATTCTGGCAAAAGCAGAATTTAGTATGGATTATTATTATTATTATTTTAAATTATAACATTGCTTTCAAATTATTGAATTTTATTTTCGATTTCTATAAATGTCCAACTATCATAAAACTGGTATCGTAAAAATCTGTAGATTGAGACTAAAAAGGAGCAAAAAAATATATTTTTTAATTGCTTCAATTACAAAATTAGTATTGTTAGAAATTTTAGAGAAAAACTATTTAAAAAAAAAAAAAAAACATAATTTTATTCCTTAAGTCATGTTTAAAGCTAATTTCTAAAATGGAAAAAAATAAAAAATAAAATATGTAAACAACAGGAAATACAAATTACTGCCTAAATAAATAAAGAGCTTGGTTTTGAATAAAATTTAAGGATGTGTAATAGATTAAATGAATAATGTCATAACTGGTAACTAGGAGGTTCAGTTGAAAAAACTCCATATTTCTTTATTTGCTTGAAATACCTAAAATTGAATTGTATTTGAAAAATAGCATAGTGAGTGTTACATTTAAAGTAAAATAAATAAATAAAAAATATTCTCATACATCCATATTATTATTATTATTTTGAAGTAATAAAGTTAAAAAAACACTATGTTTAATTTTTTTTTTTTTTTGCTTTATAACTTCAAAATGAAGCAGTAAAAATTCAAGAAATAAATTTGGGGGAAATTAAGGGCAAATTTAATTATTCTAGATTTTTTGATAATAAAATCAGAATTAAAAAAAAAAAAATAATAATAATAATAATAATTCTCATAGCACTTTTCCCTGTATAATAAAATGGGATTCAACTGTTGGCAATGAAATGTGGAGGGTCTTTGAGAGCTATACTGCATACACAGACAACTTATTTATATAGATTATTTAATCATTATACATGTATTAACAGTCATTAAAAATTATAACTTTTTAGCTCTATACATGTTTAAAAAGTATTAAATCATAATTTCTATGTTTTGTTTATTAATTTCTTTTTGAATTGAATAATTATTCATATTTTTCTTTAAATAGTTTTGTTTACTTGTAGCTAATAATGTATTAGTTTTATTTTACAAAACCTTCGTAATTTAGAGACTGAAAATTTTCCATTTCAAAATTTTCTGGAAAACCCACATCTCTAATAATATCACATTTAATATGTTTAGATTTGTTTCCTCCATGCTCCAATATTTTCAAATTTCATGCATCAAATCAGTAGAAAATTTCTACATTAAATTATTTAATTTAGAAATATTTTATTAATGTTATTTATTTTATTTTGTGTAATTTTAGTCTAATAAAAATTATTATTAATAGTATAATGTATTTTCAGGATCCTTTGATTGGAGAACTTACCTAAGAAAACCAAAATTTCAAGCTGCTCCTGTTTCTTGTTTTAAACACGTATGTTTTTTTAATATTTTTTTTTTAATTAAAAAAATAAATGAATGATATTCTAATTATAAATTTAACATAAGTTTAATCTATTCTTATGTTAACAGGCAAAAATTGGATTTCTTTTACTGCCCCTTCATAAAATTCCTCATCTTAAAAAGGAATCTTCACAAAATTCAAATCTATAAAAAGGGACCCTTCACAAAGTTTAAATTTATAAAATGAGCCTTTTCACAAGATTCTGTTTTATAATAATGATCTTTTTACAAAATGCTTCCATGTTTTTAGTATTATTTTTAATCAATTAGTTCAATAAAAGTCTATTAACTTGATATTAAACATTGTATAGAATGACTGTTAAAATAGATGGTTTTTACAAAATTTCACACAAAAAAAAAAAGAAACCCAAAAATTGAAACCTGGATTGACCCCTGGTTAATCAAGGTTGCTATACCTGAAACTCTGGGAAAATCCGGAAAACACAGGGAATATGAAAAAATGGGCAAAACTCGGGGAATAAAAATTTATTGGAAATACAAGGAATTAATTTTTTTTTTTCTCCAAAAAACACAAGAAAAAATTATTATAATAAAGTTTTAATTTCAGTTTTTAATTTTAAGTTGTCTGATTTTACAGTTTTTTGGAGGAAAAGACAAGCAAACTTTATAATGAAACAAAAAACTCAATTAATATGATTTTTTTCTACTATAGTAAGTTAATAAAATTAATATATATAGTCTAAATATGTTCATCTAACTTGTAAATGTCTTAGATTCTAATGGTGCATGGTTATGTATCATCTTTTTCACTTTTAAAAAGAGACAGGAAAACTGAAGGTCTATTTTTTTTCAAATTTGTGTAGCAACCCTGTATATATTCTTTTGTATTTTTTTTTTTTTTTTTTTTTTTAATATTTAAATGAGGCTTATTGTTACCAGAATATTACATATAAAAAATAAAAATGTTGCTTAATTCATAAAGATTTTTAAGTTTTGTAAATAAATTTGTTTTGTTTCTTATGTATGCAATAATTTAGTATACTGAGTCAACTTTGTGAAGTTCGCTGTGTACATTTTAGCTCTAATAGATTATTATTAATTTTTGTGTAGTATGTTCTTCCTTTCTCAAGAAGCACTTTGACTGAGTACTCAAATCAAGTACTTATCTATTTACTGTTCAGCCAAGTATTGAAATACTGTACACTAAGAAAGATTGATTGATGTTCACATGAAAATTTTCGCACACTTTGAAAACAAAACAAACTAACAGTATATATATATTATATATAATTGATTTAAATGGAAGACATCATGTTTTGGTGAAGTGTTTCAGAACTTTTGTAATAGACAATACTGGGCAGAATTATAGAAGCCACTGGCCACAGGACCCCTAATGGGAAAAAAAGTGGTGATTAAATATTATACCTTGATGACCACCTTTTATTCATTCCTTAAAAAATTCTAAAAAATGTACACCCCTCTCACTCCACTTCGTTTTCACTTAAAATATATTATACCTATTCATTGATTTATAACATTAACATTCATTTTGATTATGAAAAGTTAATTTACATTTTTGACTAAATAAAGGAAAGTCATCATTAGTTTTAAAAAGTGGCCACTAATGAAATAATTATTACTGGCCACTGCTGAAAATTTCTGGTTTTGACAGGCCCAAGAGCAGTTCTGCGCTCATAGCTGGTAAATGGAAAGTGCCAGATTACACTCATTAACCTAGCCGTGTAAAGTTTTCCATGGTTTTCTCTAAAACTCACATAAAATGGGCTAGGACCCCTTAGAAAGACCCCTCAGGGAGGACATTCCACCTATAGGCCTAGGACCCTAGTCAAAGTCATAAAACCGTACAACCAACCAATCCTAGTTTTGACCTTTACTCTATATGTAGACTAGATATACATAATTAGGTCTATTGCTATATATCGTACTTCCATCTTACAAGGTTACTTAAACAATAATAGTTGATAATTTTATTCTGAAAATCTTTCTAAGATGAGAAATTATTATTCTCAGATAACTTTTAGGGAATATAAAAGTTCCTATACACAAGATGCATGAAATAAACATGTGAAATGAGAGGATTAAAATAAATATTTTTTGTTTCAAACATCATCTTCCTTAATCTTCAGATCCAAGGAATGCAAAAAAGGTTGGTGGTTTTAGGCCTTAGCCCAGTGACAGAATATTTTTATGTTTTCTACGACAAGCCTTGTTCATGCAAACCTTTTCTGCAAAACGATGTTGACGTATTTTTTTAATTTTCACATACTATGTACGTATAATTATAAAACTATCAATATTATTAATAGACTGTTGAAGAATTCTGAAATATAAGACACGAGTTTCTGTTTTCTACTGAAATTTAGAAATATCTTTAATTTTTATGAGCAAATCTTTCTGCAAGTGACAATTTCTTTTCTGCAACAATGTCACTGTGTCAACTAAATTCTGCTACAGGAATCCTTAATTTGCAAAACAACAGGTTTAATTATTAAAATATATTTTTAATAACATTTTAGTATGTATATATATATACATATATATACATATTTTTTTTTCTTTCACAATTATTATTTTACTTTAATATCTCACAGTTTTAAAAGTGGTTTACTTTCATTTGTATAAATTTATACCTAGAATTTTATTTTTGTCAACTTTACATAAGTTTCTTTCTTTTTTTTTTTTTTTTTTTTTAATATTTTTTGCTAATTTATAGATAAAATTTCATGTACTAAGTTTTTATAAATTATTGTTCATATTACTTATACACATGGTGGTTATACTTAAATTTCTGCTAGAAACTGCTTTCTACATCTAAAATAGGCATGCATATTGTCTCTAAGGGACATCTCATGAATCATGCCTATATGTACTGAATTTCATGGCAATCTATTCTTCTGTTTTAATTGTGGGAGGCTGTTAGTAGCAAAAGTTTAGGTATAATGACCTTGTATTTATATTTTCATAATTTTTATGCTTAATTATTGCTAAATATGCTTAATTATTACCTGTTATTAATTCATTTGTATTCAGTAATGCATAAAAATAATGAAATTCTTGTAACTATTCGGTATTGACTGACTACATGCCTGAGTAACAAGTACTTGGTAAAGTTCTAGTATATATATATCTATATATAAAATCAACATCAATAATAAAATGCTTAATGACTTGCACTTTGTACCCTTGTACTAGATGAGCATTTGAGATTTCAATAATTAGGATTCAATAATTGTTCTATTATTGAATGTATTATATGAAACTAATTAAAAAAATTAAATTTTCTTAAATGCATTTTTAGGTTGCTTTATCTGATTGCTGGGATTCAATCGTATCTAATGTCTATGTTGAAATCAGAAGTCCTGATTGCAAAACTTGTTGCACCACAAATCCTTGTCGTTATTGGATAGCGCATGTTGCTAAAATTGCAGGTAGTATTTTGTATATTTAATTTGTATTGATTTTGAGAATAAAACATTTATTATTATAAGGCAGGCACCAAACAAGGTAAAATTTGGGGCCCTCTTGCGGCCCCTTCAAAAAAAACCTCTTTCCTAAAATGTGCCTTTTCACAAAATTTTGTTTTATAAAAATGGTCCTTTATAAAATAAAATCCATTATTTTGGCATTATTTTAAATGATTGTCTCTGTATTTGGTTTAACGAAACAATATTAATTAGATATTAAACATCATACATAGAGTAACCACTAAAATCAAAGGTTTTACATAATACATTTTTCACAAAAATTAAAGTAAAATAAATAAATAAAATAAAATTCACAGAAATACTTTGTTTAAAAAAAAAAAAAAAAAAAAAAAAAAGAAAGAAAATGGATTAAACCCTGAGGGGGATTGTCATGTTAGACTAAAAAATAGATTATTGGATTGGTAAACTATTTATAGGGGGGGGGGGGTGACACAAGTTTTTGTATAAGATCTTAAATAAAATTCTAATAAAAATGAATACAATATCTGAATAGTTTATATTTTTCAAATAAAAATAAGTCCATGATTTCACCAATAAGTGTCAGGTTTCACATTAGAAAAAAACATTGAGCGGGATTCTTTACATTTAAATGAATAATTACATCTATTACATTTTGCAGATTTTTTCCCCAAATATTTACAAATATGAAAATTAAACAATTGTAAAAATCAAATTATTAAAATAAAAGTTTAATAACTCCTCTCCCCCCTTTTAACACGTTGAAAAGTGTTTATGACTTTGGTTTGTCTGTCTGTCTCTACTCTAACTTGCATAATATTTATGTAATTTCTTGAAACTCATATATGTTATTAAGGTTCACTAACTGATGCTTCCTATTGAAAATAGAGTAAATACAAATACCACTACTGGTTTGTGTACAGGCAGGCGTATATTATCACATGGGCAGACCGGGACTTTGCCCAGGGGCCCTGAAATACCATAATGTTAAATTGCAAAATATTCCCTTTTATTTCAATGAAAATTTAAATTTATTTATTTATGTTTATGAAATTTCTCTTTAAAAAGTACTAAACTTTCTAGAAAACAGAATTTCCATTTTGGTTATATTTTGCTTTTTCTGTTTCTGCTGGCTTGTCTAGTGCCTAAATAGTGAACATACTTGCTTTAAATCAACAGATGCCGAATTCATGTCCCAGTTCAGGCAGGGAGTTCGTAGTAGTTCAGAATTCATTTTAATCAGTAGATCCCGCTGTAATTAATCCTAGTTTGGAAAAAAAACAGCAGTATAGGGACAAACCAAAGCTGGCAAATCTATGACTACTAAATTTATATGTCAAATCCCGTTTAGTGTAAATTAAATATGCTATACAGTTGTGGTGATTAATTAAAACTCTTATGAATTTTTTATTTATAATCCGACCACATAATCCCATCAAAACACATTGCGTTGTTCAAATACTAAAATATCTGCAATAACCCAAATTTATTTTCAAATAAATTCCAAGTCCTATCTATTATTATTCCTTTATCTTTATACATTCATATATATATATTCTTATTATATTTCCTTTTAACTTTTTAAATCTTATCCTTCAACCTAAAAGAACATTAGTTCAATCTATACACAATTATCTAAAAAAAGCATAGACACAAGATATAGTATTAATTATCAAATATACTATTTATTTATCAATTTAAAAAAATGCTGGGATATATATATTATTACTCAATTTACCATCTATCACTTTAAAGGGGATGTTTGCCACAAAATAAAAATTGAATAATAGCCACTTACCCTTCAATAGATGCGGCACTTTCGGAAAATATTGTTCTTGGATAACCGTATAATCCATAGTATATATTAGCACTGTCCACACATATAAGAGTTCACTTACCGAAATTATGAAGTCCACACTCATGAAAAACTGTCAGGAAATATAATTATTACACACGAAGATTTTCGCGACCGCATACGTTATTCAAGGCAATCTACACATATGAAGATTGTGATAAAATTCTATTTTTTTTTTTTTGTCGACACACGAAGTTCTTTGAGTGCACTTACAATATTTATTTTATTTGAAGAATCTAATTATATCATACGCAAACGAAACTCGTTGAGTCCCCACATA
Organism: Salticus scenicus; assembly: GCA_963930645.1. Taxonomy (NCBI): domain Eukaryota; kingdom Metazoa; phylum Arthropoda; class Arachnida; order Araneae; family Salticidae; genus Salticus; species Salticus scenicus. The sequence continues at coordinate 147,589,614 of OZ005649.1, forward strand.
TGAACAACAATCATAGATAAAGAACATTTCCTTATTTCAATCACCGTTCATATTGCATAAGGTATGAGTGATCCTCCAAAACAATAGTCTCTTCGAATATATGAGGACTGTTACTATTATATTTCCAGGAACATATTCATCAAAGGCAAAAATTATCAATTTCGACTAAATAGAGATTCATCTTTTTCTTCTTTTTTAACATTCTTCAAGACTGCTTAGCGATAGAGCGTCTGGGGAATTTTTCTAATAATATTTTTCACTCATCAAAAATCTTCGAGAGATCTTATATCCATACCTTCTTTTTTTCTTCTGGTCAATATTTTTTCTTAGACTCATTGAGAGGGGCTGAACCTTTCTTTTTTTATTTTATTTTTTTTTTCTATTGGTAGCTTGCTTCACCAATAGCTAAGCATCTCATTAGAAATAACCCTCTCTCTCGCTCTTCCTTGAATTTTGCTGTCCGCACTTTCGAACGATGGTTTTACCTCATAACATCCCCTGTAGCATCATTTTCCTTCCTTCTCAGAGCTCCGTTCTCTCCATGGGGTGGTCCAAATTTCTCTCTTTTATTCAAGTAAACAGGATAATAGAATAATAGTTTTATTGCTTTATGTTTTAAAAGCGTCCATTTTCCCATGCACATAAAATAACGGAAGGAAGAAAAGGTTTGTCACCAACCCATCTGTTTTATATATAACATCTGAAATAATTATTTATGCTGGTAAGTGGCTATCAGTGGCATTTTACATGATATGGGAATTAGGATATTTCCCATATTATTATCCCCCGTCACATAAGTATAAGAAAAATGTAATATCATAGAAGATACATCTTGATAGCATAACAAAAATTAAATGAACAAAATCTAGTATACTATAATAATATACTTTGTTTGGATAGATATACGTACATACAAAATTGCTTGAAATAAAAAAAACATAAATCATAATACCTGTTTTATATCTACATAATTTCTAATAAAATAAACATAAAATAATAATAATACTTTGTTTAAATATATGTACATAATTTAATGTACTTGAAATAGAAGTGGCAATATTCAACTTGGTTTGTGGCAAACAATTATTCTTTCTTATTCTAAATTCATACTTTCTCATTATTACCATGTTTAAAAATCGAAGAAAAGAGAAAAAGAAATGGATATGATATGATCTGATCTGATATGATATGATATGATATGATCATAACTAGAATTTGAGACAAAGAGGGTATTAAACTTAAATTGTCTTTTTAAATTAGTATTGCAGTCTATATTTCTATCTATTTTAATTCTTATTATTGCTCCTACCCTAAATGTAACTCCTACTGTATACTTATGCTACCGACAAAAGAGTCTGTTAGTCCGAACCATTTATATCGTCCAGCATTTTCTTGTCTAACCAAAAACGTCGCTAAGACAGGAATTTTTTTTTTTTTTTAATTAAACAAATACATACATATTTATATCTATATATATTAATGTTTCTTTGTATCTAGTTAATCCCTTATTAAATATCCTGTTTATTTCTACTGTGATTTTATTAATCTTTCTCTATGTATTCCCTTCATTCATCCTTTGTGGCTAATTCCCGATTCAATTAGCGAGGCCTTCCAGGGTTAGCGTATCTGCCACCATTGCCCGCAACATTGGCATTTAGAGCTTCCTTGGCAGTAATTGAACAAGGCTCAGCCTTTAGAACAGTAAAAAAAAAATTTCATATTAGAGGTGTTTTTTTTTTTTTTTTTTTTTTTAAGTGTAATTATCTATTGGATTATTTATTAAGATTGTAGATTACCTAATAATTCTGGTTTTTGATGACTCGTCCTTAAATAACTGCAGTAGACATTCCGTATTCTCTTTATACCTTTTATTTGGTATATATAATTTTTATTACTTCTGCATTCATCATAGTTTAGACTGCATTGAAGTTTACCCTGTATTCTCGTTAACGTCTTTCTGCCAGAGGCGTAACCTTTGTCTCTCACGCTGTTTTATTTATTTTTTTAAACTGAGTTTATCAGTTATTTTTCTATCCAAGGCACATTGCGCATTTTTTTTTTTTTTTTTTTCATATCTATATTCTAATGGGTGAACAAACCCTCATTTTTTGAAAGAAAATAATCTCTATATATATGACCATATCTATTCTACATCTGTGATATGTACTAATTCATATTTACACCATTATAGCCATCTCTTAAACTTCCATTTCTTTATCTATTCTTTGTATATCTATCAACGTGCATATTGATATTTTAATATGATCATGTCATGTAGAAACCTGTTTCATCTTAATTTTAATTACACTATGTACATCAATCCTACGTTTTAATCATTGAGGAAGTTGTTTAAAGCAAAATACTCATTTTCTTGGAGTTACTTTGTGTGTGTGTGGGGGGGGGGGGTGTTGCTATTTAATCCTCTTTTTTTTATCTTTTTTTTTTTTATCGTTTGTTCTATCTAACTGTGGTGCCTCTTTTAACCTAATATAGACTAGTAACTGTTTCTTTTATACATCTATCGCTACGATTGAAAGATTCTACACTTCCTAGCGATTCTTTTCACTTCCCCATCGCGATCAACAACTCGTTTGAGCATCTCCTCTTCGCTCTAAAATTTTCTCTTGTATCTTCCGGTGTCGTGAGCCCTGGGGGTTGAGAGAGGGGTGAAAGAGTGTTTTACGTGATTGAATCTCTCCTTCTAACGTATTGTATACTTACTGAGTATTTCTCCATCAATTTTCTCTACCTAATCTCATTTTTACGTACAATCTGTATACGCGTGTTTTTATCTGTATAGATTCACGAACCCACATCTTTACACGTATCTATTTACATTATTTTGATTATTTTGATATGCATAATATATGTATAATTATCGAAAAATATACTTTCTTGGATACATTTAAAAACATTTTAACCTACAGTACAATATTTACAATTCTCATTTTCTTTCCTATTTTTTTTTTTATTTTTTTTATTTTTTTATTTTATTTTTTTTTCTATTGGTAGCTTGCTTCACCAATAGCTAAGCATCTTATTAGAAATAACCCTCTCTCTCGCTCTTCCTTGAATTTTGCTGTCCGCACTTTCGAACGATGGTTTTATTCTCATTTGATATTTTTTTGAGGCAAATTTATAATTATCAAATTTATACTGCCCATTCTTAGGGAATTTTCTGTGGGCATTACAGTGCTTTTTGTTAATATTATACAATTGCGAAAATTCCCTTCTTAGTTTTCCCTGATTATTGTTCCATTTGGAATTTTTATAATATTTTTTCTGTTGATCGAAATTTTGCTTAGGGGAGTTTCTACGACCTTCTCTATTATAATTACTGGTATTTTGCCTATAATTTCTCCCTTGTTGGTACCCAGTCTGTTTTTCAAATTTATTACCTGGTGGAAATGAATTTCGTCCCTGATAATTTTCTCTATTAAAACCTCTCTCATCGTGATAATTTATTGATCTGTACGGGTCAATATTTTGTTGAAAATCTCCAGTATTATCTTGTGAATTCGGGTTACAGTATATAGGTGGTATATAATTTGTTGTCATAGGTTGTATATTACCTCCTACTGGAAGAGACTGATATTGTGTTTCATGACTTTCTCCATGTTGCCAGTTATTTTTTGTTTTTGTTCGTGTTTTTTGTACTCTCGAATTAAACCAGCATATATCAGTGTTATGACTGGTGTTTTTACAAATGTCACACCATCGACTTTCTGCTAATTGTGTCTTACTTTCCTCATTAGTATTTTTAATTTTTAGGGAATTAATTTCCTCTTGTAACCTGTTAATCTGATCATTTTGATTTTTTGATAATTCTAATAGTGTTGAACATAATGTATTCACTTGTTCCGCATTATTAGCATCTGATTGTTTGCTTTCGAAAGCCAACTCTATTTGTTTAGCTATTTTCGTGGCCTCTTCATATGTTGCTGGAGCATTTTTTCTTACTTCAAATGCGATGTCACTACGGATTGAATCGAGAAAACGCGATAATTTTATTGTTTTTAATAAATCCAATGCGCCTTCTTTCGCATTATGCCCTGATTGTTTCAAATATTTTGCTAAGTGGCTATCAGTGGCATTTTACATGATATGGGAATTAGGATATTTCCCATAACAGTGCTTCTTGGTTTTTGCCTCTTAGACACAGTATCATGAGGGGGAGCAGCAAAACAAACCCATTCCGTATTGAATTGTGTAAATGTGGAGCTGGTAACATTAATAGCAATTAAATATGCATAACATATTAACTTATTTAAATATCTAGCCTCGAAAATAATGTTTATGCATTGCACGTCCGATTGATCATCATCTATCGTATATAAATGATGTTCCGACGGTTTTCAGGGGGGTCCCCAACTTCGCTTTGCCCAGGGCCCCAATCTGTTATGATTGGGACCTGTGTACAGGGGCACCAAAAGTATTCCAATGGTTTGTGTTCTATGATAGGTTTTTCGATAAACCATATATTAATACCTTTACTTTACACAAATCTTAATAAAATTGAAATATGCTTTTCAAGTTTGCTATCAGATGTTCCCTACTGAAAATGCAGTAAATACCACCACTGCTTTTTTTGCTGGGACATCTGAAAGTAATCCAAAGCATTGCTATCTATGAAAGATATTTCTATAGACCATATTTTAATAACTTTATTTTACACAAATCTTAATGAAATTGAAATATGTTATTCATATGCACAAAAGAATGCTTTCTGTAAAATATGATATGATTAAAATTAAGATTTACAGGGCCATAGAAAAATATTCAGTTATATTAAGAGCTATTATTGGAAACTTGCTGGAATTGCATTTTTGTTTACTTTGGCATTTTTAGCATTTTCTAACAATTTTTAAGAGTGAATCTAATTTTAGTTAATGTATATGTCTGACTGTCCATCTGTCTAGATGCCCGTCTGCATGTCTCCAGCATCCATAAAAAAAAAAAAGAAAATGCCAATGTTTTGTGTTGTAGGACAGACAGACATTTTTATATAAATCACATTTAAATAACTTTCTGCTGCAAAATCATAACGAAATTGACATTTATTGTTAATATGCTAAAATAATGTCTTGTATAGAATAGGATATGCTTAGCTTTCAAATTTACAGGGCTACAATAAAATATTCAGATACATTAAAGGTTGCAGTTAGAAATTGCTGGAATTGCATTTCTGTTTCTGTTAAGCATTTTTAACACTTTCCAACGATGTTTAAAAGTGATTATGAATTCAGTTAGTCAATCTTTCCTCTTGTCTGTTCGTCGTGTAAGAACATAGGCAAAAAACATAGAAGTTTAAACGATATGAGCATGTACAGTTGGAAAATATTTATATTCAAAAAAAAAGTTTGATTTGAAAAGTATTTTAAAATAATACCTAATGTTTTACTTTTTTTTTCCCCATTTGATTCTAGAAATTCTAGAGAAGCTAAAAACAGAGTATTGTAGGCTTTAAATAAATTATTCTATTACCCAAAGCATATAAAAAATAGATCAAATATTCAATGGAAAAAAAAAAGTGAGAAAAGCTTCTTTGGAATTTTAAAAGTAAAATGGAATTCTTGTATTCCCACCCTCTAATGTAAACCCTGAATATTTTATTTGTATTTCAAATATAGTTTTAATACTTTTGCTCACTGCATATAGTTAAATATGATATGTTTTTAAAATATATGGTCAGATAATTTAATTTCCTGTGATATGGCATTTTGTTTTTAATGTTATAATATTTATTTTTTAGGTTATATGGGACTTCTGAAATTTGTAGGCTTTGATCATCAAGCTGGCAATAAATGGATTAATTTGTGTACTGAGCCTCACATACATCCAGTTGGATGGTGTGCTGAAAACAGAAAGCCTTTAGTTCCTCCAAAATGTAATTTTCAGGTCATTTATTTACATACTTAATAAATCAATATAATATCAAAATATTCTTTTTAAAGAGTGGAATACACACACCATTTTAAATAAATATTTTTAAATTGTTTATCAGAGCAATATTAACACTGAACTTTTATAAAAAATAATTTTAAAATTAAAATTTAAGTTATTTATAATATCCATATAATATATATATATATTTTTTCTTTATTTTATAATTTAAAATCTGTTTAGTGATTTCTGCTTATTCTTTGTTTTCATGAAAACAAAGATTTTTATTAGGGAATAGAAAAGATGGAAAACACTGTATATATTTTCATATCTTTTAATAAATTGACTTATAATGCAATTCTGTTCTTAAACAGTAGAAAAAATAAATTTTATTTTTATCACAATGACTTAGCATTGCAATCATATCAAGAATAAACATAATTTTGGCATTTTTTCTTCTTTTGTAATTATCAGTTGGTATTTTCTATTTGTTATTATTACTATGCAGTTGATAGAGATATAATTTCTGAATTTTTAATAAAACAAATTATGTGTTGTACAGTTAAAAATAATTGACATTTCTCTGTCTCTTTTTTTGTTCTCATTGTCTGGCTACCAATTGAAGTATAGCATTCAACCAAAAATTTTGATATTGAGTTTTCACCTGTGTTACATGTTTTAAGATTTCCTGAGACCAAAAAAAGTGTTCTTTGGAGATTGGTCAGCGCATACGTGTGTATGTAAATTGTGGAAATCTTCTAATTATCTTATCCTCATCTCCAAAACAGAAAAAGATAGAACTGTGAAACTTCCTAATTAAGACAGATCATTTTATACAGCTGATTTTGCCAACTTTTAGTCTAACTCATTCATAACTCAAAAGCGTCTCTACAGATTTTTTTTTTCAAACTCGCCAAATTAACTCATTTTTTTTTTAGATGTCTTTTTGTATGTAATTGCTGGTTTTTGGTGTACAGATGAATTTACTAAGTTTTGGTAAAAATCAGGGGTTGGGATCAAGAATTGATATCTCAAAAATGGTCTAACAATTTTCTTCAAATTTGCTACACATATTTCTTTTTAGATATCTTTTCGTTTGTATTACTTGGTTACTTTAGGAAATTTAATAAGCATTCTGGTTAAGTAGGTCAGTTTTAGATTCCGCAAATTGGTGTTAAAGACAATTCTATGATTTTTTTTTTTTTTTTTTTTAATTTAATATATATATTCTCTTTTATATGTCTATGAAATATGTATTAGTTATTTTGGTATTACAGGAATGTTTTTACATGTCATATTAGTTAGGCCAGTTTTATGTTTTTTTGTCCCCCCCCCCCCCCAAAAAAAAAAAAAAAGAAGAAGAAGCATTGATAGTGTGTCAGGGGTGAATCTTTTCAGGGATTACCCCTGAATTCAAGGTTTTTGAACCTTTTACTGTCTCTGAATTTTATGTTAAATTATTTTGTTTTTATAGTAAATTCCCATTTGAATGTTTAATTTTCCTTATGGTATTAAGAGCTCTCCAAATATCATTTTATATAGGTATAAATAAATGCTTCTTATAATAAACATGTGATATCTCATTAATAAATCTCCCTTTGCAATTCATTCTGTATGCAAATAGCAGTTTTCAGGATTTTTGCATGTGAGATAGTTTCATCCCTGGTATGTGTAGTAGTAGGTAGGTAATGGAAGTCACATGGTTGTTACACACCAGATAATTATATTGAATAAAATTAAAAAATGAAAGACATTTTATTGCTTGTTTATACAGGGTAGACATAGATGATTACCCTGATTTTATAACATTTCTTACTCTTTAGAGATTGCTTTGAATTTTTGTTTTATTTATTTTTTCAAGATACATTGGATCAGTTGTAAAATTTTACTTCCAATACAAAATTAATGTGCAGGTGCATCACTTGGGGCAGTGCTTTTGTTTAAAACATGGCTTATGTATAAGAAGAGATGCAGTGTGTCATGTGGTAGTCTGAGACAAAATTGTACAGTATAGTTTTAAACTGACTGTGGTAAACAACCACCTATTGTGAGGTTGATAAATCTTTGAATGCAAAAATTTCTATAACTTTAAAGATGCAAAGGTATGAAAATTTTTGGAATTTTATATGTGGTGGTTGTTTGCCGTATTTAGTTCGAAACTTCCATTGCACCACTTTCAGCAATTTTGTCTCAGCCAACCATACATTGCACCTTGCTTTTCTTGTACAAAAGTCATGTTTTTAGGATAAGCAGTAATAATGCTCTTAGTGATACAACTGCATATTAATTTTGTACATCATGATAAACTCTAATTGGTCCAGCACTTCTGCGAAAGAAAGTAAAAATGAATGAGTGGGACATGAGTGAGTGGCCACAAAGAAAGTAAAAATGCATTTATTAAAAATTTAAAATTGTCTAATATAGGGGTGCACAATATTTTTGGCTAGAGGACCTCTCTTGCTGTTGAGTGGGACATGAAGGGCCACAAATGAGATAATATAAAGGAATTAAACTATGCAGATATATTCACTGTGTAATATTAAGTCGTTGCAAAAGTTCGTGCGGACGCGAATCATTTTATTGCCTCCAAAGACGAGAGCTTCTATCGTCGTGGTATACATTTGTTACCCGAAAAATGGGCAACGGTTGTAATGGAGAGTATTTTGATTAAAAATTGTCATTTGATTTGATGTATTTTTATAAAATGAAGCAATAAAGAACTGCACGAACTTTTGCAATGACCTAATATATCTATGTAAAAGTCAGGGTTCCCAGCGGCGACCAAAAAGCAACTATTTGCTACTAAAATCAACCCCAGGCTACTATGGCAACTATTTTTGTGTAAAAGTGGCTTAAAAGCCACTATTTTCAGCTTAGTCAGAATTATTTTCTAGAAAATGGATACTATTTTGAACAAAAAAAAAAAATTCTCACTATTTTTCCTGCATCTTCACTGCATTTTTACTTCTGTTACCTGACTACCGTAGGTAAAAGGAATATTTTTTGTATTCATTCAAAAAATTCAATTTCAAGTTTTAATCCAATTCATATGTTTTAAGGTCTCCTGTGCCCCAAAAAGTGGTTTTTGGCAATTGGTGTGTGTGTGTGTGTGTGTGTGTGTAGAAAGGAGGGGGGGAGGGGGAGATCTTCTGACTACCATACCTCCGAAAATAATAAATATAGAACGATGAAACTTTCGAATTAAAACATGTCTGGTGTACAGATGATTTTTCTAATTTTGAAAATTGAAAAACTGGAAGTGTGACATTGGAAACCGAAAGTGGGACCATAAGACTGTATTGTATTTGTATATAAACATCTTCTTAGATGTCCTTTCGTATGTATTAGTTGACTAGTTCAGAAAAATTGATAGGTTTTCTAAGTAAGTAGGTCAATTTGAGGTTCTTGCAAAATAGCTGTATGAATTTTTTTTTAAACTTGCCATATTAACTCCCTTTTAGGTATCTTTTCGTATGTAATTGTTGTTTTCTGGTCAATTGAATTTGCCACATTTTGGTTTTGGTGAAAGTATCTCAAAAACGGTTCTAACGATTTTCTTAAAAATTGCTATATAAATACTTTTTTAGATATCCTTTTGCACCAAATTATTGTTAATTTTCCACGGTTATTACAGGAAAATTAACAATCATCCTGATTAGGTAGGTCGGTTTTAGATCTCGGAAATTGGTGTCAAAAAGTTCTCTGCTGATTTTTTTTTTTTTTTCCTTAATCTTGCTATGTAAACTCTATTTTATGTCTTTACACATGTATCAGTTTTCTTTCACAAGAAAAGTATCTAATTTCTTAAGCGAATTTTATATCTTCTGACAGCATTATCTCCAAAAATGACTTAAATATTTATATTGTTTTTTTTTTTAAATCCAAGACTACTATTTTATTCAAAGTGGCTACTATTTTATGCATTAAAGGCAACTAAAGCAACTATTTTTGAGTGTCTTTCATGCTGGTAACCCTGAAGAGTGCATTACTATTGTTAGGTGCCTTGGGCAGAACTTCACTTTGCATTATATGTGTTAACTTTTTTAAAAATTTCTTTTATAAAAAATTTTCAGTCGATGAGTCAAATAAATCTTCAAGTGTAATAATCATAAAGTTATTGAACAACTGTTGAGTAGTAAGCAAAAAAAATATACAAATGTATCATATAAAATATAAAAAGGTTAAATAAAATAAACGAATAAAAAATAAGCTTTACAGAGGGAAAAAAAAGAATCTTTATATAGGAAGTCTCAAAAACACCTAGCACAAATGTAAAGGCAGATAAAGTGTATCAAAATAGGCAGTTTTAGTGTAGGTATGTGGGTATGAAAATATCGCTTTGAGGTGTTAGATGGCGCTGGCAAGATCTGTAAAGGAAAATGCTTCTGTGGTTGTAATTGTCATTTTCCACATGAATTTTGAACAAAATGCATTGTGTCACCTTCCTGTTCTTGAACATGATCTGCAAAAGTCTCAGAGAGTTTGGTGATTGTTTAGTTGCTAAACTATTATGAATGCAATCAAGGTCATAGCCGAGGGAAGGAGGCTACGGGAACTCGGATATTTCAAAATTAAATACATTTTCATTTTTGACCTCTTAAACAAATTAGAAATTCAGTCCCTACATGCCCCCTGCTTATAGCATCTGTGGTTACACCTCCTGTTAAGAACCTGCTAAACTATCATGATAGGAACCAGCAGCAACTGCATGTTCTGCTGGAAATGTGTGGGAAATGTCATATTTTTGTGAATGCACACCATTACATGCACCACCATTGAAAATCTTGGTGGTCATATTGAAGCACAAAACAGTCTATTCTCACCCAGTAAAAACATTTGAATGTTTTGCAATTTGTCACCTGTGCCTGCCACAAAATCACTCCCTATACATTCATTTAGCTGCTGCTTCATTTCTGTTTGTAACCCCATAAATGATCATTATCATCTTCACGGTCTGTGTTTTTATCAATTCTATAAAATAATAAGCATTAATCAGTCTTTTTCTTCTTATTTTGTTTTGCCAGGAATAAATGTAATTGACTAGCTGCACAGTTTAAAGTTTTTTGTTTTTTAATTTGAAATTAAATACTAGTATAAATTTACATTTCTTCATCATTAATTTTCATACAGATAATTGTGCTTTAGAGACAGACTTCTTTCTTTCTTTCTTCTGTTGTCGATTAATGTGGTCTAAAATGTCAGTTCTTCTGCAGTCTGCAAATTTATGGCTCCTGAGCCATATGTGGCCTCCAGGCCGCAGGTTGTGCATCTCTGTTCTAATATGAATGTAATCATTTGTATCCACCCAGTATTTTACTACATTTTATATAGATATATTGATTTTTTTTTTTAATCAGAAATCTGTTAACAAGCTTTAATTTTATTTACAGGTATAGAAGACAAATATGAGGATTGGAAAACTTTACTTATAAATAGAATGTCTGGGTTTTGCACCCTTCCACCAAACTTCCATTTTAAAGTCAGTAATGTTTTATTGTTTTGAATATTTTCAAAAGTGAACTTTTTAAAAATAGATGTTTTATATCTTTGTGTAGTTTTTAAAGAATAGAATACTCTAAAACCTTTTTAAATAACAGTGCACACACACACACATTTGTCTATATTGAAAAATTTATACTTAAATATTTTTTTTTTTTTTTTTTTTGGGGGGGGGGGGGATATGTTTAATGGTTTACTACTTTTACAATATAAAGAAGTTGGATAATCCAAAAAACATGTATATGGAGTCAGAAAGAATTGTAATTCTGTGAAGTATTACGATAAAGATATTTTAATATAAAATTGTTAAATACAGTTAGTTATTAAAGATATCTGAGTATAATTTAAAAATTTCATAGCCAGAAAAAAAAAAAAAAAAAAAAAAAAAAAATGTATAGGTTTGTTTCTATTAATAAATTTTTTTATTAATATAAAATGTCTAAATTTATAAATGTTTCTCTTCCAATATTTCTTCTTGTATTGAACCTTCTGTCATCAAAATAAAAAATATTTGCTAAGACTGAAATTTAATACTCATATGTGTATGTAAAGTATTACAACATTTAAAAAAAAAAAGAAAGAAAGATTTTTTTTTTTTTTTTTTTTCAAATTTACTGGACAAAGATTTTTTTTTACTTCCAGTGTGTTTAAAATTAGTTTAAAAAATTATAATCAGTCTTAAAACTAATTGATATATTTTCACATAGAATATCTTAAAATTAATTGCATGAAATTTTCTAAAGCAGCATTGCAAAAGTATTAACCTTTTTAAAGGGGCTCCTACGAAACCCTATGGTGAAGCGTGACAGGTGCTGTCACAGTCCCTTTCAAAAGGTTAATGCAAAAATTATGAACTGCACTATCGGCCACATCTGAAAGTTATGTGAATAACAATTAATTGAGGAAGTATGTTGTTATTTATTTGTGTTAAAGTCTCACAACTTCTGAGTTGTGTTTCTTTACAAATGAATATGTAATAAATTTATAAAATTTCAACTTAAAAGAGATTGATTCTATTTTAATTCTAAAATAATTATATTCTCAAAATAATAATAATAATAATAATAATAATAATGCTTTCTGAAAAACTAAAGAAAATCATACAAATTTAACTCAATTTATTTATTGGATCATATCCAAATGCAACAACCAATCGTATTTAGTTGATAGTATTCAGGTAATATGAGAATATCTGTAAAAAAAAAGATAATACATGGGGAGGTGGGGGGTGGGGTGGAGACTTGGGAAATGTTCTTCTAAGCACATTTGAAAGTATCATCCTTTTTCATAATAATCAGTTGAATTTCATTAATAACAAAAACAAAAAAGTTTTTTATTATTATATGTTTTTACACATTTTGAAGTTTGAGAAATCCAGAAATCACAAAATTGATTGTGGTGTCCATCTATAGGGTGTCAATTTGTTAATCTATGCACACAATGTCTCAAGAATAAATGATTATTAAGAGGTTGGCCAGACCAGTTTTAAAACATCACTTCTGATACTGGAGCAAACACTATTTGTTTGCAATATTCTACTTTAAAAACTTAGAAAGTTATTGGAAATTTATGATTTTCATAACATGGGAGAATAGGGAAAAACTTTGCATAAAAAATAGGTATTAAGAGGCCTCACCACTTATCGTCCCCGGAAGCCAGAGCCAATGTTATTCTATGGAGAATTTTTACCCATTATAACTTATTAACTAATATATATTTTTAAATTCCGTTTTCACATTCAGAAACTTCACAACTATTAAACAATTCATCACTTTCTAAAAATTATTTTTTAAAGTTTTTAGTACTTTATTTTCAGGTTGTAAAATGCGAATTTTCACAGTGGGAAATTTTTCATTTTTGAGCTTAAAAAAGGAAATCTTCAAAATAAAAAAAAAATAATTTTTAGAAATTGATAAATTGTTTACTAGTTGTGAATTTTAGGAAAGTGAAAATGGAATTTAAAAATATGTATTAGTTAACGATTTATAATGGGGCAAAATTTTCCATAGAATAACATTGACTTCAGCTTTCTGAGATGATAGGTAGAGAGTCCCCTTAAGAGGATTATTTTCATTTGTAAAAATGTTAGACAAATTTTAAAATATAACTATGGTAATCATCAACTATGGACAATCTAAATTTGCATTTTTCTTTAACATGGCAGAATTTGGCAATATTTCACATAAACTTACATTATGGGAATTAATGAATTGAAAATACTATGGGTTTGCATGAAAATTGACATATGAAACAGACCAAAATAAAATTAAACAAAATTAAGATAAGGTAAATGTTTTTAAGTAGAGGAAGGATAGCCTAGCAGGCAGGACATTTCATTCTGTAATCATACCGCATGATGTATAGACTTCATTTCTTTTGACATAACTTTTAATACGCTTTATAGTGAAAATGTATGAGAACAAATACATGTTTGGAAAATAGAATCCACCTATGCCAACTAGTTTTCCGTCGACTTTCACAATTTTTTTAAAATGAAAATATTTAATAATTTTTTTTGTATTTTTACTCTTTTGAATATTTAATCACAATCAGTTGATAGTTAAAATTAAATTCTCATGCACACATTTATAAAATTCTTAATCATAAGTTTTGTATTTTATTCCACTTTATTACATTCAGTTCATTAATTAAGGGGACTGAGACGTTTGTGACAACCATGAAGTGAGAAATTTAGGTTGTTGCTTTTAATAGTCATATATTTTTTTTAATTATGCATGTATCAATATAATTTTTTTATGAGATATTAACAAGAAATTTAAGAAATATTTGATGCAAATTATTTACTCTTATGTGTTACAGTTTTCTTGTAATAGTTCTGTAAACATACTTATTTTACTCTTAAGGTTAAGGATTTTTTCATTTTGGTACACTTTGTGAAAAATCTGTTGAAAGTAGTTCCTTGAAATTTCAGGTGTCTCTGCATATAGTTAAACTATTTTTTTATGTATATACTTTGTGATATTTTTTTATATATATACCTTGTGATATTTTTTTAAAAGAGCGAAAATATGTGTTAAAAAATACATATTTCTAATAAGTAAAAATTGCCATTCTTTTTTTTTTTATAATTTTAAAAATAGAACAACAAAACATAAAATAAGTTCAGTACATAAACAAAAGTATTTTCTATCATCATGCATCATGCATGATTTCAAGGTAAGATTTTCATTATTTTTTTAGAAAAGTTTACCAAAGTGAAAAAATCCTTAAGAGTAAAATTCGTATGTTTACAGTGCTATTATAAAAAAAAAAAAAAAAAAAAAAAAAAATACTGTAACACGTAAGAGTAAATAATTTGCATCAAATTTTTCTTGAACTTCTTGTTAATATCTCATAAAAAATTTATATTGATACATGCATAATTAAAAAATATATGGCCTAAATTTCCCACTTCATGGTTGTCGCAAATATCTCAGTCCCCTTAATAAACAAAATTGCTTATTATTATAAAAATTGTAATTTATTTTATAGTTTTATTGGAAAAATTTTAAATATATGATATCAGGATCCTTTTGTTTTGAATAATTAAGATAATCTTATTTTATTCTCTCTTTAGTTTCAGATTGAAAATAATAATAAAATGCATTTTGAAGATCTTTTTCATTTTATTCAAATTATAATTTGCATTGTTCTCATATTCTGCTTCCTTTATTTTCATATATAGGATGATGAACTTTCTAATAACCTCATAAAAAAAGGCATGAAACTTGAAGTTGTCGATAAAAACTTGATATCTGTTGTGCGTGCTGCTAAAGTTACTGAAGTTGTTGGAGGCCGTCTCCATGTTGTGTATTTAGATTCTGAAATGGAAGATGAAGGATTTTGGTGCCACGAACGTTCACCTTTAATACATCCTGTTGGTTGGGCTCAAATTATTGGACATGCGTTGAAAGGACAAAATGGTGAATTCAAATTTTTGATATATTTTGTTTCAAATCAAGGATAAAATTTATTTTTTTTCAATACTTTATTGCAATTCTGACATTATTTTTATCTGCTTAAGCATCCTTCTTCCTCTATTCTATTCATTCTTCCAAATCAAACAAAAAATTTTCTTTATTTTGATACGCTTTTGTAGCTGTGACGTTATTATTTAATTCTATTGCCATGTAACTTGGCCTTTTATTGTTAAGAAGATGATAATAATCTATTAGCATTCTTTGGTTCTGTATTCAATGCTTCACATGTTGGGCCATGCACAGATTAAATAGTATATAAGTAAATTAATAAATATAATTTAAAATTCAGTTTTTGTTTCATAATAAAAATGCTTCCCCTCCTCTTCAAGAGGGGAAAAATAATAAATAAAAATGAGTTTAACAGATAATAAACAGCTTTAAAAGTTTTTGTAATTGCACATAATATTTGTAGTTTTGTTCAACTGAACCGTTTTCAAATGTGATTTTTAGAATGCAGTTTTACTATAAATTGAATAGATAATTTAAATTTTAGTGTAACCATGGATAAATGAAAAATTTGCTTGTTTTTTATATTTGAAGATAATATTTCTTAAATTTATGTGTTCGATTTAAGCATGATGTAATATCTCATAAAATGACATCTTCCTATTTCTGCTGCTTTATCTTTAAATTAGAATTTTTATTCTTTGACAGTTGTAAGGTAATGCTGCACATTTCATAGCTTTGAGTCTCCATTTCAAATATAATGGCTATCTTTCATGCCAAATGCATTTCCGAACTGGATTTTTTGGAAAATTTAGCCATTTACCTTAATCGTGATAAAATTGTCAATGAAAAATCTGATTCCACTTTTCTGTCTACAGCCTGAAAAAATTTGTTTAATTCAATTAAATAATTTCCTTCATTATGTTTATAACATAATATTATTTATAATAAAATAATTCGTAAAAAAAAAAAAATAATAATAATAATAATAAATAAATTTTATCAAATTTACTTATTAGTATAATATTAATTAAATAATGGAGAAATAAATGAATAAATAAAAAATAAATAAATAAATTTAATTGATTACTTTTTCCCTCCCTCCCTTTTTTTTTGTGTGCGTGTACGTGTGTTCCTCTCTGATTGGTCCTGCCCTGCATGATGCTTCCAATTGGTTGTTTGTGTTGCTCCTCCCCCTCTGGATTTTGCCCTGCTTTCAGTCTTGCTTTTGCCTCCAAGGCAGTAGCACGTGTTTGCACCTGATGAAGAAAGGCTACGTCTTTTCGAAACCGGTTGTGCTGACTTAAAATTTATGGTGTGTGAAGAAGTTTTAATATCTTTCTATTGGCTATTTGTCTTCCTTTTACTGCTGTAAGAAGAAAGTATTGGATTTGTGAAAATTTTCAACCTCTGGTTTTTGATGGAGGGACACGTTTTGAGATGTCCTGAACAAGCTTTCGCTATTTTTTAGAAAATATCTGTCTGTTAGATTACATTTTAGAATCAATTGCTCAAAAGGTGGTGTTATCATCTCATTTTTTCACAATTTTTAAAATCGCAGTATAGGACAAAATTTTGTAAAAATGTTCATAATGAGAGTTGTTTTTTACATATGATTGAAAAATTAATAATTGCTTAGTTATTTTCGTCATTGAAGGCTAATGTTTTACTTCTGCCATTAGTAGATTTAGTTATATTGTGATATTGAGTTAACAATTATATAATTTATAGCAATGATATTATTTACAGAATATGCCAAACAATCCTTACGAAAAACACTATACAGGAAATTTGAGCCAGATGATGCTACTTGGGATATGTTTTTACCTGTAAGTAAATATATATTAAAATATTGTAACAATTGTTATAGCATTTACTTTTTTAAAAGTAACTTTTCCTTTTTACATAGTTGTTGTTTAAAAAATTGGTAACTTGTTTGTTGCAATAACAATTTTTGAAATGATACAAATACAGTCGAGCCTCGTTAACTTCAATCTCAAGGGGAATAAAAAATTTGTTCATGTTATCAGTAGTTCATACTATCAGTAACTAATCTTGATATAACTAAACTAATCTTCATTTTGACAGGGATTGTGGAAATAGTCCGTGTTAAAAGTAATTCACGTTAATGAGGTTCGACGGTTTATTATGCTAGTACTGTTTTCAATTGCAAAAAATTTCTTGCATGATGAATAGCAGAATAGCTCATCTGACAGATTTTTTTTTATGAACATTTACTATTAAAAATAGCATCACATATTCAATCAATGAAATATTTTATTTTTATAATCACTTTAACTTTTTTTTTTGTTCTTTTTATCACATTTAAAAGACAATTCTTTTAAAATTTATTATTATTATTATGTTGAGGGATGGAGTTTATTAATTATTTATTTATTTATTTTTATTTATTTATTTTTTTTTTTAATTCATAAATGGAAACTTTTTTTTTTTTTTTTTACAAGAAGTTGTTTTAGTATTATATCTTAAAATAAACATTTTTTCTTTTTTTTTTTTTTTAAATCTTCTTTAATGTACTTTTTGAAGTTTCTTAAATATTGTCTCTTAAAATAAACCTTTTTTATTTTATTTTATTGCATAATTACTTTTTTCTATGCAGATAAAGAAAAAAAAAATATGAGACTTGTGATTTTAATTTAATGTTTTCGATGGATTTACACATTTTGAGATGTCCTGAATATAATTTTATAATTTTTGGGAAATATCTGTGTGTGTTATCAAAATTTTATGAGTATGGTATCTCCCTCCTATTTATTCAAATACATGGAATTCCACAAAATCATATCTAATTGGACACTGATATAAATTTATGCTAATTAGACTTTGTATATAATTGCCTAGCTGGTAGTACTACTAAGCTGAAATTTCCCTTTACTGGAAAGTTATTTCTCAGCTTCTGTAGCTTATAACTACACCAAACTTTGGTATATGTAAGACAGTCATTATAAAAAAAATTCAGCATTCAGTTTGAGTAAATAGACCATTAATTGGCACTGCTGTGCTGTAATTTACCTCCATTTACATGAACAATATATCTCAGCTACTGCAATGCATAACTTCACAAACTTATTATGTAAAATGCTATAAGGAAAAACTATGCAGTCAATATGAATGCATGTTGACTGAAGGTGGCAATGCTATGCTGCAATTTTCACCATTTATGGGGAATCTCTAGTTCAGCTTCTATTGTGTGTAAGCACGCACACCAAACTTTATATGTAAAATGACTTTTATGAAAAGAATGCTGATTTAATTTAGTTGTACATCAGCTTACAGGTGGCACTATTATGCAGTCTTTTTCAAGTTTAATGTATCTTTCCAACCAATTATTATCTTGATTATGACTTTAAACTTGGGATAGAGGATAATCTTTTATGAAACACCAAGAACTAGGCACATTAACCAGTGATTTCCCTAGGACTTTCATCAACTGATGCAGCAGATAACTAAAGTGCTCGAAACATTTACAAAGAATATTCTATCATGAGTGTGACAGGAACTGGAAAACTGCATAGGTATTTGCCATGTCATCAGAGGGGCACACCATTTATAGAAGTGTGGATAATTATAGTTTCACTGTAAATTTTATTTATCAAAATGACTTAACTACAGCATTCACAGGTGTGCTTTCTTTTTTATTTTTCTTATATGAAACACCTTGTATTTTGACTTGTGTTTTTCCTACTTTTATTCAACATCTTTATATATGAGTAATTTTTCATCCCTTTCCTTTTTTATCTGTTTTACAGAATCTGATAATTTAATGTTTTTTTTTTTTTTTTTTTTTACATATATATAATAGGTTATAAACCCTGTCAGAGAACTCAGGTTTAAACCTGGAATGAAGCTTGAAGCTATAGATCCTCTGAACTTATCAACCATATGTGTAGCCACTGTCACTGAAGTGTTAAGAAACAATTATTTGATGATTGGTATTGATGGAATGATGGCTGCTAATGGTGCAGACTGCTTCTGTTATCATGCATCTTCTCCTTGTATATTTCCTGTGGGGTTCTGTGAAGAGCATAATCTAAAGTTAACCCCTCCTAGAGGTATAATTATTGTCTTTCATAAAAAAACTCTCAATAAAATATATACTTTTATTACAGTTTTATTTGAATTATTTATTACTACAGGTTATAAAGGTGAATTTAAATGGTCTGAATATTTAAAGAAAACTAAATCTGAAGCAGCGCCTGTTGATTTATTCCATAGGGTATCTGTATTTTTGCACATTACTTTTTCCTTTTTATTTGTTTATTTTTAAACTATTTAATTGTTTTTAACAAGTAAGATTTTACTGTTTCAATGACAAATAATTAGGAATCAGCCTGATTATATGTGCATGAATTGTCATTTGAAAAAAAAAAAAAAAATAATAATAATAATAATATATATATATATATTTAAGATTATAAAAGGAAGTATTATTTAATCTTAAAAAAATTGCTAGTGATAAAGATGATAACTAACGGTTAAACTATTTAATTGTTTTTAACTAGTAAGATTTTACTGTTTCAATCACAAATAATTAGGAATCGGCCTGATTATGTGCATGAAGTGTCATTTGAAAAAAAAAAAAAATATATATATATATATATATATTTAGAAATATTTTAAACATGAATTCATCAACAGTGAATATTCATTAAAGTAAATTGGAGTGTAAAGGTTGATATATTTTTATTTACCAACTATGTGAAAAATACCAGAGCCGGGAATCGAACCCGGGCACCTCCGCTTAACGCACGGATGCTCTACCACTGAGCTACCCTGGCTGACAACCAGCTAGGCATTTCTCACATAATATTCGTTGGCCAAGTCACCAAGTCTGCAAACGCAGCTTTATCAAGTGACAATATTAATCGCAGCACAACTCCATAGACCATGAAATTTCAATTTAGAAATATTTTAAACATGAATTCATCAACAGTGAATATTCATTAAAGTAAATTGGAGTGTAAAGGTTGATATATTTTTATTTACCAACTATGTGAAAAATACCAGAGCCGGGAATCGAACCCGGGCACCTCCGCTTAACGCACGGATGCTCTACCACTGAGCTACCCTGGCTGACAACCAGCTAGGCATTTCTCACATAATATTCGTTGGCCAAGTCACCGAGTCTGCAAACGCAGCTTTATCAAGTGACAATATTAATCGCAGCACAACTCCATAGACCACGAAATTTCAATTTAGAAATATTTTAAACATGAATTCATCAACAGTGAATATTCATTAAAGTAAATTGGAGTGTAAAGGTTGATATATTTTTATTTACCAACTATGTGAAAAATACCAGAGCTGGGAATAGAACCCGGGCACCTCCGCTTAACGCACGGATGCTCTACCACTGAGCTACCCTGGCTGACAACCAGCTAGGCATTTCTCACATAATATTCATTGGCCAAGTCACCGAGTCTGCAAACGCAGCTTTATCAAGTGACAATATTAATCGCAGCACAACTCCATAGACCACGAAATTTCAATTTAGAAATATTTTAAACATGAATTCATCACCAGTGAATATTCATTAAATTGGAGTGTAAAGGTTGATATATTTTTATTTACCAACTATGTGAAAAATACCAGAGCCGGGAATCGAACCCGGGCACCTCCGCTTAACGCATGGATGCTCTACCACTGAGCTACCCTGGCTGACAACCAGCTAGGCATTTCTCACATAATATTCGTTGGCCAAGTCACCGAGTCTGCAAACGCAGCTTTATCAAGTGACAATATTAATCACAGCACAACTCCATAGACCACGAAATTTCAATTTAGAAATATTTTACCCGGGCTCTGGTATTTTTCACATAGTTGGTAAATAAAAATATATCAACCTTTACACTCCAATTTACTTTAATGAATATTCACTGTTGATGAATTCATGTTTAAAATATTTCTAAATTGAAATTTCGTGGTCTATGGAGTTGTGCTGCGATTAATATTGTCACTTGATAAAGCTGCGTTTGCAGACTCGGTGACTTGGCCAACGAATATTATGTGAGAAATGCCTAGCTGGTTGTCAGCCAGGGTAGCTCAGTGGTAGAGCATCCGTGCGTTAAGCGGAGGTGCCCGGGTTCGATTCCCGGCTCTGGTATTTTTCACATAGTTGGTAAATAAAAATATATCAACCTTTACACTCCAATTTACTTTAATGAATATTCACTGTTGATGAATTCATGTTTAAAATATTTCTAAATTGAAATTTCGTGGTCTATGGAGTTGTGCTGCGATTAATATTGTCACTTGATAAAGCTGCGTTTGCAGACTCGGTGACTTGGCCAACGAATATTATGTGAGAAATGCCTAGCTGGTTGTCAGCCAGGGTAGCTCAGTGGTAGAGCATCCGTGCGTTAAGCGGAGGTGCCCGGGTTCGATTCCCGGCTCTGGTATTTTTCACATAGTTGGTAAATAAAAATATATCAACTTTTACACTCCAATTTACTTTAATTAATATATATATATATTTAAGATTATAAAAGGAAGTATTATTTAATCTTAAAAAAATTGCTAGTCTTTCATGCGATAAAAATAAATTAAGATTTTTGTTTATAAAACTAATTGATATTCTAAATCTTCGAATCAACAAATTACTTTTAATAATACAAAAAAGAGAAGTTAAATTTTCTATTTCACTCTGTGATACAATAAACAAATCAATAAATTATACTCTAATGAAAAGAGTGAAAGTAATAAATGGATAGAAATAATGTAAACATAAATCAGTTTTATTGATTATTTGGTAAAATAGATTTATCCTTAATGAAGTTTTAAAGTAAACAATATAATTTCTTTTAATAATATAATTAAATTATTCAATGCAAAAGGCTTTTTATTTAGATGAATAAAGTTTCAGAGTGAAAAATAACAGATGAAATTACTAATAAATCAGTTCTAAATTATTTGTGTCAGGACTCAAACCTCATAAATATCTTGTCTTAATGACCTGTCATAGCTTTCTGGCACCAAGGGACGCTTATTCAATTAGACACAAAAATGAGATTAAATTACATAAAATAACTAATGGAAAATCATGGGTGGCACCTGTTAAGAGCAAAGTGACGAAGACGAAGAATAAACTTAGTTTTGACCAAGTCTACATCATGTGAAGCTGTTTTACTGCAGAAGTCTCAGATTCGAGATGAAGAAGCTTCCATTTAAGGCTGTTAAATTTTATTTTTTAATTTCAGAAAATTTTGGAGTGGAAGGTTGATTTTTTATCCCAACTATGTGAAATATACCAGAGCCGGGAATCAAAAAGGCCTGGGTTCGATTCCCGGCTATGGTATTTTTCACATAGTTGGTATAAAAAATCAACCTTCCACTCCAAAATTTTCTGAAATGAACTTTCAGGGTTGATGAATAAATTTCTAAATTAAATTAAAATTTCATGGTCTATTGGAGTTTTGCCATGAATATTAATGTCACTTGATATAGCTGTGTTTAGAGACTTGGTAACTTCGTCAACGAATGTTATGTGAGAAATACCTGGCTGGTAATTAGCCAGGATAGCTCAATGTTTTGAGCAGCTGCACGTAAAGCGGAAGGCCAGGGTTCGATTCCCAGCTCTGGTATTTTTCACATAGTTGGTATAAAAAATCAACCTTCCACTCAAAAATTTTCTGAAATGAACTTTCAGGGTTGATGAATAAATTTCTAAATTAAATTTATTTGTTAGGTTGATTAAATTTTATTCTTCATTTCTACCACAGTATTTAAAGTTATATTAGCTTTCTTACTATTAGCTTCATTTACTATTAAAAATTTGCATATTGCATTTTTTTTTTAAATCTCATTTTGTAGTGTAAATATAGTTAGCTATATAATATTAGCTATATAGTGTAAATATAGTTTTAAATATTCTGCAATATTATCTGATTAATTCAAATGGTTGGAAACATTTAAAAATTTGTATAAACCTATAAACTATCAGTTGCAGTTATATCTTTTTTTTTTTTCTGTCTTTCTGAAATACATGTTGCACGAAATTTGATCCGTTAAACCTTAATATGCATATTTTGACTAAATTATTTCATTAAAAGAGAGAAAAAAAGAAGTTTCACCCACCATATTGGATTGCATTGTTGAAATTTCCTCCATATTAATCAGTGAAGCATCTGAAAAAATTTTATTGCACTAACTGAAATCCACATTAATAGAAACTGCATTAATAACTGTACTCAGGTTAAAATTGTATAAATGTAATGTTGAAAAAAAATCAAAAATAAAATGTCACATTGTTGTGACATTTTATTTCTTGTATTTTTTTTAATTGGATTTTAATTTAAGTTTTTTATTATAACTTCTAGGATATTCCTGACCATGGTTTTAAAGAAAACATGTATTTAGAAGCTGTTGATTTGATGGAACCACGTTTAATATGTGTTGCATACATAACTAAAGTTGTTGGTCGGTTATTACGGGTTCATTTTGAGGGATGGGAAGATGATTATGATCAGTGGTGCGACTGTGAGAGTCCAGATTTGTTCCCCGTAGGATGGTGTGATGTTCTTGGTTATAAATTAGAACCTCCTCGAGTTGATCCTAGTGAGTAATTTTTTTTTTTTCTTTTATGAAAATTTTTATTTTGTGTACCTTTGATAATTCTAGAATTTTTTTTTTTTTTTTTTTTTTTTTTGCTTCTGTTTAAGTTAGAAGAAACTATTGAATTCTAATGGATTTATATATTTTGATGTGTTTTGAACATGATTCTATTATTTTTAGAAAATGTCTGTCTGTGTGTTAGCAAAGTTTTATAGTTACTATATCTGATGAACTAGTGGATAGAATTTAACAAAACTTGATATTTAGTTATACCTTGACTTAAATTGTCGCTAATTATCTTTTGGAATACATCACTCAGTATGTGGCACTGTTATGCTGCAATTTACCCAAATTTAAAGGAAGGTTATATTTCAGCTTCGATAATGTATAAATGCATAAAACTTCATAAGTTTAAGGGATATGATGAAAAACTGTATTGATTCAATGGATTTTAGCTAATAGGTGATGTTATTATACCACAATTTCATGAGACCCTGTATGGTGAAAAAATGGATACAGTACTAAAAGGCATACATTTGTTCTGAGATTGGATCATTGTAAAATCTAGAATGCAATGTATTTTTACCAGCATCTGACACTGGAACACTTTATAAAATCATTCACAAATGGCAGATCAGCCAGCAGGGCAACATCCAGTTTTTTATCAGGTAGGAACTCTAGTAATTTCTTCCCTTAACAGGAAAGCAATATCTTGGTTTTTATGATTATATACAAATCCACCATACTTGGTATATGAGACGGATATTACAAAAAACTATACAGATTCAATTTGAATGCATATTGGAAGACAGGTGGTGCTCCTGTGCTGTAATATTTCTTGTTTACAGGAAGGCTATATCTCATTTTTATGATATATAAAAGCACAAAACCTAGTATGGGAAATAAGTGTTATGAAAAACTGTGCTTGTTCAATTTAGGTCTGCATCGTACAACTAGTAGCTACACCGCAGTATCTATTGGTTAAAATTTCACCAAACTGCATATGTAAATTTTCTATTGTAAGAAGCTGTGTTCATTAAATTGTCATTCATGTTAACTGTTAAATGGTCTTGTTATATAGAATGAAATAGGGAAAAAGTTTTGTGATGGCCACCGTATATTAATTCTCTTGTAGACTGGCTTATTTAAACTCAGTTTTGAAATAGTAGCTGTTTTTTAAGTGATATTTTTGTTTAATGTTTACCTTAGCATAAAATAAATAAATTGTGAGTTTGAATAAATAAATTTAAATAATAATCTAGTTAGCATAGGTAAGTTCTGCTTAGTTCCCCATCATATAAATGTTTTCGTAAAATTTCTACCACAGGGCATTCTACCATACTATATTCATGTTAAGGAAAAATAAATTTGTCTTACATGGTGACAGACTGAAATGCCCCACCTAATATGCTACCCACCATTCAGTTTGATACATTTACCTTATCCTAATTTGTTAATTTTATTATTTAAAGTTGTTTAAATAAAAGTGGATAAAGTTCTTAATTTAAAATTATTACCATGCAATTATTTCTACTAAATACAGTGAATTTCATATGTTTTTTTAAAAAATGCATTAGAAAGTATACTCAAAAAGAAGATATTAAATTACAAAGTAGAAACTGTGAATGAAAGTTTAAAAAAAGCTGACAGCTGTTTCGGGTTTAGCTTTGAGAAACTTCCATCAGTGCAGTCAAAAAAGAATTTTTTTTTTCTTTTCTCTGTACACATTGTTTTTGACTGCATTGGCAAAAGATTACCAGGCTAGATCTAAAACAACTGTATAATTTTTTTTCAAATTTTTATACATTATTATTTACAGTGTATAAAACATAAATAAATAAATATATAGAATAAGTTTGTCTGAGCACAGTTGAAGATATTTGTAGTTTTATATTTGTTAAGAATATTAACGAGTCATTCCATGTCAAATCAACACAGCTAAAAACCTGACCTCCTGAGATTTTAATGAAAATGGACTCATTTGTTTGTTCTATAGAGAAATGAATATATACCAATTAATAAGTCCCTATCTCTATTAGTTTTTGATATATAGGGCTGCAAAAATCGGTAAAAAATGCAAATTTCTGAAATTCTTTTACTACAAATGTACCCATGTTTTTTTCATAATTAATTTAGAGATAAAAGACATTAGAAAGCTTATAATACAGGCTTTCAAATGATATATCACAAGTATATATATTTTTAAATTTTTTCACTTTAAGGTCAAACACTTTGACCTTTAGTATCTCAAAAAGTACACATTTAATTTTCTTTTAAAAATTATATGTTATTTTTACATTTATTATCTATAACTATTGCAAATTTCAACATGGGACTGCCATGGGATGCTGAGTTATAAATTAATATGCAATCCTAAATCAGTATTAACGTAAGTTTCTCCATATTTTGTTCCCTAATTAACTTAGAGATATAAGATTGATATCATTAGAAAGCTTATAATACAGGCTTTTAAATGATATATCACATGTATACATTTTTAAAATTTTTCATTTTAAGGTCAATCATTTTGACCTTTGACCTTCAGTTTCTCAAAAAGTACATATGTAATTTTCTTTTAAAAATTATATGTTATTCTTATGTTTATTATCTATAATTACTGTAAGTTTCAACATGGTAAGGCCTTGGGATACTGAGTTATAAATTAAAATGCAACTCTACCAGTATTTCCATATTAACATAACGTGCATTTTACAAAAACAATGGCTGTTCTGTGTTGAAACTTACAATAATTATAGATAATAAATGTAATAATAACATTTAATTTTTAAATGAAAATTAAATGTATACTTTTTGAGATATTGAAGTTTAAAGGTAAAAATGTTTGACCTTAAAATGAAAAATTTTAAATATATATACATGTGATATATCATTTAAAAGCTTGTATTATAAGCTTTCTAATGATATCAATCTTATATCCCTAAATTAATTAGGGAACAAAATACGGGAAAAACTTACATTATGTTATCATGAAAATACTGATTTAGGGTTGCATATTAATTTACAACTCAGCATCCCATGTTGATATTTGCAATAGTTATAGATAATAAATGTAAAAATAACATATAATTTTTAAAAGAAAATTAAATACGTACTTTTTGAGATACTAAAGGTCAAAGTGTTTGACCTTAAAGTGAAAACAATTAAAATATATATACACTTGTGCTATATCATTTGAAAGCCTGTATTATAAGCTTTCTAATGATACCAATCTTTTATCTCAAAATTAATTAGGAAAGAAAATATGGGTACATTTGTTGTAGAAGAATTTCAGAAATATGCATTTTTTACCCATTTTGGTAGCCCTGTATATCAAAAACTAAAAGATATAGGGGCTTATTAATTGGTATAAATTCATTTCTCAATTGGACAAGTAAGTAAGCCAAATTTTATAAATATCTGAGGGGTC